>OX608082.1:62341558-62659067 GCA_951509765.1 Sphenella marginata
TCAAACTCGGCATTTTTCAAATTGAGAAATCCTCGGATGTTTATACATTTTTGGAAAGGCTATTACCCCAGCTATCCAAAAATGTACAAACTATGGTAATGCTAGCAAAATTGTAGAAATTATGGCCATTTGAAATTGAAAATCTTTAAAGTGCTATATCTTCTAAAGTATTGATCGGAGAGGGGTCAAACTCGGCATTTTTCAATTGAGAAATCCTCGGATGTTTATACATTTTTGGAAAGGCTATTACCCCAGCTATCCAAAAATGTACAAACTATGGTAATGCTAGCAAAATTGTAGAAGTTATGGCCATTTGAAATTGAAAATCTATAAACTTGATTTTTGGAAAGGCTACTACCCATGCTATAAAATTCGGCACTTTTTTCAAATTGACAAATCCTCGGATGTTTATACATTTTTGGAAAGGCTATTACCCCAGCTATCCAAAAATGTATAAACTATGGTAATGCTAGCAAAATTGTAGAAGTTATGGCCATTTGAAATTGAAAATCTTTAAAGTGCTATATCTTCTAAAGTATTGATCGGAGAGGGGTCAAACTCGGCATTTTTCAAATTGAGAAATCCTCGGATGTTTATACATTTTTGGAAAGGCTATTACCCCAGCTATCCAAAAATGTACAAACTATGGTAATGCTAGCAAAATTGTAGAAGTTATGGCCATTTGAAATTGAAAATCTATAAACTTGATTTTTGGAAAGGCTACTACCCATGCTATAAAATTCGGCACTTTTTTCAAATTGCCAAATCCTCGGATGTTTATACATTTTTGGAAAGGCTATTGCCCCAGCTATCCAAAAATGTATAAACTATGGTAATGCTAGCAAAATTGTAGAAGTTATGGCCATTTGAAATTGTAAATCTATAAACTTGATTTTTGGAAAGGCTATTACCCATGCTATAAAATTCGGCACTTTTTTCAAATTGACAAATCCTCGGATGTTTATACATTTTTGGAAAGGCTATTACCCCAGCTATCCAAAAATGTACAAACTATGGTAATGCTAGCAAAATTGTAGAAGTTATGGCCATTTGAAATTGAAAATCTATAAACTTGATTTTTGGAAAGGCTACTACCCATGCTATAAAATTCGGCACTTTTTTCAAATTGACAAATCCTCGGATGTTTATACATTTTTGGAAAGGCTATTACCCCAGCTATCCAAAAATGTATAAACTATGGTAATGCTAGCAAAATTGTAGAAGTTATGGCCATTTGAAATTGTAAATCTATAAACTTGATTTTTGGAAAGGCTATTACCCATGCTATAAAATTCGGCACTTTTTCAAATTGACAAATCCTCGGATGTTTATACATTTTTGGAAAGGCTATTACCCCAGCTATCCAAAAATGTACAAACTATGGTAATGCTAGCAAAATTGTAGAAGTTATGGCCATTTGAAATTGAAAATCTATAAACTTGATTTTTGGAAAGGCTACTACCCATGCTATAAAATTCGGCACTTTTTTCAAATTGACAAATCCTCGGATGTTTATACATTTTTGGAAAGGCTATTACCCCAGCTATCCAAAAATGTATAAACTATGGTAATGCTAGCAAAATTGTAGAAGTTATGGCCATTTGAAATTGAAAATCTTTAAAGTGCTATATCTTCTAAAGTATTGATCGGAGAGGGGTCAAACTCGGCATTTTTCAAATTGAGAAATCCTCGGATGTTTATACATTTTTGGAAAGGCTATTACCCCAGCTATCCAAAAATGTACAAACTATGGTAATGCTAGCAAAATTGTAGAAGTTATGGCCATTTGAAATTGAAAATCTATAACCTTGATTTTTGGAAAGGCTACTACCCATGCTATAAAATTCGGCACTTTTTTCAAATTGACAAATCCTCGGATGTTTATACATTTTTGGAAAGGCTATTACCCCAGCTATCCAAAAATGTACAAACTATGGTAATGCTAGCAAAATTGTAGAAGTTATGGCCATTTGAAATTAAAAATCTATAACCTTGATTTTTGGAAAGGCTACTACCCATACTATAAAATTCGGCACTTTTTTCAAATTGCCAAATCCTCGGATGTTTATACATTTTTGGAAAGGAAATTGCCCCAGCTATCCAAAAATGTATAAACTATGGTAATGCTAGCAAAATTGTAGAAGTTATGGCCATTTGAAATTGTAAATCTATAAACTTGATTTTTGGAAAGGCTATTACCCATGCTATAAAATTCGGCACTTTTTTCAAATTGACAAATCCTCGGATGTTTATACATTTTTGGAAAGGCTATTACCCCAGCTATCCAAAAATGTACAAACTATGGTAATGCTAGCAAAATTGTAGAAGTTATGGCCATTTGAAATTGAAAATCTATAAACTTGATTTTTGGAAAGGCTACTACCCATGCTATAAAATTCGGCACTTTTTTCAAATTGACAAATCCTCGGATGTTTATACATTTTTGGAAAGGCTATTACCCCAGCTATCCAAAAATGTATAAACTATGGTAATGCTAGCAAAATTGTAGAAGTTATGGCCATTTGAAATTGAAAATCTTTAAAGTGCTATATCTTCTAAAGTATTGATCGGAGAGGGGTCAAACTCGGCATTTTTCAAATTGAGAAATCCTCGGATGTTTATACATTTTTGGAAAGGCTATTACCCCAGCTATCCAAAAATGTACAAACTATGGTAATGCTAGCAAAATTGTAGAAGTTATGGCCATTTGAAATTGAAAATCTATAAACTTGATTTTTGGAAAGGCTACTACCCATGCTATAAAATTCGGCACTTTTTTCAAATTGCCAAATCCTCGGATGTTTATACATTTTTGGAAAGGCTATTGCCCCAGCTATCCAAAAATGTATAAACTATGGTAATGCTAGCAAAATTGTAGAAGTTATGGCCATTTGAAATTGAAAATCTTTAAAGTGCTATATCTTCTAAAGTATTGATCGGAGAGGGGTCAAACTCGGCATTTTTCAAATTGAGAAATCCTCGGATGTTTATACATTTTTGGAAAGGCTATTACCCCAGCTATCCAAAAATGTACAAACTATGGTAATGCTAGCAAAATTGTAGAAGTTATGGCCATTTGAAATTGAAAATCTTTAAAGTGCTATATCTTCTAAAGTATTGATCGGAGAGGGGTCAAACTCGGCATTTTTCAAATTGAGAAATCCTCGGATGTTTATACATTTTTGGAAAGGCTATTACCCCAGCTATCCAAAAATGTACAAACTATGGTAATGCTAGCAAAATTGTAGAAGTTATGGCCATTTGAAATTGAAAATCTATAAACTTGATTTTTGGAAAGGCTACTACCCATGCTATAAAATTCGGCACTTTTTTCAAATTGACAAATCCTCGGATGTTTATACATTTTTGGAAAGGCTATTACCCCAGCTATCCAAAAATGTATAAACTATGGTAATGCTAGCAAAATTGTAGAAGTTATGGCCATTTGAAATTGAAAATCTTTAAAGTGCTATATCTTCTAAAGTATTGATCGGAGAGGGGTCAAACTCGGCATTTTTCAAATTGAGAAATCCTCGGATGTTTATACATTTTTGGAAAGGCTATTACCCCAGCTATCCAAAAATGTACAAACTATGGTAATGCTAGCAAAATTGTAGAAGTTATGGCCATTTGAAATTGAAAATCTTTAAAGTGCTATATCTTCTAAAGTATTGATCGGAGAGGGGTCAAACTCGGCATTTTTCAAATTGAGAAATCCTCGGATGTTTATACATTTTTGGAAAGGCTATTACCCCAGCTATCCAAAAATGTACAAACTATGGTAATGCTAGCAAAATTGTAGAAGTTATGGCCATTTGAAATTGAAAATCTATAAACTTGATTTTTGGAAAGGCTACTACCCATGCTATAAAATTCGGCACTTTTTTCAAATTGACAAATCCTCGGATGTTTATACATTTTTGGAAAGGCTATTACCCCAGCTATCCAAAAATGTATAAACTATGGTAATGCTAGCAAAATTGTAGAAGTTATGGCCATTTGAAATTGAAAATCTTTAAAGTGCTATATCTTCTAAAGTATTGATCGGAGAGGGGTCAAACTCGGCATTTTTCAAATTGAGAAATCCTCGGATGTTTATACATTTTTGGAAAGGCTATTACCCCAGCTATCCAAAAATGTACAAACTATGGTAATGCTAGCAAAATTGTAGAAGTTATGGCCATTTGAAATTGAAAATCTATAAACTTGATTTTTGGAAAGGCTACTACCCATGCTATAAAATTCGGCACTTTTTTCAAATTGCCAAATCCTCGGATGTTTATACATTTTTGGAAAGGCTATTGCCCCAGCTATCCAAAAATGTATAAACTATGGTAATGCTAGCAAAATTGTAGAAGTTATGGCCATTTGAAATTGTAAATCTATAAACTTGATTTTTGGAAAGGCTATTACCCATGCTATAAAATTCGGCACTTTTTTCAAATTGACAAATCCTCGGATGTTTATACATTTTTGGAAAGGCTATTACCCCAGCTATCCAAAAATGTACAAACTATGGTAATGCTAGCAAAATTGTAGAAGTTATGGCCATTTGAAATTGAAAATCTATAAACTTGATTTTTGGAAAGGCTACTACCCATGCTATAAAATTCGGCACTTTTTTCAAATTGACAAATCCTCGGATGTTTATACATTTTTGGAAAGGCTATTACCCCAGCTATCCAAAAATGTATAAACTATGGTAATGCTAGCAAAATTGTAGAAGTTATGGCCATTTGAAATTGTAAATCTATAAACTTGATTTTTGGAAAGGCTATTACCCATGCTATAAAATTCGGCACTTTTTTCAAATTGACAAATCCTCGGATGTTTATACATTTTTGGAAAGGCTATTACCCCAGCTATCCAAAAATGTACAAACTATGGTAATGCTAGCAAAATTGTAGAAGTTATGGCCATTTGAAATTGAAAATCTATAAACTTGATTTTTGGAAAGGCTACTACCCATGCTATAAAATTCGGCACTTTTTTCAAATTGACAAATCCTCGGATGTTTATACATTTTTGGAAAGGCTATTACCCCAGCTATCCAAAAATGTATAAACTATGGTAATGCTAGCAAAATTGTAGAAGTTATGGCCATTTGAAATTGAAAATCTTTAAAGTGCTATATCTTCTAAAGTATTGATCGGAGAGGGGTCAAACTCGGCATTTTTCAAATTGAGAAATCCTCGGATGTTTATACATTTTTGGAAAGGCTATTACCCCAGCTATCCAAAAATGTACAAACTATGGTAATGCTAGCAAAATTGTAGAAGTTATGGCCATTTGAAATTGAAAATCTATAACCTTGATTTTTGGAAAGGCTACTACCCATGCTATAAAATTCGGCACTTTTTTCAAATTGACAAATCCTCGGATGTTTATACATTTTTGGAAAGGCTATTACCCCAGCTATCCAAAAATGTACAAACTATGGTAATGCTAGCAAAATTGTAGAAGTTATGGCCATTTGAAATTAAAAATCTATAACCTTGATTTTTGGAAAGGCTACTACCCATACTATAAAATTCGGCACTTTTTTCAAATTGCCAAATCCTCGGATGTTTATACATTTTTGGAAAGGAAATTGCCCCAGCTATCCAAAAATGTATAAACTATGGTAATGCTAGCAAAATTGTAGAAGTTATGGCCATTTGAAATTGTAAATCTATAAACTTGATTTTTGGAAAGGCTATTACCCATGCTATAAAATTCGGCACTTTTTTCAAATTGACAAATCCTCGGATGTTTATACATTTTTGGAAAGGCTATTACCCCAGCTATCCAAAAATGTACAAACTATGGTAATGCTAGCAAAATTGTAGAAGTTATGGCCATTTGAAATTGAAAATCTATAAACTTGATTTTTGGAAAGGCTACTACCCATGCTATAAAATTCGGCACTTTTTTCAAATTGACAAATCCTCGGATGTTTATACATTTTTGGAAAGGCTATTACCCCAGCTATCCAAAAATGTATAAACTATGGTAATGCTAGCAAAATTGTAGAAGTTATGGCCATTTGAAATTGAAAATCTTTAAAGTGCTATATCTTCTAAAGTATTGATCGGAGAGGGGTCAAACTCGGCATTTTTCAAATTGAGAAATCCTCGGATGTTTATACATTTTTGGAAAGGCTATTACCCCAGCTATCCAAAAATGTACAAACTATGGTAATGCTAGCAAAATTGTAGAAGTTATGGCCATTTGAAATTGAAAATCTATAAACTTGATTTTTGGAAAGGCTACTACCCATGCTATAAAATTCGGCACTTTTTTCAAATTGCCAAATCCTCGGATGTTTATACATTTTTGGAAAGGCTATTGCCCCAGCTATCCAAAAATGTATAAACTATGGTAATGCTAGCAAAATTGTAGAAGTTATGGCCATTTGAAATTGAAAATCTTTAAAGTGCTATATCTTCTAAAGTATTGATCGGAGAGGGGTCAAACTCGGCATTTTTCAAATTGAGAAATCCTCGGATGTTTATACATTTTTGGAAAGGCTATTACCCCAGCTATCCAAAAATGTACAAACTATGGTAATGCTAGCAAAATTGTAGAAGTTATGGCCATTTGAAATTGAAAATCTATAAACTTGATTTTTGGAAAGGCTACTACCCATGCTATAAAATTCGGCACTTTTTTCAAATTGACAAATCCTCGGATGTTTATACATTTTTGGAAAGGCTATTACCCCAGCTATCCAAAAATGTATAAACTATGGTAATGCTAGCAAAATTGTAGAAGTTATGGCCATTTGAAATTGAAAATCTATAAACTTGATTTTTGGAAAGGCTACTACCCATGCTATAAAATTCGGCACTTTTTTCAAATTGCCAAATCCTCGTATGTTTATACATTTTTGGAAAGGCTATTACCCCAGCTATCCAAAAATGTATAAACTATGGTAATGCTAGCAAAATTGTAGAAGTTATGGCCATTTGAAATTGAAAATCTATAAACTTAAAAATCTATAACCTTGATTTTTGGAAAGGCTACTACCCATACTATAAAATTCGGCACTTTTTTCAAATTGCCAAATCCTCGTATGTTTATACATTTTTGGAAAGGCTATTACCCCAGCTATCCAAAAATGTATAAACTATGGTAATGCTAGCAAAATTGTAGAAGTTATGGCCATTTGAAATTGAAAATCTATAAACTTGATTTTTGGAAAGGCTATTACCCATGCTATAAAATTCGGCACTTTTTTCAAATTGCCAAATCCTCGTATGTTTATACATTTTTGGAAAGGCTATTACCCCAGCTATCCAAAAATGTATAAACTATGGTAATGCTAGCAAAATTGTAGAAGTTATGGCCATTTGAAATTGAAAATCTATAAACTTGATTTTTGGAAAGGCTACTACCCATGCTATAAAATTCGGCACTTTTTTCAAATTGACAAATCCTCGGATGTTTATACATTTTTGGAAAGGCTATTACCCCAGCTATCCAAAAATGTACAAACTATGGTAATGCTAGCAAAATTGTAGAAGTTATGGCCATTTGAAATTAAAAATCTATAACCTTGATTTTTGGAAAGGCTACTACCCATACTATAAAATTCGGCACTTTTTTCAAATTGCCAAATCCTCGGATGTTTATACATTTTTGGAAAGGAAATTGCCCCAGCTATCCAAAAATGTATAAACTATGGTAATGCTAGCAAAATTGTAGAAGTTATGGCCATTTGAAATTGAAAATCTATAAACTTGATTTTTGGAAAGGCTATTACCCATGCTATAAAATTCGGCACTTTTTTCAAATTGACAAATCCTCGGATGTTTATACATTTTTGGAAAGGCTATTACCCCAGCTATCCAAAAATGTACAAACTATGGTAATGCTAGCAAAATTGTAGAAGTTATGGCCATTTGAAATTGAAAATCTATAAACTTGATTTTTGGAAAGGCTACTACCCATGCTATAAAATTCGGCACTTTTTTCAAATTGACAAATCCTCGGATGTTTATACATTTTTGGAAAGGCTATTACCCCAGCTATCCAAAAATGTATAAACTATGGTAATGCTAGCAAAATTGTAGAAGTTATGGCCATTTGAAATTGAAAATCTTTAAAGTGCTATATCTTCTAAAGTATTGATCGGAGAGGGGTCAAACTCGGCATTTTTCAAATTGAGAAATCCTCGGATGTTTATACATTTTTGGAAAGGCTATTACCCCAGCTATCCAAAAATGTACAAACTATGGTAATGCTAGCAAAATTGTAGAAGTTATGGCCATTTGAAATTGAAAATCTATAAACTTGATTTTTGGAAAGGCTACTACCCATGCTATAAAATTCGGCACTTTTTTCAAATTGCCAAATCCTCGGATGTTTATACATTTTTGGAAAGGCTATTGCCCCAGCTATCCAAAAATGTATAAACTATGGTAATGCTAGCAAAATTGTAGAAGTTATGGCCATTTGAAATTGTAAATCTATAAACTTGATTTTTGGAAAGGCTATTACCCATGCTATAAAATTCGGCACTTTTTTCAAATTGACAAATCCTCGGATGTTTATACATTTTTGGAAAGGCTATTACCCCAGCTATCCAAAAATGTATAAACTATGGTAATGCTAGCAAAATTGTAGAAGTTATGGCCATTTGAAATTGTAAATCTATAAACTTGATTTTTGGAAAGGCTATTACCCATGCTATAAAATTCGGCACTTTTTTCAAATTGCCAAATCCTCGGATGTTTATACATTTTTGGAAAGGAAATTGCCCCAGCTATCCAAAAATGTATAAACTATGGTAATGCTAGCAAAATTGTAGAAGTTATGGCCATTTGAAATTGAAAATCTATAAACTTGATTTTTGGAAAGGCTATTACCCATGCTATAAAATTCGGCACTTTTTTCAAATTGACAAATCCTCGGATGTTTATACATTTTTGGAAAGGCTATTACCCCAGCTATCCAAAAATGTACAAACTATGGTAATGCTAGCAAAATTGTAGAAGTTATGGCCATTTGAAATTGAAAATCTATAAACTTGATTTTTGGAAAGGCTACTACCCATGCTATAAAATTCGGCACTTTTTTCAAATTGACAAATCCTCGGATGTTTATACATTTTTGGAAAGGCTATTACCCCAGCTATCCAAAAATGTATAAACTATGGTAATGCTAGCAAAATTGTAGAAGTTATGGCCATTTGAAATTGAAAATCTTTAAAGTGCTATATCTTCTAAAGTATTGATCGGAGAGGGGTCAAACTCGGCATTTTTCAAATTGAGAAATCCTCGGATGTTTATACATTTTTGGAAAGGCTATTACCCCAGCTATCCAAAAATGTACAAACTATGGTAATGCTAGCAAAATTGTAGAAGTTATGGCCATTTGAAATTGAAAATCTATAAACTTGATTTTTGGAAAGGCTACTACCCATGCTATAAAATTCGGCACTTTTTTCAAATTGCCAAATCCTCGGATGTTTATACATTTTTGGAAAGGCTATTGCCCCAGCTATCCAAAAATGTATAAACTATGGTAATGCTAGCAAAATTGTAGAAGTTATGGCCATTTGAAATTGTAAATCTATAAACTTGATTTTTGGAAAGGCTATTACCCATGCTATAAAATTCGGCACTTTTTTCAAATTGACAAATCCTCGGATGTTTATACATTTTTGGAAAGGCTATTACCCCAGCTATCCAAAAATGTACAAACTATGGTAATGCTAGCAAAATTGTAGAAGTTATGGCCATTTGAAATTGAAAATCTATAAACTTGATTTTTGGAAAGGCTACTACCCATGCTATAAAATTCGGCACTTTTTTCAAATTGACAAATCCTCGGATGTTTATACATTTTTGGAAAGGCTATTACCCCAGCTATCCAAAAATGTATAAACTATGGTAATGCTAGCAAAATTGTAGAAGTTATGGCCATTTGAAATTGAAAATCTTTAAAGTGCTATATCTTCTAAAGTATTGATCGGAGAGGGGTCAAACTCGGCATTTTTCAAATTGAGAAATCCTCGGATGTTTATACATTTTTGGAAAGGCTATTACCCCAGCTATCCAAAAATGTACAAACTATGGTAATGCTAGCAAAATTGTAGAAGTTATGGCCATTTGAAATTGTAAATCTATAAACTTGATTTTTGGAAAGGCTATTACCCATGCTATAAAATTCGGCACTTTTTTCAAATTGACAAATCCTCGGATGTTTATACATTTTTGGAAAGGCTATTACCCCAGCTATCCAAAAATGTACAAACTATGGTAATGCTAGCAAAATTGTAGAAGTTATGGCCATTTGAAATTGAAAATCTATAAACTTGATTTTTGGAAAGGCTACTACCCATGCTATAAAATTCGGCACTTTTTTCAAATTGCCAAATCCTCGTATGTTTATACATTTTTGGAAAGGCTATTACCCCAGCTATCCAAAAATGTATAAACTATGGTAATGCTAGCAAAATTGTAGAAGTTATGGCCATTTGAAATTGAAAATCTATAAACTTGATTTTTGGAAAGGCTATTACCCATGCTATAAAATTCGGCACTTTTTTCAAATTGCCAAATCCTCGTATGTTTATACATTTTTGGAAAGGCTATTACCCCAGCTATCCAAAAATGTATAAACTATGGTAATGCTAGCAAAATTGTAGAAGTTATGGCCATTTGAAATTGAAAATCTATAAACTTGATTTTTGGAAAGGCTACTACCCATGCTATAAAATTCGGCACTTTTTTCAAATTGACAAATCCTCGGATGTTTATACATTTTTGGAAAGGCTATTACCCCAGCTATCCAAAAATGTACAAACTATGGTAATGCTAGCAAAATTGTAGAAGTTATGGCCATTTGAAATTAAAAATCTATAACCTTGATTTTTGGAAAGGCTACTACCCATACTATAAAATTCGGCACTTTTTTCAAATTGACAAATCCTCGGATGTTTATACATTTTTGGAAAGGAAATTGCCCCAGCTATCCAAAAATGTATAAACTATGGTAATGCTAGCAAAATTGTAGAAGTTATGGCCATTTGAAATTGAAAATCTATAAACTTGATTTTTGGAAAGGCTATTACCCATGCTATAAAATTCGGCACTTTTTTCAAATTGACAAATCCTCGGATGTTTATACATTTTTGGAAAGGCTATTACCCCAGCTATCCAAAAATGTACAAACTATGGTAATGCTAGCAAAATTGTAGAAGTTATGGCCATTTGAAATTGAAAATCTATAAACTTGATTTTTGGAAAGGCTACTACCCATGCTATAAAATTCGGCACTTTTTTCAAATTGACAAATCCTCGGATGTTTATACATTTTTGGAAAGGCTATTACCCCAGCTATCCAAAAATGTATAAACTATGGTAATGCTAGCAAAATTGTAGAAGTTATGGCCATTTGAAATTGAAAATCTTTAAAGTGCTATATCTTCTAAAGTATTGATCGGAGAGGGGTCAAACTCGGCATTTTTCAAATTGAGAAATCCTCGGATGTTTATACATTTTTGGAAAGGCTATTACCCCAGCTATCCAAAAATGTACAAACTATGGTAATGCTAGCAAAATTGTAGAAGTTATGGCCATTTGAAATTGAAAATCTATAAACTTGATTTTTGGAAAGGCTACTACCCATGCTATAAAATTCGGCACTTTTTTCAAATTGCCAAATCCTCGGATGTTTATACATTTTTGGAAAGGCTATTGCCCCAGCTATCCAAAAATGTATAAACTATGGTAATGCTAGCAAAATTGTAGAAGTTATGGCCATTTGAAATTGTAAATCTATAAACTTGATTTTTGGAAAGGCTATTACCCATGCTATAAAATTCGGCACTTTTTTCAAATTGACAAATCCTCGGATGTTTATACATTTTTGGAAAGGCTATTACCCCAGCTATCCAAAAATGTACAAACTATGGTAATGCTAGCAAAATTGTAGAAGTTATGGCCATTTGAAATTGAAAATCTATAAACTTGATTTTTGGAAAGGCTACTACCCATGCTATAAAATTCGGCACTTTTTTCAAATTGACAAATCCTCGGATGTTTATACATTTTTGGAAAGGCTATTACCCCAGCTATCCAAAAATGTATAAACTATGGTAATGCTAGCAAAATTGTAGAAGTTATGGCCATTTGAAATTGAAAATCTTTAAAGTGCTATATCTTCTAAAGTATTGATCGGAGAGGGGTCAAACTCGGCATTTTTCAAATTGAGAAATCCTCGGATGTTTATACATTTTTGGAAAGGCTATTACCCCAGCTATCCAAAAATGTACAAACTATGGTAATGCTAGCAAAATTGTAGAAGTTATGGCCATTTGAAATTGTAAATCTATAAACTTGATTTTTGGAAAGGCTATTACCCATGCTATAAAATTCGGCACTTTTTTCAAATTGACAAATCCTCGGATGTTTATACATTTTTGGAAAGGCTATTACCCCAGCTATCCAAAAATGTACAAACTATGGTAATGCTAGCAAAATTGTAGAAGTTATGGCCATTTGAAATTGAAAATCTATAAACTTGATTTTTGGAAAGGCTACTACCCATGCTATAAAATTCGGCACTTTTTTCAAATTGACAAATCCTCGGATGTTTATACATTTTTGGAAAGGCTATTACCCCAGCTATCCAAAAATGTATAAACTATGGTAATGCTAGCAAAATTGTAGAAGTTATGGCCATTTGAAATTGAAAATCTATAAACTTGATTTTTGGAAAGGCTACTACCCATGCTATAAAATTCGGCACCTTTTTCAAATTGCCAAATCCTCGGATGTTTATACATTTTTGGAAAGGCTATTGCCCCAGCTATCCAAAAATGTACAAACTATGGTAATGCTAGCAAAATTGTAGAAGTTATGGCCATTTGAAATTGAAAATCTATAAACTTGATTTTTGGAAAGGCTACTACCCATGCTATAAAATTCGGCACTTTTTTCAAATTGCCAAATCCTCGGATGTTTATACATTTTTGGAAAGGCTATTGCCCCAGCTATCCAAAAATGTATAAACTATGGTAATGCTAGCAAAATTGTAGAAGTTATGGCCATTTGAAATTGTAAATCTATAAACTTGATTTTTGGAAAGGCTATTACCCATGCTATAAAATTCGGCACTTTTTTCAAATTGCCAAATCCTCGGATGTTTATACATTTTTGGAAAGGCTATTGCCCCAGCTATCCAAAAATGTATAAACTATGGTAATGCTAGCAAAATTGTAGAAGTTATGGCCATTTGAAATTGTAAATCTATAAACTTGATTTTTGGAAAGGCTATTACCCATGCTATAAAATTCGGCACTTTTTTCAAATTGACAAATCCTCGGATGTTTATACATTTTTGGAAAGGCTATTACCCCAGCTATCCAAAAATGTACAAACTATGGTAATGCTAGCAAAATTGTAGAAGTTATGGCCATTTGAAATTGAAAATCTATAAACTTGATTTTTGGAAAGGCTACTACCCATGCTATAAAATTCGGCACTTTTTTCAAATTGCCAAATCCTCGGATGTTTATACATTTTTGGAAAGGCTATTACCCCAGCTATCCAAAAATGTATAAACTATGGTAATGCTAGCAAAATTGTAGAAGTTATGGCCATTTGAAATTGAAAATCTTTAAAGTGCTATATCTTCTAAAGTATTGATCGGAGAGGGGTCAAACTCGGCATTTTTCAAATTGAGAAATCCTCGGATGTTTATACATTTTTGGAAAGGCTATTACCCCAGCTATCCAAAAATGTACAAACTATGGTAATGCTAGCAAAATTGTAGAAGTTATGGCCATTTGAAATTGAAAATCTATAAACTTGATTTTTTGCTATAAAATTCGGCACTTTTTTCAAATTGCCAAATCCTCGGATGTTTATACATTTTTGGAAAGGCTATTGCCCCAGCTATCCAAAAATGTATAAACTATGGTAATGCTAGCAAAATTGTAGAAGTTATGGCCATTTGAAATTGTAAATCTATAAACTTGATTTTTGGAAAGGCTATTACCCATGCTATAAAATTCGGCACTTTTTTCAAATTGACAAATCCTCGGATGTTTATACATTTTTGGAAAGGCTATTACCCCAGCTATCCAAAAATGTATAAACTATGGTAATGCTAGCAAAATTGTAGAAGTTATGGCCATTTGAAATTGAAAATCTTTAAAGTGCTATATCTTCTAAAGTATTGATCGGAGAGGGGTCAAACTCGGCATTTTTCAAATTGAGAAATCCTCGGATGTTTATACATTTTTGGAGAGGCTATTACCCCAGCTATCCAAAAATGTACAAACTATGGTAATGCTAGCAAAATTGTAGAAGTTATGGCCATTTGAAATTGAAAATCTATAAACTTGATTTTTGGAAAGGCTACTACCCATGCAATAAAATTCGGCACTTTTTTCAAATTGCCAAATCCTCGGATGTTTATACATTTTTGGAAAGGCTATTGCCCCAGCTATCCAAAAATGTATAAACTATGGTAATGCTAGCAAAATTGTAGAAGTTATGGCCATTTGAAATTGTAAATCTATAAACTTGATTTTTGGAAAGGCTACTACCCATGCTATAAAATTCGGCACTTTTTTCAAATTGACAAATCCTCGGATGTTTATACATTTTTGGAAAGGCTATTACCCCAGCTATCCAAAAATGTATAAACTATGGTAATGCTAGCAAAATTGTAGAAGTTATGGCCATTTGAAATTGAAAATCTTTAAAGTGCTATATCTTCTAAAGTATTGATCGGAGAGGGGTCAAACTCGGCATTTTTCAAATTGAGAAATCCTCGGATGTTTATACATTTTTGGAAAGGCTATTGCCCCAGCTATCCAAAAATGTACAAACTATGGTAATGCTAGCAAAATTGTAGAAGTTATGGCCATTTGAAATTGAAAATCTATAAACTTGATTTTTGGAAAGGCTACTACCCATGCTATAAAATTCGGCACTTTTTTCAAATTGCCAAATCCTCGGATGTTTATACATTTTTGGAAAGGCTATTGCCCCAGCTATCCAAAAATGTATAAACTATGGTAATGCTAGCAAAATTGTAGAAGTTATGGCCATTTGAAATTGTAAATCTATAAACTTGATTTTTGGAAAGGCTATTACCCATGCTATAAAATTCGGCACTTTTTTCAAATTGACAAATCCTCGGATGTTTATACATTTTTGGAAAGGCTATTACCCCAGCTATCCAAAAATGTACAAACTATGGTAATGCTAGCAAAATTGTAGAAGTTATGGCCATTTGAAATTGAAAATCTATAAACTTGATTTTTGGAAAGGCTACTACCCATGCTATAAAATTCGGCACTTTTTTCAAATTGCCAAATCCTCGGATGTTTATACATTTTTGGAAAGGCTATTACCCCAGCTATCCAAAAATGTACAAACTATGGTAATGCTAGCAAAATTGTAGAAGTTATGGCCATTTGAAATTGAAAATCTTTAAAGTGCTATATCTTCTAAAGTATTGATCGGAGAGGGGTCAAACTCGGCATTTTTCAAATTGAGAAATCCTCGGATGTTTATACATTTTTGGAAAGGCTATTACCCCAGCTATCCAAAAATGTACAAACTATGGTAATGCTAGCAAAATTGTAGAAGTTATGGCCATTTGAAATTGAAAATCTATAAACTTGATTTTTTGCTATAAAATTCGGCACTTTTTTCAAATTGCCAAATCCTCGGATGTTTATACATTTTTGGAAAGGCTATTGCCCCAGCTATCCAAAAATGTATAAACTATGGTAATGCTAGCAAAATTGTAGAAGTTATGGCCATTTGAAATTGTAAATCTATAAACTTGATTTTTGGAAAGGCTATTACCCATGCTATAAAATTCGGCACTTTTTTCAAATTGACAAATCCTCGGATGTTTATACATTTTTGGAAAGGCTATTACCCCAGCTATCCAAAAATGTATAAACTATGGTAATGCTAGCAAAATTGTAGAAGTTATGGCCATTTGAAATTGAAAATCTTTAAAGTGCTATATCTTCTAAAGTATTGATCGGAGAGGGGTCAAACTCGGCATTTTTCAAATTGAGAAATCCTCGGATGTTTATACATTTTTGGAAAGGCTATTACCCCAGCTATCCAAAAATGTACAAACTATGGTAATGCTAGCAAAATTGTAGAAGTTATGGCCATTTGAAATTGAAAATCTATAAACTTGATTTTTGGAAAGGCTACTACCCATGCTATAAAATTCGGCACTTTTTTCAAATTGACAAATCCTCGGATGTTTATACATTTTTGGAAAGGCTATTGCCCCAGCTATCCAAAAATGTATAAACTATGGTAATGCTAGCAAAATTGTAGAAGTTATGGCCATTTGAAATTGTAAATCTATAAACTTGATTTTTGGAAAGGCTATTACCCATGCTATAAAATTCGGCACTTTTTTCAAATTGCCAAATCCTCGGATGTTTATACATTTTTGGAAAGGCTATTGCCCCAGCTATCCAAAAATGTATAAACTATGGTAATGCTAGCAAAATTGTAGAAGTTATGGCCATTTGAAATTGTAAATCTATAAACTTGATTTTTGGAAAGGCTATTACCCATGCTATAAAATTCGGCACTTTTTTCAAATTGACAAATCCTCGGATGTTTATACATTTTTGGAAAGGCTATTACCCCAGCTATCCAAAAATGTACAAACTATGGTAATGCTAGCAAAATTGTAGAAGTTATGGCCATTTGAAATTGTAAATCTATAAACTTGATTTTTGGAAAGGCTATTACCCATGCTATAAAATTCGGCACTTTTTTCAAATTGACAAATCCTCGGATGTTTATACATTTTTGGAAAGGCTATTGCCCCAGCTATCCAAAAATGTATAAACTATGGTAATGCTAGCAAAATTGTAGAAGTTATGGCCATTTGAAATTGTAAATCTATAAACTTGATTTTTGGAAAGGCTATTACCCATGCTATAAAATTCGGCACTTTTTTCAAATTGCCAAATCCTCGGATGTTTATACATTTTTGGAAAGGCTATTGCCCCAGCTATCCAAAAATGTATAAACTATGGTAATGCTAGCAAAATTGTAGAAGTTATGGCCATTTGAAATTGTAAATCTATAAACTTGATTTTTGGAAAGGCTATTACCCATGCTATAAAATTCGGCACTTTTTTCAAATTGACAAATCCTCGGATGTTTATACATTTTTGGAAAGGCTATTGCCCCAGCTATCCAAAAATGTATAAACTATGGTAATGCTAGCAAAATTGTAGAAGTTATGGCCATTTGAAATTGTAAATCTATAAACTTGATTTTTGGAAAGGCTATTACCCATGCTATAAAATTCGGCACTTTTTTCAAATTGACAAATCCTCGGATGTTTATACATTTTTGGAAAGGCTATTGCCCCAGCTATCCAAAAATGTATAAACTATGGTAATGCTAGCAAAATTGTAGAAGTTATGGCCATTTGAAATTGTAAATCTATAAACTTGATTTTTGGAAAGGCTATTACCCATGCTATAAAATTCGGCACTTTTTTCAAATTGCCAAATCCTCGGATGTTTATACATTTTTGGAAAGGCTATTGCCCCAGCTATCCAAAAATGTATAAACTATGGTAATGCTAGCAAAATTGTAGAAGTTATGGCCATTTGAAATTGTAAATCTATAAACTTGATTTTTGGAAAGGCTATTACCCATGCTATAAAATTCGGCACTTTTTTCAAATTGCCAAATCCTCGGATGTTTATACATTTTTGGAAAGGCTATTGCCCCAGCTATCCAAAAATGTATAAACTATGGTAATGCTAGCAAAATTGTAGAAGTTATGGCCATTTGAAATTGAAAATCTATAAACTTGATTTTTGGAAAGGCTACTACCCATGCTATAAAATTCGGCACTTTTTTCAAATTGACAAATCCTCGGATGTTTATACATTTTTGGAAAGGCTATTGCCCCAGCTATCCAAAAATGTATAAACTATGGTAATGCTAGCAAAATTGTAGAAGTTATGGCCATTTGAAATTGTAAATCTATAAACTTGATTTTTGGAAAGGCTATTACCCATGCTATAAAATTCGGCACTTTTTTCAAATTGCCAAATCCTCGGATGTTTATACATTTTTGGAAAGGCTATTGCCCCAGCTATCCAAAAATGTATAAACTATGGTAATGCTAGCAAAATTGTAGAAGTTATGGCCATTTGAAATTGAAAATCTATAAACTTGATTTTTGGAAAGGCTACTACCCATGCTATAAAATTCGGCACTTTTTTCAAATTGACAAATCCTCGGATGTTTATACATTTTTGGAAAGGCTATTGCCCCAGCTATCCAAAAATGTATAAACTATGGTAATGCTAGCAAAATTGTAGAAGTTATGGCCATTTGAAATTGTAAATCTATAAACTTGATTTTTGGAAAGGCTATTACCCATGCTATAAAATTCGGCACTTTTTTCAAATTGCCAAATCCTCGGATGTTTATACATTTTTGGAAAGGCTATTGCCCCAGCTATCCAAAAATGTATAAACTATGGTAATGCTAGCAAAATTGTAGAAGTTATGGCCATTTGAAATTGAAAATCTATAAACTTGATTTTTGGAAAGGCTACTACCCATGCTATAAAATTCGGCACTTTTTTCAAATTGACAAATCCTCGGATGTTTATACATTTTTGGAAAGGCTATTGCCCCAGCTATCCAAAAATGTATAAACTATGGTAATGCTAGCAAAATTGTAGAAGTTATGGCCATTTGAAATTGTAAATCTATAAACTTGATTTTTGGAAAGGCTATTACCCATGCTATAAAATTCGGCACTTTTTTCAAATTGCCAAATCCTCGGATGTTTATACATTTTTGGAAAGGCTATTGCCCCAGCTATCCAAAAATGTATAAACTATGGTAATGCTAGCAAAATTGTAGAAGTTATGGCCATTTGAAATTGTAAATCTATAAACTTGATTTTTGGAAAGGCTATTACCCATGCTATAAAATTCGGCACTTTTTTCAAATTGACAAATCCTCGGATGTTTATACATTTTTGGAAAGGCTATTACCCCAGCTATCCAAAAATGTACAAACTATGGTAATGCTAGCAAAATTGTAGAAGTTATGGCCATTTGAAATTGTAAATCTATAAACTTGATTTTTGGAAAGGCTATTACCCATGCTATAAAATTCGGCACTTTTTTCAAATTGACAAATCCTCGGATGTTTATACATTTTTGGAAAGGCTATTGCCCCAGCTATCCAAAAATGTATAAACTATGGTAATGCTAGCAAAATTGTAGAAGTTATGGCCATTTGAAATTGTAAATCTATAAACTTGATTTTTGGAAAGGCTATTACCCATGCTATAAAATTCGGCACTTTTTTCAAATTGCCAAATCCTCGGATGTTTATACATTTTTGGAAAGGCTATTGCCCCAGCTATCCAAAAATGTATAAACTATGGTAATGCTAGCAAAATTGTAGAAGTTATGGCCATTTGAAATTGAAAATCTATAAACTTGATTTTTGGAAAGGCTACTACCCATGCTATAAAATTCGGCACTTTTTTCAAATTGCCAAATCCTCGGATGTTTATACATTTTTGGAAAGGCTATTACCCCAGCTATCCAAAAATGTATAAACTATGGTAATGCTAGCAAAATTGTAGAAGTTATGGCCATTTGAAATTGAAAATCTTTAAAGTGCTATATCTTCTAAAGTATTGATCGGAGAGGGGTCAAACTCGGCATTTTTCAAATTGAGAAATCCTCGGATGTTTATACATTTTTGGAAAGGCTATTACCCCAGCTATCCAAAAATGTACAAACTATGGTAATGCTAGCAAAATTGTAGAAGTTATGGCCATTTGAAATTGAAAATCTATAAACTTGATTTTTTGCTATAAAATTCGGCACTTTTTTCAAATTGCCAAATCCTCGGATGTTTATACATTTTTGGAAAGGCTATTGCCCCAGCTATCCAAAAATGTATAAACTATGGTAATGCTAGCAAAATTGTAGAAGTTATGGCCATTTGAAATTGTAAATCTATAAACTTGATTTTTGGAAAGGCTATTACCCATGCTATAAAATTCGGCACTTTTTTCAAATTGACAAATCCTTGGATGTTTATACATTTTTGGAAAGGCTATTACCCCAGCTATCCAAAAATGTATAAACTATGGTAATGCTAGCAAAATTGTAGAAGTTATGGCCATTTGAAATTGAAAATCTTTAAAGTGCTATATCTTCTAAAGTATTGATCGGAGAGGGGTCAAACTCGGCATTTTTCAAATTGAGAAATCCTCGGATGTTTATACATTTTTGGAAAGGCTATTACCCCAGCTATCCAAAAATGTACAAACTATGGTAATGCTAGCAAAATTGTAGAAGTTATGGCCATTTGAAATTGAAAATCTATAAACTTGATTTTTGGAAAGGCTACTACCCATGCAATAAAATTCGGCACTTTTTTCAAATTGCCAAATCCTCGGATGTTTATACATTTTTGGAAAGGCTATTACCCCAGCTATCCAAAAATGTACAAACTATGGTAATGCTAGCAAAATTGTAGAAGTTATGGCCATTTGAAATTGAAAATCTATAAACTTGATTTTTGGAAAGGCTACTACCCATGCTATAAAATTCGGCACTTTTTTCAAATTGACAAATCCTCGGATGTTTATACATTTTTGGAAAGGCTATTACCCCAGCTATCCAAAAATGTATAAACTATGGTAATGCTAGCAAAATTGTAGAAGTTATGGCCATTTGAAATTGAAAATCTATAAACTTGATTTTTGGAAAGGCTACTACCCATGCTATAAAATTCGTCACTTTTTTCAAATTGCCAAATCCTCGGATGTTTATACATTTTTGGAAAGGCTATTACCCCAGCTATCCAAAAATGTATAAACTATGGTAATGCTAGAAAAATTGTGGAAGTTATGGCCATTTGAACATTGAAAATCTTTAAAGTGCCATATCTTCTAAAGTATTGATCGGAGAGGGGTCAAACTCGGCATTTTTCAAATTGAGAAATCCTCGGATGTTTATGCATTTTTGGAAAGGCTATTACCCCAGCTATCCAAAAATGTATAAACTATGGTAATACTAGCAAAATTGTGGAAGTTATGGCCATTTGAACATTGAAAATCTTTAAAGTGCCATATCTTCTAAAGTATTGATCGGAGAGGGGTCAAACTCGGCATTTTTCAAATTGAGAAATCCTCGGATGTTTATGCATTTTTGGAAAGGCTATTACCCCAGCTATCCAAAAATGTACAAACTATGGTAATGCTAGCAAAATTGTAGAAGTTATGGCCATTTGAACATTGAAAATCTTTAAAGTGCCATATCTTCTAAAGTATTGATCGGAGAGGGGTCAAACTCGGCATTTTTCAAATTGAGAAATCCTCGGATGTTTATGCATTTTTGGAAAGGCTATTGCCCCAGCTATCCAAAAATGTACAAACTATGGTAATGCTAGCAAAATTGTAGAAGTTATGGCCATTTGAAATTGAAAATCTATAAACTTGATTTTTGGAAAGGCTACTACCCATGCTATAAAATTCGGCACTTTTTTCAAATTGCCAAATCCTCGGATGTTTATACATTTTTGGAAAGGCTATTGCCCCAGCTATCCAAAAATGTATAAACTATGGTAATGCTAGCAAAATTGTAGAAGTTATGGCCATTTGAAATTGAAAATCTATAAACTTGATTTTTGGAAAGGCTACTACCCATACTATAAAATTCGGCACTTTTTTCAAATTGACAAATCCTCGGATGTTTATACATTTTTGGAAAGGCTATTACCCCAGCTATCCAAAAATGTATAAACTATGGTAATGCTAGAAAAATTGTGGAAGTTATGGCCATTTGAACATTGAAAATCTTTAAAGTGCCATATCTTCTAAAGTATTGATCGGAGAGGGGTCAAACTCGGCATTTTTCAAATTGAGAAATCCTCGGATGTTTATGCATTTTTGGAAAGGCTATTACCCCAGCTATCCAAAAATGTACAAACTATGGTAATGCTAGCAAAATTGTAGAAGTTATGGCCATTTGAAATTGAAAATCTATAAACTTGATTTTTGGAAAGGCTACTACCCATGCTATAAAATTCGTCACTTTTTTCAAATTGCCAAATCCTCGGATGTTTATACATTTTTGGAAAGGCTATTACCCCAGCTATCCAAAAATGTATAAACTATGGTAATGCTAGAAAAATTGTGGAAGTTATGGCCATTTGAACATTGAAAATCTTTAAAGTGCCATATCTTCTAAAGTATTGGTCGGAGAGGGGTCAAACTCGGCATTTTTCAAATTGAGAAATCCTCGGATGTTTATGCATTTTTGGAAAGGCTATTACCCCAGCTATCCAAAAATTTACAAACTATGGTAATGCTAGCAAAATTGTAGAAGTTATGGCCATTTGAAATTGAAAATCTATAAACTTGATTTTTGGAAAGGCTATTACCCATGCTATAAAATTCGGCACTTTTTTCAAATTGACAAATCCTCGGATGTTTATACATTTTTGGAAAGGCTATTACCCCAGCTATCCAAAAATGTACAAACTATGGTAATGCTAGCAAAATTGTAGAAGTTATGGCCATTTGAAATTGAAAATCTATAAACTTGATTTTTGGAAAGGCTACTACCCATGCTATAAAATTCGGCACTTTTTTCAAATTGACAAATCCTCGGATGTTTATACATTTTTGGAAAGGCTATTACCCCAGCTATCCAAAAATGTACAAACTATGGTAATGCTAGCAAAATTGTAGAAGTTATGGCCATTTGAAATTGAAAATCTATAAACTTGATTTTTGGAAAGGCTACTACCCATGCTATAAAATTCGGCACTTTTTTCAAATTGACAAATCCTCGGATGTTTATACATTTTTGGAAAGGCTATTACCCCAGCTATCCAAAAATGTACAAACTATGGTAATGCTAGCAAAATTGTAGAAGTTATGGCCATTTGAAATTAAAAATCTTTAAAGTGCCATATCTTCTAAAGTATTGATCGGAGAGGGGTCAAACTCGGCATTTTTCAAATTGAGAAATCCTCGGATGTTTATGCATTTTTGGAAAGGCTATTACCCCAGCTATCCAAAAATGTACAAACTATGGTAATGCTAGCAAAATTGTGGAAGTTATGGCCATTTGAACATTGAAAATCTTTAAAGTGCTATATCTTCTAAAGTATTGATCGGAGAGGGGTCAAACTCGGCATTTTTCAAATTGAGAAATCCTCGGATGTTTATGCATTTTTGGAAAGGCTATTACCCCAGCTATCCAAAAATGTACAAACTATGGTAATGCTAGCAAAATTGTGGAAGTTATGGCCATTTGAACATTGAAAATCTTTAAAGTGCTATATCTTCTAAAGTATTGATCGGAGAGGGGTCAAACTCGGCATTTTTCAAATTGAGAAATCCTCGGATGTTTATACATTTTTGGAAAGGCTATTACCCCAGCTATCCAAAAATGTATAAACTATGGTAATGCTAGAAAAATTGTGGAAGTTATGGCCATTTGAACATTGAAAATCTTTAAAGTGCCATATCTTCTAAAGTATTGATCGGAGAGGGGTCAAACTCGGCATTTTTCAAATTGAGAAATCCTCGGATGTTTATGCATTTTTGGAAAGGCTATTACCCCAGCTATCCAAAAATGTACAAACTATGGTAATGCTAGCAAAATTGTGGAAGTTATGGCCATTTGAACATTGAAAATCTTTAAAGTGCTATATCTTCTAAAGTATTGATCGGAGAGGGGTCAAACTCGGCATTTTTCAAATTGAGAAATCCTCGGATGTTTATGCATTTTTGGAAAGGATATTACCCCAGCTATCCAAAAATGTATAAACTATGGTAATGCTAGCAAAATTGTGGAAGTTATGGCCATTTGCACATTGAAAATCTTTAAAGTGCTATATCTTCTAAAGTATTGATCGGAGAGGGGTCAAACTCGGCATTTTTCAAATTGCCAAATCCTCGGATGTTTATACATTTTTGGAAAGGCTATTACCCCAGCTATCCAAAAATGTATAAACTATGGTAATGCTAGAAAAATTGTGGAAGTTATGGCCATTTGAACATTGAAAATCTTTAAAGTGCCATATCTTCTAAAGTATTGATCGGAGAGGGGTCAAACTCGGCATTTTTCAAATTGAGAAATCCTCGGATGTTTATGCATTTTTGGAAAGGCTATTACCCCAGCTATCCAAAAATGTACAAACTATGGTAATGCTAGCAAAATTGTAGAAGTTATGGCCATTTGAACATTGAAAATCTTTAAAGTGCCATATCTTCTAAAGTATTGATCGGAGAGGGGTCAAACTCGGCATTTTTCAAATTGAGAAATCCTCGGATGTTTATGCATTTTTGGAAAGGCTATTACCCCAGCTATCCAAAAATGTACAAACTATGGTAATGCTAGCAAAATTGTGGAAGTTATGGCCATTTGAACATTGAAAATCTTTAAAGTGCTATATCTTCTAAAGTATTGATCGGAGAGGGGTCAAACTCGGCATTTTTCAAATTGAGAAATCCTCGGATGTTTATGCATTTTTGGAAAGGATATTACCCCAGCTATCCAAAAATGTATAAACTATGGTAATGCTAGCAAAATTGTGGAAGTTATGGCCATTTGCACATTGAAAATCTTTAAAGTGCTATATCTTCTAAAGTATTGATCGGAGAGGGGTCAAACTCGGCATTTTTCAAATTGCCAAATCCTCGGATGTTTATACATTTTTGGAAAGGCTATTACCCCAGCTATCCAAAAATGTATAAACTATGGTAATGCTAGAAAAATTGTGGAAGTTATGGCCATTTGAACATTGAAAATCTTTAAAGTGCCATATCTTCTAAAGTATTGATCGGAGAGGGGTCAAACTCGGCATTTTTCAAATTGAGAAATCCTCGGATGTTTATGCATTTTTGGAAAGGCTATTACCCCAGCTATCCAAAAATGTACAAACTATGGTAATGCTAGCAAAATTGTAGAAGTTATGGCCATTTGAAATTGAAAATCTATAAACTTGATTTTTGGAAAGGCTATAAAATTCGGCACTTTTTTCAAATTGACAAATCCTCGGATGTTTATACATTTTTGGAAAGGCTATTACCCCAGCTATCCAAAAATTTACAAACTATGGTAATGCTAGCAATATTGTAGAAGTTATGGCCATTTGAAATTGAAAATCTATAAACTTGATTTTTGGAAAGGCTATTACCCATGCTATAAAATTCGGCACTTTTTTCAAATTGACAAATCCTCGGATGTTTATACATTTTTGGAAAGGCTATTACCCCAGCTATCCAAAAATGTACAAACTATGGTAATGCTAGCAAAATTGTAGAAGTTATGGCCATTTGAAATTGAAAATCTATAAACTTGATTTTTGGAAAGGCTATTACCCATGCTATAAAATTCGGCACTTTTTTCAAATTGAGAAATCCTCGGATGTTTATGCATTTTTGGAAAGGCTATTACCCCAGCTATCCAAAAATGTACAAACTATGGTAATGCTAGCAAAATTGTAGAAGTTATGGCCATTTGAAATTGAAAATCTATAAACTTGATTTTTGGAAAGGCTATAAAATTCGGCACTTTTTTCAAATTGACAAATCCTCGGATGTTTATACATTTTTGGAAAGGCTATTACCCCAGCTATCCAAAAATGTACAAACTATGGTAATGCTAGCAAAATTGTAGAAGTTATGGCCATTTGAAATTGAAAATCTATAAACTTGATTTTTGGAAAGGCTACTACCCATGCTATAAAATTCGGCACTTTTTTCAAATTGACAAATCCTCGGATGTTTATACATTTTTGGAAAGGCTATTACCCCAGCTATCCAAAAATGTACAAACTATGGTAATGCTAGCAAAATTGTAGAAGTTATGGCCATTTGAAATTGAAAATCTATAAACTTGATTTTTGGAAAGGCTATTACCCATGCTATAAAATTCGGCACTTTTTTCAAATTGACAAATCCTCGGATGTTTATGCATTTTTGGAAAGGCTATTACCCCAGCTATCCAAAAATGTACAAACTATGGTAATGCTAGCAAAATTGTAGAAGTTATGGCCATTTGAAATTGAAAATCTATAAACTTGATTTTTGGAAAGGCTATTACCCATGCTATAAAATTCGGCACTTTTTTCAAATTGACAAATCCTCGGATGTTTATGCATTTTTGGAAAGGCTATTACCCCAGCTATCCAAAAATGTACAAACTATGGTAATGCTAGCAAAATTGTAGAAGTTATGGCCATTTGAAATTGAAAATCTATAAACTTGATTTTTGGAAAGGCTATTACCCATGCTATAAAATTCGGCACTTTTTTCAAATTGACAAATCCTCGGATGTTTATACATTTTTGGAAAGGCTATTACCCCAGCTATCCAAAAATTTACAAACTATGGTAATGCTAGCAATATTGTAGAAGTTATGGCCATTTGAAATTGAAAATCTATAAACTTGATTTTTGGAAAGGCTATTACCCATGCTATAAAATTCGGCACTTTTTTCAAATTGACAAATCCTCGGATGTTTATACATTTTTGGAAAGGCTATTACCCCAGCTATCCAAAAATGTACAAACTATGGTAATGCTAGCAAAATTGTAGAAGTTATGGCCATTTGAAATTGAAAATCTATAAACTTGATTTTTGGAAAGGCTATTACCCATGCTATAAAATTCGGCACTTTTTTCAAATTGACAAATCCTCGGATGTTTATACATTTTTGGAAAGGCTATTACCCCAGCTATCCAAAAATGTACAAACTATGGTAATGCTAGCAAAATTGTAGAAGTTATGGCCATTTGAAATTGAAAATCTATAAACTTGATTTTTGGAAAGGCTATTACCCATGCTATAAAATTCGGCACTTTTTTCAAATTGACAAATCCTCGGATGTTTATACATTTTTGGAAAGGCTATTACCCCAGCTATCCAAAAATGTATAAACTATGGTAATGCTAGAAAAATTGTGGAAGTTATGGCCATTTGAACATTGAAAATCTTTAAAGTGCCATATCTTCTAAAGTATTGATCGGAGAGGGGTCAAACTCGGCATTTTTCAAATTGAGAAATCCTCGGATGTTTATGCATTTTTGGAAAGGCTATTACCCCAGCTATCCAAAAATGTACAAACTATGGTAATGCTAGCAAAATTGTAGAAGTTATGGCCATTTGAAATTGAAAATCTATAAACTTGATTTTTGGAAAGGCTATTACCCATGCTATAAAATTCGGCACTTTTTTCAAATTGACAAATCCTCGGATGTTTATACATTTTTGGAAAGGCTATTACCCCAGCTATCCAAAAATGTACAAACTATGGTAATGCTAGCAAAATTGTAGAAGTTATGGCCATTTGAAATTGAAAATCTATAAACTTGATTTTTGGAAAGGCTATTACCCATGCTATAAAATTCGGCACTTTTTTCAAATTGACAAATCCTCGGATGTTTATACATTTTTGGAAAGGCTATTACCCCAGCTATCCAAAAATGTACAAACTATGGTAATGCTAGCAATATTGTAGAAGTTATGGCCATTTGAAATTGAAAATCTATAAACTTGATTTTTGGAAAGGCTATTACCCATGCTATAAAATTCGGCACTTTTTTCAAATTGACAAATCCTCGGATGTTTATACATTTTTGGAAAGGCTATTACCCCAGCTATCCAAAAATGTACAAACTATGGTAATGCTAGCAAAATTGTAGAAGTTATGGCCATTTGAAATTGAAAATCTATAAACTTGATTTTTGGAAAGGCTATTACCCATGCTATAAAATTCGGCACTTTTTTCAAATTGACAAATCCTCGGATGTTTATACATTTTTGGAAAGGCTATTACCCCAGCTATCCAAAAATGTACAAACTATGGTAATGCTAGCAAAATTGTAGAAGTTATGGCCATTTGAAATTGAAAATCTATAAACTTGATTTTTGGAAAGGCTATTACCCATGCTATAAAATTCGGCACTTTTTTCAAATTGACAAATCCTCGGATGTTTATACATTTTTGGAAAGGCTATTACCCCAGCTATCCAAAAATGTATAAACTATGGTAATGCTAGAAAAATTGTGGAAGTTATGGCCATTTGAACATTGAAAATCTTTAAAGTGCTATATCTTCTAAAGTATTGATCGGAGAGGGGTCAAACTCGGCATTTTTCAAATTGAGAAATCCTCGGATGTTTATGCATTTTTGGAAAGGATATTACCCCAGCTATCCAAAAATGTATAAACTATGGTAATGCTAGCAAAATTGTGGAAGTTATGGCCATTTGAACATTGAAAATCTTTAAAGTGCTATATCTTCTAAAGTATTGATCGGAGAGGGGTCAAACTCGGCATTTTTCAAATTGCCAAATCCTCGGATGTTTATACATTTTTGGAAAGGCTATTACCCCAGCTATCCAAAAATGTACAAACTATGGTAATGCTAGCAAAATTGTAGAAGTTATGGCCATTTGAAATTGAAAATCTATAAACTTGATTTTTGGAAAGGCTATTACCCATGCTATAAAATTCGGCACTTTTTTCAAATTGACAAATCCTCGGATGTTTATACATTTTTGGAAAGGCTATTACCCCAGCTATCCAAAAATGTACAAACTATGGTAATGCTAGCAAAATTGTAGAAGTTATGGCCATTTGAAATTGAAAATCTATAAACTTGATTTTTGGAAAGGCTATTACCCATGCTATAAAATTCGGCACTTTTTTCAAATTGACAAATCCTCGGATGTTTATACATTTTTGGAAAGGCTATTACCCCAGCTATCCAAAAATTTACAAACTATGGTAATGCTAGCAATATTGTAGAAGTTATGGCCATTTGAAATTGAAAATCTATAAACTTGATTTTTGGAAAGGCTATTACCCATGCTATAAAATTCGGCACTTTTTTCAAATTGACAAATCCTCGGATGTTTATACATTTTTGGAAAGGCTATTACCCCAGCTATCCAAAAATGTACAAACTATGGTAATGCTAGCAAAATTGTAGAAGTTATGGCCATTTGAAATTGAAAATCTATAAACTTGATTTTTGGAAAGGCTATTACCCATGCTATAAAATTCGGCACTTTTTTCAAATTGACAAATCCTCGGATGTTTATACATTTTTGGAAAGGCTATTACCCCAGCTATCCAAAAATGTACAAACTATGGTAATGCTAGCAAAATTGTAGAAGTTATGGCCATTTGAAATTGAAAATCTATAAACTTGATTTTTGGAAAGGCTATTACCCATGCTATAAAATTCGGCACTTTTTTCAAATTGACAAATCCTCGGATGTTTATACATTTTTGGAAAGGCTATTACCCCAGCTATCCAAAAATGTATAAACTATGGTAATGCTAGAAAAATTGTGGAAGTTATGGCCATTTGAACATTGAAAATCTTTAAAGTGCCATATCTTCTAAAGTATTGATCGGAGAGGGGTCAAACTCGGCATTTTTCAAATTGAGAAATCCTCGGATGTTTATGCATTTTTGGAAAGGCTATTACCCCAGCTATCCAAAAATGTACAAACTATGGTAATGCTAGCAAAATTGTAGAAGTTATGGCCATTTGAAATTGAAAATCTATAAACTTGATTTTTGGAAAGGCTATTACCCATGCTATAAAATTCGGCACTTTTTTCAAATTGACAAATCCTCGGATGTTTATACATTTTTGGAAAGGCTATTACCCCAGCTATCCAAAAATGTACAAACTATGGTAATGCTAGCAAAATTGTAGAAGTTATGGCCATTTGAAATTGAAAATCTATAAACTTGATTTTTGGAAAGGCTATTACCCATGCTATAAAATTCGGCACTTTTTTCAAATTGACAAATCCTCGGATGTTTATACATTTTTGGAAAGGCTATTACCCCAGCTATCCAAAAATGTACAAACTATGGTAATGCTAGCAATATTGTAGAAGTTATGGCCATTTGAAATTGAAAATCTATAAACTTGATTTTTGGAAAGGCTATTACCCATGCTATAAAATTCGGCACTTTTTTCAAATTGACAAATCCTCGGATGTTTATACATTTTTGGAAAGGCTATTACCCCAGCTATCCAAAAATGTACAAACTATGGTAATGCTAGCAAAATTGTAGAAGTTATGGCCATTTGAAATTGAAAATCTATAAACTTGATTTTTGGAAAGGCTATTACCCATGCTATAAAATTCGGCACTTTTTTCAAATTGACAAATCCTCGGATGTTTATACATTTTTGGAAAGGCTATTACCCCAGCTATCCAAAAATGTATAAACTATGGTAATGCTAGAAAAATTGTGGAAGTTATGGCCATTTGAACATTGAAAATCTTTAAAGTGCTATATCTTCTAAAGTATTGATCGGAGAGGGGTCAAACTCGGCATTTTTCAAATTGAGAAATCCTCGGATGTTTATGCATTTTTGGAAAGGCTATTACCCCAGCTATCCAAAAATGTACAAACTATGGTAATGCTAGCAAAATTGTAGAAGTTATGGCCATTTGAAATTGAAAATCTATAAACTTGATTTTTGGAAAGGCTATTACCCATGCTATAAAATTCGGCACTTTTTTCAAATTGACAAATCCTCGGATGTTTATACATTTTTGGAAAGGCTATTACCCCAGCTATCCAAAAATGTACAAACTATGGTAATGCTAGCAAAATTGTAGAAGTTATGGCCATTTGAAATTGAAAATCTATAAACTTGATTTTTGGAAAGGCTATTACCCATGCTATAAAATTCGGCACTTTTTTCAAATTGACAAATCCTCGGATGTTTATACATTTTTGGAAAGGCTATTACCCCAGCTATCCAAAAATGTACAAACTATGGTAATGCTAGCAATATTGTAGAAGTTATGGCCATTTGAAATTGAAAATCTATAAACTTGATTTTTGGAAAGGCTATTACCCATGCTATAAAATTCGGCACTTTTTTCAAATTGACAAATCCTCGGATGTTTATACATTTTTGGAAAGGCTATTACCCCAGCTATCCAAAAATGTACAAACTATGGTAATGCTAGCAAAATTGTAGAAGTTATGGCCATTTGAAATTGAAAATCTATAAACTTGATTTTTGGAAAGGCTATTACCCATGCTATAAAATTCGGCACTTTTTTCAAATTGACAAATCCTCGGATGTTTATACATTTTTGGAAAGGCTATTACCCCAGCTATCCAAAAATGTACAAACTATGGTAATGCTAGCAAAATTGTAGAAGTTATGGCCATTTGAAATTGAAAATCTATAAACTTGATTTTTGGAAAGGCTATTACCCATGCTATAAAATTCGGCACTTTTTTCAAATTGACAAATCCTCGGATGTTTATACATTTTTGGAAAGGCTATTACCCCAGCTATCCAAAAATGTACAAACTATGGTAATGCTAGCAAAATTGTAGAAGTTATGGCCATTTGAAATTGAAAATCTATAAACTTGATTTTTGGAAAGGCTATTACCCATGCTATAAAATTCGGCACTTTTTTCAAATTGACAAATCCTCGGATGTTTATACATTTTTGGAAAGGCTATTACCCCAGCTATCCAAAAATGTATAAACTATGGTAATGCTAGAAAAATTGTGGAAGTTATGGCCATTTGAACATTGAAAATCTTTAAAGTGCTATATCTTCTAAAGTATTGATCGGAGAGGGGTCAAACTCGGCATTTTTCAAATTGAGAAATCCTCGGATGTTTATGCATTTTTGGAAAGGATATTACCCCAGCTATCCAAAAATGTATAAACTATGGTAATGCTAGCAAAATTGTGGAAGTTATGGCCATTTGAACATTGAAAATCTTTAAAGTGCTATATCTTCTAAAGTATTGATCGGAGAGGGGTCAAACTCGGCATTTTTCAAATTGCCAAATCCTCGGATGTTTATACATTTTTGGAAAGGCTATTACCCCAGCTATCCAAAAATGTACAAACTATGGTAATGCTAGCAAAATTGTAGAAGTTATGGCCATTTGAAATTGAAAATCTATAAACTTGATTTTTGGAAAGGCTATTACCCATGCTATAAAATTCGGCACTTTTTTCAAATTGACAAATCCTCGGATGTTTATACATTTTTGGAAAGGCTATTACCCCAGCTATCCAAAAATGTACAAACTATGGTAATGCTAGCAAAATTGTAGAAGTTATGGCCATTTGAAATTGAAAATCTATAAACTTGATTTTTGGAAAGGCTATTACCCATGCTATAAAATTCGGCACTTTTTTCAAATTGACAAATCCTCGGATGTTTATACATTTTTGGAAAGGCTATTACCCCAGCTATCCAAAAATGTACAAACTATGGTAATGCTAGCAAAATTGTAGAAGTTATGGCCATTTGAAATTGAAAATCTATAAACTTGATTTTTGGAAAGGCTATTACCCATGCTATAAAATTCGGCACTTTTTTCAAATTGACAAATCCTCGGATGTTTATACATTTTTGGAAAGGCTATTACCCCAGCTATCCAAAAATGTATAAACTATGGTAATGCTAGAAAAATTGTGGAAGTTATGGCCATTTGAACATTGAAAATCTTTAAAGTGCTATATCTTCTAAAGTATTGATCGGAGAGGGGTCAAACTCGGCATTTTTCAAATTGAGAAATCCTCGGATGTTTATGCATTTTTGGAAAGGATATTACCCCAGCTATCCAAAAATGTATAAACTATGGTAATGCTAGCAAAATTGTGGAAGTTATGGCCATTTGAACATTGAAAATCTTTAAAGTGCTATATCTTCTAAAGTATTGATCGGAGAGGGGTCAAACTCGGCATTTTTCAAATTGCCAAATCCTCGGATGTTTATACATTTTTGGAAAGGCTATTACCCCAGCTATCCAAAAATGTACAAACTATGGTAATGCTAGCAAAATTGTAGAAGTTATGGCCATTTGAAATTGAAAATCTATAAACTTGATTTTTGGAAAGGCTATTACCCATGCTATAAAATTCGGCACTTTTTTCAAATTGACAAATCCTCGGATGTTTATACATTTTTGGAAAGGCTATTACCCCAGCTATCCAAAAATGTACAAACTATGGTAATGCTAGCAAAATTGTAGAAGTTATGGCCATTTGAAATTGAAAATCTATAAACTTGATTTTTGGAAAGGCTACTACCCATGCTATAAAATTCGGCACTTTTTTCAAATTGACAAATCCTCGGATGTTTATACATTTTTGGAAAGGCTATTACCCCAGCTATCCAAAAATGTACAAACTATGGTAATGCTAGCAAAATTGTAGAAGTTATGGCCATTTGAAATTGAAAATCTATAAACTTGATTTTTGGAAAGGCTATTACCCATGCTATAAAATTCGGCACTTTTTTCAAATTGACAAATCCTCGGATGTTTATACATTTTTGGAAAGGCTATTACCCCAGCTATCCAAAAATGTACAAACTATGGTAATGCTAGCAAAATTGTAGAAGTTATGGCCATTTGAAATTAAAAATCTATAAACTTGATTTTTGGAAAGGCTATTACCCATACTATAAAATTCGGCACTTTTTTCAAATTGCCAAATCCTCGGATGTTTATACATTTTTGGAAAGGCTATTGCCCCAGCTATCCAAAAATGTATAAACTATGGTAATGCTAGCAAAATTGTAGAAGTTATGGCCATTTGAAATTGTAAATCTATAAACTTGATTTTTGGAAAGGCTATTACCCATGCTATAAAATTCGGCACTTTTTTCAAATTGACAAATCCTCGGATGTTCATACATTTTTGGAAAGGCTATTACCCCAGCTATCCAAAAATGTACAAACTATGGTAATGCTAGCAAAATTGTAGAAGTTATGGCCATTTGAAATTGAAAATCTATAAACTTGATTTTTGGAAAGGCTACTACCCATGCTATAAAATTCGGCACTTTTTTCAAATTGCCAAATCCTCGGATGTTTATACATTTTTGGAAAGGCTATTACCCCAGCTATCCAAAAATGTACAAACTATGGTAATGCTAGCAAAATTGTAGAAGTTATGGCCATTTGAAATTGAAAATCTATAAACTTGATTTTTGGAAAGGCTACTACCCATGCTATAAAATTCGGCACTTTTTTCAAATTGACAAATCCTCGGATGTTTATACATTTTTGGAAAGGCTATTACCCCAGCTATCCAAAAATGTACAAACTATGGTAATGCTAGCAAAATTGTAGAAGTTATGGCCATTTGAAATTGAAAATCTATAAACTTGATTTTTGGAAAGGCTATTACCCATGCTATAAAATTCGGCACTTTTTTCAAATTGACAAATCCTCGGATGTTTATACATTTTTGGAAAGGCTATTACCCCAGCTATCCAAAAATGTACAAACTATGGTAATGCTAGCAAAATTGTAGAAGTTATGGCCATTTGAAATTGAAAATCTATAAACTTGATTTTTGGAAAGGCTATTACCCATGCTATAAAATTCGGCACTTTTTTCAAATTGACAAATCCTCGGATGTTTATACATTTTTGGAAAGGCTATTACTCAAGTTATCCAAAAATGTAAAAAGTATGGCAATGCTAGCAAAATTGTAGAAGTTATGGCCATTTGAACATTGAAAATCTTTAAAGTGCTATATCTTCTAAAGTATTGATCGGAGAGGGGTCAAACTCGGCTTTTTTCAAATTGACAAATCCTCGGATGTTTATACATTTTTGGAAAGGCTATTACCCCAGCTATCCAAAAATGTACAAACTATGGTAATGCTAGCAAAATTGTAGAAGTTATGGCCATTTGAACATTGAAAATCTTTAAAGTGCTATATCTTCTAAAGTATTGATCGGAGAGGGGTCAAACTCGGCATTTTTCAAATTGACAAATCCTCGGATGTTTATACAGTTTTGGAAAGGCTATTGCCCCAGCTATCCAAAAATGTATAAACTATGGTAATGCTAGCAAAATTGTAGAAGTTATGGCCATTTGAAATTGTAAATCTATAAACTTGATTTTTGGAAAGGCTATTACCCATGCTATAAAATTCGGCACTTTTTTCAAATTGACAAATCCTCGGATGTTTATACATTTTTGGAAAGGCTATTACCCCAGCTATCCAAAAATGTACAAACTATGGTAATGCTAGCAAAATTGTAGAAGTTATGGCCATTTGAACATTGAAAATCTTTAAAGTGCTATATCTTCTAAAGTATTGATCGGAGAGGGGTCAAACTCGGCTTTTTTCAAATTGACAAATCCTCGGATGTTTATACATTTTTGGAAAGGCTATTACCCCAGCTATCCAAAAATGTACAAACTATGGTAATGCTAGCAAAATTGTAGAAGTTATGGCCATTTGAACATTGAAAATCTTTAAAGTGCTATATCTTCTAAAGTATTGATCGGAGAGGGGTCAAACTCGGCATTTTTCAAATTGACAAATCCTCGGATGTTTATACAGTTTTGGAAAGGCTATTACCCCAGCTATCCAAAAATGTACAAACTATGGTAATGCTAGCAAAATTGTAGAAGTTATGGCCATTTGAAATTGAAAATCTATAAACTTGATTTTTGGAAAGGCTATTACCCATGCTATAAAATTCGGCACTTTTTTCAAATTGACAAATCCTCGGATGTTTATACATTTTTGGAAAGGCTATTACCCCAGCTATCCAAAAATGTACAAACTATGGTAATGCTAGCAAAATTGTAGAAGTTATGGCCATTTGAAATTGAAAATCTATAAACTTGATTTTTGGAAAGGCTATTACCCATGCTATAAAATTCGGCACTTTTTTCAAATTGACAAATCCTCGGATGTTTATACATTTTTGGAAAGGCTATTACCCCAGCTATCCAAAAATGTACAAACTATGGTAATGCTAGCAAAATTGTAGAAGTTATGGCCATTTGAACATTGAAAATCTTTAAAGTGCTATATCTTCTAAAGTATTGATCGGAGAGGGGTCAAACTCGGCATTTTTCAAATTGACAAATCCTCGGATGTTTATACAGTTTTGGAAAGGCTATTGCCCCAGCTATCCAAAAATGTATAAACTATGGTAATGCTAGCAAAATTGTAGAAGTTATGGCCATTTGAAATTGTAAATCTATAAACTTGATTTTTGGAAAGGCTATTACCCATGCTATAAAATTCGGCACTTTTTTCAAATTGACAAATCCTCGGATGTTTATACATTTTTGGAAAGGCTATTACCCCAGCTATCCAAAAATGTACAAACTATGGTAATGCTAGCAAAATTGTAGAAGTTATGGCCATTTGAACATTGAAAATCTTTAAAGTGCTATATCTTCTAAAGTATTGATCGGAGAGGGGTCAAACTCGGCTTTTTTCAAATTGACAAATCCTCGGATGTTTATACATTTTTGGAAAGGCTATTACCCCAGCTATCCAAAAATGTACAAACTATGGTAATGCTAGCAAAATTGTAGAAGTTATGGCCATTTGAACATTGAAAATCTTTAAAGTGCTATATCTTCTAAAGTATTGATCGGAGAGGGGTCAAACTCGGCATTTTTCAAATTGACAAATCCTCGGATGTTTATACAGTTTTGGAAAGGCTATTACCCCAGCTATCCAAAAATGTACAAACTATGGTAATGCTAGCAAAATTGTAGAAGTTATGGCCATTTGAAATTGAAAATCTATAAACTTGATTTTTGGAAAGGCTATTACCCATGCTATAAAATTCGGCACTTTTTTCAAATTGACAAATCCTCGGATGTTTATACATTTTTGGAAAGGCTATTACCCCAGCTATCCAAAAATGTACAAACTATGGTAATGCTAGCAAAATTGTAGAAGTTATGGCCATTTGAAATTGAAAATCTATAAACTTGATTTTTGGAAAGGCTATTACCCATGCTATAAAATTCGGCACTTTTTTCAAATTGACAAATCCTCGGATGTTTATACATTTTTGGAAAGGCTATTACCCCAGCTATCCAAAAATGTACAAACTATGGTAATGCTAGCAAAATTGTAGAAGTTATGGCCATTTGAAATTAAAAATCTATAAACTTGATTTTTGGAAAGGCTATTACCCATACTATAAAATTCGGCACTTTTTTCAAATTGCCAAATCCTCGGATGTTTATACATTTTTGGAAAGGCTATTGCCCCAGCTATCCAAAAATGTATAAACTATGGTAATGCTAGCAAAATTGTAGAAGTTATGGCCATTTGAAATTGTAAATCTATAAACTTGATTTTTGGAAAGGCTATTACCCATGCTATAAAATTCGGCACTTTTTTCAAATTGACAAATCCTCGGATGTTCATACATTTTTGGAAAGGCTATTACCCCAGCTATCCAAAAATGTACAAACTATGGTAATGCTAGCAAAATTGTAGAAGTTATGGCCATTTGAAATTGAAAATCTATAAACTTGATTTTTGGAAAGGCTACTACCCATGCTATAAAATTCGGCACTTTTTTCAAATTGCCAAATCCTCGGATGTTTATACATTTTTGGAAAGGCTATTACCCCAGCTATCCAAAAATGTACAAACTATGGTAATGCTAGCAAAATTGTAGAAGTTATGGCCATTTGAAATTGAAAATCTATAAACTTGATTTTTGGAAAGGCTACTACCCATGCTATAAAATTCGGCACTTTTTTCAAATTGACAAATCCTCGGATGTTTATACAGTTTTGGAAAGGCTATTACCCCAGCTATCCAAAAATGTACAAACTATGGTAATGCTAGCAAAATTGTAGAAGTTATGGCCATTTGAAATTGAAAATCTATAAACTTGATTTTTGGAAAGGCTATTACCCATGCTATAAAATTCGGCACTTTTTTCAAATTGACAAATCCTCGGATGTTTATACATTTTTGGAAAGGCTATTACCCCAGCTATCCAAAAATGTACAAACTATGGTAATGCTAGCAAAATTGTAGAAGTTATGGCCATTTGAAATTGAAAATCTATAAACTTGATTTTTGGAAAGGCTATTACCCATGCTATAAAATTCGGCACTTTTTTCAAATTGACAAATCCTCGGATGTTTATACATTTTTGGAAAGGCTATTACTCAAGTTATCCAAAAATGTAAAAAGTATGGCAATGCTAGCAAAATTGTAGAAGTTATGGCCATTTGAACATTGAAAATCTTTAAAGTGCTATATCTTCTAAAGTATTGATCGGAGAGGGGTCAAACTCGGCTTTTTTCAAATTGACAAATCCTCGGATGTTTATACATTTTTGGAAAGGCTATTACCCCAGCTATCCAAAAATGTACAAACTATGGTAATGCTAGCAAAATTGTAGAAGTTATGGCCATTTGAACATTGAAAATCTTTAAAGTGCTATATCTTCTAAAGTATTGATCGGAGAGGGGTCAAACTCGGCATTTTTCAAATTGACAAATCCTCGGATGTTTATACAGTTTTGGAAAGGCTATTGCCCCAGCTATCCAAAAATGTATAAACTATGGTAATGCTAGCAAAATTGTAGAAGTTATGGCCATTTGAAATTGTAAATCTATAAACTTGATTTTTGGAAAGGCCATGCTATAAAATTCGGCACTTTTTTCAAATTGACAAATCCTCGGATGTTTATACATTTTTGGAAAGGCTATTACCCCAGCTATCCAAAAATGTACAAACTATGGTAATGCTAGCAAAATTGTAGAAGTTATGGCCATTTGAAATTGAAAATCTATAAACTTGATTTTTGGAAAGGCTATTACCCATGCTATAAAATTCGGCACTTTTTTCAAATTGACAAATCCTCGGATGTTTATACATTTTTGGAAAGGCTATTACTCAAGTTATCCAAAAATGTAAAAAGTATGGCAATGCTAGCAAAATTGTAGAAGTTATGGCCATTTGAACATTGAAAATCTTTAAAGTGCTATATCTTCTAAAGTATTGATCGGAGAGGGGTCAAACTCGGCATTTTTCAAATTGACAAATCCTCGGATGTTTATACAGTTTTGGAAAGGCTATTACCCCAGCTATCCAAAAATGTACAAACTATGGTAATGCTAGCAGAATTGTGGAAGTTATGGCCATTTGAACATTGAAAATCTTTGAAGTGCTATATCTTCTAAAGTATTGATCGGAGAGGGGTCAAACTCGGCTTTTTTCAAATTGACAAATCCTCGGATGTTTATACATTTTTGGAAAGGCTATTACCCCAGCTATCCAAAAATGTACAAACTATGGTAATGCTAGCAAAATTGTAGAAGTTATGGCCATTTGAACATTGAAAATCTTTAAAGTGCTATATCTTCTAAAGTATTGATCGGAGAGGGGTCAAACTCGGCATTTTTCAAATTGACAAATCCTCGGATGTTTATACAGTTTTGGAAAGGCTATTGCCCCAGCTATCCAAAAATGTATAAACTATGGTAATGCTAGCAAAATTGTAGAAGTTATGGCCATTTGAAATTGTAAATCTATAAACTTGATTTTTGGAAAGGCTATTACCCATGCTATAAAATTCGGCACTTTTTTCAAATTGACAAATCCTCGGATGTTTATACATTTTTGGAAAGGCTATTACCCCAGCTATCCAAAAATGTACAAACTATGGTAATGCTAGCAAAATTGTAGAAGTTATGGCCATTTGAAATTGAAAATCTATAAACTTGATTTTTGGAAAGGCTACTACCCATGCTATAAAATTCGGCACTTTTTTCAAATTGCCAAATCCTCGGATGTTTATACATTTTTGGAAAGGCTATTACCCCAGCTATCCAAAAATGTACAAACTATGGTAATGCTAGCAAAATTGTAGAAGTTATGGCCATTTGAAATTGAAAATCTATAAACTTGATTTTTGGAAAGGCTATTACCCATGCTATAAAATTCGGCACTTTTTTCAAATTGACAAATCCTCGGATGTTTATACATTTTTGGAAAGGCTATTACTCAAGTTATCCAAAAATGTAAAAAGTATGGCAATGCTAGCAAAATTGTAGAAGTTATGGCCATTTGAACATTGAAAATCTTTAAAGTGCTATATCTTCTAAAGTATTGATCGGAGAGGGGTCAAACTCGGCATTTTTCAAATTGACAAATCCTCGGATGTTTATACAGTTTTGGAAAGGCTATTACTCAAGTTATCCAAAAATGTACAAACTATGGTAATGCTAGCAAAATTGTAGAAGTTATGGCCATTTGAACATTGAAAATCTTTAAAGTGCTATATCTTCTAAAGTATTGATCGGAGAGGGGTCAAACTCGGCATTTTTCAAATTGACAAATCCTCGGATGTTTATACATTGTTGGAAAGGCTATTACCCCAGCTATCCAAAAATGTACAAACTATGGTAATGCTAGCAAAATTGTAGAAGTTATGGCCATTTGAAATTGAAAATCTATAAACTTGATTTTTGGAAAGGCTATTACCCATGCTATAAAATTCGGCACTTTTTTCAAATTGACAAATCCTCGGATGTTTATACATTTTTGGAAAGGCTATTACCCCAGCTATCCAAAAATGTACAAACTATGGTAATGCTAGCAAAATTGTAGAAGTTATGGCCATTTGAAATTGAAAATCTATAAACTTGATTTTTGGAAAGGCTACCCATGCTATAAAATTCGGCACTTTTTTCAAATTGCCAAATCCTCGGATGTTTATACATTTTTGGAAAGGCTATTACCCCAGCTATCCAAAAATGTACAAACTATGGTAATGCTAGCAAAATTGTAGAAGTTATGGCCATTTGAAATTGAAAATCTATAAACTTGATTTTTGGAAAGGCTATTACCCATGCTATAAAATTCGGCACTTTTTTCAAATTGACAAATCCTCGGATGTTTATACATTTTTGGAAAGGCTATTACCCCAGCTATCCAAAAATGTACAAACTATGGTAATGCTAGCAAAATTGTAGAAGTTATGGCCATTTGAAATTGAAAATCTATAAACTTGATTTTTGGAAAGGCTACTACCCATGCTATAAAATTCGGCACTTTTTTCAAATTGCCAAATCCTCGGATGTTTATACATTTTTGGAAAGGCTATTGCCCCAGCTATCCAAAAATGTATAAACTATGGTAATGCTAGCAAAATTGTAGAAGTTATGGCCATTTGAACATTGAAAATCTTTAAAGTGCTATATCTTCTAAAGTATTGATCGGAGAGGGGTCAAACTCGGCTTTTTTCAAATTGACAAATCCTCGGATGTTTATACATTTTTGGAAAGGCTATTACCCCAGCTATCCAAAAATGTACAAACTATGGTAATGCTAGCAAAATTGTAGAAGTTATGGCCATTTGAACATTGAAAATCTTTAAAGTGCTATATCTTCTAAAGTATTGATCGGAGAGGGGTCAAACTCGGCATTTTTCAAATTGACAAATCCTCGGATGTTTATACAGTTTTGGAAAGGCTATTGCCCCAGCTATCCAAAAATGTATAAACTATGGTAATGCTAGCAAAATTGTAGAAGTTATGGCCATTTGAAATTGTAAATCTATAAACTTGATTTTTGGAAAGGCCATGCTATAAAATTCGGCACTTTTTTCAAATTGACAAATCCTCGGATGTTTATACATTTTTGGAAAGGCTATTACCCCAGCTATCCAAAAATGTACAAACTATGGTAATGCTAGCAAAATTGTAGAAGTTATGGCCATTTGAAATTGAAAATCTATAAACTTGATTTTTGGAAAGGCTACTACCCATGCTATAAAATTCGGCACTTTTTTCAAATTGAGAAATCCTCGGATGTTTATACATTTTTGGAAAGGGTATTACCCCAGCTATTCAAAAATGTACAAACTATGGTAATGCTAGCAAAATTGTAGAAGTTATGGCCATTTGAACATTGAAAATCTTTAAAGTGCTATATCTTCTAAAGTATTGATCGGAGAGGGGTCAAACTCGGCTTTTTTCAAATTGACAAATCCTCGGATGTTTATACATTTTTGGAAAGGCTATTACCCCAGCTATCCAAAAATGTACAAACTATGGTAATGCTAGCAAAATTGTAGAAGTTATGGCCATTTGAACATTGAAAATCTTTAAAGTGCTATATCTTCTAAAGTATTGATCGGAGAGGGGTCAAACTCGGCTTTTTTCAAATTGACAAATCCTCGGATGTTTATACATTTTTGGAAAGGCTATTACCCCAGCTATCCAAAAATGTACAAACTATGGTAATGCTAGCAAAATTGTAGAAGTTATGGCCATTTGAACATTGAAAATCTTTAAAGTGCTATATCTTCTAAAGTATTGATCGGAGAGGGGTCAAACTCGGCATTTTTCAAATTGACAAATCCTCGGATGTTTATACAGTTTTGGAAAGGCTATTGCCCCAGCTATCCAAAAATGTATAAACTATGGTAATGCTAGCAAAATTGTAGAAGTTATGGCCATTTGAAATTGTAAATCTATAAACTTGATTTTTGGAAAGGCCATGCTATAAAATTCGGCACTTTTTTCAAATTGACAAATCCTCGGATGTTTATACATTTTTGGAAAGGCTATTACCCCAGCTATCCAAAAATGTACAAACTATGGTAATGCTAGCAAAATTGTAGAAGTTATGGCCATTTGAAATTGAAAATCTATAAACTTGATTTTTGGAAAGGCTACTACCCATGCTATAAAATTCGGCACTTTTTTCAAATTGCCAAATCCTCGGATGTTTATACATTTTTGGAAAGGCTATTACCCCAGCTATCCAAAAATGTACAAACTATGGTAATGCTAGCAAAATTGTAGAAGTTATGGCCATTTGAAATTGAAAATCTATAAACTTGATTTTTGGAAAGGCTATTACCCATGCTATAAAATTCGGCACTTTTTTCAAATTGACAAATCCTCGGATGTTTATACATTTTTGGAAAGGCTATTACTCAAGTTATCCAAAAATGTAAAAAGTATGGCAATGCTAGCAAAATTGTAGAAGTTATGGCCATTTGAACATTGAAAATCTTTAAAGTGCTATATCTTCTAAAGTATTGATCGGAGAGGGGTCAAACTCGGCATTTTTCAAATTGACAAATCCTCGGATGTTTATACAGTTTTGGAAAGGCTATTACCCCAGCTATCCAAAAATGTACAAACTATGGTAATGCTAGCAGAATTGTGGAAGTTATGGCCATTTGAACATTGAAAATCTTTGAAGTGCTATATCTTCTAAAGTATTGATCGGAGAGGGGTCAAACTCGGCTTTTTTCAAATTGACAAATCCTCGGATGTTTATACATTTTTGGAAAGGCTAGCAAAATTGTAGAAGTTATGGCCATTTGAACATTGAAAATCTTTAAAGTGCTATATCTTCTAAAGTATTGATCGGAGAGGGGTCAAACTCGGCATTTTTCAAATTGACAAATCCTCGGATGTTTATACAGTTTTGGAAAGGCTATTGCCCCAGCTATCCAAAAATGTATAAACTATGGTAATGCTAGCAAAATTGTAGAAGTTATGGCCATTTGAAATTGTAAATCTATAAACTTGATTTTTGGAAAGGCTATTACCCATGCTATAAAATTCGGCACTTTTTTCAAATTGACAAATCCTCGGATGTTTATACATTTTTGGAAAGGCTATTACCCCAGCTATCCAAAAATGTACAAACTATGGTAATGCTAGCAAAATTGTAGAAGTTATGGCCATTTGAAATTGAAAATCTATAAACTTGATTTTTGGAAAGGCTACTACCCATGCTATAAAATTCGGCACTTTTTTCAAATTGCCAAATCCTCGGATGTTTATACATTTTTGGAAAGGCTATTACCCCAGCTATCCAAAAATGTACAAACTATGGTAATGCTAGCAAAATTGTAGAAGTTATGGCCATTTGAAATTGAAAATCTATAAACTTGATTTTTGGAAAGGCTATTACCCATGCTATAAAATTCGGCACTTTTTTCAAATTGACAAATCCTCGGATGTTTATACATTTTTGGAAAGGCTATTACTCAAGTTATCCAAAAATGTAAAAAGTATGGCAATGCTAGCAAAATTGTAGAAGTTATGGCCATTTGAACATTGAAAATCTTTAAAGTGCTATATCTTCTAAAGTATTGATCGGAGAGGGGTCAAACTCGGCATTTTTCAAATTGACAAATCCTCGGATGTTTATACAGTTTTGGAAAGGCTATTACTCAAGTTATCCAAAAATGTACAAACTATGGTAATGCTAGCAAAATTGTAGAAGTTATGGCCATTTGAACATTGAAAATCTTTAAAGTGCTATATCTTCTAAAGTATTGATCGGAGAGGGGTCAAACTCGGCATTTTTCAAATTGACAAATCCTCGGATGTTTATACATTGTTGGAAAGGCTATTACCCCAGCTATCCAAAAATGTACAAACTATGGTAATGCTAGCAAAATTGTAGAAGTTATGGCCATTTGAAATTGAAAATCTATAAACTTGATTTTTGGAAAGGCTATTACCCATGCTATAAAATTCGGCACTTTTTTCAAATTGACAAATCCTCGGATGTTTATACATTTTTGGAAAGGCTATTACCCCAGCTATCCAAAAATGTACAAACTATGGTAATGCTAGCAAAATTGTAGAAGTTATGGCCATTTGAAATTGAAAATCTATAAACTTGATTTTTGGAAAGGCTACCCATGCTATAAAATTCGGCACTTTTTTCAAATTGCCAAATCCTCGGATGTTTATACATTTTTGGAAAGGCTATTACCCCAGCTATCCAAAAATGTACAAACTATGGTAATGCTAGCAAAATTGTAGAAGTTATGGCCATTTGAAATTGAAAATCTATAAACTTGATTTTTGGAAAGGCTATTACCCATGCTATAAAATTCGGCACTTTTTTCAAATTGACAAATCCTCGGATGTTTATACATTTTTGGAAAGGCTATTACCCCAGCTATCCAAAAATGTACAAACTATGGTAATGCTAGCAAAATTGTAGAAGTTATGGCCATTTGAAATTGAAAATCTATAAACTTGATTTTTGGAAAGGCTACTACCCATGCTATAAAATTCGGCACTTTTTTCAAATTGCCAAATCCTCGGATGTTTATACATTTTTGGAAAGGCTATTACCCCAGCTATCCAAAAATGTACAAACTATGGTAATGCTAGCAAAATTGTAGAAGTTATGGCCATTTGAAATTGAAAATCTATAAACTTGATTTTTGGAAAGGCTATTACCCATGCTATAAAATTCGGCACTTTTTTCAAATTGACAAATCCTCGGATGTTTATACATTTTTGGAAAGGCTATTACCCCAGCTATCCAAAAATGTACAAACTATGGTAATGCTAGCAAAATTGTAGAAGTTATGGCCATTTGAAATTGAAAATCTATAAACTTGATTTTTGGAAAGGCTATTACCCATGCTATAAAATTCGGCACTTTTTTCAAATTGACAAATCCTCGGATGTTTATACATTTTTGGAAAGGCTATTACTCAAGTTATCCAAAAATGTAAAAAGTATGGCAATGCTAGCAAAATTGTAGAAGTTATGGCCATTTGAACATTGAAAATCTTTAAAGTGCTATATCTTCTAAAGTATTGATCGGAGAGGGGTCAAACTCGGCATTTTTCAAATTGACAAATCCTCGGATGTTTATACAGTTTTGGAAAGGCTATTACTCAAGTTATCCAAAAATGTACAAACTATGGTAATGCTAGCAAAATTGTAGAAGTTATGGCCATTTGAACATTGAAAATCTTTAAAGTGCTATATCTTCTAAAGTATTGATCGGAGAGGGGTCAAACTCGGCATTTTTCAAATTGACAAATCCTCGGATGTTTATACATTGTTGGAAAGGCTATTACCCCAGCTATCCAAAAATGTACAAACTATGGTAATGCTAGCAAAATTGTAGAAGTTATGGCCATTTGAAATTGAAAATCTATAAACTTGATTTTTGGAAAGGCTATTACCCATGCTATAAAATTCGGCACTTTTTTCAAATTGACAAATCCTCGGATGTTTATACATTTTTGGAAAGGCTATTACCCCAGCTATCCAAAAATGTACAAACTATGGTAATGCTAGCAAAATTGTAGAAGTTATGGCCATTTGAAATTGAAAATCTATAAACTTGATTTTTGGAAAGGCTACTACCCATGCTATAAAATTCGGCACTTTTTTCAAATTGCCAAATCCTCGGATGTTTATACATTTTTGGAAAGGCTATTACCCCAGCTATCCAAAAATGTACAAACTATGGTAATGCTAGCAAAATTGTAGAAGTTATGGCCATTTGAAATTGAAAATCTATAAACTTGATTTTTGGAAAGGCTATTACCCATGCTATAAAATTCGGCACTTTTTTCAAATTGACAAATCCTCGGATGTTTATACATTTTTGGAAAGGCTATTACCCCAGCTATCCAAAAATGTACAAACTATGGTAATGCTAGCAAAATTGTAGAAGTTATGGCCATTTGAAATTGAAAATCTATAAACTTGATTTTTGGAAAGGCTACTACCCATGCTATAAAATTCGGCACTTTTTTCAAATTGCCAAATCCTCGGATGTTTATACATTTTTGGAAAGGCTATTACCCCAGCTATCCAAAAATGTACAAACTATGGTAATGCTAGCAAAATTGTAGAAGTTATGGCCATTTGAAATTGAAAATCTATAAACTTGATTTTTGGAAAGGCTATTACCCATGCTATAAAATTCGGCACTTTTTTCAAATTGACAAATCCTCGGATGTTTATACATTTTTGGAAAGGCTATTACCCCAGCTATCCAAAAATGTACAAACTATGGTAATGCTAGCAAAATTGTAGAAGTTATGGCCATTTGAAATTGAAAATCTATAAACTTGATTTTTGGAAAGGCTATTACCCATGCTATAAAATTCGGCACTTTTTTCAAATTGACAAATCCTCGGATGTTTATACATTTTTGGAAAGGCTATTACTCAAGTTATCCAAAAATGTAAAAAGTATGGCAATGCGAGCAAAATTGTAGAAGTTATGGCCATTTGAACATTGAAAATCTTTAAAGTGCTATATCTTCTAAAGTATTGATCGGAGAGGGGTCAAACTCGGCATTTTTCAAATTGACAAATCCTCGGATGTTTATACAGTTTTGGAAAGGCTATTACCCCAGCTATCCAAAAATGTACAAACTATGGTAATGCTAGCAAAATTGTAGAAGTTATGGCCATTTGAAATTGAAAATCTATAAACTTGATTTTTGGAAAGGCATGCTATAAAATTCGGCACTTTTTTCAAATTGACAAATCCTCGGATGTTTATACATTTTTGGAAAGGCTATTACCCCAGCTATCCAAAAATGTACAAACTATGGTAATGCTAGCAAAATTGTAGAAGTTATGGCCATTTGAAATTGAAAATCTATAAACTTGATTTTTGGAAAGGCTATTACCCATGCTATAAAATTCGGCACTTTTTTCAAATTGACAAATCCTCGGATGTTTATACATTTTTGGAAAGGCTATTACCCCAGCTATCCAAAAATGTACAAACTATGGTAATGCTAGCAAAATTGTAGAAGTTATGGCCATTTGAAATTGAAAATCTATAAACTTGATTTTTGGAAAGGCTATTACCCATACTATAAAATTCGGCACTTTTTTCAAATTGCCAAATCCTCGGATGTTTATACATTTTTGGAAAGGCTATTGCCCCAGCTATCCAAAAATGTATAAACTATGGTAATGCTAGCAAAATTGTAGAAGTTATGGCCATTTGAAATTGAAAATCTATAAACTTGATTTTTGGAAAGGCATGCTATAAAATTCGGCACTTTTTTCAAATTGACAAATCCTCGGATGTTTATACATTTTTGGAAAGGCTATTACCCCAGCTATCCAAAAATGTACAAACTATGGTAATGCTAGCAAAATTGTAGAAGTTATGGCCATTTGAAATTGAAAATCTATAAACTTGATTTTTGGAAAGGCTATTACCCATGCTATAAAATTCGGCACTTTTTTCAAATTGACAAATCCTCGGATGTTTATACATTTTTGGAAAGGCTATTACCCCAGCTATCCAAAAATGTACAAACTATGGTAATGCTAGCAAAATTGTAGAAGTTATGGCCATTTGAAATTGAAAATCTATAAACTTGATTTTTGGAAAGGCTATTACCCATACTATAAAATTCGGCACTTTTTTCAAATTGCCAAATCCTCGGATGTTTATACATTTTTGGAAAGGCTATTACCCCAGCTATCCAAAAATGTACAAACTATGGTAATGCTAGCAAAATTGTAGAAGTTATGGCCATTTGAAATTGAAAATCTATAAACTTGATTTTTGGAAAGGCTATTACCCATGCTATAAAATTCGGCACTTTTTTCAAATTGACAAATCCTCGGATGTTTATACATTTTTGGAAAGGCTATTACTCAAGTTATCCAAAAATGTAAAAAGTATGGCAATGCGAGCAAAATTGTAGAAGTTATGGCCATTTGAACATTGAAAATCTTTAAAGTGCTATATCTTCTAAAGTATTGATCGGAGAGGGGTCAAACTCGGCATTTTTCAAATTGACAAATCCTCGGATGTTTATACAGTTTTGGAAAGGCTATTACTCAAGTTATCCAAAAATGTAAAAAGTATGGCGATACTAGCAGAATTGTGGAAGTTATAGCCATTTGAACATTGAAAATCTTTGAAGTGCTATATCTTCTAAAGTATTGATCGGAGAGGGGTCAAACTCGGCTTTTTTCAAATTGACAAATCCTCGGATGTTTATACATTTTTGGAAAGGCTATTACCCCAGCTATCCAAAAATGTACAAACTATGGTAATGCTAGCAAAATTGTAGAAGTTATGGCCATTTGAAATTGAAAATCTATAAACTTGATTTTTGGAAAGGCATGCTATAAAATTCGGCACTTTTTTCAAATTGACAAATCCTCGGATGTTTATACATTTTTGGAAAGGCTATTACCCCAGCTATCCAAAAATGTACAAACTATGGTAATGCTAGCAAAATTGTAGAAGTTATGGCCATTTGAAATTGAAAATCTATAAACTTGATTTTTGGAAAGGCTATTACCCATGCTATAAAATTCGGCACTTTTTTCAAATTGACAAATCCTCGGATGTTTATACATTTTTGGAAAGGCTATTACCCCAGCTATCCAAAAATGTACAAACTATGGTAATGCTAGCAAAATTGTAGAAGTTATGGCCATTTGAAATTGAAAATCTATAAACTTGATTTTTGGAAAGGCTATTACCCATACTATAAAATTCGGCACTTTTTTCAAATTGCCAAATCCTCGGATGTTTATACATTTTTGGAAAGGCTATTGCCCCAGCTATCCAAAAATGTATAAACTATGGTAATGCTAGCAAAATTGTAGAAGTTATGGCCATTTGAAATTGTAAATCTATAAACTTGATTTTTGGAAAGGCTATTACCCATGCTATAAAATTCGGCACTTTTTTCAAATTGACAAATCCTCGGATGTTTATACATTTTTGGAAAGGCTATTACCCCAGCTATCCAAAAATGTACAAACTATGGTAATGCTAGCAAAATTGTAGAAGTTATGGCCATTTGAAATTGAAAATCTATAAACTTGATTTTTGGAAAGGCTATTACCCATACTATAAAATTCGGCACTTTTTTCAAATTGCCAAATCCTCGGATGTTTATACATTTTTGGAAAGGCTATTACCCCAGCTATCCAAAAATGTACAAACTATGGTAATGCTAGCAAAATTGTAGAAGTTATGGCCATTTGAAATTGAAAATCTATAAACTTGATTTTTGGAAAGGCTATTACCCATGCTATAAAATTCGGCACTTTTTTCAAATTGACAAATCCTCGGATGTTTATACATTTTTGGAAAGGCTATTACCCCAGCTATCCAAAAATGTACAAACTATGGTAATGCTAGCAAAATTGTAGAAGTTATGGCCATTTGAAATTGAAAATCTATAAACTTGATTTTTGGAAAGGCTATTACCCATGCTATAAAATTCGGCACTTTTTTCAAATTGACAAATCCTCGGATGTTTATACATTTTTGGAAAGGCTATTACCCCAGCTATCCAAAAATGTACAAACTATGGTAATGCTAGCAAAATTGTAGAAGTTATGGCCATTTGAAATTGAAAATCTATAAACTTGATTTTTGGAAAGGCTATTACCCATGCTATAAAATTCGGCACTTTTTTCAAATTGACAAATCCTCGGATGTTTATACATTTTTGGAAAGGCTATTACCCCAGCTATCCAAAAATGTACAAACTATGGTAATGCTAGCAAAATTGTAGAAGTTATGGCCATTTGAAATTGAAAATCTATAAACTTGATTTTTGGAAAGGCTATTACCCATGCTATAAAATTCGGCACTTTTTTCAAATTGACAAATCCTCGGATGTTTATACATTTTTGGAAAGGCTATTACCCCAGCTATCCAAAAATGTACAAACTATGGTAATGCTAGCAAAATTGTAGAAGTTATGGCCATTTGAAATTGAAAATCTATAAACTTGATTTTTGGAAAGGCTATTACCCATGCTATAAAATTCGGCACTTTTTTCAAATTGACAAATCCTCGGATGTTTATACATTTTTGGAAAGGCTATTACCCCAGCTATCCAAAAATGTACAAACTATGGTAATGCTAGCAAAATTGTAGAAGTTATGGCCATTTGAAATTGAAAATCTATAAACTTGATTTTTGGAAAGGCTATTACCCATACTATAAAATTCGGCACTTTTTTCAAATTGCCAAATCCTCGGATGTTTATACATTTTTGGAAAGGCTATTGCCCCAGCTATCCAAAAATGTATAAACTATGGTAATGCTAGCAAAATTGTAGAAGTTATGGCCATTTGAAATTGTAAATCTATAAACTTGATTTTTGGAAAGGCTATTACCCATGCTATAAAATTCGGCACTTTTTTCAAATTGACAAATCCTCGGATGTTTATACATTTTTGGAAAGGCTATTACCCCAGCTATCCAAAAATGTACAAACTATGGTAATGCTAGCAAAATTGTAGAAGTTATGGCCATTTGAAATTGAAAATCTATAAACTTGATTTTTGGAAAGGCTATTACCCATACTATAAAATTCGGCACTTTTTTCAAATTGCCAAATCCTCGGATGTTTATACATTTTTGGAAAGGCTATTGCCCCAGCTATCCAAAAATGTATAAACTATGGTAATGCTAGCAAAATTGTAGAAGTTATGCTATTACCCATACTATAAAATTCGGCACTTTTTTCAAATTGCCAAATCCTCGGATGTTTATACATTTTTGGAAAGGCTATTGCCCCAGCTATCCAAAAATGTATAAACTATGGTAATGCTAGCAAAATTGTAGAAGTTATGGCCATTTGAAATTGAAAATCTATAAACTTGATTTTTGGAAAGGCATGCTATAAAATTCGGCACTTTTTTCAAATTGACAAATCCTCGGATGTTTATACATTTTTGGAAAGGCTATTACCCCAGCTATCCAAAAATGTACAAACTATGGTAATGCTAGCAAAATTGTAGAAGTTATGGCCATTTGAAATTGAAAATCTATAAACTTGATTTTTGGAAAGGCTATTACCCATGCTATAAAATTCGGCACTTTTTTCAAATTGACAAATCCTCGGATGTTTATACATTTTTGGAAAGGCTATTACCCCAGCTATCCAAAAATGTACAAACTATGGTAATGCTAGCAAAATTGTAGAAGTTATGGCCATTTGAAATTGAAAATCTATAAACTTGATTTTTGGAAAGGCTATTACCCATACTATAAAATTCGGCACTTTTTTCAAATTGCCAAATCCTCGGATGTTTATACATTTTTGGAAAGGCTATTACCCCAGCTATCCAAAAATGTACAAACTATGGTAATGCTAGCAAAATTGTAGAAGTTATGGCCATTTGAAATTGAAAATCTATAAACTTGATTTTTGGAAAGGCTATTACCCATGCTATAAAATTCGGCACTTTTTTCAAATTGACAAATCCTCGGATGTTTATACATTTTTGGAAAGGCTATTACTCAAGTTATCCAAAAATGTAAAAAGTATGGCAATGCGAGCAAAATTGTAGAAGTTATGGCCATTTGAACATTGAAAATCTTTAAAGTGCTATATCTTCTAAAGTATTGATCGGAGAGGGGTCAAACTCGGCATTTTTCAAATTGACAAATCCTCGGATGTTTATACAGTTTTGGAAAGGCTATTACTCAAGTTATCCAAAAATGTAAAAAGTATGGCGATACTAGCAGAATTGTGGAAGTTATAGCCATTTGAACATTGAAAATCTTTGAAGTGCTATATCTTCTAAAGTATTGATCGGAGAGGGGTCAAACTCGGCTTTTTTCAAATTGACAAATCCTCGGATGTTTATACATTTTTGGAAAGGCTATTACCCCAGCTATCCAAAAATGTACAAACTATGGTAATGCTAGCAAAATTGTAGAAGTTATGGCCATTTGAAATTGAAAATCTATAAACTTGATTTTTGGAAAGGCATGCTATAAAATTCGGCACTTTTTTCAAATTGACAAATCCTCGGATGTTTATACATTTTTGGAAAGGCTATTACCCCAGCTATCCAAAAATGTACAAACTATGGTAATGCTAGCAAAATTGTAGAAGTTATGGCCATTTGAAATTGAAAATCTATAAACTTGATTTTTGGAAAGGCTATTACCCATGCTATAAAATTCGGCACTTTTTTCAAATTGACAAATCCTCGGATGTTTATACATTTTTGGAAAGGCTATTACCCCAGCTATCCAAAAATGTACAAACTATGGTAATGCTAGCAAAATTGTAGAAGTTATGGCCATTTGAAATTGAAAATCTATAAACTTGATTTTTGGAAAGGCTATTACCCATACTATAAAATTCGGCACTTTTTTCAAATTGCCAAATCCTCGGATGTTTATACATTTTTGGAAAGGCTATTGCCCCAGCTATCCAAAAATGTATAAACTATGGTAATGCTAGCAAAATTGTAGAAGTTATGGCCATTTGAAATTGTAAATCTATAAACTTGATTTTTGGAAAGGCTATTACCCATGCTATAAAATTCGGCACTTTTTTCAAATTGACAAATCCTCGGATGTTTATACATTTTTGGAAAGGCTATTACCCCAGCTATCCAAAAATGTACAAACTATGGTAATGCTAGCAAAATTGTAGAAGTTATGGCCATTTGAAATTGAAAATCTATAAACTTGATTTTTGGAAAGGCTATTACCCATACTATAAAATTCGGCACTTTTTTCAAATTGCCAAATCCTCGGATGTTTATACATTTTTGGAAAGGCTATTACCCCAGCTATCCAAAAATGTACAAACTATGGTAATGCTAGCAAAATTGTAGAAGTTATGGCCATTTGAAATTGAAAATCTATAAACTTGATTTTTGGAAAGGCTATTACCCATGCTATAAAATTCGGCACTTTTTTCAAATTGACAAATCCTCGGATGTTTATACATTTTTGGAAAGGCTATTACCCCAGCTATCCAAAAATGTACAAACTATGGTAATGCTAGCAAAATTGTAGAAGTTATGGCCATTTGAAATTGAAAATCTATAAACTTGATTTTTGGAAAGGCTATTACCCATGCTATAAAATTCGGCACTTTTTTCAAATTGACAAATCCTCGGATGTTTATACATTTTTGGAAAGGCTATTACCCCAGCTATCCAAAAATGTACAAACTATGGTAATGCTAGCAAAATTGTAGAAGTTATGGCCATTTGAAATTGAAAATCTATAAACTTGATTTTTGGAAAGGCTATTACCCATGCTATAAAATTCGGCACTTTTTTCAAATTGACAAATCCTCGGATGTTTATACATTTTTGGAAAGGCTATTACCCCAGCTATCCAAAAATGTACAAACTATGGTAATGCTAGCAAAATTGTAGAAGTTATGGCCATTTGAAATTGAAAATCTATAAACTTGATTTTTGGAAAGGCTATTACCCATGCTATAAAATTCGGCACTTTTTTCAAATTGACAAATCCTCGGATGTTTATACATTTTTGGAAAGGCTATTACCCCAGCTATCCAAAAATGTACAAACTATGGTAATGCTAGCAAAATTGTAGAAGTTATGGCCATTTGAAATTGAAAATCTATAAACTTGATTTTTGGAAAGGCTATTACCCATGCTATAAAATTCGGCACTTTTTTCAAATTGACAAATCCTCGGATGTTTATACATTTTTGGAAAGGCTATTACCCCAGCTATCCAAAAATGTACAAACTATGGTAATGCTAGCAAAATTGTAGAAGTTATGGCCATTTGAAATTGAAAATCTATAAACTTGATTTTTGGAAAGGCTATTACCCATACTATAAAATTCGGCACTTTTTTCAAATTGCCAAATCCTCGGATGTTTATACATTTTTGGAAAGGCTATTGCCCCAGCTATCCAAAAATGTATAAACTATGGTAATGCTAGCAAAATTGTAGAAGTTATGGCCATTTGAAATTGTAAATCTATAAACTTGATTTTTGGAAAGGCTATTACCCATGCTATAAAATTCGGCACTTTTTTCAAATTGACAAATCCTCGGATGTTTATACATTTTTGGAAAGGCTATTACCCCAGCTATCCAAAAATGTACAAACTATGGTAATGCTAGCAAAATTGTAGAAGTTATGGCCATTTGAAATTGAAAATCTATAAACTTGATTTTTGGAAAGGCTATTACCCATACTATAAAATTCGGCACTTTTTTCAAATTGCCAAATCCTCGGATGTTTATACATTTTTGGAAAGGCTATTGCCCCAGCTATCCAAAAATGTATAAACTATGGTAATGCTAGCAAAATTGTAGAAGTTATGGCCATTTGAAATTGTAAATCTATAAACTTGATTTTTGGAAAGGCTATTACCCATGCTATAAAATTCGGCACTTTTTTCAAATTGACAAATCCTCGGATGTTTATACATTTTTGGAAAGGCTATTACCCCAGCTATCCAAAAATGTACAAACTATGGTAATGCTAGCAAAATTGTAGAAGTTATGGCCATTTGAAATTGAAAATCTATAAACTTGATTTTTGGAAAGGCTACTACCCATGCTATAAAATTCGGCACTTTTTTCAAATTGCCAAATCCTCGGATGTTTATACATTTTTGGAAAGGCTATTGCCCCAGCTATCCAAAAATGTATAAACTATGGTAATGCTAGCAAAATTGTAGAAGTTATGGCCATTTGAAATTGAAAATCTATAAACTTGATTTTTGGAAAGGCTACTACCCATACTATAAAATTCGGCACTTTTTTCAAATTGCCAAATCCTCGGATGTTTATACATTTTTGGAAAGGCTATTGCCCCAGCTATCCAAAAATGTATAAACTATGGTAATGCTAGCAAAATTGTAGAAGTTATGGCCATTTGAAATTGTAAATCTATAAACTTGATTTTTGGAAAGGCTATTACCCATGCTATAAAATTCGGCACTTTTTTCAAATTGACAAATCCTCGGATGTTTATACATTTTTGGAAAGGCTATTACCCCAGCTATCCAAAAATGTATAAACTATGGTAATGCTAGAAAAATTGTGGAAGTTATGGCCATTTGAACATTGAAAATCTTTAAAGTGCCATATCTTCTAAAGTATTGATCGGAGAGGGGTCAAACTCGGCATTTTTCAAATTGAGAAATCCTCGGATGTTTATGCATTTTTGGAAAGGCTATTACCCCAGCTATCCAAAAATGTACAAACTATGGTAATGCTAGCAAAATTGTGGAAGTTATGGCCATTTGAACATTGAAAATCTTTAAAGTGCTATATCTTCTAAAGTATTGATCGGAGAGGGGTCAAACTCGGCATTTTTCAAATTGAGAAATCCTCGGATGTTTATACATTTTTGGAAAGGCTATTACCCCAGCTATCCAAAAATGTACAAACTATGGTAATGCTAGCAAAATTGTAGAAGTTATGGCCATTTGAAATTGAAAATCTATAAACTTGATTTTTGGAAAGGCTACTACCCATGCTATAAAATTCGGCACTTTTTTCAAATTGCCAAATCCTCGGATGTTTATACATTTTTGGAAAGGCTATTACCCCAGCTATCCAAAAATGTACAAACTATGGTAATGCTAGCAAAATTGTAGAAGTTATGGCCATTTGAAATTGAAAATCTATAAACTTGATTTTTGGAAAGGCTATTACCCATGCTATAAAATTCGGCACTTTTTTCAAATTGACAAATCCTCGGATGTTTATACATTTTTGGAAAGGCTATTACCCCAGCTATCCAAAAATGTACAAACTATGGTAATGCTAGCAAAATTGTAGAAGTTATGGCCATTTGAAATTGAAAATCTATAAACTTGATTTTTGGAAAGGCTATTACCCATGCTATAAAATTCGGCACTTTTTTCAAATTGACAAATCCTCGGATGTTTATACATTTTTGGAAAGGCTATTACTCAAGTTATCCAAAAATGTAAAAAGTATGGCAATGCTAGCAAAATTGTAGAAGTTATGGCCATTTGAAATTGAAAATCTATAAACTTGATTTTTGGAAAGGCTACCCATGCTATAAAATTCGGCACTTTTTTCAAATTGCCAAATCCTCGGATGTTTATACATTTTTGGAAAGGCTATTACCCCAGCTATCCAAAAATGTACAAACTATGGTAATGCTAGCAAAATTGTAGAAGTTATGGCCATTTGAAATTGAAAATCTATAAACTTGATTTTTGGAAAGGCTATTACCCATGCTATAAAATTCGGCACTTTTTTCAAATTGCCAAATCCTCGGATGTTTATACATTTTTGGAAAGGCTATTACCCCAGCTATCCAAAAATGTACAAACTATGGTAATGCTAGCAAAATTGTAGAAGTTATGGCCATTTGAAATTGAAAATCTATAAACTTGATTTTTGGAAAGGCTATTACCCATGCTATAAAATTCGGCACTTTTTTCAAATTGACAAATCCTCGGATGTTTATACATTTTTGGAAAGGCTATTACCCCAGCTATCCAAAAATGTACAAACTATGGTAATGCTAGCAAAATTGTAGAAGTTATGGCCATTTGAAATTGAAAATCTATAAACTTGATTTTTGGAAAGGCTATTACCCATGCTATAAAATTCGGCACTTTTTTCAAATTGACAAATCCTCGGATGTTTATACATTTTTGGAAAGGCTATTACCCCAGCTATCCAAAAATGTACAAACTATGGTAATGCTAGCAAAATTGTAGAAGTTATGGCCATTTGAAATTGAAAATCTATAAACTTGATTTTTGGAAAGGCTATTACCCATGCTATAAAATTCGGCACTTTTTTCAAATTGACAAATCCTCGGATGTTTATACATTTTTGGAAAGGCTATTACCCCAGCTATCCAAAAATGTACAAACTATGGTAATGCTAGCAAAATTGTAGAAGTTATGGCCATTTGAAATTGAAAATCTATAAACTTGATTTTTGGAAAGGCTATTACCCATGCTATAAAATTCGGCACTTTTTTCAAATTGACAAATCCTCGGATGTTTATACATTTTTGGAAAGGCTATTACCCCAGCTATCCAAAAATGTACAAACTATGGTAATGCTAGCAAAATTGTAGAAGTTATGGCCATTTGAAATTGAAAATCTATAAACTTGATTTTTGGAAAGGCTACTACCCATGCTATAAAATTCGGCACTTTTTTCAAATTGACAAATCCTCGGATGTTTATACATTTTTGGAAAGGCTATTACCCCAGCTATCCAAAAATGTACAAACTATGGTAATGCTAGCAAAATTGTAGAAGTTATGGCCATTTGAACATTGAAAATCTTTAAAGTGCTATATCTTCTAAAGTATTGATCGGAGAGGGGTCAAACTCGGCATTTTTCAAATTGACAAATCCTCGGATGTTTATACAGTTTTGGAAAGGCTATTACTCAAGTTATCCAAAAATGTACAAACTATGGTAATGCTAGCAAAATTGTAGAAGTTATGGCCATTTGAACATTGAAAATCTTTAAAGTGCTATATCTTCTAAAGTATTGATCGGAGAGGGGTCAAACTCGGCATTTTTCAAATTGACAAATCCTCGGATGTTTATACATTTTTGGAAAGGCTATTACCCCAGCTATCCAAAAATGTACAAACTATGGTAATGCTAGCAAAATTGTAGAAGTTATGGCCATTTGAAATTGAAAATCTATAAACTTGATTTTTGGAAAGGCTATTACCCATGCTATAAAATTCGGCACTTTTTTCAAATTGACAAATCCTCGGATGTTTATACATTTTTGGAAAGGCTATTACCCCAGCTATCCAAAAATGTACAAACTATGGTAATGCTAGCAAAATTGTAGAAGTTATGGCCATTTGAAATTGAAAATCTATAAACTTGATTTTTGGAAAGGCTACTACCCATGCTATAAAATTCGGCACTTTTTTCAAATTGCCAAATCCTCGGATGTTTATACATTTTTGGAAAGGCTATTACCCCAGCTATCCAAAAATGTACAAACTATGGTAATGCTAGCAAAATTGTAGAAGTTATGGCCATTTGAAATTGAAAATCTATAAACTTGATTTTTGGAAAGGCTACTACCCATGCTATAAAATTCGGCACTTTTTTCAAATTGCCAAATCCTCGGATGTTTATACATTTTTGGAAAGGCTATTACCCCAGCTATCCAAAAATGTACAAACTATGGTAATGCTAGCAAAATTGTAGAAGTTATGGCCATTTGAAATTGAAAATCTATAAACTTGATTTTTGGAAAGGCTATTACCCATGCTATAAAATTCGGCACTTTTTTCAAATTGACAAATCCTCGGATGTTTATACATTTTTGGAAAGGCTATTACCCCAGCTATCCAAAAATGTACAAACTATGGTAATGCTAGCAAAATTGTAGAAGTTATGGCCATTTGAAATTGAAAATCTATAAACTTGATTTTTGGAAAGGCTATTACCCATGCTATAAAATTCGGCACTTTTTTCAAATTGACAAATCCTCGGATGTTTATACATTTTTGGAAAGGCTATTACTCAAGTTATCCAAAAATGTAAAAAGTATGGCGATGCTAGCAGAATTGTGGAAGTTATGGCCATTTGAACATTGAAAATCTTTGAAGTGCTATATCTTCTAAAGTATTGATCGGAGAGGGGTCAAACTCGGCTTTTTTCAAATTGACAAATCCTCGGATGTTTATACATTTTTGGAAAGGCTATTACCCCAGCTATCCAAAAATGTACAAACTATGGTAATGCTAGCAAAATTGTAGAAGTTATGGCCATTTGAAATTGAAAATCTATAAACTTGATTTTTGGAAAGGCTATTACCCATGCTATAAAATTCGGCACTTTTTTCAAATTGACAAATCCTCGGATGTTTATACATTTTTGGAAAGGCTATTACCCCAGCTATCCAAAAATGTACAAACTATGGTAATGCTAGCAAAATTGTAGAAGTTATGGCCATTTGAAATTGAAAATCTATAAACTTGATTTTTGGAAAGGCTATTACCCATACTATAAAATTCGGCACTTTTTTCAAATTGACAAATCCTCGGATGTTTATACATTTTTGGAAAGGCTATTACCCCAGCTATCCAAAAATGTACAAACTATGGTAATGCTAGCAAAATTGTAGAAGTTATGGCCATTTGAAATTGAAAATCTATAAACTTGATTTTTGGAAAGGCTATTACCCATGCTATAAAATTCGGCACTTTTTTCAAATTGACAAATCCTCGGATGTTTATACATTTTTGGAAAGGCTATTACCCCAGCTATCCAAAAATGTACAAACTATGGTAATGCTAGCAAAATTGTAGAAGTTATGGCCATTTGAAATTGAAAATCTATAAACTTGATTTTTGGAAAGGCTATTACCCATGCTATAAAATTCGGCACTTTTTTCAAATTGACAAATCCTCGGATGTTTATACATTTTTGGAAAGGCTATTACCCCAGCTATCCAAAAATGTACAAACTATGGTAATGCTAGCAAAATTGTAGAAGTTATGGCCATTTGAAATTGAAAATCTATAAACTTGATTTTTGGAAAGGCTATTACCCATACTATAAAATTCGGCACTTTTTTCAAATTGACAAATCCTCGGATGTTTATACATTTTTGGAAAGGCTATTACCCCAGCTATCCAAAAATGTACAAACTATGGTAATGCTAGCAAAATTGTAGAAGTTATGGCCATTTGAAATTGAAAATCTATAAACTTGATTTTTGGAAAGGCTATTACCCATGCTATAAAATTCGGCACTTTTTTCAAATTGACAAATCCTCGGATGTTTATACATTTTTGGAAAGGCTATTACCCCAGCTATCCAAAAATGTACAAACTATGGTAATGCTAGCAAAATTGTAGAAGTTATGGCCATTTGAAATTGAAAATCTATAAACTTGATTTTTGGAAAGGCTATTACCCATGCTATAAAATTCGGCACTTTTTTCAAATTGACAAATCCTCGGATGTTTATACATTTTTGGAAAGGCTATTACCCCAGCTATCCAAAAATGTACAAACTATAATGCTAGCAAAATTGTAGAAGTTATGGCCATTTGAACATTGAAAATCTATAAACTTGATTTTTGGAAAGGCTATTACCCATGCTATAAAATTCGGCACTTTTTTCAAATTGACAAATCCTCGGATGTTTATACATTTTTGGAAAGGCTATTACCCCAGCTATCCAAAAATGTACAAACTATGGTAATGCTAGCAAAATTGTAGAAGTTATGGCCATTTGAAATTGAAAATCTATAAACTTGATTTTTGGAAAGGCTATTACCCATACTATAAAATTCGGCACTTTTTTCAAATTGACAAATCCTCGGATGTTTATACATTTTTGGAAAGGCTATTACCCCAGCTATCCAAAAATGTACAAACTATGGTAATGCTAGCAAAATTGTAGAAGTTATGGCCATTTGAAATTGAAAATCTATAAACTTGATTTTTGGAAAGGCTATTACCCATGCTATAAAATTCGGCACTTTTTTCAAATTGACAAATCCTCGGATGTTTATACATTTTTGGAAAGGCTATTACCCCAGCTATCCAAAAATGTACAAACTATGGTAATGCTAGCAAAATTGTAGAAGTTATGGCCATTTGAAATTGAAAATCTATAAACTTGATTTTTGGAAAGGCTATTACCCATGCTATAAAATTCGGCACTTTTTTCAAATTGACAAATCCTCGGATGTTTATACATTTTTGGAAAGGCTATTACTCAAGTTATCCAAAAATGTAAAAAGTATGGCGATGCTAGCAGAATTGTGGAAGTTATGGCCATTTGAACATTGAAAATCTTTGAAGTGCTATATCTTCTAAAGTATTGATCGGAGAGGGGTCAAACTCGGCTTTTTTCAAATTGACAAATCCTCGGATGTTTATACATTTTTGGAAAGGCTATTACCCCAGCTATCCAAAAATGTACAAACTATGGTAATGCTAGCAAAATTGTAGAAGTTATGGCCATTTGAAATTGTAAATCTATAAACTTGATTTTTGGAAAGGCTATTACCCATGCTATAAAATTCGGCACTTTTTTCAAATTGACAAATCCTCGGATGTTTATACATTTTTGGAAAGGCTATTACCCCAGCTATCCAAAAATGTACAAACTATGGTAATGCTAGCAAAATTGTAGAAGTTATGGCCATTTGAAATTGAAAATCTATAAACTTGATTTTTGGAAAGGCTACTACCCATGCTATAAAATTCGGCACTTTTTTCAAATTGCCAAATCCTCGGATGTTTATACATTTTTGGAAAGGCTATTGCCCCAGCTATCCAAAAATGTATAAACTATGGTAATGCTAGCAAAATTGTAGAAGTTATGGCCATTTGAAATTGAAAATCTATAAACTTGATTTTTGGAAAGGCTACTACCCATACTATAAAATTCGGCACTTTTTTCAAATTGCCAAATCCTCGGATGTTTATACATTTTTGGAAAGGCTATTGCCCCAGCTATCCAAAAATGTATAAACTATGGTAATGCTAGCAAAATTGTAGAAGTTATGGCCATTTGAAATTGTAAATCTATAAACTTGATTTTTGGAAAGGCTATTACCCATGCTATAAAATTCGGCACTTTTTTCAAATTGACAAATCCTCGGATGTTTATACATTTTTGGAAAGGCTATTACCCCAGCTATCCAAAAATGTACAAACTATGGTAATGCTAGCAAAATTGTAGAAGTTATGGCCATTTGAAATTGAAAATCTATAAACTTGATTTTTGGAAAGGCTATTACCCATGCTATAAAATTCGGCACTTTTTTCAAATTGACAAATCCTCGGATGTTTATACATTTTTGGAAAGGCTATTACCCCAGCTATCCAAAAATGTACAAACTATGGTAATGCTAGCAAAATTGTAGAAGTTATGGCCATTTGAAATTGAAAATCTATAAACTTGATTTTTGGAAAGGCTACTACCCATGCTATAAAATTCGGCACTTTTTTCAAATTGCCAAATCCTCGGATGTTTATACATTTTTGGAAAGGCTATTACCCCAGCTATCCAAAAATGTACAAACTATGGTAATGCTAGCAAAATTGTAGAAGTTATGGCCATTTGAAATTGAAAATCTATAAACTTGATTTTTGGAAAGGCTATTACCCATGCTATAAAATTCGGCACTTTTTTCAAATTGACAAATCCTCGGATGTTTATACATTTTTGGAAAGGCTATTACCCCAGCTATCCAAAAATGTACAAACTATGGTAATGCTAGCAAAATTGTAGAAGTTATGGCCATTTGAAATTGAAAATCTATAAACTTGATTTTTGGAAAGGCTATTACCCATGCTATAAAATTCGGCACTTTTTTCAAATTGCCAAATCCTCGGATGTTTATACATTTTTGGAAAGGCTATTGCCCCAGCTATCCAAAAATGTATAAACTATGGTAATGCTAGCAAAATTGTAGAAGTTATGGCCATTTGAAATTGTAAATCTATAAACTTGATTTTTGGAAAGGCTATTACCCATGCTATAAAATTCGGCACTTTTTTCAAATTGACAAATCCTCGGATGTTTATACATTTTTGGAAAGGCTATTACCCCAGCTATCCAAAAATGTACAAACTATGGTAATGCTAGCAAAATTGTAGAAGTTATGGCCATTTGAAATTGAAAATCTATAAACTTGATTTTTGGAAAGGCTACTACCCATGCTATAAAATTCGGCACTTTTTTCAAATTGACAAATCCTCGGATGTTTATACATTTTTGGAAAGGCTATTACCCCAGCTATCCAAAAATGTATAAACTATGGTAATGCTAGAAAAATTGTGGAAGTTATGGCCATTTGAACATTGAAAATCTTTAAAGTGCCATATCTTCTAAAGTATTGATCGGAGAGGGGTCAAACTCGGCATTTTTCAAATTGAGAAATCCTCGGATGTTTATGCATTTTTGGAAAGGCTATTACCCCAGCTATCCAAAAATGTACAAACTATGGTAATGCTAGCAAAATTGTGGAAGTTATGGCCATTTGAACATTGAAAATCTTTAAAGTGCTATATCTTCTAAAGTATTGATCGGAGAGGGGTCAAACTCGGCATTTTTCAAATTGAGAAATCCTCGGATGTTTATACATTTTTGGAAAGGCTATTACCCCAGCTATCCAAAAATGTACAAACTATGGTAATGCTAGCAAAATTGTAGAAGTTATGGCCATTTGAAATTGAAAATCTATAAACTTGATTTTTGGAAAGGCTACTACCCATGCTATAAAATTCGGCACTTTTTTCAAATTGACAAATCCTCGGATGTTTATACATTTTTGGAAAGGCTATTACCCCAGCTATCCAAAAATGTATAAACTATGGTAATGCTAGAAAAATTGTGGAAGTTATGGCCATTTGAACATTGAAAATCTTTAAAGTGCCATATCTTCTAAAGTATTGATCGGAGAGGGGTCAAACTCGGCATTTTTCACATTGAGAAATCCTCGGATGTTTATGCATTTTTGGAAAGGCTATTACCCCAGCTATCCAAAAATGTACAAACTATGGTAATGCTAGCAAAATTGTGGAAGTTATGGCCATTTGAACATTGAAAATCTTTAAAGTGCTATATCTTCTAAAGTATTGATCGGAGAGGGGTCAAACTCGGCATTTTTCAAATTGAGAAATCCTCGGATGTTTATACATTTTTGGAAAGGCTATTACCCCAGCTATCCAAAAATGTACAAACTATGGTAATGCTAGCAAAATTGTAGAAGTTATGGCCATTTGAAATTGAAAATCTATAAACTTGATTTTTGGAAAGGCTACTACCCATGCTATAAAATTCGGCACTTTTTTCAAATTGACAAATCCTCGGATGTTTATACATTTTTGGAAAGGCTATTACCCCAGCTATCCAAAAATGTATAAACTATGGTAATGCTAGAAAAATTGTGGAAGTTATGGCCATTTGAACATTGAAAATCTTTAAAGTGCCATATCTTCTAAAGTATTGATCGGAGAGGGGTCAAACTCGGCATTTTTCAAATTGAGAAATCCTCGGATGTTTATGCATTTTTGGAAAGGCTATTACCCCAGCTATCCAAAAATGTACAAACTATGGTAATGCTAGCAAAATTGTGGAAGTTATGGCCATTTGAACATTGAAAATCTTTAAAGTGCTATATCTTCTAAAGTATTGATCGGAGAGGGGTCAAACTCGGCATTTTTCAAATTGAGAAATCCTCGGATGTTTATGCATTTTTGGAAAGGCTATTACCCCAGCTATCCAAAAATGTACAAACTATGGTAATGCTAGCAAAATTGTGGAAGTTATGGCCATTTGAACATTGAAAATCTTTAAAGTGCTATATCTTCTAAAGTATTGATCGGAGAGGGGTCAAACTCGGCATTTTTCAAATTGAGAAATCCTCGGATGTTTATGCATTTTTGGAAAGGCTATTACCCCAGCTATCCAAAAATGTACAAACTATGGTAATGCTAGCAAAATTGTAGAAGTTATGGCCATTTGAAATTGAAAATCTATAAACTTGATTTTTGGAAAGGCTACTACCCATGCTATAAAATTCGGCACTTTTTTCAAATTGCCAAATCCTCGGATGTTTATACATTTTTGGAAAGGCTATTACCCCAGCTATCCAAAAATGTATAAACTATGGTAATGCTAGAAAAATTGTGGAAGTTATGGCCATTTGAACATTGAAAATCTTTAAAGTGCCATATCTTCTAAAGTATTGATCGGAGAGGGGTCAAACTCGGCATTTTTCAAATTGAGAAATCCTCGGATGTTTATGCATTTTTGGAAAGGCTATTACCCCAGCTATCCAAAAATGTACAAACTATGGTAATGCTAGCAAAATTGTAGAAGTTATGGCCATTTGAAATTGAAAATCTATAAACTTGATTTTTGGAAAGGCTATTACCCATGCTATAAAATTCGGCACTTTTTTCAAATTGACAAATCCTCGGATGTTTATACATTTTTGGAAAGGCTATTGCCCCAGCTATCCAAAAATGTATAAACTATGGTAATGCTAGCAAAATTGTAGAAGTTATGGCCATTTGAAATTGAAAATCTATAAACTTGATTTTTGGAAAGGCTACTACCCATGCTATAAAATTCGGCACTTTTTTCAAATTGACAAATCCTCGGATGTTTATACATTTTTGGAAAGGCTATTACCCCAGCTATCCAAAAATGTATAAACTATGGTAATGCTAGAAAAATTGTGGAAGTTATGGCCATTTGAACATTGAAAATCTTTAAAGTGCCATATCTTCTAAAGTATTGATCGGAGAGGGGTCAAACTCGGCATTTTTCAAATTGAGAAATCCTCGGATGTTTATACATTTTTGGAAAGGATATTACCCCAGCTATCCAAAAATGTACAAACTATGGTAATGCTAGCAAAATTGTGGAAGTTATGGCCATTTGAAATTGAAAATCTATAAACTTGATTTTTGGAAAGGCTACTACCCATGCTATAAAATTCGGCACTTTTTTCAAATTGACAAATCCTCGGATGTTTATACATTTTTGGAAAGGCTATTACCCCAGCTATCCAAAAATGTATAAACTATGGTAATGCTAGAAAAATTGTGGAAGTTATGGCCATTTGAACATTGAAAATCTTTAAAGTGCCATATCTTCTAAAGTATTGATCGGAGAGGGGTCAAACTCGGCATTTTTCAAATTGAGAAATCCTCGGATGTTTATGCATTTTTGGAAAGGCTATTACCCCAGCTATCCAAAAATGTACAAACTATGGTAATGCTAGCAAAATTGTAGAAGTTATGGCCATTTGAAATTGAAAATCTATAAACTTGATTTTTGGAAAGGCTACTACCCATGCTATAAAATTCGGCACTTTTTTCAAATTGCCAAATCCTCGGATGTTTATACATTTTTGGAAAGGCTATTACCCCAGCTATCCAAAAATGTATAAACTATGGTAATGCTAGAAAAATTGTGGAAGTTATGGCCATTTGAACATTGAAAATCTTTAAAGTGCCATATCTTCTAAAGTATTGATCGGAGAGGGGTCAAACTCGGCATTTTTCAAATTGAGAAATCCTCGGATGTTTATGCATTTTTGGAAAGGCTATTACCCCAGCTATCCAAAAATGTACAAACTATGGTAATGCTAGCAAAATTGTAGAAGTTATGGCCATTTGAAATTGAAAATCTATAAACTTGATTTTTGGAAAGGCTACTACCCATGCTATAAAATTCGGCACTTTTTTCAAATTGCCAAATCCTCGGATGTTTATACATTTTTGGAAAGGCTATTACCCCAGCTATCCAAAAATGTATAAACTATGGTAATGCTAGAAAAATTGTGGAAGTTATGGCCATTTGAACATTGAAAATCTTTAAAGTGCCATATCTTCTAAAGTATTGATCGGAGAGGGGTCAAACTCGGCATTTTTCAAATTGAGAAATCCTGGGATGTTTATGCATTTTTGGAAAGGCTATTACCCCAGCTATCCAAAAATGTACAAACTATGGTAATGCTAGCAAAATTGTAGAAGTTATGGCCATTTGAAATTGAAAATCTATAAACTTGATTTTTGGAAAGGCTACTACCCATGCTATAAAATTCGGCACTTTTTTCAAATTGCCAAATCCTCGGATGTTTGTACATTTTTGGAAAGGCTATTACCCCAGCTATCCAAAAATGTATAAACTATGGTAATGCTAGAAAAATTGTGGAAGTTATGGCCATTTGAACATTGAAAATCTTTAAAGTGCCATATCTTCTAAAGTATTGATCGGAGAGGGGTCAAACTCGGCATTTTTCAAATTGAGAAATCCTCGGATGTTTATGCATTTTTGGAAAGGCTATTACCCCAGCTATCCAAAAATGTACAAACTATGGTAATGCTAGCAAAATTGTAGAAGTTATGGCCATTTGAAATTGAAAATCTATAAACTTGATTTTTGGAAAGGCTATTACCCATGCTATAAAATTCGGCACTTTTTTCAAATTGACAAATCCTCGGATGTTTATACATTTTTGGAAAGGCTATTGCCCCAGCTATCCAAAAATGTATAAACTATGGTAATGCTAGAAAAATTGTGGAAGTTATGGCCATTTGAACATTGAAAATCTTTAAAGTGCCATATCTTCTAAAGTATTGATCGGAGAGGGGTCAAACTCGGCATTTTTCAAATTGAGAAATCCTCGGATGTTTATACATTTTTGGAAAGGCTATTACCCCAGCTATCCAAAAATGTATAAACTATGGTAATGCTAGAAAAATTGTGGAAGTTATGGCCATTTGAACATTGAAAATCTTTAAAGTGCCATATCTTCTAAAGTATTGATCGGAGAGGGGTCAAACTCGGCATTTTTCAAATTGAGAAATCCTCGGATGTTTATGCATTTTTGGAAAGGCTATTACCCCAGCTATCCAAAAATGTACAAACTATGGTAATGCTAGCAAAATTGTGGAAGTTATGGCCATTTGAACATTGAAAATCTTTAAAGTGCTATATCTTCTAAAGTATTGATCGGAGAGGGGTCAAACTCGGCATTTTTCAAATTGAGAAATCCTCGGATGTTTATGCATTTTTGGAAAGGCTATTACCCCAGCTATCCAAAAATGTACAAACTATGGTAATGCTAGCAAAATTGTGGAAGTTATGGCCATTTGAACATTGAAAATCTTTAAAGTGCTATATCTTCTAAAGTATTGATCGGAGAGGGGTCAAACTCGGCATTTTTCAAATTGAGAAATCCTCGGATGTTTATGCATTTTTGGAAAGGCTATTACCCCAGCTATCCAAAAATGTACAAACTATGGTAATGCTAGCAAAATTGTAGAAGTTATGGCCATTTGAAATTGAAAATCTATAAACTTGATTTTTGGAAAGGCTACTACCCATGCTATAAAATTCGGCACTTTTTTCAAATTGCCAAATCCTCGGATGTTTATACATTTTTGGAAAGGCTATTACCCCAGCTATCCAAAAATGTATAAACTATGGTAATGCTAGAAAAATTGTGGAAGTTATGGCCATTTGAACATTGAAAATCTTTAAAGTGCCATATCTTCTAAAGTATTGATCGGAGAGGGGTCAAACTCGGCATTTTTCAAATTGAGAAATCCTCGGATGTTTATGCATTTTTGGAAAGGCTATTACCCCAGCTATCCAAAAATGTACAAACTATGGTAATGCTAGCAAAATTGTAGAAGTTATGGCCATTTGAAATTGAAAATCTATAAACTTGATTTTTGGAAAGGCTATTACCCATGCTATAAAATTCGGCACTTTTTTCAAATTGACAAATCCTCGGATGTTTATACATTTTTGGAAAGGCTATTGCCCCAGCTATCCAAAAATGTATAAACTATGGTAATGCTAGCAAAATTGTAGAAGTTATGGCCATTTGAAATTGAAAATCTATAAACTTGATTTTTGGAAAGGCTACTACCCATGCTATAAAATTCGGCACTTTTTTCAAATTGACAAATCCTCGGATGTTTATACATTTTTGGAAAGGCTATTACCCCAGCTATCCAAAAATGTATAAACTATGGTAATGCTAGAAAAATTGTGGAAGTTATGGCCATTTGAACATTGAAAATCTTTAAAGTGCCATATCTTCTAAAGTATTGATCGGAGAGGGGTCAAACTCGGCATTTTTCAAATTGAGAAATCCTCGGATGTTTATACATTTTTGGAAAGGATATTACCCCAGCTATCCAAAAATGTACAAACTATGGTAATGCTAGCAAAATTGTGGAAGTTATGGCCATTTGAAATTGAAAATCTATAAACTTGATTTTTGGAAAGGCTACTACCCATGCTATAAAATTCGGCACTTTTTTCAAATTGACAAATCCTCGGATGTTTATACATTTTTGGAAAGGCTATTACCCCAGCTATCCAAAAATGTATAAACTATGGTAATGCTAGAAAAATTGTGGAAGTTATGGCCATTTGAACATTGAAAATCTTTAAAGTGCCATATCTTCTAAAGTATTGATCGGAGAGGGGTCAAACTCGGCATTTTTCAAATTGAGAAATCCTCGGATGTTTATGCATTTTTGGAAAGGCTATTACCCCAGCTATCCAAAAATGTACAAACTATGGTAATGCTAGCAAAATTGTAGAAGTTATGGCCATTTGAAATTGAAAATCTATAAACTTGATTTTTGGAAAGGCTACTACCCATGCTATAAAATTCGGCACTTTTTTCAAATTGCCAAATCCTCGGATGTTTATACATTTTTGGAAAGGCTATTACCCCAGCTATCCAAAAATGTATAAACTATGGTAATGCTAGAAAAATTGTGGAAGTTATGGCCATTTGAACATTGAAAATCTTTAAAGTGCCATATCTTCTAAAGTATTGATCGGAGAGGGGTCAAACTCGGCATTTTTCAAATTGAGAAATCCTCGGATGTTTATGCATTTTTGGAAAGGCTATTACCCCAGCTATCCAAAAATGTACAAACTATGGTAATGCTAGCAAAATTGTAGAAGTTATGGCCATTTGAAATTGAAAATCTATAAACTTGATTTTTGGAAAGGCTACTACCCATGCTATAAAATTCGGCACTTTTTTCAAATTGCCAAATCCTCGGATGTTTATACATTTTTGGAAAGGCTATTACCCCAGCTATCCAAAAATGTATAAACTATGGTAATGCTAGAAAAATTGTGGAAGTTATGGCCATTTGAACATTGAAAATCTTTAAAGTGCCATATCTTCTAAAGTATTGATCGGAGAGGGGTCAAACTCGGCATTTTTCAAATTGAGAAATCCTGGGATGTTTATGCATTTTTGGAAAGGCTATTACCCCAGCTATCCAAAAATGTACAAACTATGGTAATGCTAGCAAAATTGTAGAAGTTATGGCCATTTGAAATTGAAAATCTATAAACTTGATTTTTGGAAAGGCTACTACCCATGCTATAAAATTCGGCACTTTTTTCAAATTGCCAAATCCTCGGATGTTTGTACATTTTTGGAAAGGCTATTACCCCAGCTATCCAAAAATGTATAAACTATGGTAATGCTAGAAAAATTGTGGAAGTTATGGCCATTTGAACATTGAAAATCTTTAAAGTGCCATATCTTCTAAAGTATTGATCGGAGAGGGGTCAAACTCGGCATTTTTCAAATTGAGAAATCCTCGGATGTTTATGCATTTTTGGAAAGGCTATTACCCCAGCTATCCAAAAATGTACAAACTATGGTAATGCTAGCAAAATTGTAGAAGTTATGGCCATTTGAAATTGAAAATCTATAAACTTGATTTTTGGAAAGGCTACTACCCATGCTATAAAATTCGGCACTTTTTTCAAATTGCCAAATCCTCGGATGTTTATACATTTTTGGAAAGGCTATTACCCCAGCTATCCAAAAATGTATAAACTATGGTAATGCTAGAAAAATTGTGGAAGTTATGGCCATTTGAACATTGAAAATCTTTAAAGTGCCATATCTTCTAAAGTATTGATCGGAGAGGGGTCAAACTCGGCATTTTTCAAATTGAGAAATCCTCGGATGTTTATGCATTTTTGGAAAGGCTATTACCCCAGCTATCCAAAAATGTACAAACTATGGTAATGCTAGCAAAATTGTAGAAGTTATGGCCATTTGAAATTGAAAATCTATAAACTTGATTTTTGGAAAGGCTATTACCCATGCTATAAAATTCGGCACTTTTTTCAAATTGACAAATCCTCGGATGTTTATACATTTTTGGAAAGGCTATTGCCCCAGCTATCCAAAAATGTATAAACTATGGTAATGCTAGCAAAATTGTAGAAGTTATGGCCATTTGAAATTGAAAATCTATAAACTTGATTTTTGGAAAGGCTACTACCCATGCTATAAAATTCGGCACTTTTTTCAAATTGCCAAATCCTCGGATGTTTATACATTTTTGGAAAGGCTATTACCCCAGCTATCCAAAAATGTATAAACTATGGTAATGCTAGAAAAATTGTGGAAGTTATGGCCATTTGAAATTGTAAAGCTATAAACTTGATTTTTGGAAAGGCTACTACCCATGCTATAAAATTCGGCACTTTTTTCAAATTGCCAAATCCTCGGATGTTTATACATTTTTGGAAAGGCTATTGCCCCAGCTATCCAAAAATGTATAAACTATGGTAATGCTAGCAAAATTGTAGAAGTTATGGCCATTTGAAATTGTAAATCTATAAACTTGATTTTTGGAAAGGCTATTACCCATGCTATAAAATTCGGCACTTTTTTCAAATTGACAAATCCTCGGATGTTTATACATTTTTGGAAAGGCTATTGCCCCAGCTATCCAAAAATGTATAAACTATGGTAATGCTAGCAAAATTGTAGAAGTTATGGCCATTTGAAATTGTAAATCTATAAACTTGATTTTTGGAAAGGCTATTACCCATGCTATAAAATTCGGCACTTTTTTCAAATTGACAAATCCTCGGATGTTTATACATTTTTGGAAAGGCTATTGCCCCAGCTATCCAAAAATGTATAAACTATGGTAATGCTAGAAAAATTGTGGAAGTTATGGCCATTTGAAATTGTAAAGCTATAAACTTGATTTTTGGAAAGGCTACTACCCATGCTATAAAATTCGGCACTTTTTTCAAATTGCCAAATCCTCGGATGTTTATACATTTTTGGAAAGGCTATTGCCCCAGCTATCCAAAAATGTATAAGCTATGGTAATGCTAGCAAAATTGTAGAAGTTATGGCCATTTGAAATTGTAAATCTATAAACTTGATTTTTGGAAAGGCTATTACCCATGCTATAAAATTCGGCACTTTTTTCAAATTGACAAATCCTCGGATGTTTATACATTTTTGGAAAGGCTATTGCCCCAGCTATCCAAAAATGTATAAACTATGGTAATGCTAGCAAAATTGTAGAAGTTATGGCCATTTGAAATTGTAAATCTATAAACTTGATTTTTGGAAAGGCTATTACCCATGCTATAAAATTCGGCACTTTTTTCAAATTGACAAATCCTCGGATGTTTATACATTTTTGGAAAGGCTATTGCCCCAGCTATCCAAAAATGTATAAACTATGGTAATGCTAGCAAAATTGTAGAAGTTATGGCCATTTGAAATTGAAAATCTATAAACTTGATTTTTGGAAAGGCTACTACCCATGCTATAAAATTCGGCACTTTTTTCAAATTGCCAAATCCTCGGATGTTTATACATTTTTGGAAAGGCTATTGCCCCAGCTATCCAAAAATGTATAAACTATGGTAATGCTAGCAAAATTGTAGAAGTTATGGCCATTTGAAATTGTAAATCTATAAACTTGATTTTTGGAAAGGCTATTACCCATGCTATAAAATTCGGCACTTTTTTCAAATTGACAAATCCTCGGATGTTTATACATTTTTGGAAAGGCTATTACCCCAGCTATCCAAAAATGTACAAACTATGGTAATGCTAGCAAAATTGTAGAAGTTATGGCCATTTGAAATTGAAAATCTATAAACTTGATTTTTGGAAAGGCTATTACCCATGCTATAAAATTCGGCACTTTTTTCAAATTGACAAATCCTCGGATGTTTATACATTTTTGGAAAGGCTATTGCCCCAGCTATCCAAAAATGTATAAACTATGGTAATGCTAGCAAAATTGTAGAAGTTATGGCCATTTGAAATTGAAAATCTATAAACTTGATTTTTGGAAAGGCTATTACCCATGCTATAAAATTCGGCACTTTTTTCAAATTGCCAAATCCTCGGATGTTTATACATTTTTGGAAAGGCTATTACCCCAGCTATCCAAAAATGTATAAACTATGGTAATGCTAGAAAAATTGTGGAAGTTATGGCCATTTGAAATTGTAAAGCTATAAACTTGATTTTTGGAAAGGCTACTACCCATGCTATAAAATTCGGCACTTTTTTCAAATTGCCAAATCCTCGGATGTTTATACATTTTTGGAAAGGCTATTGCCCCAGCTATCCAAAAATGTATAAACTATGGTAATGCTAGCAAAATTGTAGAAGTTATGGCCATTTGAAATTGTAAATCTATAAACTTGATTTTTGGAAAGGCTATTACCCATGCTATAAAATTCGGCACTTTTTTCAAATTGACAAATCCTCGGATGTTTATACATTTTTGGAAAGGCTATTACCCCAGCTATCCAAAAATGTACAAACTATGGTAATGCTAGCAAAATTGTAGAAGTTATGGCCATTTGAAATTGAAAATCTATAAACTTGATTTTTGGAAAGGCTACTACCCATGCTATAAAATTCGGCACTTTTTTCAAATTGACAAATCCTCGGATGTTTATACATTTTTGGAAAGGCTATTACCCCAGCTATCCAAAAATGTATAAACTATGGTAATGCTAGAAAAATTGTGGAAGTTATGGCCATTTGAACATTGAAAATCTTTAAAGTGCCATATCTTCTAAAGTATTGATCGGAGAGGGGTCAAACTCGGCATTTTTCAAATTGAGAAATCCTCGGATGTTTATGCATTTTTGGAAAGGCTATTACCCCAGCTATCCAAAAATGTACAAACTATGGTAATGCTAGCAAAATTGTAGAAGTTATGGCCATTTGAAATTGAAAATCTATAAACTTGATTTTTGGAAAGGCTACTACCCATGCTATAAAATTCGGCACTTTTTTCAAATTGCCAAATCCTCGGATGTTTATACATTTTTGGAAAGGCTATTACCCCAGCTATCCAAAAATGTATAAACTATGGTAATGCTAGAAAAATTGTGGAAGTTATGGCCATTTGAAATTGTAAAGCTATAAACTTGATTTTTGGAAAGGCTACTACCCATGCTATAAAATTCGGCACTTTTTTCAAATTGCCAAATCCTCGGATGTTTATACATTTTTGGAAAGGCTATTGCCCCAGCTATCCAAAAATGTATAAACTATGGTAATGCTAGCAAAATTGTAGAAGTTATGGCCATTTGAAATTGTAAATCTATAAACTTGATTTTTGGAAAGGCTATTACCCATGCTATAAAATTCGGCACTTTTTTCAAATTGACAAATCCTCGGATGTTTATACATTTTTGGAAAGGCTATTGCCCCAGCTATCCAAAAATGTATAAACTATGGTAATGCTAGCAAAATTGTAGAAGTTATGGCCATTTGAAATTGTAAAGCTATAAACTTGATTTTTGGAAAGGCTACTACCCATGCTATAAAATTCGGCACTTTTTTCAAATTGCCAAATCCTCGGATGTTTATACATTTTTGGAAAGGCTATTGCCCCAGCTATCCAAAAATGTATAAACTATGGTAATGCTAGCAAAATTGTAGAAGTTATGGCCATTTGAAATTGTAAATCTATAAACTTGATTTTTGGAAAGGCTATTACCCATGCTATAAAATTCGGCACTTTTTTCAAATTGACAAATCCTCGGATGTTTATACATTTTTGGAAAGGCTATTACCCCAGCTATCCAAAAATGTACAAACTATGGTAATGCTAGCAAAATTGTAGAAGTTATGGCCATTTGAAATTGAAAATCTATAAACTTGATTTTTGGAAAGGCTATTACCCATGCTATAAAATTCGGCACTTTTTTCAAATTGACAAATCCTCGGATGTTTATACATTTTTGGAAAGGCTATTACCCCAGCTATCCAAAAATGTATAAACTATGGTAATGCTAGAAAAATTGTGGAAGTTATGGCCATTTGAACATTGAAAATCTATAAACTTGATTTTTGGAAAGGCTATTACCCATGCTATAAAATTCGGCACTTTTTTCAAATTGACAAATCCTCGGATGTTTATACATTTTTGGAAAGGCTATTACCCCAGCTATCCAAAAATGTACAAACTATGGTAATGCTAGCAAAATTGTAGAAGTTATGGCCATTTGAAATTGAAAATCTATAAACTTGATTTTTGGAAAGGCTATTACCCATACTATAAAATTCGGCACTTTTTTCAAATTGCCAAATCCTCGGATGTTTATACATTTTTGGAAAGGCTATTGCCCCAGCTATCCAAAAATGTATAAACTATGGTAATGCTAGCAAAATTGTAGAAGTTATGGCCATTTGAAATTGTAAATCTATAAACTTGATTTTTGGAAAGGCTATTACCCATGCTATAAAATTCGGCACTTTTTTCAAATTGACAAATCCTCGGATGTTTATACATTTTTGGAAAGGCTATTACCCCAGCTATCCAAAAATGTACAAACTATGGTAATGCTAGCAAAATTGTAGAAGTTATGGCCATTTGAAATTGAAAATCTATAAACTTGATTTTTGGAAAGGCTACTACCCATGCTATAAAATTCGGCACTTTTTTCAAATTGCCAAATCCTCGGATGTTTATACATTTTTGGAAAGGCTATTGCCCCAGCTATCCAAAAATGTATAAACTATGGTAATGCTAGCAAAATTGTAGAAGTTATGGCCATTTGAAATTGAAAATCTATAAACTTGATTTTTGGAAAGGCTACTACCCATACTATAAAATTCGGCACTTTTTTCAAATTGCCAAATCCTCGGATGTTTATACATTTTTGGAAAGGCTATTGCCCCAGCTATCCAAAAATGTATAAACTATGGTAATGCTAGCAAAATTGTAGAAGTTATGGCCATTTGAAATTGAAAATCTATAAACTTGATTTTTGGAAAGGCTTACTACCCATGCTATAAAATTCGGCACTTTTTTCAAATTGACAAATCCTCGGATGTTTATACATTTTTGGAAAGGCTATTACCCCAGCTATCCAAAAATGTATAAACTATGGTAATGCTAGAAAAATTGTGGAAGTTATGGCCATTTGAACATTGAAAATCTTTAAAGTGCTATATCTTCTAAAGTATTGATCGGAGAGGGGTCAAACTCGGCATTTTTCAAATTGAGAAATCCTCGGATGTTTATACATTTTTGGAAAGGCTATTACCCCAGCTATCCAAAAATGTACAAACTATGGTAATGCTAGCAAAATTGTGGAAGTTATGGCCATTTGAACATTGAAAATCTTTAAAGTGCTATATCTTCTAAAGTATTGATCGGAGAGGGGTCAAACTCGGCATTTTTCAAATTGAGAAATCCTCGGATGTTTATGCATTTTTGGAAAGGCTATTACCCCAGCTATCCAAAAATGTACAAACTATGGTAATGCTAGCAAAATTGTGGAAGTTATGGCCATTTGAACATTGAAAATCTTTAAAGTGCTATATCTTCTAAAGTATTGATCGGAGAGGGGTCAAACTCGGCATTTTTCAAATTGAGAAATCCTCGGATGTTTATACATTTTTGGAAAGGCTATTACCCCAGCTATCCAAAAATGTATAAACTATGGTAATGCTAGAAAAATTGTAGAAGTTATGGCCATTTGAAATTGAAAATCTATAAACTTGATTTTTGGAAAGGCTACTACCCATGCTATAAAATTCGGCACTTTTTTCAAATTGAGAAATCCTCGGATGTTTATACATTTTTAGAAAGGCTATTACCCCAGCTATCCAAAAATGTATAAACTATGGTAATGCTAGCAAAATTGTAGAAGTTATGGCCATTTGAAATTGAAAATCTATAAACTTGATTTTTGGAAAGGCTACTACCCATGCTATAAAATTCGGCACTTTTTTCAAATTGACAAATCCTCGGATGTTTATACATTTTTGGAAAGGCTATTACCCCAGCTATCCAAAAATGTATAAACTATGGTAATGCTAGAAAAATTGTGGAAGTTATGGCCATTTGAACATTGAAAATCTTTAAAGTGCTATATCTTCTAAAGTATTGATCGGAGAGGGGTCAAACTCGGCATTTTTCAAATTGAGAAATCCTCGGATGTTTATGCATTTTTGGAAAGGCTTTTACCCCAGCTATCCTAAAATGTACAAACTATGGCAATGCTAGCAAAATTGTGGAAGTTATGGCCATTTGAACATTGAAAATCTTTAAAGTGCTATATCTTCTAAAGTATTGATCGGAGAGGGGTCAAACTCGGCATTTTTCAAATTGAGAAATCCTCGGATGTTTATACATTTTTGGAAAGGCTTTTACCCCAGCTATCCTAAAATGTACAAACTATGGTAATGCTAGCAAAATTGTAGAAGTTATGGCCATTTGAACATTGAAAATCTTTAAAGTGCTATATCTTCTAAAGTATTGATCGGAGAGGGGTCAAACTCGGCATTTTTCAAATTGAGAAATCCTCGGATGTTTATGCATTTTTGGAAAGGCTTTTACCCCAGCTATCCTAAAATGTACAAACTATGGCAATGCTAGCAAAATTGTGGAAGTTATGGCCATTTGAACATTGAAAATCTTTAAAGTGCTATATCTTCTAAAGTATTGATCGGAGAGGGGTCAAACTCGGCATTTTTCAAATTGAGAAATCCTCGGATGTTTATGCATTTTTGGAAAGGCTTTTACCCCAGCTATCCTAAAATGTACAAACTATGGCAATGCTAGCAAAATTGTGGAAGTTATGGCCATTTGAACATTGAAAATCTTTAAAGTGCTATATCTTCTAAAGTATTGATCGGAGAGGGGTCAAACTCGGCATTTTTCAAATTGAGAAATCCTCGGATGTTTATGCATTTTTGGAAAGGCTATTACCCCAGCTATCCAAAAATGTACAAACTATGGTAATGCTAGCAAAATTGTGGAAGTTATGGCCATTTGAACATTGAAAATCTTTAAAGTGCTATATCTTCTAAAGTATTGATCGGAGAGGGGTCAAACTCGGCATTTTTCAAATTGAGAAATCCTCGGATGTTTATGCATTTTTGGAAAGGCTATTACCCCAGCTATCCAAAAATGTGCAAACTATGGTAATGCTAGCAAAATTGTGGAAGTTATGGCCATTTGAACATTGAAAATCTTTAAAGTGCTATATCTTCTAAAGTATTGATCGGAGAGGGGTCAAACTCGGCATTTTTCAAATTGAGAAATCCTCGGATGTTTATGCATTTTTGGAAAGGCTATTACCCCAGCTATCCAAAAATGTACAAACTATGGTAATGCTAGCAAAATTGTAGAAGTTATGGCCATTTGAAATTGAAAATCTATAAACTTGATTTTTGGAAAGGCTACTACCCATGCTATAAAATTCGGCACTTTTTTCAAATTGCCAAATCCTCGGATGTTTATACATTTTTGGAAAGGCTATTACCCCAGCTATCCAAAAATGTATAAGCTATGGTAATGCTAGAAAAATTGTGGAAGTTATGGCCATTTGAACATTGAAAATCTTTAAAGTGCCATATCTTCTAAAGTATTGATCGGAGAGGGGTCAAACTCGGCATTTTTCAAATTGAGAAATCCTCGGATGTTTATGCATTTTTGGAAAGGCTATTACCCCAGCTATCCAAAAATGTACAAACTATGGTAATGCTAGCAAAATTGTAGAAGTTATGGCCATTTGAAATTGAAAATCTATAAACTTGATTTTTGGAAAGGCTACTACCCATGCTATAAAATTCGGCACTTTTTTCAAATTGCCAAATCCTCGGATGTTTATACATTTTTGGAAAGGCTATTACCCCAGCTATCCAAAAATGTATAAGCTATGGTAATGCTAGAAAAATTGTGGAAGTTATGGCCATTTGAACATTGAAAATCTTTAAAGTGCCATATCTTCTAAAGTATTGATCGGAGAGGGGTCAAACTCGGCATTTTTCAAATTGAGAAATCCTCGGATGTTTATGCATTTTTGGAAAGGCTATTACCCCAGCTATCCAAAAATGTACAAACTATGGTAATGCTAGCAAAATTGTAGAAGTTATGGCCATTTGAAATTGAAAATCTATAAACTTGATTTTTGGAAAGGCTACTACCCATGCTATAAAATTCGGCACTTTTTTCAAATTGCCAAATCCTCGGATGTTTATACATTTTTGGAAAGGCTATTACCCCAGCTATCCAAAAATGTATAAGCTATGGTAATGCTAGAAAAATTGTGGAAGTTATGGCCATTTGAACATTGAAAATCTTTAAAGTGCCATATCTTCTAAAGTATTGATCGGAGAGGGGTCAAACTCGGCATTTTTCAAATTGAGAAATCCTCGGATGTTTATGCATTTTTGGAAAGGCTATTACCCCAGCTATCCAAAAATGTACAAACTATGGTAATGCTAGCAAAATTGTAGAAGTTATGGCCATTTGAAATTGAAAATCTATAAACTTGATTTTTGGAAAGGCTACTACCCATGCTATAAAATTCGGCACTTTTTTCAAATTGCCAAATCCTCGGATGTTTATACATTTTTGGAAAGGCTATTACCCCAGCTATCCAAAAATGTATAAGCTATGGTAATGCTAGAAAAATTGTGGAAGTTATGGCCATTTGAACATTGAAAATCTTTAAAGTGCCATATCTTCTAAAGTATTGATCGGAGAGGGGTCAAACTCGGCATTTTTCAAATTGAGAAATCCTCGGATGTTTATGCATTTTTGGAAAGGCTATTACCCCAGCTATCCAAAAATGTACAAACTATGGTAATGCTAGCAAAATTGTAGAAGTTATGGCCATTTGAAATTGAAAATCTATAAACTTGATTTTTGGAAAGGCTACTACCCATGCTATAAAATTCGGCACTTTTTTCAAATTGCCAAATCCTCGGATGTTTATACATTTTTGGAAAGGCTATTACCCCAGCTATCCAAAAATGTATAAGCTATGGTAATGCTAGAAAAGTTGTGGAAGTTATGGCCATTTGAACATTGAAAATCTTTAAAGTGCCATATCTTCTAAAGTATTGATCGGAGAGGGGTCAAACTCGGCATTTTTCAAATTGAGAAATCCTCGGATGTTTATGCATTTTTGGAAAGGCTATTACCCCAGCTATCCAAAAATGTACAAACTATGGTAATGCTAGCAAAATTGTAGAAGTTATGGCCATTTGAAATTGAAAATCTATAAACTTGATTTTTGGAAAGGCTACTACCCATGCTATAAAATTCGGCACTTTTTTCAAATTGCCAAATCCTCGGATGTTTATACATTTTTGGAAAGGCTATTACCCCAGCTATCCAAAAATGTATAAACTATGGTAATGCTAGAAAAATTGTGGAAGTTATGGCCATTTGAACATTGAAAATCTTTAAAGTGCCATATCTTCTAAAGTATTGATCGGAGAGGGGTCAAACTCGGCATTTTTCAAATTGAGAAATCCTCGGATGTTTATGCATTTTTGGAAAGGCTATTACCCCAGCTATCCAAAAATGTACAAACTATGGTAATGCTAGCAAAATTGTAGAAGTTATGGCCATTTGAAATTGAAAATCTATAAACTTGATTTTTGGAAAGGCTACTACCCATGCTATAAAATTCGGCACTTTTTTCAAATTGCCAAATCCTCGGATGTTTATACATTTTTGGAAAGGCTATTACCCCAGCTATCCAAAAATGTATAAACTATGGTAATGCTAGAAAAATTGTGAAAGTTATGGCCATTTGAAATTGTAAAGCTATAAACTTGATTTTTGGAAAGGCTACTACCCATGCTATAAAATTCGGCACTTTTTTCAAATTGACAAATCCTCGGATGTTTATACATTTTTGGAAAGGCTATTACCCCAGCTATCCAAAAATGTATAAACTATGGTAATGCTAGAAAAATTGTGGAAGTTATGGCCATTTGAACATTGAAAATCTTTAAAGTGCCATATCTTCTAAAGTATTGATCGGAGAGGGGTCAAACTCGGCATTTTTCAAATTGAGAAATCCTCGGATGTTTATGCATTTTTGGAAAGGCTATTACCCCAGCTATCCAAAAATGTACAAACTATGGTAATGCTAGCAAAATTGTAGAAGTTATGGCCATTTGAAATTGAAAATCTATAAACTTGATTTTTGGAAAGGCTACTACCCATGCTATAAAATTCGGCACTTTTTTCAAATTGACAAATCCTCGGATGTTTATACATTTTTGGAAAGGCTATTACCCCAGCTATCCAAAAATGTATAAACTATGGTAATGCTAGAAAAATTGTGGAAGTTATGGCCATTTGAACATTGAAAATCTTTAAAGTGCCATATCTTCTAAAGTATTGATCGGAGAGGGGTCAAACTCGGCATTTTTCAAATTGAGAAATCCTCGGATGTTTATGCATTTTTGGAAAGGCTATTACCCCAGCTATCCAAAAATGTACAAACTATGGTAATGCTAGCAAAATTGTAGAAGTTATGGCCATTTGAAATTGAAAATCTATAAACTTGATTTTTGGAAAGGCTACTACCCATGCTATAAAATTCGGCACTTTTTTCAAATTGCCAAATCCTCGGATGTTTATACATTTTTGGAAAGGCTATTACCCCAGCTATCCAAAAATGTATAAACTATGGTAATGCTAGAAAAATTGTGGAAGTTATGGCCATTTGAACATTGAAAATCTTTAAAGTGCCATATCTTCTAAAGTATTGATCGGAGAGGGGTCAAACTCGGCATTTTTCAAATTGAGAAATCCTCGGATGTTTATGCATTTTTGGAAAGGCTATTACCCCAGCTATCCAAAAATGTACAAACTATGGTAATGCTAGCAAAATTGTAGAAGTTATGGCCATTTGAAATTGAAAATCTATAAACTTGATTTTTGGAAAGGCTACTACCCATGCTATAAAATTCGGCACTTTTTTCAAATTGACAAATCCTCGGATGTTTATACATTTTTGGAAAGGCTATTACCCCAGCTATCCAAAAATGTATAAACTATGGTAATGCTAGAAAAATTGTGGAAGTTATGGCCATTTGAACATTGAAAATCTTTAAAGTGCCATATCTTCTAAAGTATTGATCGGAGAGGGGTCAAACTCGGCATTTTTCAAATTGAGAAATCCTCGGATGTTTATGCATTTTTGGAAAGGCTATTACCCCAGCTATCCAAAAATGTACAAACTATGGTAATGCTAGCAAAATTGTGGAAGTTATGGCCATTTGAACATTGAAAATCTTTAAAGTGCTATATCTTCTAAAGTATTGATCGGAGAGGGGTCAAACTCGGCATTTTTCAAATTGAGAAATCCTCGGATGTTTATACATTTTTGGAAAGGCTATTACCCCAGCTATCCAAAAATGTACAAACTATGGTAATGCTAGCAAAATTGTGGAAGTTATGGCCATTTGAACATTGAAAATCTTTAAAGTGCCATATCTTCTAAAGTATTGATCGGAGAGGGGTCAAACTCGGCATTTTTCAAATTGACAAATCCTCGGATGTTTATACATTTTTGGAAAGGCTATTACCCCAGCTATCCAAAAATGTACAAACTATGGTAATGCTAGCAAAATTGTAGAAGTTATGGCCATTTGAAATTGAAAATCTATAAACTTGATTTTTGGAAATGCTATAAAATCCGGCACTTTTTTCAAATTGACAAATCCTCGGAAATTGAAAATCTATAAACTTGATTTTTGGAAAGGCTACTACCCATGCTATAAAATTCGGCACTTTTTTCAAATTGACAAATCCTCGGATGTTTATACATTTTTGGAAAGGCTATTACCCCAGCTATCCAAAAATGTATAAACTATGGTAATGCTAGAAAAATTGTGGAAGTTATGGCCATTTGAACATTGAAAATCTTTAAAGTGCCATATCTTCTAAAGTATTGATCGGAGAGGGGTCAAACTCGGCATTTTTCAAATTGAGAAATCCTCGGATGTTTATGCATTTTTGGAAAGGCTATTACCCCAGCTATCCAAAAATGTACAAACTATGGTAATGCTAGCAAAATTGTGGAAGTTATGGCCATTTGAACATTGAAAATCTTTAAAGTGCTATATCTTCTAAAGTATTGATCGGAGAGGGGTCAAACTCGGCATTTTTCAAATTGAGAAATCCTCGGATGTTTATGCATTTTTGGAAAGGCTATTACCCCAGCTATCCAAAAATGTGCAAACTATGGTAATGCTAGCAAAATTGTGGAAGTTATGGCCATTTGAACATTGAAAATCTTTAAAGTGCTATATCTTCTAAAGTATTGATCGGAGAGGGGTCAAACTCGGCATTTTTCAAATTGAGAAATCCTCGGATGTTTATGCATTTTTGGAAAGGCTATTACCCCAGCTATCCAAAAATGTACAAACTATGGTAATGCTAGCAAAATTGTAGAAGTTATGGCCATTTGAAATTGAAAATCTATAAACTTGATTTTTGGAAAGGCTACTACCCATGCTATAAAATTCGGCACTTTTTTCAAATTGCCAAATCCTCGGATGTTTATACATTTTTGGAAAGGCTATTACCCCAGCTATCCAAAAATGTATAAACTATGGTAATGCTAGAAAAATTGTGGAAGTTATGGCCATTTGAACATTGAAAATCTTTAAAGTGCCATATCTTCTAAAGTATTGATCGGAGAGGGGTCAAACTCGGCATTTTTCAAATTGAGAAATCCTCGGATGTTTATGCATTTTTGGAAAGGCTATTACCCCAGCTATCCAAAAATGTACAAACTATGGTAATGCTAGCAAAATTGTAGAAGTTATGGCCATTTGAAATTGAAAATCTATAAACTTGATTTTTGGAAAGGCTACTACCCATGCTATAAAATTCGGCACTTTTTTCAAATTGCCAAATCCTCGGATGTTTATACATTTTTGGAAAGGCTATTACCCCAGCTATCCAAAAATGTATAAACTATGGTAATGCTAGAAAAATTGTGGAAGTTATGGCCATTTGAAATTGTAAAGCTATAAACTTGATTTTTGGAAAGGCTACTACCCATGCTATAAAATTCGGCACTTTTTTCAAATTGCCAAATCCTCGGATGTTTATACATTTTTGGAAAGGCTATTGCCCCAGCTATCCAAAAATGTATAAACTATGGTAATGCTAGCAAAATTGTAGAAGTTATGGCCATTTGAAATTGAAAATCTATAAACTTGATTTTTGGAAAGGCTACTACCCATACTATAAAATTCGGCACTTTTTTCAAATTGCCAAATCCTCGGATGTTTATACATTTTTGGAAAGGCTATTGCCCCAGCTATCCAAAAATGTATAAACTATGGTAATGCTAGCAAAATTGTAGAAGTTATGGCCATTTGAAATTGTAAATCTATAAACTTGATTTTTGGAAAGGCTATTACCCATGCTATAAAATTCGGCACTTTTTTCAAATTGACAAATCCTCGGATGTTTATACATTTTTGGAAAGGCTATTACCCCAGCTATCCAAAAATGTATAAACTATGGTAATGCTAGAAAAATTGTGGAAGTTATGGCCATTTGAACATTGAAAATCTTTAAAGTGCCATATCTTCTAAAGTATTGATCGGAGAGGGGTCAAACTCGGCATTTTTCAAATTGAGAAATCCTCGGATGTTTATGCATTTTTGGAAAGGCTATTACCCCAGCTATCCAAAAATGTACAAACTATGGTAATGCTAGCAAAATTGTAGAAGTTATGGCCATTTGAAATTGAAAATCTATAAACTTGATTTTTGGAAAGGCTACTACCCATGTTATAAAATTCGGCACTTTTTTCAAATTGACAAATCCTCGGATGTTTATACATTTTTGGAAAGGCTATTACCCCAGCTATCCAAAAATGTATAAACTATGGTAATGCTAGAAAAATTGTGGAAGTTATGGCCATTTGAACATTGAAAATCTATAAACTTGATTTTTGGAAAGGCTACTACCCATGTTATAAAATTCGGCACTTTTTTCAAATTGACAAATCCTCGGATGTTTATACATTTTTGGAAAGGCTATTACCCCAGCTATCCAAAAATGTATAAACTATGGTAATGCTAGAAAAATTGTGGAAGTTATGGCCATTTGAAATTGAAAATCTATAAACTTGATTTTTGGAAAGGCTACTACCCATGTTATAAAATTCGGCACTTTTTTCAAATTGACAAATCCTCGGATGTTTATACATTTTTGGAAAGGCTATTGCCCCAGCTATCCAAAAATGTATAAACTATGGTAATGCTAGCAAAATTGTAGAAGTTATGGCCATTTGAAATTGTAAATCTATAAACTTGATTTTTGGAAAGGCTATTACCCATGCTATAAAATTCGGCACTTTTTTCAAATTGACAAATCCTCGGATGTTTATACATTTTTGGAAAGGCTATTACCCCAGCTATCCAAAAATGTATAAACTATGGTAATGCTAGAAAAATTGTGGAAGTTATGGCCATTTGAACATTGAAAATCTTTAAAGTGCCATATCTTCTAAAGTATTGATCGGAGAGGGGTCAAACTCGGCATTTTTCAAATTGAGAAATCCTCGGATGTTTATGCATTTTTGGAAAGGCTATTACCCCAGCTATCCAAAAATGTACAAACTATGGTAATGCTAGCAAAATTGTAGAAGTTATGGCCATTTGAAATTGAAAATCTATAAACTTGATTTTTGGAAAGGCTACTACCCATGTTATAAAATTCGGCACTTTTTTCAAATTGACAAATCCTCGGATGTTTATACATTTTTGGAAAGGCTATTACCCCAGCTATCCAAAAATGTATAAACTATGGTAATGCTAGAAAAATTGTGGAAGTTATGGCCATTTGAAATTGAAAATCTATAAACTTGATTTTTGGAAAGGCTACTACCCATGTTATAAAATTCGGCACTTTTTTCAAATTGACAAATCCTCGGATGTTTATACATTTTTGGAAAGGCTATTGCCCCAGCTATCCAAAAATGTATAAACTATGGTAATGCTAGCAAAATTGTAGAAGTTATGGCCATTTGAAATTGTAAATCTATAAACTTGATTTTTGGAAAGGCTATTACCCATGCTATAAAATTCGGCACTTTTTTCAAATTGACAAATCCTCGGATGTTTATACATTTTTGGAAAGGCTATTACCCCAGCTATCCAAAAATGTATAAACTATGGTAATGCTAGAAAAATTGTGGAAGTTATGGCCATTTGAACATTGAAAATCTTTAAAGTGCCATATCTTCTAAAGTATTGATCGGAGAGGGGTCAAACTCGGCATTTTTCAAATTGAGAAATCCTCGGATGTTTATACATTTTTGGAAAGGCTATTACCCCAGCTATCCAAAAATGTATAAACTATGGTAATGCTAGAAAAATTGTGGAAGTTATGGCCATTTGAACATTGAAAATCTTTAAAGTGCCATATCTTCTAAAGTATTGATCGGAGAGGGGTCAAACTCGGCATTTTTCAAATTGAGAAATCCTTGGATGTTTATGCATTTTTGGAAAGGCTATTACCCCAGCTATCCAAAAATGTACAAACTATGGTAATGCTAGCAAAATTGTAGAAGTTATGGCCATTTGAAATTGAAAATCTATAAACTTGATTTTTGGAAAGGCTACTACCCATGCTATAAAATTCGGCACTTTTTTCAAATTGCCAAATCCTCGGATGTTTATACATTTTTGGAAAGGCTATTACCCCAGCTATCCAAAAATGTATAAACTATGGTAATGCTAGAAAAATTGTGGAAGTTATGGCCATTTGAACATTGAAAATCTTTAAAGTGCCATATCTTCTAAAGTATTGATCGGAGAGGGGTCAAACTCGGCATTTTTCAAATTGAGAAATCCTCGGATGTTTATGCATTTTTGGAAAGGCTATTACCCCAGCTATCCAAAAATGTACAAACTATGGTAATGCTAGCAAAATTGTGGAAGTTATGGTCATTTGAACATTGAAAATCTTTAAAGTGCTATATCTTCTAAAGTATTGATCGGAGAGGGGTCAAACTCGGCATTTTTCAAATTGAGAAATCCTCGGATGTTTATACATTTTTGGAAAGGCTATTACCCCAGCTATCCAAAAATGTACAAACTATGGTAATGCTAGCAAAATTGTAGAAGTTATGGCCATTTGAAATTGAAAATCTATAAACTTGATTTTTGGAAAGGCTACTACCCATGCTATAAAATTCGGCACTTTTTTCAAATTGACAAATCCTCGGATGTTTATACATTTTTGGAAAGGCTATTACCCCAGCTATCCAAAAATGTATAAGCTATGGTAATGCTAGAAAAATTGTGGAAGTTATGGCCATTTGAACATTGAAAATCTTTAAAGTGCCATATCTTCTAAAGTATTGATCGGAGAGGGGTCAAACTCGGCATTTTTCAAATTGAGAAATCCTCGGATGTTTATGCATTTTTGGAAAGGCTATTACCCCAGCTATCCAAAAATGTACAAACTATGGTAATGCTAGCAAAATTGTGGAAGTTATGGCCATTTGAACATTGAAAATCTTTAAAGTGCTATATCTTCTAAAGTATTGATCGGAGAGGGGTCAAACTCGGCATTTTTCAAATTGAGAAATCCTCGGATGTTTATACATTTTTGGAAAGGCTATTACCCCAGCTATCCAAAAATGTACAAACTATGGTAATGCTAGCAAAATTGTGGAAGTTATGGCCATTTGAACATTGAAAATCTTTAAAGTGCTATATCTTCTAAAGTATTGATCGGAGAGGGGTCAAACTCGGCATTTTTCAAATTGAGAAATCCTCGGATGTTTATACATTTTTGGAAAGGCTATTACCCCAGCTATCCAAAAATGTATAAACTATGGTAATGCTAGAAAAATTGTGGAAGTTATGGCCATTTGAACATTGAAAATCTTTAAAGTGCCATATCTTCTAAAGTATTGATCGGAGAGGGGTCAAACTCGGCATTTTTCAAATTGAGAAATCCTCGGATGTTTATGCATTTTTGGAAAGGCTATTACCCCAGCTATCCAAAAATGTACAAACTATGGTAATGCTAGCAAAATTGTGGAAGTTATGGCCATTTGAACATTGAAAATCTTTAAAGTGCTATATCTTCTAAAGTATTGATCGGAGAGGGGTCAAACTCGGCATTTTTCAAATTGAGAAATCCTCGGATGTTTATACATTTTTGGAAAGGCTATTACCCCAGCTATCCAAAAATGTACAAACTATGGTAATGCTAGCAAAATTGTAGAAGTTATGGCCATTTGAAATTGAAAATCTATAAACTTGATTTTTGGAAAGGCTACTACCCATGCTATAAAATTCGGCACTTTTTTCAAATTGCCAAATCCTCGGATGTTTATACATTTTTGGAAAGGCTATTACCCCAGCTATCCAAAAATGTATAAACTATGGTAATGCTAGAAAAATTGTGGAAGTTATGGCCATTTGAACATTGAAAATCTTTAAAGTGCCATATCTTCTAAAGTATTGATCGGAGAGGGGTCAAACTCGGCATTTTTCAAATTGAGAAATCCTCGGATGTTTATGCATTTTTGGAAAGGCTATTACCCCAGCTATCCAAAAATGTACAAACTATGGTAATGCTAGCAAAATTGTAGAAGTTATGGCCATTTGAAATTGAAAATCTATAAACTTGATTTTTGGAAAGGCTACTACCCATGCTATAAAATTCGGCACTTTTTCAAATTGACAAATCCTCGGATGTTTATACATTTTTGGAAAGGCTATTACCCCAGCTATCCAAAAATGTACAAACTATGGTAATGCTAGCAAAATTGTAGAAGTTATGGCCATTTGAAATTGAAAATCTATAAACTTGATTTTTGGAAAGGCTACTACCCATGCTATAAAATTCGGCACTTTTTTCAAATTGCCAAATCCTCGGATGTTTATACATTTTTGGAAAGGCTATTACCCCAGCTATCCAAAAATGTATAAACTATGGTAATGCTAGAAAAATTGTGGAAGTTATGGCCATTTGAACATTGAAAATCTTTAAAGTGCCATATCTTCTAAAGTATTGATCGGAGAGGGGTCAAACTCGGCATTTTTCAAATTGAGAAATCCTCGGATGTTTATACATTTTTGGAAAGGCTATTACCCCAGCTATCCAAAAATTTATAAACTATGGTAATGCTAGCAAAATTGTAGAAGTTATGGCCATTTGAAATTGAAAATCTATAAACTTGATTTTTGGAAAGGCTACTACCCATGCTATAAAATTCGGCACTTTTTTCAAATTGACAAATCCTCGGATGTTTATACATTTTTGGAAAGGCTATTACCCCAGCTATCCAAAAATGTACAAACTATGGTAATGCTAGCAAAATTGTAGAAGTTATGGCCATTTGAAATTGAAAATCTATAAACTTGATTTTTGGAAAGGCTACTACCCATGCTATAAAATTCGGCACTTTTTTCAAATTGACAAATCCTCGGATGTTTATACATTTTTGGAAAGGCTATTACCCCAGCTATCCAAAAATGTACAAACTATGGTAATGCTAGCAAAATTGTAGAAGTTATGGCCATTTGAAATTGAAAATCTATAAACTTGATTTTTGGAAAGGCTACTACCCATGCTATAAAATTCGGCACTTTTTCAAATTGACAAATCCTCGGATGTTTATACATTTTTGGAAAGGCTATTACCCCAGCTATCCAAAAATGTATAAACTATGGTAATGCTAGCAAAATTGTAGAAGTTATGGCCATTTGAACATTGAAAATCTTTAAAGTGCCATATCTTCTAAAGTATTGATCGGAGAGGGGTCAAACTCGGCATTTTTCAAATTGAGAAATCCTCGGATGTTTATACATTTTTGGAAAGGCTATTACCCCAGCTATCCAAAAATTTATAAACTATGGTAATGCTAGCAAAATTGTAGAAGTTATGGCCATTTGAAATTGAAAATCTATAAACTTGATTTTTGGAAAGGCTACTACCCATGCTATAAAATTCGGCACTTTTTTCAAATTGACAAATCCTCGGATGTTTATACATTTTTGGAAAGGCTATTACCCCAGCTATCCAAAAATGTACAAACTATGGTAATGCTAGCAAAATTGTAGAAGTTATGGCCATTTGAAATTGAAAATCTATAAACTTGATTTTTGGAAAGGCTACTACCCATGCTATAAAATTCGGCACTTTTTTCAAATTGACAAATCCTCGGATGTTTATACATTTTTGGAAAGGCTATTACCCCAGCTATCCAAAAATGTACAAACTATGGTAATGCTAGCAAAATTGTAGAAGTTATGGCCATTTGAATTTGAAAATCTATAAACTTGATTTTTGGAAAGGCTACTACCCATGCTATAAAATTCGGCACTTTTTTCAAATTGACAAATCCTCGGATGTTTATACATTTTTGGAAAGGCTATTACCCCAGCTATCCAAAAATGTACAAACTATGGTAATGCTAGCAAAATTGTAGAAGTTATGGCCATTTGAATTTGAAAATCTATAAACTTGATTTTTGGAAAGGCTATTACCCATGCTATAAAATTCGGCACTTTTTTCAAATTGACAAATCCTCGGATGTTTATACATTTTTGGAAAGGCTATTACCCCAGCTATCCAAAAATGTACAAACTATGGTAATGCTAGCAAAATTGTAGAAGTTATGGCCATTTGAAATTGAAAATCTATAAACTTGATTTTTGGAAAGGCTACTACCCATGCTATAAAATTCGGCACTTTTTCAAATTGACAAATCCTCGGATGTTTATACATTTTTGGAAAGGCTATTACCCCAGCTATCCAAAAATGTACAAACTATGGTAATGCTAGCAAAATTGTAGAAGTTATGGCCATTTGAAATTGAAAATCTATAAACTTGATTTTTGGAAAGGCTACTACCCATGCTATAAAATTCGGCACTTTTTCAAATTGACAAATCCTCGGATGTTTATACATTTTTGGAAAGGCTATTACCCCAGCTATCCAAAAATGTACAAACTATGGTAATGCTAGCAAAATTGTAGAAGTTATGGCCATTTGAAATTGAAAATCTATAAACTTGATTTTTGGAAAGGCTACTACCCATGCTATAAAATTCGGCACTTTTTCAAATTGACAAATCCTCGGATGTTTATACATTTTTGGAAAGGCTATTACCCCAGCTATCCAAAAATGTACAAACTATGGTAATGCTAGCAAAATTGTAGAAGTTATGGCCATTTGAAATTGAAAATCTATAAACTTGATTTTTGGAAAGGCTACTACCCATGCTATAAAATTCGGCACTTTTTCAAATTGACAAATCCTCGGATGTTTATACATTTTTGGAAAGGCTATTACCCCAGCTATCCAAAAATGTACAAACTATGGTAATGCTAGCAAAATTGTAGAAGTTATGGCCATTTGAAATTGAAAATCTATAAACTTGATTTTTGGAAAGGCTACTACCCATGCTATAAAATTCGGCACTTTTTCAAATTGACAAATCCTCGGATGTTTATACATTTTTGGAAAGGCTATTACCCCAGCTATCCAAAAATGTACAAACTATGGTAATGCTAGCAAAATTGTAGAAGTTATGGCCATTTGAAATTGAAAATCTATAAACTTGATTTTTGGAAAGGCTACTACCCATGCTATAAAATTCGGCACTTTTTCAAATTGACAAATCCTCGGATGTTTATACATTTTTGGAAAGGCTATTACCCCAGCTATCCAAAAATGTACAAACTATGGTAATGCTAGCAAAATTGTAGAAGTTATGGCCATTTGAAATTGAAAATCTATAAACTTGATTTTTGGAAAGGCTACTACCCATGCTATAAAATTCGGCACTTTTTCAAATTGACAAATCCTCGGATGTTTATACATTTTTGGAAAGGCTATTACCCCAGCTATCCAAAAATGTACAAACTATGGTAATGCTAGCAAAATTGTAGAAGTTATGGCCATTTGAAATTGAAAATCTATAAACTTGATTTTTGGAAAGGCTACTACCCATGCTATAAAATTCGGCACTTTTTCAAATTGACAAATCCTCGGATGTTTATACATTTTTGGAAAGGCTATTACCCCAGCTATCCAAAAATGTACAAACTATGGTAATGCTAGCAAAATTGTAGAAGTTATGGCCATTTGAATTTGAAAATCTATAAACTTGATTTTTGGAAAGGCTACTACCCATGCTATAAAATTCGGCACTTTTTTCAAATTGACAAATCCTCGGATGTTTATACATTTTTGGAAAGGCTATTACCCCAGCTATCCAAAAATGTACAAACTATGGTAATGCTAGCAAAATTGTAGAAGTTATGGCCATTTGAATTTGAAAATCTATAAACTTGATTTTTGGAAAGGCTATTACCCATGCTATAAAATTCGGCACTTTTTTCAAATTGACAAATCCTCGGATGTTTATACATTTTTGGAAAGGCTATTACCCCAGCTATCCAAAAATGTACAAACTATGGTAATGCTAGCAAAATTGTAGAAGTTATGGCCATTTGAATTTGAAAATCTATAAACTTGATTTTTGGAAAGGCTACTACCCATGCTATAAAATTCGGCACTTTTTCAAATTGACAAATCCTCGGATGTTTATACATTTTTGGAAAGGCTATTACCCCAGCTATCCAAAAATTTATAAACTATGGTAATGCTAGCAAAATTGTAGAAGTTATGGCCATTTGAAATTGAAAATCTATAAACTTGATTTTTGGAAAGGCTACTACCCATGCTATAAAATTCGGCACTTTTTTCAAATTGCCAAATCCTCGGATGTTTATACATTTTTGGAAAGGCTATTACCCCAGCTATCCAAAAATGTACAAACTATGGTAATGCTAGAAAAATTGTAGAAGTTATGGCCATTTGAAATTGAAAATCTATAAACTTGATTTTTGGAAAGGCTACTACCCATGCTATAAAATTCGGCACTTTTTCAAATTGACAAATCCTCGGATGTTTATACATTTTTGGAAAGGCTATTACCCCAGCTATCCAAAAATGTACAAACTATGGTAATGCTAGCAAAATTGTAGAAGTTATGGCCATTTGAATTTGAAAATCTATAAACTTGATTTTTGGAAAGGCTACTACCCATGCTATAAAATTCGGCACTTTTTTCAAATTGACAAATCCTCGGATGTTTATACATTTTTGGAAAGGCTATTACCCCAGCTATCCAAAAATGTACAAACTATGGTAATGCTAGCAAAATTGTAGAAGTTATGGCCATTTGAATTTGAAAATCTATAAACTTGATTTTTGGAAAGGCTATTACCCATGCTATAAAATTCGGCACTTTTTTCAAATTGACAAATCCTCGGATGTTTATACATTTTTGGAAAGGCTATTACCCCAGCTATCCAAAAATGTACAAACTATGGTAATGCTAGCAAAATTGTAGAAGTTATGGCCATTTGAATTTGAAAATCTATAAACTTGATTTTTGGAAAGGCTATTACCCATGCTATAAAATTCGGCACTTTTTTCAAATTGACAAATCCTCGGATGTTTATACATTTTTGGAAAGGCTATTACCCCAGCTATCCAAAAATGTACAAACTATGGTAATGCTAGCAAAATTGTAGAAGTTATGGCCATTTGAAATTGAAAATCTATAAACTTGATTTTTGGAAAGGCTACTACCCATGCTATAAAATTCGGCACTTTTTCAAATTGACAAATCCTCGGATGTTTATACATTTTTGGAAAGGCTATTACCCCAGCTATCCAAAAATGTACAAACTATGGTAATGCTAGCAAAATTGTAGAAGTTATGGCCATTTGAATTTGAAAATCTATAAACTTGATTTTTGGAAAGGCTACTACCCATGCTATAAAATTCGGCACTTTTTTCAAATTGACAAATCCTCGGATGTTTATACATTTTTGGAAAGGCTATTACCCCAGCTATCCAAAAATGTACAAACTATGGTAATGCTAGCAAAATTGTAGAAGTTATGGCCATTTGAATTTGAAAATCTATAAACTTGATTTTTGGAAAGGCTATTACCCATGCTATAAAATTCGGCACTTTTTTCAAATTGACAAATCCTCGGATGTTTATACATTTTTGGAAAGGCTATTACCCCAGCTATCCAAAAATGTACAAACTATGGTAATGCTAGCAAAATTGTAGAAGTTATGGCCATTTGAATTTGAAAATCTATAAACTTGATTTTTGGAAAGGCTACTACCCATGCTATAAAATTCGGCACTTTTTTCAAATTGACAAATCCTCGGATGTTTATACATTTTTGGAAAGGCTATTACCCCAGCTATCCAAAAATGTACAAACTATGGTAATGCTAGCAAAATTGTAGAAGTTATGGCCATTTGAATTTGAAAATCTATAAACTTGATTTTTGGAAAGGCTACTACCCATGCTATAAAATTCGGCACTTTTTCAAATTGACAAATCCTCGGATGTTTATACATTTTTGGAAAGGCTATTACCCCAGCTATCCAAAAATTTATAAACTATGGTAATGCTAGCAAAATTGTAGAAGTTATGGCCATTTGAAATTGAAAATCTATAAACTTGATTTTTGGAAAGGCTACTACCCATGCTATAAAATTCGGCACTTTTTTCAAATTGCCAAATCCTCGGATGTTTATACATTTTTGGAAAGGCTATTACCCCAGCTATCCAAAAATGTATAAACTATGGTAATGCTAGAAAAATTGTGGAAGTTATGGCCATTTGAACATTGAAAATCTTTAAAGTGCCATATCTTCTAAAGTATTGATCGGAGAGGGGTCAAACTCGGCATTTTTCAAATTGAGAAATCCTCGGATGTTTATACATTTTTGGAAAGGCTATTACCCCAGCTATCCAAAAATTTATAAACTATGGTAATGCTAGCAAAATTGTAGAAGTTATGGCCATTTGAAATTGAAAATCTATAAACTTGATTTTTGGAAAGGCTACTACCCATGCTATAAAATTCGGCACTTTTTTCAAATTGACAAATCCTCGGATGTTTATACATTTTTGGAAAGGCTATTACCCCAGCTATCCAAAAATGTACAAACTATGGTAATGCTAGCAAAATTGTAGAAGTTATGGCCATTTGAAATTGAAAATCTATAAACTTGATTTTTGGAAAGGCTACTACCCATGCTATAAAATTCGGCACTTTTTTCAAATTGACAAATCCTCGGATGTTTATACATTTTTGGAAAGGCTATTACCCCAGCTATCCAAAAATGTATAAACTATGGTAATGCTAGCAAAATTGTAGAAGTTATGGCCATTTGAAATTGAAAATCTATAAACTTGATTTTTGGAAAGGCTACTACCCATGCTATAAAATTCGGCACTTTTTTCAAATTGCCAAATCCTCGGATGTTTATACATTTTTGGAAAGGCTATTACCCCAGCTATCCAAAAATGTATAAACTATGGTAATGCTAGAAAAATTGTGGAAGTTATGGCCATTTGAACATTGAAAATCTTTAAAGTGCCATATCTTCTAAAGTATTGATCGGAGAGGGGTCAAACTCGGCATTTTTCAAATTGAGAAATCCTCGGATGTTTATGCATTTTTGGAAAGGCTATTACCCCAGCTATCCAAAAATGTACAAACTATGGTAATGCTAGCAAAATTGTAGAAGTTATGGCCATTTGAAATTGAAAATCTATAAACTTGATTTTTGGAAAGGCTACTACCCATGCTATAAAATTCGGCACTTTTTTCAAATTGACAAATCCTCGGATGTTTATACATTTTTGGAAAGGCTATTACCCCAGCTATCCAAAAATGTACAAACTATGGTAATGCTAGCAAAATTGTAGAAGTTATGGCCATTTGAATTTGAAAATCTATAAACTTGATTTTTGGAAAGGCTACTACCCATGCTATAAAATTCGGCACTTTTTTCAAATTGACAAATCCTCGGATGTTTATACATTTTTGGAAAGGCTATTACCCCAGCTATCCAAAAATGTACAAACTATGGTAATGCTAGCAAAATTGTAGAAGTTATGGCCATTTGAAATTGAAAATCTATAAACTTGATTTTTGGAAAGGCTACTACCCATGCTATAAAATTCGGCACTTTTTTCAAATTGACAAATCCTCGGATGTTTATACATTTTTGGAAAGGCTATTACCCCAGCTATCCAAAAATGTATAAACTATGGTAATGCTAGCAAAATTGTAGAAGTTATGGCCATTTGAAATTGAAAATCTATAAACTTGATTTTTGGAAAGGCTACTACCCATGCTATAAAATTCGGCACTTTTTTCAAATTGACAAATCCTCGGATGTTTATACATTTTTGGAAAGGCTATTACCCCAGCTATCCAAAAATGTACAAACTATGGTAATGCTAGCAAAATTGTAGAAGTTATGGCCATTTGAAATTGAAAATCTATAAACTTGATTTTTGGAAAGGCTATTACCCATGCTATAAAATTCGGCACTTTTTTCAAATTGACAAATCCTCGGATGTTTATACATTTTTGGAAAGGCTATTACCCCAGCTATCCAAAAATTTACAAACTATGGTAATGCTAGCAAAATTGTAGAAGTTATGGCCATTTGAAATTGAAAATCTATAAACTTGATTTTTGGAAAGGCTATTACCCATGCTATAAAATTCGGCACTTTTTTCAAATTGACAAATCCTCGGATGTTTATACATTTTTGGAAAGGCTATTACCCCAGCTATCCAAAAATGTACAAACTATGGTAATGCTAGCAAAATTGTAGAAGTTATGGCCATTTGAAATTGAAAATCTATAAACTTGATTTTTGTAAAGGCTACTACCCATGCTATAAAATTCGGCACTTTTTTCAAATTGACAAATCCTCTGATGTTTATACATTTTTGGAAAGGCTATTACCCCAGCTATCCAAAAATGTACAAACTATGGTAATGCTAGCAAAATTGTAGAAGTTATGGCCATTTGAAATTGAAAATCTATAAACTTGATTTTTGGAAAGGCTACTACCCATGCTATAAAATTCGGCACTTTTTTCAAATTGACAAATCCTCGGATGTTTATACATTTTTGGAAAGGCTATTACCCCAGCTATCCAAAAATGTACAAACTATGGTAATGCTAGCAAAATTGTAGAAGTTATGGCCATTTGAAATTGAAAATCTATAAACTTGATTTTTGGAAAGGCTATTACCCATGCTATAAAATTCGGCACTTTTTTCAAATTGACAAATCCTCGGATGTTTATACATTTTTGGAAAGGCTATTACCCCAGCTATCCAAAAATGTACAAACTATGGTAATGCTAGCAAAATTGTAGAAGTTATGGCCATTTGAAATTGAAAATCTATAAACTTGATTTTTGGAAAGGCTACTACCCATGCTATAAAATTCGGCACTTTTTTCAAATTGACAAATCCTCGGATGTTTATACATTTTTGGAAAGGCTATTACCCCAGCTATCCAAAAATGTACAAACTATGGTAATGCTAGCAAAATTGTAGAAGTTATGGCCATTTGAAATTGAAAATCTATAAACTTGATTTTTGGAAAGGCTATTACCCATGCTATAAAATTCGGCACTTTTTTCAAATTGACAAATCCTCGGATGTTTATACATTTTTGGAAAGGCTATTACCCCAGCTATCCAAAAATGTACAAACTATGGTAATGCTAGCAAAATTGTAGAAGTTATGGCCATTTGAAATTGAAAATCTATAAACTTGATTTTTGGAAAGGCTACTACCCATGCTATAAAATTCGGCACTTTTTTCAAATTGACAAATCCTCGGATGTTTATACATTTTTGGAAAGGCTATTACCCCAGCTATCCAAAAATGTACAAACTATGGTAATGCTAGCAAAATTGTAGAAGTTATGGCCATTTGAAATTGAAAATCTATAAACTTGATTTTTGGAAAGGCTACTACCCATGCTATACATTTTTGGAAAGGCTATTACCCCAGCTATCCAAAAATGTATAAACTATGGTAATGCTAGCAAAATTGTAGAAGTTATGGCCATTTGAAATTGAAAATCTATAAACTTGATTTTTGTAAAGGCTACTACCCATGCTATAAAATTCGGCACTTTTTTCAAATTGACAAATCCTCGGATGTTTATACATTTTTGGAAAGGCTATTACCCCAGCTATCCAAAAATGTACAAACTATGGTAATGCTAGCAAAATTGTAGAAGTTATGGCCATTTGAAATTGAAAATCTATAAACTTGATTTTTGGAAAGGCTACTACCCATGCTATAAAATTCGGCACTTTTTTCAAATTGACAAATCCTCGGATGTTTATACATTTTTGGAAAGGCTATTACCCCAGCTATCCAAAAATGTATAAACTATGGTAATGCTAGCAAAATTGTAGAAGTTATGGCCATTTGAAATTGAAAATCTATAAACTTGATTTTTGTAAAGGCTACTACCCATGCTATAAAATTCGGCACTTTTTTCAAATTGACAAATCCTCTGATGTTTATACATTTTTGGAAAGGCTATTACCCCAGCTATCCAAAAATGTATAAACTATGGTAATGCTAGCAAAATTGTAGAAGTTATGGCCATTTGAAATTGAAAATCTATAAACTTGATTTTTGGAAAGGCTACTACCCATGATATAAAATTCGGCACTTTTTTCAAATTGACAAATCCTCTGATGTTTATACATTTTTGGAAAGGCTATTACCCCAGCTATCCAAAAATGTATAAACTATGGTAATGCTAGCAAAATTGTAGAAGTTATGGCCATTTGAAATTGAAAATCTATAAACTTGATTTTTGGAAAGGCTACTACCCATGCTATAAAATTCGGCACTTTTTTCAAATTGACAAATCCTCTGATGTTTATACATTTTTGGAAAGGCTATTACCCCAGCTATCCAAAAATGTATAAACTATGGTAATGCTAGCAAAATTGTAGAAGTTATGGCCATTTGAAATTGAAAATCTATAAACTTGATTTTTGGAAAGGCTACTACCCATGCTATAAAATTCGGCACTTTTTTCAAATTGACAAATCCTCTGATGTTTATACATTTTTGGAAAGGCTATTACCCCAGCTATCCAAAAATGTATAAACTATGGTAATGCTAGCAAAATTGTAGAAGTTATGGCCATTTGAAATTGAAAATCTATAAACTTGATTTTTGGAAAGGCTACTACCCATGCTATAAAATTCGGCACTTTTTTCAAATTGACAAATCCTCTGATGTTTATACATTTTTGGAAAGGCTATTACCCCAGCTATCCAAAAATGTATAAACTATGGTAATGCTAGCAAAATTGTAGAAGTTATGGCCATTTGAAATTGAAAATCTATAAACTTGATTTTTGGAAAGGCTACTACCCATGCTATAAAATTCGGCACTTTTTTCAAATTGACAAATCCTCTGATGTTTATACATTTTTGGAAAGGCTATTACCCCAGCTATCCAAAAATGTACAAACTATGGTAATGCTAGCAAAATTGTAGAAGTTATGGCCATTTGAAATTGAAAATCTATAAACTTGATTTTTGGAAAGGCTATTACCCATGCTATAAAATTCGGCACTTTTTTCAAATTGACAAATCCTCGGATGTTTATACATTTTTGGAAAGGCTATTACCCCAGCTATCCAAAAATGTACAAACTATGGTAATGCTAGCAAAATTGTAGAAGTTATGGCCATTTGAAATTGAAAATCTATAAACTTGATTTTTGGAAAGGCTACTACCCATGCTATAAAATTCGGCACTTTTTTCAAATTGACAAATCCTCTGATGTTTATACATTTTTGGAAAGGCTATTACCCCAGCTATCCAAAAATGTATAAACTATGGTAATGCTAGCAAAATTGTAGAAGTTATGGCCATTTGAAATTGAAAATCTATAAACTTGATTTTTGGAAAGGCTACTACCCATGCTATAAAATTCGGCACTTTTTTCAAATTGACAAATCCTCGGATGTTTATACATTTTTGGAAAGGCTATTACCCCAGCTATCCAAAAATGTATAAACTATGGTAATGCTAGCAAAATTGTAGAAGTTATGGCCATTTGAAATTGAAAATCTATAAACTTGATTTTTGTAAAGGCTACTACCCATGCTATAAAATTCGGCACTTTTTTCAAATTGACAAATCCTCTGATGTTTATACATTTTTGGAAAGGCTATTACCCCAGCTATCCAAAAATGTACAAACTATGGTAATGCTAGCAAAATTGTAGAAGTTATGGCCATTTGAAATTGAAAATCTATAAACTTGATTTTTGGAAAGGCTACTACCCATGCTATAAAATTCGGCACTTTTTTCAAATTGACAAATCCTCGGATGTTTATACATTTTTGGAAAGGCTATTACCCCAGCTATCCAAAAATGTATAAACTATGGTAATGCTAGCAAAATTGTAGAAGTTATGGCCATTTGAAATTGAAAATCTATAAACTTGATTTTTGGAAAGGCTACTACCCATGCTATAAAATTCGGCACTTTTTTCAAATTGACAAATCCTCTGATGTTTATACATTTTTGGAAAGGCTATTACCCCAGCTATCCAAAAATGTATAAACTATGGTAATGCTAGCAAAATTGTAGAAGTTATGGCCATTTGAAATTGAAAATCTATAAACTTGATTTTTGGAAAGGCTACTACCCATGCTATAAAATTCGGCACTTTTTTCAAATTGACAAATCCTCTGATGTTTATACATTTTTGGAAAGGCTATTACCCCAGCTATCCAAAAATGTATAAACTATGGTAATGCTAGCAAAATTGTAGAAGTTATGGCCATTTGAAATTGAAAATCTATAAACTTGATTTTTGGAAAGGCTACTACCCATGCTATAAAATTCGGCACTTTTTTCAAATTGACAAATCCTCTGATGTTTATACATTTTTGGAAAGGCTATTACCCCAGCTATCCAAAAATGTATAAACTATGGTAATGCTAGCAAAATTGAAGAAGTTATGGCCATTTGAACATTGAAAATCTATAAACTTGATTTTTGGAAAGGCTACTACCCATGCTATAAAATTCGGCACTTTTTTCAAATTGACAAATCCTCTGATGTTTATACATTTTTGGAAAGGCTATTACCCCAGCTATCCAAAAATGTATAAACTATGGTAATGCTAGCAAAATTGTAGAAGTTATGGCCATTTGAAATTGAAAATCTATAAACTTGATTTTTGGAAAGGCTACTACCCATGCTATAAAATTCGGCACTTTTTTCAAATTGACAAATCCTCTGATGTTTATACATTTTTGGAAAGGCTATTACCCCAGCTATCCAAAAATGTACAAACTATGGTAATGCTAGCAAAATTGTAGAAGTTATGGCCATTTGAAATTGAAAATCTATAAACTTGATTTTTGGAAAGGCTATTACCCATGCTATAAAATTCGGCACTTTTTTCAAATTGACAAATCCTCGGATGTTTATACATTTTTGGAAAGGCTATTACCCCAGCTATCCAAAAATGTACAAACTATGGTAATGCTAGCAAAATTGTAGAAGTTATGGCCATTTGAAATTGAAAATCTATAAACTTGATTTTTGGAAAGGCTACTACCCATGCTATAAAATTCGGCACTTTTTTCAAATTGACAAATCCTCGGATGTTTATACATTTTTGGAAAGGCTATTACCCCAGCTATCCAAAAATGTACAAACTATGGTAATGCTAGCAAAATTGTAGAAGTTATGGCCATTTGAAATTGAAAATCTATAAACTTGATTTTTGGAAAGGCTACTACCCATGCTATACATTTTTGGAAAGGCTATTACCCCAGCTATCCAAAAATGTATAAACTATGGTAATGCTAGCAAAATTGTAGAAGTTATGGCCATTTGAAATTGAAAATCTATAAACTTGATTTTTGTAAAGGCTACTACCCATGCTATAAAATTCGGCACTTTTTTCAAATTGACAAATCCTCGGATGTTTATACATTTTTGGAAAGGCTATTACCCCAGCTATCCAAAAATGTACAAACTATGGTAATGCTAGCAAAATTGTAGAAGTTATGGCCATTTGAAATTGAAAATCTATAAACTTGATTTTTGGAAAGGCTACTACCCATGCTATAAAATTCGGCACTTTTTTCAAATTGACAAATCCTCGGATGTTTATACATTTTTGGAAAGGCTATTACCCCAGCTATCCAAAAATGTATAAACTATGGTAATGCTAGCAAAATTGTAGAAGTTATGGCCATTTGAAATTGAAAATCTATAAACTTGATTTTTGTAAAGGCTACTACCCATGCTATAAAATTCGGCACTTTTTTCAAATTGACAAATCCTCTGATGTTTATACATTTTTGGAAAGGCTATTACCCCAGCTATCCAAAAATGTATAAACTATGGTAATGCTAGCAAAATTGTAGAAGTTATGGCCATTTGAAATTGAAAATCTATAAACTTGATTTTTGGAAAGGCTACTACCCATGCTATAAAATTCGGCACTTTTTTCAAATTGACAAATCCTCTGATGTTTATACATTTTTGGAAAGGCTATTACCCCAGCTATCCAAAAATGTATAAACTATGGTAATGCTAGCAAAATTGTAGAAGTTATGGCCATTTGAAATTGAAAATCTATAAACTTGATTTTTGGAAAGGCTACTACCCATGCTATAAAATTCGGCACTTTTTTCAAATTGACAAATCCTCTGATGTTTATACATTTTTGGAAAGGCTATTACCCCAGCTATCCAAAAATGTATAAACTATGGTAATGCTAGCAAAATTGAAGAAGTTATGGCCATTTGAACATTGAAAATCTATAAACTTGATTTTTGGAAAGGCTACTACCCATGCTATAAAATTCGGCACTTTTTTCAAATTGACAAATCCTCTGATGTTTATACATTTTTGGAAAGGCTATTACCCCAGCTATCCAAAAATGTATAAACTATGGTAATGCTAGCAAAATTGTAGAAGTTATGGCCATTTGAAATTGAAAATCTATAAACTTGATTTTTGGAAAGGCTACTACCCATGCTATAAAATTCGGCACTTTTTTCAAATTGACAAATCCTCTGATGTTTATACATTTTTGGAAAGGCTATTACCCCAGCTATCCAAAAATGTATAAACTATGGTAATGCTAGCAAAATTGTAGAAGTTATGGCCATTTGAAATTGAAAATCTATAAACTTGATTTTTGGAAAGGCTACTACCCATGCTATAAAATTCGGCACTTTTTTCAAATTGACAAATCCTCTGATGTTTATACATTTTTGGAAAGGCTATTACCCCAGCTATCCAAAAATGTATAAACTATGGTAATGCTAGCAAAATTGTAGAAGTTATGGCCATTTGAAATTGAAAATCTATAAACTTGATTTTTGGAAAGGCTACTACCCATGCTATAAAATTCGGCACTTTTTTCAAATTGACAAATCCTCTGATGTTTATACATTTTTGGAAAGGCTATTACCCCAGCTATCCAAAAATGTATAAACTATGGTAATGCTAGCAAAATTGTAGAAGTTATGGCCATTTGAAATAGAAAATCTATAAACTTGATTTTTGGAAAGGCTACTACCCATGCTATAAAATTCGGCACTTTTTTCAAATTGACAAATCCTCTGATGTTTATACATTTTTGGAAAGGCTATTACCCCAGCTATCCAAAAATGTATAAACTATGGTAATGCTAGCAAAATTGTAGAAGTTATGGCCATTTGAAATTGAAAATCTATAAACTTGATTTTTGGAAAGGCTACTACCCATGCTATAAAATTCGGCACTTTTTTCAAATTGACAAATCCTCGGATGTTTATACATTTTTGGAAAGGCTATTACCCCAGCTATCCAAAAATGTACAAACTATGGTAATGCTAGCAAAATTGTAGAAGTTATGGCCATTTGAAATTGAAAATCTATAAACTTGATTTTTGTAAAGGCTACTACCCATGCTATAAAATTCGGCACTTTTTTCAAATTGACAAATCCTCGGATGTTTATACATTTTTGGAAAGGCTATTACCCCAGCTATCCAAAAATGTACAAACTATGGTAATGCTAGCAAAATTGTAGAAGTTATGGCCATTTGAAATTGAAAATCTATAAACTTGATTTTTGGAAAGGCTATTACCCATGCTATAAAATTCGGCACTTTTTTCAAATTGACAAATCCTCGGATGTTTATACATTTTTGGAAAGGCTATTACCCCAGCTATCCAAAAATGTACAAACTATGGTAATGCTAGCAAAATTGTAGAAGTTATGGCCATTTGAAATTGAAAATCTATAAACTTCATTTTTGGAAAGGCTATTACCCATGCTATAAAATTCGGCACTTTTTTCAAATTGACAAATCCTCGGATGTTTATACATTTTTGGAAAGGCTATTACCCCAGCTATCCAAAAATGTACAAACTATGGTAATGCTAGCAAAATTGTAGAAGTTATGGCCATTTGAAATTGAAAATCTATAAACTTGATTTTTGGAAAGGCTACTACCCATGCTATAAAATTCGGCACTTTTTTCAAATTGACAAATCCTCGGATGTTTATACATTTTTGGAAAGGCTATTACCCCAGCTATCCAAAAATGTACAAACTATGGTAATGCTAGCAAAATTGTAGAAGTTATGGCCATTTGAAATTGAAAATCTATAAACTTGATTTTTGGAAAGGCTATTACCCATGCTATAAAATTCGGCACTTTTTTCAAATTGACAAATCCTCGGATGTTTATACATTTTTGGAAAGGCTATTACCCCAGCTATCCAAAAATGTACAAACTATGGTAATGCTAGCAAAATTGTAGAAGTTATGGCCATTTGAAATTGAAAATCTATAAACTTGATTTTTGGAAAGGCTACTACCCATGCTATGAAATTCGGCACTTTTTTCAAATTGACAAATCCTCGGATGTTTATACATTTTTGGAAAGGCTATTGCCCCAGCTATCCAAAAATGTATAAACTATGGTAATGCTAGCAAAATTGTAGAAGTTATGGCCATTTGAAATTGAAAATCTATAAACTTGATTTTTGGAAAGGCTACTACCCATGCTATAAAATTCGGCACTTTTTTCAAATTGACAAATCCTCGGATGTTTATACATTTTTGGAAAGGCTATTACCCCAGCTATCCAAAAATGTACAAACTATGGTAATGCTAGCAAAATTGTAGAAGTTATGGCCATTTGAAATTGAAAATCTATAAACTTGATTTTTGTAAAGGCTACTACCCATGCTATAAAATTCGGCACTTTTTTCAAATTGACAAATCCTCGGATGTTTATACATTTTTGGAAAGGCTATTACCCCAGCTATCCAAAAATGTACAAACTATGGTAATGCTAGCAAAATTGTAGAAGTTATGGCCATTTGAAATTGAAAATCTATAAACTTGATTTTTGGAAAGGCTATTACCCATGCTATAAAATTCGGCACTTTTTTCAAATTGACAAATCCTCGGATGTTTATACATTTTTGGAAAGGCTATTACCCCAGCTATCCAAAAATGTACAAACTATGGTAATGCTAGCAAAATTGTAGAAGTTATGGCCATTTGAAATTGAAAATCTATAAACTTCATTTTTGGAAAGGCTATTACCCATGCTATAAAATTCGGCACTTTTTTCAAATTGACAAATCCTCGGATGTTTATACATTTTTGGAAAGGCTATTACCCCAGCTATCCAAAAATGTACAAACTATGGTAATGCTAGCAAAATTGTAGAAGTTATGGCCATTTGAAATTGAAAATCTATAAACTTGATTTTTGGAAAGGCTACTACCCATGCTATAAAATTCGGCACTTTTTTCAAATTGACAAATCCTCGGATGTTTATACATTTTTGGAAAGGCTATTACCCCAGCTATCCAAAAATGTACAAACTATGGTAATGCTAGCAAAATTGTAGAAGTTATGGCCATTTGAAATTGAAAATCTATAAACTTGATTTTTGGAAAGGCTATTACCCATGCTATAAAATTCGGCACTTTTTTCAAATTGACAAATCCTCGGATGTTTATACATTTTTGGAAAGGCTATTACCCCAGCTATCCAAAAATGTACAAACTATGGTAATGCTAGCAAAATTGTAGAAGTTATGGCCATTTGAAATTGAAAATCTATAAACTTGATTTTTGGAAAGGCTACTACCCATGCTATGAAATTCGGCACTTTTTTCAAATTGACAAATCCTCGGATGTTTATACATTTTTGGAAAGGCTATTGCCCCAGCTATCCAAAAATGTATAAACTATGGTAATGCTAGCAAAATTGTAGAAGTTATGGCCATTTGAAATTGAAAATCTATAAACTTGATTTTTGGAAAGGCTACTACCCATGCTATAAAATTCGGCACTTTTTTCAAATTGACAAATCCTCGGATGTTTATACATTTTTGGAAAGGCTATTACCCCAGCTATCCAAAAATGTATAAACTATGGTAATGCTAGCAAAATTGTAGAAGTTATGGCCATTTGAACATTGAAAATCTTTAAAGTGCTATATCTTCTAAAGTATTGATCGGAGAGGGGTCAAACTCGGCATTTTTCAAATTGAGAAATCCTCGGATGTTTATACATTTTTGGAAAGGCTATTACCCCAGCTATCCAAAAATGTATAAACTATGGTAATGCTAGCAAAATTGTAGAAGTTATGGCCATTTGAAATTGAAAATCTATAAACTTGATTTTTGGAAAGGCTACTACCCATGCTATAAAATTCGGCACTTTTTTCAAATTGCCAAATCCTCGGATGTTTATACATTTTTGGAAAGGCTATTACCCCAGCTATCCAAAAATGTACAAACTATGGTAATGCTAGCAAAATTGTAGAAGTTATGGCCATTTGAAATTGAAAATCTATAAACTTGATTTTTGGAAAGGCTACTACCCATGCTATAAAATTCGGCACTTTTTTCAAATTGACAAATCCTCTGATGTTTATACATTTTTGGAAAGGCTATTACCCCAGCTATCCAAAAATGTATAAACTATGGTAATGCTAGCAAAATTGTAGAAGTTATGGCCATTTGAACATTGAAAATCTTTAAAGTGCTATATCTTCTAAAGTATTGATCGGAGAGGGGTCAAACTCGGCATTTTTCAAATTGAGAAATCCTCGGATGTTTATACATTTTTGGAAAGGCTATTACCCCAGCTATCCAAAAATGTACAAACTATGGTAATGCTAGCAAAATTGTAGAAGTTATGGCCATTTGAAATTGAAAATCTATAAACTTGATTTTTGGAAAGGCTACTACCCATGCTATAAAATTCGGCACTTTTTTCAAATTGCCAAATCCTCGGATGTTTATACATTTTTGGAAAGGCTATTACCCCAGCTATCCAAAAATGTATAAACTATGGTAATGCTAGCAAAATTGTAGAAGTTATGGCCATTTGAACATTGAAAATCTTTAAAGTGCTATATCTTCTAAAGTATTGATCGGAGAGGGGTCAAACTCGGCATTTTTCAAATTGAGAAATCCTCGGATGTTTATACATTTTTGGAAAGGCTATTACCCCAGCTATCCAAAAATGTACAAACTATGGTAATGCTAGCAAAATTGTAGAAGTTATGGCCATTTGAAATTGAAAATCTATAAACTTGATTTTTGGAAAGGCTACTACCCATGCTATAAAATTCGGCACTTTTTTCAAATTGACAAATCCTCTGATGTTTATACATTTTTGGAAAGGCTATTACCCCAGCTATCCAAAAATGTATAAACTATGGTAATGCTAGCAAAATTGTAGAAGTTATGGCCATTTGAACATTGAAAATCTTTAAAGTGCTATATCTTCTAAAGTATTGATCGGAGAGGGGTCAAACTCGGCATTTTTCAAATTGAGAAATCCTCGGATGTTTATACATTTTTGGAAAGGCTATTACCCCAGCTATCCAAAAATGTACAAACTATGGTAATGCTAGCAAAATTGTAGAAGTTATGGCCATTTGAAATTGAAAATCTATAAACTTGATTTTTGGAAAGGCTACTACCCATGCTATAAAATTCGGCACTTTTTTCAAATTGACAAATCCTCTGATGTTTATACATTTTTGGAAAGGCTATTACCCCAGCTATCCAAAAATGTATAAACTATGGTAATGCTAGCAAAATTGTAGAAGTTATGGCCATTTGAAATTGAAAATCTATAAACTTGATTTTTGGAAAGGCTACTACCCATGCTATAAAATTCGGCACTTTTTTCAAATTGACAAATCCTCTGATGTTTATACATTTTTGGAAAGGCTATTACCCCAGCTATCCAAAAATGTATAAACTATGGTAATGCTAGAAAAATTGTAGAAGTTATGGCCATTTGAACATTGAAAATCTTTAAAGTGCTATATCTTCTAAAGTATTGATCGGAGAGGGGTCAAACTCGGCATTTTTCAAATTGAGAAATCCTCGGATGTTTATACATTTTTGGAAAGGCTATTACCCCAGCTATCCAAAAATGTACAAACTATGGTAATGCTAGCAAAATTGTAGAAGTTATGGCCATTTGAAATTGAAAATCTATAAACTTGATTTTTGGAAAGGCTACTACCCATGCTATAAAATTCGGCACTTTTTTCAAATTGCCAAATCCTCGGATGTTTATACATTTTTGGAAAGGCTATTACCCCAGCTATCCAAAAATGTATAAACTATGGTAATGCTAGAAAAATTGTAGAAGTTATGGCCATTTGAAATTGAAAATCTATAAACTTGATTTTTGGAAAGGCTATTACCCATGCTATAAAATTCGGCACTTTTTTCAAATTGAGAAATCCTCGGATGTTTATACATTTTTGGAAAGGCTATTGCCCCAGCTATCCAAAAATGTATAAACTATGGTAATGCTAGCAAAATTGTAGAAGTTATGGCCATTTGAAATTGAAAATCTATAAACTTGATTTTTGGAAAGGCTATTACCCCAGCTATCCAAAAATGTATAAACTATGGTAATGCTAGCAAAATTGTAGAAGTTATGGCCATTTGAAATTGAAAATCTATAAACTTGATTTTTGGAAAGGCTACTACCCATGCTATAAAATTCGGCACTTTTTTCAAATTGACAAATCCTCGGATGTTTATACATTTTTGGAAAGGCTATTACCCCAGCTATCCAAAAATGTACAAACTATGGTAATGCTAGCAAAATTGTAGAAGTTATGGCCATTTGAAATTGAAAATCTATAAACTTGATTTTTGGAAAGGCTATTACCCCAGCTATCCAAAAATGTATAAACTATGGTAATGCTAGCAAAATTGTAGAAGTTATGGCCATTTGAAATTGAAAATCTATAAACTTGATTTTTGGAAAGGCTACTACCCATGCTATAAAATTCGGCACTTTTTTCAAATTGACAAATCCTCTGATGTTTATACATTTTTGGAAAGGCTATTACCCCAGCTATCCAAAAATGTATAAACTATGGTAATGCTAGCAAAATTGTAGAAGTTATGGCCATTTGAACATTGAAAATCTTTAAAGTGCTATATCTTCTAAAGTATTGATCGGAGAGGGGTCAAACTCGGCATTTTTCAAATTGAGAAATCCTCGGATGTTTATACATTTTTGGAAAGGCTATTACCCCAGCTATCCAAAAATGTACAAACTATGGTAATGCTGGCAAAATTGTAGAAGTTATGGCCATTTGAACATTGAAAATCTTTAAAGTGCTATATCTTCTAAAGTATTGATCGGAGAGGGGTCAAACTCGGCATTTTTCAAATTGAGAAATCCTCGGATGTTTATACATTTTTGGAAAGGCTATTACCCCAGCTATCCAAAAATGTATAAACTATGGTAATGCTAGCAAAATTGTAGAAGTTATGGCCATTTGAAATTGAAAATCTATAAACTTGATTTTTGGAAAGGCTATTACCCATGCTATAAAATTCGGCACTTTTTTCAAATTGACAAATCCTCGGATGTTTATACATTTTTGGAAAGGCTATTACCCCAGCTATCCAAAAATGTACAAACTATGGTAATGCTAGCAAAATTGTAGAAGTTATGGCCATTTGAACATTGAAAATCTTTAAAGTGCTATATCTTCTAAAGTATTGATCGGAGAGGGGTCAAACTCGGCATTTTTCAAATTGAGAAATCCTCGGATGTTTATACATTTTTGGAAAGGCTATTACCCCAGCTATCCAAAAATGTATAAACTATGGTAATGCTAGCAAAATTGTAGAAGTTATGGCCATTTGAAATAGAAAATCTATAAACTTGATTTTTGGAAAGGCTACTACCCATGCTATAAAATTCGGCACTTTTTTCAAATTGCCAAATCCTCGGATGTTTATACATTTTTGGAAAGGCTATTACCCCAGCTATCCAAAAATGTATAAACTATGGTAATGCTAGCAAAATTGTAGAAGTTATGGCCATTTGAAATTGAAAATCTATAAACTTGATTTTTGGAAAGGCTACTACCCATGCTATAAAATTCGGCACTTTTTTCAAATTGACAAATCCTCTGATGTTTATACATTTTTGGAAAGGCTATTACCCCAGCTATCCAAAAATGTATAAACTATGGTAATGCTAGCAAAATTGTAGAAGTTATGGCCATTTGAACATTGAAAATCTTCAAAATGCTATATCTTCTAAAGTATTGATCGGAGAGGGGTCAAACTCGGCATTTTTCAAATTGAGAAATCCTCGGATGTTTATACATTTTTGGAAAGGCTATTACCCCAGCTATCCAAAAATGTATAAACTATGGTAATGCTAGCAAAATTGTAGAAGTTATGGCCATTTGAAATTGAAAATCTATAAACTTGATTTTTGGAAAGGCTATTACCCATGCTATAAAATTCGGCACTTTTTTCAAATTGACAAATCCTCGGATGTTTATACATTTTTGGAAAGGCTATTACCCCAGCTATCCAAAAATGTATAAACTATGGTAATGCTAGCAAAATTGTAGAAGTTATGGCCATTTGAAATTGAAAATCTATAAACTTGATTTTTGGAAAGGCTATTACCCATGCTATAAAATTCGGCACTTTTTTCAAATTGACAAATCCTCGGATGTTTATACATTTTTGGAAAGGCTATTACCCCAGCTATCCAAAAATGTATAAACTATGGTAATGCTAGCAAAATTGTAGAAGTTATGGCCATTTGAACATTGAAAATCTTTAAAGTGCTATATCTTCTAAAGTATTGATCGGAGAGGGGTCAAACTCGGCATTTTTCAAATTGAGAAATCCTCGGATGTTTATACATTTTTGGAAAGGCTATTACCCCAGCTATCCAAAAATGTATAAACTATGGTAATGCTAGCAAAATTGTAGAAGTTATGGCCATTTGAAATTGAAAATCTATAAACTTGATTTTTGGAAAGGCTACTACCCATGCTATAAAATTCGGCACTTTTTTCAAATTGCCAAATCCTCGGATGTTTATACATTTTTGGAAAGGCTATTACCCCAGCTATCCAAAAATGTACAAACTATGGTAATGCTAGCAAAATTGTAGAAGTTATGGCCATTTGAAATTGAAAATCTATAAACTTGATTTTTGGAAAGGCTACTACCCATGCTATAAAATTCGGCACTTTTTTCAAATTGACAAATCCTCTGATGTTTATACATTTTTGGAAAGGCTATTACCCCAGCTATCCAAAAATGTATAAACTATGGTAATGCTAGCAAAATTGTAGAAGTTATGGCCATTTGAACATTGAAAATCTTTAAAGTGCTATATCTTCTAAAGTATTGATCGGAGAGGGGTCAAACTCGGCATTTTTCAAATTGAGAAATCCTCGGATGTTTATACATTTTTGGAAAGGCTATTACCCCAGCTATCCAAAAATGTACAAACTATGGTAATGCTAGCAAAATTGTAGAAGTTATGGCCATTTGAAATTGAAAATCTATAAACTTGATTTTTGGAAAGGCTACTACCCATGCTATAAAATTCGGCACTTTTTTCAAATTGCCAAATCCTCGGATGTTTATACATTTTTGGAAAGGCTATTACCCCAGCTATCCAAAAATGTATAAACTATGGTAATGCTAGCAAAATTGTAGAAGTTATGGCCATTTGAAATTGAAAATCTATAAACTTGATTTTTGGAAAGGCTACTACCCATGCTATAAAATTCGGCACTTTTTTCAAATTGACAAATCCTCTGATGTTTATACATTTTTGGAAAGGCTATTACCCCAGCTATCCAAAAATGTATAAACTATGGTAATGCTAGCAAAATTGTAGAAGTTATGGCCATTTGAACATTGAAAATCTTTAAAGTGCTATATCTTCTAAAGTATTGATCGGAGAGGGGTCAAACTCGGCATTTTTCAAATTGAGAAATCCTCGGATGTTTATACATTTTTGGAAAGGCTATTACCCCAGCTATCCAAAAATGTACAAACTATGGTAATGCTAGCAAAATTGTAGAAGTTATGGCCATTTGAAATTGAAAATCTATAAACTTGATTTTTGGAAAGGCTACTACCCATGCTATAAAATTCGGCACTTTTTTCAAATTGACAAATCCTCTGATGTTTATACATTTTTGGAAAGGCTATTACCCCAGCTATCCAAAAATGTATAAACTATGGTAATGCTAGCAAAATTGTAGAAGTTATGGCCATTTGAACATTGAAAATCTTTAAAGTGCTATATCTTCTAAAGTATTGATCGGAGAGGGGTCAAACTCGGCATTTTTCAAATTGAGAAATCCTCGGATGTTTATACATTTTTGGAAAGGCTATTACCCCAGCTATCCAAAAATGTACAAACTATGGTAATGCTAGCAAAATTGTAGAAGTTATGGCCATTTGAAATTGAAAATCTATAAACTTGATTTTTGGAAAGGCTACTACCCATGCTATAAAATTCGGCACTTTTTTCAAATTGACAAATCCTCTGATGTTTATACATTTTTGGAAAGGCTATTACCCCAGCTATCCAAAAATGTATAAACTATGGTAATGCTAGCAAAATTGTAGAAGTTATGGCCATTTGAAATTGAAAATCTATAAACTTGATTTTTGGAAAGGCTACTACCCATGCTATAAAATTCGGCACTTTTTTCAAATTGACAAATCCTCTGATGTTTATACATTTTTGGAAAGGCTATTACCCCAGCTATCCAAAAATGTATAAACTATGGTAATGCTAGAAAAATTGTAGAAGTTATGGCCATTTGAACATTGAAAATCTTTAAAGTGCTATATCTTCTAAAGTATTGATCGGAGAGGGGTCAAACTCGGCATTTTTCAAATTGAGAAATCCTCGGATGTTTATACATTTTTGGAAAGGCTATTACCCCAGCTATCCAAAAATGTACAAACTATGGTAATGCTAGCAAAATTGTAGAAGTTATGGCCATTTGAAATTGAAAATCTATAAACTTGATTTTTGGAAAGGCTACTACCCATGCTATAAAATTCGGCACTTTTTTCAAATTGCCAAATCCTCGGATGTTTATACATTTTTGGAAAGGCTATTACCCCAGCTATCCAAAAATGTATAAACTATGGTAATGCTAGAAAAATTGTAGAAGTTATGGCCATTTGAAATTGAAAATCTATAAACTTGATTTTTGGAAAGGCTATTACCCATGCTATAAAATTCGGCACTTTTTTCAAATTGAGAAATCCTCGGATGTTTATACATTTTTGGAAAGGCTATTGCCCCAGCTATCCAAAAATGTATAAACTATGGTAATGCTAGCAAAATTGTAGAAGTTATGGCCATTTGAAATTGAAAATCTATAAACTTGATTTTTGGAAAGGCTATTACCCCAGCTATCCAAAAATGTATAAACTATGGTAATGCTAGCAAAATTGTAGAAGTTATGGCCATTTGAAATTGAAAATCTATAAACTTGATTTTTGGAAAGGCTACTACCCATGCTATAAAATTCGGCACTTTTTTCAAATTGACAAATCCTCGGATGTTTATACATTTTTGGAAAGGCTATTACCCCAGCTATCCAAAAATGTACAAACTATGGTAATGCTAGCAAAATTGTAGAAGTTATGGCCATTTGAAATTGAAAATCTATAAACTTGATTTTTGGAAAGGCTATTACCCCAGCTATCCAAAAATGTATAAACTATGGTAATGCTAGCAAAATTGTAGAAGTTATGGCCATTTGAAATTGAAAATCTATAAACTTGATTTTTGGAAAGGCTACTACCCATGCTATAAAATTCGGCACTTTTTTCAAATTGACAAATCCTCTGATGTTTATACATTTTTGGAAAGGCTATTACCCCAGCTATCCAAAAATGTATAAACTATGGTAATGCTAGCAAAATTGTAGAAGTTATGGCCATTTGAACATTGAAAATCTTTAAAGTGCTATATCTTCTAAAGTATTGATCGGAGAGGGGTCAAACTCGGCATTTTTCAAATTGAGAAATCCTCGGATGTTTATACATTTTTGGAAAGGCTATTACCCCAGCTATCCAAAAATGTACAAACTATGGTAATGCTGGCAAAATTGTAGAAGTTATGGCCATTTGAACATTGAAAATCTTTAAAGTGCTATATCTTCTAAAGTATTGATCGGAGAGGGGTCAAACTCGGCATTTTTCAAATTGAGAAATCCTCGGATGTTTATACATTTTTGGAAAGGCTATTACCCCAGCTATCCAAAAATGTATAAACTATGGTAATGCTAGCAAAATTGTAGAAGTTATGGCCATTTGAAATTGAAAATCTATAAACTTGATTTTTGGAAAGGCTATTACCCATGCTATAAAATTCGGCACTTTTTTCAAATTGACAAATCCTCGGATGTTTATACATTTTTGGAAAGGCTATTACCCCAGCTATCCAAAAATGTACAAACTATGGTAATGCTAGCAAAATTGTAGAAGTTATGGCCATTTGAACATTGAAAATCTTTAAAGTGCTATATCTTCTAAAGTATTGATCGGAGAGGGGTCAAACTCGGCATTTTTCAAATTGAGAAATCCTCGGATGTTTATACATTTTTGGAAAGGCTATTACCCCAGCTATCCAAAAATGTATAAACTATGGTAATGCTAGCAAAATTGTAGAAGTTATGGCCATTTGAAATAGAAAATCTATAAACTTGATTTTTGGAAAGGCTACTACCCATGCTATAAAATTCGGCACTTTTTTCAAATTGCCAAATCCTCGGATGTTTATACATTTTTGGAAAGGCTATTACCCCAGCTATCCAAAAATGTATAAACTATGGTAATGCTAGCAAAATTGTAGAAGTTATGGCCATTTGAAATTGAAAATCTATAAACTTGATTTTTGGAAAGGCTACTACCCATGCTATAAAATTCGGCACTTTTTTCAAATTGACAAATCCTCTGATGTTTATACATTTTTGGAAAGGCTATTACCCCAGCTATCCAAAAATGTATAAACTATGGTAATGCTAGCAAAATTGTAGAAGTTATGGCCATTTGAACATTGAAAATCTTCAAAATGCTATATCTTCTAAAGTATTGATCGGAGAGGGGTCAAACTCGGCATTTTTCAAATTGAGAAATCCTCGGATGTTTATACATTTTTGGAAAGGCTATTACCCCAGCTATCCAAAAATGTATAAACTATGGTAATGCTAGCAAAATTGTAGAAGTTATGGCCATTTGAAATTGAAAATCTATAAACTTGATTTTTGGAAAGGCTATTACCCATGCTATAAAATTCGGCACTTTTTTCAAATTGCCAAATCCTCGGATGTTTATACATTTTTGGAAAGGCTATTACCCCAGCTATCCAAAAATGTATAAACTATGGTAATGCTAGCAAAATTGTAGAAGTTATGGCCATTTGAAATTGAAAATCTATAAACTTGATTTTTGGAAAGGCTATTACCCATGCTATAAAATTCGGCACTTTTTTCAAATTGACAAATCCTCGGATGTTTATACATTTTTGGAAAGGCTATTACCCCAGCTATCCAAAAATGTATAAACTATGGTAATGCTAGCAAAATTGTAGAAGTTATGGCCATTTGAACATTGAAAATCTTTAAAGTGCTATATCTTCTAAAGTATTGATCGGAGAGGGGTCAAACTCGGCATTTTTCAAATTGAGAAATCCTCGGATGTTTATACATTTTTGGAAAGGCTATTACCCCAGCTATCCAAAAATGTATAAACTATGGTAATGCTAGCAAAATTGTAGAAGTTATGGCCATTTGAACATTGAAAATCTTTAAAGTGCTATATCTTCTAAAGTATTGATCGGAGAGGGGTCAAACTCGGCATTTTTCAAATTGAGAAATCCTCGGATGTTTATACATTTTTGGAAAGGCTATTACCCATGCTATAAAATTCGGCACTTTTTTCAAATTGACAAATCCTCGGATGTTTATACATTTTTGGAAAGGCTATTACCCCAGCTATCCAAAAATGTATAAACTATGGTAATGCTAGCAAAATTGTAGAAGTTATGGCCATTTGAAATTGAAAATCTATAAACTTGATTTTTGGAAAGGCTATTACCCATGCTATAAAATTCGGCACTTTTTTCAAATTGACAAATCCTCGGATGTTTATACATTTTTGGAAAGGCTATTACCCCAGCTATCCAAAAATGTATAAACTATGGTAATGCTAGCAAAATTGTAGAAGTTATGGCCATTTGAACATTGAAAATCTTTAAAGTGCTATATCTTCTAAAGTATTGATCGGAGAGGGGTCAAACTCGGCATTTTTCAAATTGAGAAATCCTCGGATGTTTATACATTTTTGGAAAGGCTATTACCCCAGCTATCCAAAAATGTATAAACTATGGTAATGCTAGCAAAATTGTAGAAGTTATGGCCATTTGAACATTGAAAATCTTTAAAGTGCTATATCTTCTAAAGTATTGATCGGAGAGGGGTCAAACTCGGCATTTTTCAAATTGAGAAATCCTCGGATGTTTATACATTTTTGGAAAGGCTATTACCCCAGCTATCCAAAAATGTATAAACTATGGTAATGCTAGCAAAATTGTAGAAGTTATGGCCATTTGAACATTGAAAATCTTTAAAGTGCTATATCTTCTAAAGTATTGATCGGAGAGGGGTCAAACTCGGCATTTTTCAAATTGAGAAATCCTCGGATGTTTATACATTTTTGGAAAGGCTATTACCCATGCTATAAAATTCGGCACTTTTTTCAAATTGACAAATCCTCGGATGTTTATACATTTTTGGAAAGGCTATTACCCCAGCTATCCAAAAATGTATAAACTATGGTAATGCTAGCAAAATTGTAGAAGTTATGGCCATTTGAAATTGAAAATCTATAAACTTGATTTTTGGAAAGGCTATTACCCATGCTATAAAATTCGGCACTTTTTTCAAATTGACAAATCCTCGGATGTTTATACATTTTTGGAAAGGCTATTACCCCAGCTATCCAAAAATGTATAAACTATGGTAATGCTAGCAAAATTGTAGAAGTTATGGCCATTTGAACATTGAAAATCTTTAAAGTGCTATATCTTCTAAAGTATTGATCGGAGAGGGGTCAAACTCGGCATTTTTCAAATTGAGAAATCCTCGGATGTTTATACATTTTTGGAAAGGCTATTACCCATGCTATAAAATTCGGCACTTTTTTCAAATTGACAAATCCTCGGATGTTTATACATTTTTGGAAAGGCTATTACCCCAGCTATCCAAAAATGTATAAACTATGGTAATGCTAGCAAAATTGTAGAAGTTATGGCCATTTGAAATTGAAAATCTATAAACTTGATTTTTGGAAAGGCTATTACCCATGCTATAAAATTCGGCACTTTTTTCAAATTGACAAATCCTCGGATGTTTATACATTTTTGGAAAGGCTATTACCCCAGCTATCCAAAAATGTATAAACTATGGTAATGCTAGCAAAATTGTAGAAGTTATGGCCATTTGAACATTGAAAATCTTTAAAGTGCTATATCTTCTAAAGTATTGATCGGAGAGGGGTCAAACTCGGCATTTTTCAAATTGAGAAATCCTCGGATGTTTATACATTTTTGGAAAGGCTATTACCCCAGCTATCCAAAAATGTATAAACTATGGTAATGCTAGCAAAATTGTAGAAGTTATGGCCATTTGAACATTGAAAATCTTTAAAGTGCTATATCTTCTAAAGTATTGATCGGAGAGGGGTCAAACTCGGCATTTTTCAAATTGAGAAATCCTCGGATGTTTATACATTTTTGGAAAGGCTATTACCCCAGCTATCCAAAAATGTATAAACTATGGTAATGCTAGCAAAATTGTAGAAGTTATGGCCATTTGAACATTGAAAATCTTTAAAGTGCTATATCTTCTAAAGTATTGATCGGAGAGGGGTCAAACTCGGCATTTTTCAAATTGAGAAATCCTCGGATGTTTATACATTTTTGGAAAGGCTATTACCCATGCTATAAAATTCGGCACTTTTTTCAAATTGACAAATCCTCGGATGTTTATACATTTTTGGAAAGGCTATTACCCCAGCTATCCAAAAATGTATAAACTATGGTAATGCTAGCAAAATTGTAGAAGTTATGGCCATTTGAAATTGAAAATCTATAAACTTGATTTTTGGAAAGGCTATTACCCATGCTATAAAATTCGGCACTTTTTTCAAATTGACAAATCCTCGGATGTTTATACATTTTTGGAAAGGCTATTACCCCAGCTATCCAAAAATGTATAAACTATGGTAATGCTAGCAAAATTGTAGAAGTTATGGCCATTTGAAATTGAAAATCTATAAACTTGATTTTTGGAAAGGCTATTACCCATGCTATAAAATTCGGCACTTTTTTCAAATTGACAAATCCTCGGATGTTTATACATTTTTGGAAAGGCTATTACCCCAGCTATCCAAAAATGTATAAACTATGGTAATGCTAGCAAAATTGTAGAAGTTATGGCCATTTGAACATTGAAAATCTTTAAAGTGCTATATCTTCTAAAGTATTGATCGGAGAGGGGTCAAACTCGGCATTTTTCAAATTGAGAAATCCTCGGATGTTTATACATTTTTGGAAAGGCTATTACCCCAGCTATCCAAAAATGTATAAACTATGGTAATGCTAGCAAAATTGTAGAAGTTATGGCCATTTGAAATTGAAAATCTATAAACTTGATTTTTGGAAAGGCTATTACCCATGCTATAAAATTCGGCACTTTTTTCAAATTGACAAATCCTCGGATGTTTATACATTTTTGGAAAGGCTATTACCCCAGCTATCCAAAAATGTACAAACTATGGTAATGCTAGCAAAATTGTAGAAGTTATGGCCATTTGAAATTGAAAATCTATAAACTTGATTTTTGGAAAGGCTATTACCCCAGCTATCCAAAAATGTATAAACTATGGTAATGCTAGCAAAATTGTAGAAGTTATGGCCATTTGAAATTGAAAATCTATAAACTTGATTTTTGGAAAGGCTACTACCCATGCTATAAAATTCGGCACTTTTTTCAAATTGACAAATCCTCGGATGTTTATACATTTTTGGAAAGGCTATTACCCCAGCTATCCAAAAATGTATAAACTATGGTAATGCTAGCAAAATTGTAGAAGTTATGGCCATTTGAAATTGAAAATCTATAAACTTGATTTTTGGAAAGGCTATTACCCATGCTATAAAATTCGGCACTTTTTTCAAATTGACAAATCCTCGGATGTTTATACATTTTTGGAAAGGCTATTACCCCAGCTATCCAAAAATGTATAAACTATGGTAATGCTAGCAAAATTGTAGAAGTTATGGCCATTTGAAATTGAAAATCTATAAACTTGATTTTTGGAAAGGCTATTACCCATGCTATAAAATTCGGCACTTTTTTCAAATTGACAAATCCTCGGATGTTTATACATTTTTGGAAAGGCTATTACCCCAGCTATCCAAAAATGTATAAACTATGGTAATGCTAGCAAAATTGTAGAAGTTATGGCCATTTGAAATTGAAAATCTATAAACTTGATTTTTGGAAAGGCTATTACCCCAGCTATCCAAAAATGTATAAACTATGGTAATGCTAGCAAAATTGTAGAAGTTATGGCCATTTGAAATTGAAAATCTATAAACTTGATTTTTGGAAAGGCTATTACCCATGCTATAAAATTCGGCACTTTTTTCAAATTGACAAATCCTCGGATGTTTATACATTTTTGGAAAGGCTATTACCCCAGCTATCCAAAAATGTATAAACTATGGTAATGCTAGCAAAATTGTAGAAGTTATGGCCATTTGAAATTGAAAATCTATAAACTTGATTTTTGGAAAGGCTATTACCCATGCTATAAAATTCGGCACTTTTTTCAAATTGACAAATCCTCGGATGTTTATACATTTTTGGAAAGGCTATTACCCCAGCTATCCAAAAATGTACAAACTATGGTAATGCTAGCAAAATTGTAGAAGTTATGGCCATTTGAAATTGAAAATCTATAAACTTGATTTTTGGAAAGGCTATTACCCCAGCTATCCAAAAATGTATAAACTATGGTAATGCTAGCAAAATTGTAGAAGTTATGGCCATTTGAAATTGAAAATCTATAAACTTGATTTTTGGAAAGGCTATTACCCATGCTATAAAATTCGGCACTTTTTTCAAATTGACAAATCCTCTGATGTTTATACATTTTTGGAAAGGCTATTACCCCAGCTATCCAAAAATGTATAAACTATGGTAATGCTAGAAAAATTGTAGAAGTTATGGCCATTTGAACATTGAAAATCTATAAACTTGATTTTTGGAAAGGCTATTACCCATGCTATAAAATTCGGCACTTTTTTCAAATTGAGAAATCCTCGGATGTTTATACATTTTTGGAAAGGCTATTGCCCCAGCTATCCAAAAATGTATAAACTATGGTAATGCTAGCAAAATTGTAGAAGTTATGGCCATTTGAAATTGAAAATCTATAAACTTGATTTTTGGAAAGGCTATTACCCATGCTATAAAATTCGGCACTTTTTTCAAATTGACAAATCCTCGGATGTTTATACATTTTTGGAAAGGCTATTACCCCAGCTATCCAAAAATGTACAAACTATGGTAATGCTAGCAAAATTGTAGAAGTTATGGCCATTTGAAATTGAAAATCTATAAACTTGATTTTTGGAAAGGCTATTACCCATGCTATAAAATTCGGCACTTTTTTCAAATTGACAAATCCTCGGATGTTTATACATTTTTGGAAAGGCTATTACCCCAGCTATCCAAAAATGTATAAACTATGGTAATGCTAGCAAAATTGTAGAAGTTATGGCCATTTGAAATTGAAAATCTATAAACTTGATTTTTGGAAAGGCTACTACCCATGCTATAAAATTCGGCACTTTTTTCAAATTGACAAATCCTCTGATGTTTATACATTTTTGGAAAGGCTATTACCCCAGCTATCCAAAAATGTACAAACTATGGTAATGCTAGCAAAATTGTAGAAGTTATGGCCATTTGAAATTGAAAATCTATAAACTTGATTTTTGGAAAGGCTATTACCCATGCTATAAAATTCGGCACTTTTTTCAAATTGACAAATCCTCGGATGTTTATACATTTTTGGAAAGGCTATTACCCCAGCTATCCAAAAATGTATAAACTATGGTAATGCTAGCAAAATTGTAGAAGTTATGGCCATTTGAAATTGAAAATCTATAAACTTGATTTTTGGAAAGGCTACTACCCATGCTATAAAATTCGGCACTTTTTTCAAATTGACAAATCCTCGGATGTTTATACATTTTTGGAAAGGCTATTACCCCAGCTATCCAAAAATGTACAAACTATGGTAATGCTAGCAAAATTGTAGAAGTTATGGCCATTTGAAATTGAAAATCTATAAACTTGATTTTTGGAAAGGCTATTACCCCAGCTATCCAAAAATGTATAAACTATGGTAATGCTAGAAAAATTGTAGAAGTTATGGCCATTTGAACATTGAAAATCTTTAAAGTGCTATATCTTCTAAAGTATTGATCGGAGAGGGGTCAAACTCGGCATTTTTCAAATTGAGAAATCCTCGGATGTTTATACATTTTTGGAAAGGCTATTACCCCAGCTATCCAAAAATGTACAAACTATGGTAATGCTAGCAAAATTGTAGAAGTTATGGCCATTTGAAATTGAAAATCTATAAACTTGATTTTTGGAAAGGCTATTACCCATGCTATAAAATTCGGCACTTTTTTCAAATTGAGAAATCCTCGGATGTTTATACATTTTTGGAAAGGCTATTGCCCCAGCTATCCAAAAATGTATAAACTATGGTAATGCTAGCAAAATTGTAGAAGTTATGGCCATTTGAAATTGAAAATCTATAAACTTGATTTTTGGAAAGGCTATTACCCATGCTATAAAATTCGGCACTTTTTTCAAATTGAGAAATCCTCGGATGTTTATACATTTTTGGAAAGGCTATTGCCCCAGCTATCCAAAAATGTATAAACTATGGTAATGCTAGCAAAATTGTAGAAGTTATGGCCATTTGAAATTGAAAATCTATAAACTTGATTTTTGGAAAGGCTATTACCCATGCTATAAAATTCGGCACTTTTTTCAAATTGACAAATCCTCGGATGTTTATACATTTTTGGAAAGGCTATTACCCCAGCTATCCAAAAATGTATAAACTATGGTAATGCTAGCAAAATTGTAGAAGTTATGGCCATTTGAAATTGAAAATCTATAAACTTGATTTTTGGAAAGGCTATTACCCATGCTATAAAATTCGGCACTTTTTTCAAATTGACAAATCCTCGGATGTTTATACATTTTTGGAAAGGCTATTACCCCAGCTATCCAAAAATGTACAAACTATGGTAATGCTAGCAAAATTGTAGAAGTTATGGCCATTTGAAATTGAAAATCTATAAACTTGATTTTTGGAAAGGCTATTACCCATGCTATAAAATTCGGCACTTTTTTCAAATTGACAAATCCTCGGATGTTTATACATTTTTGGAAAGGCTATTACCCCAGCTATCCAAAAATGTATAAACTATGGTAATGCTAGCAAAATTGTAGAAGTTATGGCCATTTGAAATTGAAAATCTATAAACTTGATTTTTGGAAAGGCTACTACCCATGCTATAAAATTCGGCACTTTTTTCAAATTGACAAATCCTCGGATGTTTATACATTTTTGGAAAGGCTATTACCCCAGCTATCCAAAAATGTACAAACTATGGTAATGCTAGCAAAATTGTAGAAGTTATGGCCATTTGAAATTGAAAATCTATAAACTTGATTTTTGGAAAGGCTATTACCCCAGCTATCCAAAAATGTATAAACTATGGTAATGCTAGAAAAATTGTAGAAGTTATGGCCATTTGAACATTGAAAATCTTTAAAGTGCTATATCTTCTAAAGTATTGATCGGAGAGGGGTCAAACTCGGCATTTTTCAAATTGAGAAATCCTCGGATGTTTATACATTTTTGGAAAGGCTATTACTCAAGCTATCCAAAAATGTACAAACTATGGTAATGCTAGCAAAATTGTAGAAGTTATGGCCATTTGAAATTGAAAATCTATAAACTTGATTTTTGGAAAGGCTATTACCCATGCTATAAAATTCGGCACTTTTTTCAAATTGAGAAATCCTCGGATGTTTATACATTTTTGGAAAGGCTATTGCCCCAGCTATCCAAAAATGTATAAACTATGGTAATGCTAGCAAAATTGTAGAAGTTATGGCCATTTGAAATTGAAAATCTATAAACTTGATTTTTGGAAAGGCTATTACCCATGCTATAAAATTCGGCACTTTTTTCAAATTGAGAAATCCTCGGATGTTTATACATTTTTGGAAAGGCTATTGCCCCAGCTATCCAAAAATGTATAAACTATGGTAATGCTAGCAAAATTGTAGAAGTTATGGCCATTTGAAATTGAAAATCTATAAACTTGATTTTTGGAAAGGCTATTACCCATGCTATAAAATTCGGCACTTTTTTCAAATTGACAAATCCTCGGATGTTTATACATTTTTGGAAAGGCTATTGCCCCAGCTATCCAAAAATGTACAAACTATGGTAATGCTAGCAAAATTGTAGAAGTTATGGCCATTTGAAATTGAAAATCTATAAACTTGATTTTTGGAAAGGCTATTACCCCAGCTATCCAAAAATGTATAAACTATGGTAATGCTAGCAAAATTGTAGAAGTTATGGCCATTTGAAATTGAAAATCTATAAACTTGATTTTTGGAAAGGCTACTACCCATGCTATAAAATTCGGCACTTTTTTCAAATTGACAAATCCTCTGATGTTTATACATTTTTGGAAAGGCTATTACCCCAGCTATCCAAAAATGTATAAACTATGGTAATGCTAGCAAAATTGTAGAAGTTATGGCCATTTGAAATTGAAAATCTATAAACTTGATTTTTGGAAAGGCTACTACCCATGCTATAAAATTCGGCACTTTTTTCAAATTGACAAATCCTCTGATGTTTATACATTTTTGGAAAGGCTATTACCCCAGCTATCCAAAAATGTATAAACTATGGTAATGCTAGAAAAATTGTAGAAGTTATGGCCATTTGAACATTGAAAATCTTTAAAGTGCTATATCTTCTAAAGTATTGATCGGAGAGGGGTCAAACTCGGCATTTTTCAAATTGAGAAATCCTCGGATGTTTATACATTTTTGGAAAGGCTATTGCCCCAGCTATCCAAAAATGTATAAACTATGGTAATGCTAGCAAAATTGTAGAAGTTATGGCCATTTGAAATTGAAAATCTATAAACTTGATTTTTGGAAAGGCTATTACCCATGCTATAAAATTCGGCACTTTTTTCAAATTGAGAAATCCTCGGATGTTTATACATTTTTGGAAAGGCTATTGCCCCAGCTATCCAAAAATGTATAAACTATGGTAATGCTAGCAAAATTGTAGAAGTTATGGCCATTTGAAATTGAAAATCTATAAACTTGATTTTTGGAAAGGCTATTACCCATGCTATAAAATTCGGCACTTTTTTCAAATTGACAAATCCTCGGATGTTTATACATTTTTGGAAAGGCTATTACCCCAGCTATCCAAAAATGTATAAACTATGGTAATGCTAGCAAAATTGTAGAAGTTATGGCCATTTGAAATTGAAAATCTATAAACTTGATTTTTGGAAAGGCTATTACCCATGCTATAAAATTCGGCACTTTTTTCAAATTGACAAATCCTCGGATGTTTATACATTTTTGGAAAGGCTATTACCCCAGCTATCCAAAAATGTACAAACTATGGTAATGCTAGCAAAATTGTAGAAGTTATGGCCATTTGAAATTGAAAATCTATAAACTTGATTTTTGGAAAGGCTATTACCCCAGCTATCCAAAAATGTATAAACTATGGTAATGCTAGCAAAATTGTAGAAGTTATGGCCATTTGAAATTGAAAATCTATAAACTTGATTTTTGCAAAGGCTACTACCCATGCTATAAAATTCGGCACTTTTTTCAAATTGACAAATCCTCGGATGTTTATACATTTTTGGAAAGGCTATTACCCCAGCTATCCAAAAATGTACAAACTATGGTAATGCTAGCAAAATTGTAGAAGTTATGGCCATTTGAAATTGAAAATCTATAAACTTGATTTTTGGAAAGGCTATTACCCATGCTATAAAATTCGGCACTTTTTTCAAATTGACAAATCCTCGGATGTTTATACATTTTTGGAAAGGCTATTACCCCAGCTATCCAAAAATGTATAAACTATGGTAATGCTAGCAAAATTGTAGAAGTTATGGCCATTTGAAATTGAAAATCTATAAACTTGATTTTTGGAAAGGCTATTACCCATGCTATAAAATTCGGCACTTTTTTCAAATTGACAAATCCTCGGATGTTTATACATTTTTGGAAAGGCTATTACCCCAGCTATCCAAAAATGTACAAACTATGGTAATGCTAGCAAAATTGTAGAAGTTATGGCCATTTGAAATTGAAAATCTATAAACTTGATTTTTGGAAAGGCTATTACCCCAGCTATCCAAAAATGTATAAACTATGGCAATGCTAGCAAAATTGTAGAAGTTATGGCCATTTGAAATTGAAAATCTATAAACTTGATTTTTGGAAAGGCTACTACCCATGCTATAAAATTCGGCACTTTTTTCAAATTGACAAATCCTCTGATGTTTATACATTTTTGGAAAGGCTATTACCCCAGCTATCCAAAAATGTACAAACTATGGTAATGCTAGCAAAATTGTAGAAGTTATGGCCATTTGAAATTGAAAATCTATAAACTTGATTTTTGGAAAGGCTATTACCCATGCTATAAAATTCGGCACTTTTTTCAAATTGACAAATCCTCGGATGTTTATACATTTTTGGAAAGGCTATTACCCCAGCTATCCAAAAATGTATAAACTATGGTAATGCTAGCAAAATTGTAGAAGTTATGGCCATTTGAAATTGAAAATCTATAAACTTGATTTTTGGAAAGGCTACTACCCATGCTATAAAATTCGGCACTTTTTTCAAATTGACAAATCCTCGGATGTTTATACATTTTTGGAAAGGCTATTACCCCAGCTATCCAAAAATGTAAAAAGTATGGTAATGCTAGCAAAATTGTAGAAGTTATGGCCATTTGAACATTGAAAATCTATAAACTTGATTTTTGGAAAGGCTATTACCCCAGCTATCCAAAAATGTATAAACTATGGCAATGCTAGCAAAATTGTAGAAGTTATGGCCATTTGAAATTGAAAATCTATAAACTTGATTTTTGGAAAGGCTACTACCCATGCTATAAAATTCGGCACTTTTTTCAAATTGACAAATCCTCTGATGTTTATACATTTTTGGAAAGGCTATTACCCCAGCTATCCAAAAATGTACAAGCTATGGTAATGCTAGCAAAATTGTAGAAGTTATGGCCATTTGAAATTGAAAATCTATAAACTTGATTTTTGGAAAGGCTACTACCCATGCTATAAAATTCGGCACTTTTTTCAAATTGACAAATCCTCGGATGTTCATACATTTTTGGAAAGGCTATTACCCCAGCTATCCAAAAATGTAAAAAGTATGGTAATGCTAGCAAAATTGTAGAAGTTATGGCCATTTGAACATTGAAAATCTTTAAAGTGCTATATCTTCTAAAGTATTGATCGGAGAGGGGTCAAACTCGGCATTTTTCAAATTGAGAAATCCTCGGATGTTTATACATTTTTGGAAAGGCTATTACCCCAGCTATCCAAAAATGTACAAACTATGGTAATGCTAGCAAAATTGTAGAAGTTATGGCCATTTGAAATTGAAAATCTATAAACTTGATTTTTGGAAAGGCTATTACCCATGCTATAAAATTCGGCACTTTTTTCAAATTGACAAATCCTCGGATGTTTATACATTTTTGGAAAGGCTATTACCCCAGCTATCCAAAAATGTATAAACTATGGTAATGCTAGCAAAATTGTAGAAGTTATGGCCATTTGAAATTGAAAATCTATAAACTTGATTTTTGGAAAGGCTACTACCCATGCTATAAAATTCGGCACTTTTTTCAAATTGACAAATCCTCGGATGTTTATACATTTTTGGAAAGGCTATTACCCCAGCTATCCAAAAATGTAAAAAGTATGGTAATGCTAGCAAAATTGTAGAAGTTATGGCCATTTGAACATTGAAAATCTATAAACTTGATTTTTGGAAAGGCTATTACCCCAGCTATCCAAAAATGTATAAACTATGGCAATGCTAGCAAAATTGTAGAAGTTATGGCCATTTGAAATTGAAAATCTATAAACTTGATTTTTGGAAAGGCTACTACCCATGCTATAAAATTCGGCACTTTTTTCAAATTGACAAATCCTCTGATGTTTATACATTTTTGGAAAGGCTATTACCCCAGCTATCCAAAAATGTACAAGCTATGGTAATGCTAGCAAAATTGTAGAAGTTATGGCCATTTGAAATTGAAAATCTATAAACTTGATTTTTGGAAAGGCTATTACCCATGCTATAAAATTCGGCACTTTTTTCAAATTGACAAATCCTCGGATGTTTATACATTTTTGGAAAGGCTATTACCCCAGCTATCCAAAAATGTATAAACTATGGTAATGCTAGCAAAATTGTAGAAGTTATGGCCATTTGAAATTGAAAATCTATAAACTTGATTTTTGGAAAGGCTACTACCCATGCTATAAAATTCGGCACTTTTTTCAAATTGACAAATCCTCGGATGTTCATACATTTTTGGAAAGGCTATTACCCCAGCTATCCAAAAATGTAAAAAGTATGGTAATGCTAGCAAAATTGTAGAAGTTATGGCCATTTGAACATTGAAAATCTTTAAAGTGCTATATCTTCTAAAGTATTGATCGGAGAGGGGTCAAACTCGGCATTTTTCAAATTGAGAAATCCTCGGATGTTTATACATTTTTGGAAAGGCTATTACCCCAGCTATCCAAAAATGTACAAACTATGGTAATGCTAGCAAAATTGTAGAAGTTATGGCCATTTGAAATTGAAAATCTATAAACTTGATTTTTGGAAAGGCTACTACCCATGCTATAAAATTCGGCACTTTTTTCAAATTGAGAAATCCTCGGATGTTTATACATTTTTGGAAAGGCTATTACCCCAGCTATCCAAAAATGTATAAACTATGGTAATGCTAGAAAAATTGTAGAAGTTATGGCCATTTGAAATTGAAAATCTATAAACTTGATTTTTGGAAAGGCTATTACCCATGCTATAAAATTCGGCACTTTTTTCAAATTGAGAAATCCTCGGATGTTTATACATTTTTGGAAAGGCTATTACCCCAGCTATCCAAAAATGTATAAACTATGGTAATGCTAGAAAAATTGTAGAAGTTATGGCCATTTGAAATTGAAAATCTATAAACTTGATTTTTGGAAAGGCTATTACCCATGCTATAAAATTCGGCACTTTTTTCAAATTGAGAAGTCCTCGGATGTTTATACATTTTTGGAAAGGCTATTGCCCCAGCTATCCAAAAATGTATAAACTATGGTAATGCTAGCAAAATTGTAGAAGTTATGGCCATTTGAAATTGAAAATCTATAAACTTGATTTTTGGAAAGGCTATTACCCATGCTATAAAATTCGGCACTTTTTTCAAATTGAGAAATCCTCGGATGTTTATACATTTTTGGAAAGGCTATTGCCCCAGCTATCCAAAAATGTATAAACTATGGTAATGCTAGCAAAATTGTAGAAGTTATGGCCATTTGAAATTGAAAATCTATAAACTTGATTTTTGGAAAGGCTATTACCCATGCTATAAAATTCGGCACTTTTTTCAAATTGACAAATCCTCGGATGTTTATACATTTTTGGAAAGGCTATTACCCCAGCTATCCAAAAATGTATAAACTATGGTAATGCTAGCAAAATTGTAGAAGTTATGGCCATTTGAAATTGAAAATCTATAAACTTGATTTTTGGAAAGGCTACTACCCATGCTATAAAATTCGGCACTTTTTTCAAATTGACAAATCCTCGGATGTTTATACATTTTTGGAAAGGCTATTACCCCAGCTATCCAAAAATGTACAAACTATGGTAATGCTAGCAAAATTGTAGAAGTTATGGCCATTTGAAATTGAAAATCTATAAACTTGATTTTTGGAAAGGCTACTACCCATGCTATAAAATTCGGCACTTTTTTCAAATTGACAAATCCTCTGATGTTTATACATTTTTGGAAAGGCTATTACCCCAGCTATCCAAAAATGTATAAACTATGGTAATGCTAGAAAAATTGTAGAAGTTATGGCCATTTGAACATTGAAAATCTTTAAAGTGCTATATCTTCTAAAGTATTGATCGGAGAGGGGTCAAACTCGGCATTTTTCAAATTGAGAAATCCTCGGATGTTTATACATTTTTGGAAAGGCTATTACCCCAGCTATCCAAAAATGTACAAACTATGGTAATGCTAGCAAAATTGTAGAAGTTATGGCCATTTGAAATTGAAAATCTATAAACTTGATTTTTGGAAAGGCTATTACCCATGCTATAAAATTCGGCACTTTTTTCAAATTGAGAAATCCTCGGATGTTTATACATTTTTGGAAAGGCTATTGCCCCAGCTATCCAAAAATGTATAAACTATGGTAATGCTAGCAAAATTGTAGAAGTTATGGCCATTTGAAATTGAAAATCTATAAACTTGATTTTTGGAAAGGCTATTACCCATGCTATAAAATTCGGCACTTTTTTCAAATTGAGAAATCCTCGGATGTTTATACATTTTTGGAAAGGCTATTACCCCAGCTATCCAAAAATGTATAAACTATGGTAATGCTAGAAAAATTGTAGAAGTTATGGCCATTTGAAATTGAAAATCTATAAACTTGATTTTTGGAAAGGCTATTACCCATGCTATAAAATTCGGCACTTTTTTCAAATTGAGAAATCCTCGGATGTTTATACATTTTTGGAAAGGCTATTACCCCAGCTATCCAAAAATGTATAAACTATGGTAATGCTAGAAAAATTGTAGAAGTTATGGCCATTTGAAATTGAAAATCTATAAACTTGATTTTTGGAAAGGCTATTACCCATGCTATAAAATTCGGCACTTTTTTCAAATTGAGAAGTCCTCGGATGTTTATACATTTTTGGAAAGGCTATTGCCCCAGCTATCCAAAAATGTATAAACTATGGTAATGCTAGCAAAATTGTAGAAGTTATGGCCATTTGAAATTGAAAATCTATAAACTTGATTTTTGGAAAGGCTATTACCCATGCTATAAAATTCGGCACTTTTTTCAAATTGAGAAATCCTCGGATGTTTATACATTTTTGGAAAGGCTATTGCCCCAGCTATCCAAAAATGTATAAACTATGGTAATGCTAGCAAAATTGTAGAAGTTATGGCCATTTGAAATTGAAAATCTATAAACTTGATTTTTGGAAAGGCTATTACCCATGCTATAAAATTCGGCACTTTTTTCAAATTGAGAAATCCTCGGATGTTTATACATTTTTGGAAAGGCTATTGCCCCAGCTATCCAAAAATGTATAAACTATGGTAATGCTAGCAAAATTGTAGAAGTTATGGCCATTTGAAATTGAAAATCTATAAACTTGATTTTTGGAAAGGCTATTACCCATGCTATAAAATTCGGCACTTTTTTCAAATTGAGAAATCCTCGGATGTTTATACATTTTTGGAAAGGCTATTGCCCCAGCTATCCAAAAATGTATAAACTATGGTAATGCTAGCAAAATTGTAGAAGTTATGGCCATTTGAAATTGAAAATCTATAAACTTGATTTTTGGAAAGGCTACTACCCATGCTATAAAATTCGGCACTTTTTTCAAATTGAGAAATCCTCGGATGTTTATACATTTTTGGAAAGGCTATTGCCCCAGCTATCCAAAAATGTATAAACTATGGTAATGCTAGCAACATTGTAGAAGTTATGGCCATTTGAAATTGAAAATCTATAAACTTGATTTTTGGAAAGGCTATTACCCATGCTATAAAATTCGGCACTTTTTTCAAATTGAGAAATCCTCGGATGTTTATACATTTTTGGAAAGGCTATTGCCCCAGCTATGGTAATGCTAGCAAAATTGTAGAAGTTATGGCCATTTGAAATTGAAAATCTATAAACTTGATTTTTGGAAAGGCTATTACCCATGCTATAAAATTCGGCACTTTTTTCAAATTGAGAAATCCTCGGATGTTTATACATTTTTGGAAAGGCTATTGCCCCAGCTATCCAAAAATGTATAAACTATGGTAATGCTAGCAACATTGTAGAAGTTATGGCCATTTGAAATTGAAAATCTATAAACTTGATTTTTGGAAAGGCTATTACCCATGCTATAAAATTCGGCACTTTTTTCAAATTGAGAAATCCTCGGATGTTTATACATTTTTGGAAAGGCTATTGCCCCAGCTATCCAAAAATGTATAAACTATGGTAATGCTAGCAAAATTGTAGAAGTTATGGCCATTTGAAATTGAAAATCTATAAACTTGATTTTTGGAAAGGCTATTACCCATGCTATAAAATTCGGCACTTTTTTCAAATTGAGAAATCCTCGGATGTTTATACATTTTTGGAAACGCTATTACCCCAGCTATCCAAAAATGTATAAACTATGGTAATGCTAGAAAAATTGTAGAAGTTATGGCCATTTGAAATTGAAAATCTATAAACTTGATTTTTGGAAAGGCTATTACCCATGCTATAAAATTCGGCACTTTTTTCAAATTGAGAAATCCTCGGATGTTTATACATTTTTGGAAAGGCTATTACCCCAGCTATCCAAAAATGTATAAACTATGGTAATGCTAGAAAAATTGTAGAAGTTATGGCCATTTGAAATTGAAAATCTATAAACTTGATTTTTGGAAAGGCTATTACCCATGCTATAAAATTCGGCACTTTTTTCAAATTGAGAAGTCCTCGGATGTTTATACATTTTTGGAAAGGCTATTGCCCCAGCTATCCAAAAATGTATAAACTATGGTAATGCTAGCAAAATTGTAGAAGTTATGGCCATTTGAAATTGAAAATCTATAAACTTGATTTTTGGAAAGGCTATTACCCATGCTATAAAATTCGGCACTTTTTTCAAATTGAGAAATCCTCGGATGTTTATACATTTTTGGAAAGGCTATTGCCCCAGCTATCCAAAAATGTATAAACTATGGTAATGCTAGCAAAATTGTAGAAGTTATGGCCATTTGAAATTGAAAATCTATAAACTTGATTTTTGGAAAGGCTATTACCCATGCTATAAAATTCGGCACTTTTTTCAAATTGAGAAATCCTCGGATGTTTATACATTTTTGGAAAGGCTATTGCCCCAGCTATCCAAAAATGTATAAACTATGGTAATGCTAGCAAAATTGTAGAAGTTATGGCCATTTGAAATTGAAAATCTATAAACTTGATTTTTGGAAAGGCTATTACCCATGCTATAAAATTCGGCACTTTTTTCAAATTGAGAAATCCTCGGATGTTTATACATTTTTGGAAAGGCTATTGCCCCAGCTATCCAAAAATGTATAAACTATGGTAATGCTAGCAAAATTGTAGAAGTTATGGCCATTTGAAATTGAAAATCTATAAACTTGATTTTTGGAAAGGCTATTACCCATGCTATAAAATTCGGCACTTTTTTCAAATTGAGAAATCCTCGGATGTTTATACATTTTTGGAAAGGCTATTGCCCCAGCTATGGTAATGCTAGCAAAATTGTAGAAGTTATGGCCATTTGAAATTGAAAATCTATAAACTTGATTTTTGGAAAGGCTATTACCCATGCTATAAAATTCGGCACTTTTTTCAAATTGAGAAATCCTCGGATGTTTATACATTTTTGGAAAGGCTATTGCCCCAGCTATCCAAAAATGTATAAACTATGGTAATGCTAGCAAAATTGTAGAAGTTATGGCCATTTGAAATTGAAAATCTATAAACTTGATTTTTGGAAAGGCTATTACCCATGCTATAAAATTCGGCACTTTTTTCAAATTGAGAAATCCTCGGATGTTTATACATTTTTGGAAAGGCTATTACCCCAGCTATCCAAAAATGTATAAACTATGGTAATGCTAGAAAAATTGTAGAAGTTATGGCCATTTGAAATTGAAAATCTATAAACTTGATTTTTGGAAAGGCTATTACCCATGCTATAAAATTCGGCACTTTTTTCAAATTGAGAAATCCTCGGATGTTTATACATTTTTGGAAAGGCTATTACCCCAGCTATCCAAAAATGTATAAACTATGGTAATGCTAGAAAAATTGTAGAAGTTATGGCCATTTGAAATTGAAAATCTATAAACTTGATTTTTGGAAAGGCTATTACCCATGCTATAAAATTCGGCACTTTTTTCAAATTGAGAAGTCCTCGGATGTTTATACATTTTTGGAAAGGCTATTGCCCCAGCTATCCAAAAATGTATAAACTATGGTAATGCTAGCAAAATTGTAGAAGTTATGGCCATTTGAAATTGAAAATCTATAAACTTGATTTTTGGAAAGGCTATTACCCATGCTATAAAATTCGGCACTTTTTTCAAATTGAGAAATCCTCGGATGTTTATACATTTTTGGAAAGGCTATTGCCCCAGCTATCCAAAAATGTATAAACTATGGTAATGCTAGCAAAATTGTAGAAGTTATGGCCATTTGAAATTGAAAATCTATAAACTTGATTTTTGGAAAGGCTATTACCCATGCTATAAAATTCGGCACTTTTTTCAAATTGAGAAATCCTCGGATGTTTATACATTTTTGGAAAGGCTATTGCCCCAGCTATCCAAAAATGTATAAACTATGGTAATGCTAGCAAAATTGTAGAAGTTATGGCCATTTGAAATTGAAAATCTATAAACTTGATTTTTGGAAAGGCTACTACCCATGCTATAAAATTCGGCACTTTTTTCAAATTGAGAAATCCTCGGATGTTTATACATTTTTGGAAAGGCTATTGCCCCAGCTATCCAAAAATGTATAAACTATGGTAATGCTAGCAACATTGTAGAAGTTATGGCCATTTGAAATTGAAAATCTATAAACTTGATTTTTGGAAAGGCTATTACCCATGCTATAAAATTCGGCACTTTTTTCAAATTGAGAAATCCTCGGATGTTTATACATTTTTGGAAAGGCTATTGCCCCAGCTATGGTAATGCTAGCAAAATTGTAGAAGTTATGGCCATTTGAAATTGAAAATCTATAAACTTGATTTTTGGAAAGGCTATTACCCATGCTATAAAATTCGGCACTTTTTTCAAATTGAGAAATCCTCGGATGTTTATACATTTTTGGAAAGGCTATTGCCCCAGCTATCCAAAAATGTATAAACTATGGTAATGCTAGCAAAATTGTAGAAGTTATGGCCATTTGAAATTGAAAATCTATAAACTTGATTTTTGGAAAGGCTATTACCCATGCTATAAAATTCGGCACTTTTTTCAAATTGAGAAATCCTCGGATGTTTATACATTTTTGGAAAGGCTATTGCCCCAGCTATCCAAAAATGTATAAACTATGGTAATGCTAGCAAAATTGTAGAAGTTATGGCCATTTGAAATTGAAAATCTATAAACTTGATTTTTGGAAAGGCTATTACCCATGCTATAAAATTCGGCACTTTTTTCAAATTGAGAAATCCTCGGATGTTTATACATTTTTGGAAAGGCTATTGCCCCAGCTATCCAAAAATGTATAAACTATGGTAATGCTAGCAAAATTGTAGAAGTTATGGCCATTTGAAATTGAAAATCTATAAACTTGATTTTTGGAAAGGCTACTACCCATGCTATAAAATTCGGCACTTTTTTCAAATTGAGAAATCCTCGGATGTTTATACATTTTTGGAAAGGCTATTGCCCCAGCTATCCAAAAATGTATAAACTATGGTAATGCTAGCAAAATTGTAGAAGTTATGGCCATTTGAAATTGAAAATCTATAAACTTGATTTTTGGAAAGGCTACTACCCATGCTATAAAATTCGGCACTTTTTTCAAATTGACAAATCCTCGGATGTTTATACATTTTTGGAAAGGCTATTACCCCAGCTATCCAAAAATGTACAAACTATGGTAATGCTAGCAAAATTGTAGAAGTTATGGCCATTTGAAATTGAAAATCTATAAACTTGATTTTTGGAAAGGCTATTACCCCAGCTATCCAAAAATGTATAAACTATGGTAATGCTAGCAAAATTGTAGAAGTTATGGCCATTTGAAATTGAAAATCTATAAACTTGATTTTTGGAAAGGCTACTACCCATGCTATAAAATTCGGCACTTTTTTCAAATTGACAAATCCTCTGATGTTTATACATTTTTGGAAAGGCTGTTACCCCAGCTATCCAAAAATGTATAAACTATGGTAATGCTAGCAAAATTGTAGAAGTTATGGCCATTTGAACATTGAAAATCTTTAAAGTGCTATATCTTCTAAAGTATTGATCGGAGAGGGGTCAAACTCGGCATTTTTCAAATTGAGAAATCCTCGGATGTTTATACATTTTTGGAAAGGCTATTACCCCAGCTATCCAAAAATGTACAAACTATGGTAATGCTAGCAAAATTGTAGAAGTTATGGCCATTTGAAATTGAAAATCTATAAACTTGATTTTTGGAAAGGCTACTACCCATGCTATAAAATTCGGCACTTTTTTCAAATTGCCAAATCCTCGGATGTTTATACATTTTTGGAAAGGCTATTACCCCAGCTATCCAAAAATGTATAAACTATGGTAATGCTAGAAAAATTGTAGAAGTTATGGCCATTTGAAATTGAAAATCTATAAACTTGATTTTTGGAAAGGCTATTACCCATGCTATAAAATTCGGCAGTTTTTTCAAATTGAGAAATCCTCGGATGTTTATACATTTTTGGAAAGGCTATTGCCCCAGCTATCCAAAAATGTATAAACTATGGTAATGCTAGCAAAATTGTAGAAGTTATGGCCATTTGAAATTGAAAATCTATAAACTTGATTTTTGGAAAGGCTACTACCCATGCTATAAAATTCGGCACTTTTTTCAAATTGACAAATCCTCTGATGTTTATACATTTTTGGAAAGGCTGTTACCCCAGCTATCCAAAAATGTATAAACTATGGTAATGCTAGCAAAATTGTAGAAGTTATGGCCATTTGAAATTGAAAATCTATAAACTTGATTTTTGGAAAGGCTACTACCCATGCTATAAAATTCGGCACTTTTTTCAAATTGACAAATCCTCTGATGTTTATACATTTTTGGAAAGGCTATTACCCCAGCTATCCAAAAATGTATAAACTATGGTAATGCTAGCAAAATTGTAGAAGTTATGGCCATTTGAACATTGAAAATCTTTAAAGTGCTATATCTTCTAAAGTATTGATCGGAGAGGGGTCAAACTCGGCATTTTTCAAATTGAGAAATCCTCGGATGTTTATACATTTTTGGAAAGGCTATTACCCCAGCTATCCAAAAATGTACAAACTATGGTAATGCTAGCAAAATTGTAGAAGTTATGGCCATTTGAAATTGAAAATCTATAAACTTGATTTTTGGAAAGGCTACTACCCATGCTATAAAATTCGGCACTTTTTTCAAATTGCCAAATCCTCGGATGTTTATACATTTTTGGAAAGGCTATTACCCCAGCTATCCAAAAATGTATAAACTATGGTAATGCTAGAAAAATTGTAGAAGTTATGGCCATTTGAAATTGAAAATCTATAAACTTGATTTTTGGAAAGGCTATTACCCATGCTATAAAATTCGGCACTTTTTTCAAATTGAGAAATCCTCGGATGTTTATACATTTTTGGAAAGGCTATTGCCCCAGCTATCCAAAAATGTATAAACTATGGTAATGCTAGCAAAATTGTAGAAGTTATGGCCATTTGAAATTGAAAATCTATAAACTTGATTTTTGGAAAGGCTATTACCCATGCTATAAAATTCGGCACTTTTTTCAAATTGACAAATCCTCGGATGTTTATACATTTTTGGAAAGGCTATTACCCCAGCTATCCAAAAATGTATAAACTATGGTAATGCTAGAAAAATTGTGGAAGTTATGGCCATTTGAACATTGAAAATCTTTAAAGTGCCATATCTTCTAAAGTATTGATCGGAGAGGGGTCAAACTCGGCATTTTTCAAATTGAGAAATCCTCGGATGTTTATGCATTTTTGGAAAGGCTATTACCCCAGCTATCCAAAAATGTACAAACTATGGTAATGCTAGCAAAATTGTGGAAGTTATGGCCATTTGAACATTGAAAATCTTTAAAGTGCTATATCTTCTAAAGTATTGATCGGAGAGGGGTCAAACTCGGCATTTTTCAAATTGAGAAATCCTCGGATGTTTATACATTTTTGGAAAGGATATTACCCCAGCTATCCAAAAATGTACAAACTATGGTAGTGCTAGCAAAATTGTGGAAGTTATGGCCATTTGAAATTGAAAATCTATAAACTTGATTTTTGGAAAGGCTACTACCCATGCTATAAAATTCGGCACTTTTTTCAAATTGACAAATCCTCAGATGTTTATACATTTTTGGAAAGGCTATTACCCCAGCTATCCAAAAATGTATAAACTATGGTAATGCTAGAAAAATTGTGGAAGTTATGGCCATTTGAACATTGAAAATCTTTAAAGTGCCATATCTTCTAAAGTATTGATCGGAGAGGGGTCAAACTCGGCATTTTTCAAATTGAGAAATCCTCGGATGTTTATGCATTTTTGGAAAGGCTATTACCCCAGCTATCCAAAAATGTACAAACTATGGTAATGCTAGCAAAATTGTGGAAGTTATGGCCATTTGAACATTGAAAATCTTTAAAGTGCTATATCTTCTAAAGTATTGATCGGAGAGGGGTCAAACTCGGCATTTTTCAAATTGAGAAATCCTCGGATGTTTATACATTTTTGGAAAGGATATTACCCCAGCTATAAAAAAATGTACAAACTATGGTAATGCTAGCAAAATTGTGGAAGTTATGGCCATTTGAAATTGAAAATCTATAAACTTGATTTTTGGAAAGGCTACTACCCATGCTATAAAATTCGGCACTTTTTTCAAATTGACAAATCCTCGGATGTTTATACATTTTTGGAAAGGCTATTACCCCAGCTATCCAAAAATGTATAAACTATGGTAATGCTAGAAAAATTGTGGAAGTTATGGCCATTTGAACATTGAAAATCTTTAAAGTGCCATATCTTCTAAAGTATTGATCGGAGAGGGGTCAAACTCGGCATTTTTCAAATTGAGAAATCCTCGGATGTTTATGCATTTTTGGAAAGGCTATTACCCCAGCTATCCAAAAATGTACAAACTATGGTAATGCTAGCAAAATTGTGGAAGTTATGGCCATTTGAACATTGAAAATCTTTAAAGTGCTATATCTTCTAAAGTATTGATCGGAGAGGGGTCAAACTCGGCATTTTTCAAATTGAGAAATCCTCGGATGTTTATGCATTTTTGGAAAGGCTATTACCCCAGCTATCCAAAAATGTACAAACTATGGTAATGCTAGCAAAATTGTGGAAGTTATGGCCATTTGAACATTGAAAATCTTTAAAGTGCTATATCTTCTAAAGTATTGATCGGAGAGGGGTCAAACTCGGCATTTTTCAAATTGAGAAATCCTCGGATGTTTATACATTTTTGGAAAGGCTATTACCCCAGCTATCCAAAAATGTACAAACTATGGTAATGCTAGCAAAATTGTAGAAGTTATGGCCATTTGAAATTGAAAATCTATAAACTTGATTTTTGGAAAGGCTACTACCCATGCTATAAAATTCGGCACTTTTTTCAAATTGACAAATCCTCGGATGTTTATACATTCTTGGAAAGGCTATTGCCCCAGCTATCCAAAAATGTACAAACTATGGTAATGCTAGCAAAATTGTAGAAGTTATGGCCATTTGAAATTGAAAATCTATAAACTTGATTTTTGGAAAGGCTACTACCCATGCTATAAAATTCGGCACTTTTTTCAAATTGACAAATCCTCGGATGTTTATACATTTTTGGAAAGGCTATTACCCCAGCTATCCAAAAATGTATAAACTATGGTAATGCTAGCAAAATTGTGGAAGTTATGGCCATTTGAAATTGAAAATCTATAAACTTGATTTTTGGAAAGGCTATTACCCATGCTATAAAATTCGGCACTTTTTTCAAATTGCCAAATCCTCGGATGTTTATACATTTTTGGAAAGGCTATTACCCCAGCTATCCAAAAATGTACAAACTATGGTAATGCTAGAAAAATTGTGGAAGTTATGGCCATTTGAACATTGAAAATCTTTAAAGTGCCATATCTTCTAAAGTATTGATCGGAGAGGGGTCAAACTCGGCATTTTTCAAATTGAGAAATCCTCGGATGTTTATACATTTTTGGAAAGGCTATTACCCCAGCTATCCAAAAATGTAAAAAGTATGGCAATGCTAGCAAAATTGTGGAAGTTATGGCCATTTGAACATTGAAAATCTTTAAAGTGCTATATCTTCTAAAGTATTGATCGGAGAGGGGTCAAACTCGGCATTTTTCAAATTGAGAAATCCTCGGATGTTTATACATTTTTGGAAAGGCTATTACCCCAGCTATCCAAAAATGTACTCCCTATGGTAATGCTAGCAAAATTGTAGAAGTTATGGCCATTTGAACATTGAAAATCTTTAAAGTGCTATATCTTCTAAAGTATTGATCGGAGAGGGGTCAAACTCGGCATTTTTCAAATTGAGAAATCCTCGGATGTTTATACATTTTTGGAAAGGCTATTACTCCAGCTATCCAAAAATGTAAAAAGTATGGCGATGCTAGCAAAATTGTGGAAGTTATGGCCATTTGAACATTGAAGATCTTTAAAGTGCTATATCTTCTAAAGTATTGATCGGAGAGGGGTCAAACTCGGCATTTTTCAAATTGAGAAATCCTCGGATGTTTATACATTTTTGGAAAGGCTATTACCCCAGCTATCCAAAAATGTACAAACTATGGTAATGCTAGCAAAATTGTAGAAGTTATGGCCATTTGAAATTGAAAATCTATAAACTTGATTTTTGGAAAGGCTACTACCCATGCTATAAAATTCGGCACTTTTTTCAAATTGACAAATCCTCGGATGTTTATACATTTTTGGAAAGGCTATTACCCCAGCTATCCAAAAATGTAAAAAGTATGGCGATGCTAGCAAAATTGTGGAAGTTATGGCCATTTGAACATTGAAAATCTTTAAAGTGCTATATCTTCTAAAGTATTGATCGGAGAGGGGTCAAACTCGGCATTTTTCAAATTGAGAAATCCTCGGATGTTTATACATTTTTGGAAAGGCTATTACCCCAGCTATCCAAAAATGTACAAACTATGGTAATGCTAGCAAAATTGTAGAAGTTATGGCCATTTGAAATTGAAAATCTATAAACTTGATTTTTGGAAAGGCTACTACCCATGCTATAAAATTCGGCACTTTTTTCAAATTGACAAATCCTCGGATGTTTATACATTTTTGGAAAGGCTATTACCCCAGCTATCCAAAAATGTAAAAAGTATGGCGATGCTAGCAAAATTGTGGAAGTTATGGCCATTTGAACATTGAAAATCTTTAAAGTGCTATATCTTCTAAAGTATTGATCGGAGAGGGGTCAAACTCGGCATTTTTCAAATTGAGAAATCCTCGGATGTTTATACATTTTTGGAAAGGCTATTACTCCAGCTATCCAAAAATGTAAAAAGTATGGCGATGCTAGCAAAATTGTGGAAGTTATGGCCATTTGAACATTGAAAATCTTTAAAGTGCTATATCTTCTAAAGTATTGATCGGAGAGGGGTCAAACTCGGCATTTTTCAAATTGAGAAATCCTCGGATGTTTATACATTTTTGGAAAGGCTATTACCCCAGCTATCCAAAAATGTAAAAAGTATGGCAATGCTAGCAAAATTGTGGAAGTTATGGCCATTTGAAATTGAAAATCTATAAACTTGATTTTTGGAAAGGCTACTACCCATGCTATAAAATTCGGCACTTTTTTCAAATTGAGAAATCCTCGGATGTTTATACATTTTTAGAAAGGCTATTACCCCAGCTATCCAAAAATGTATAAACTATGGTAATGCTAGCAAAATTGTGGAAGTTATGGCCATTTGAACATTGAAAATCTATAAACTTGATTTTTGGAAAGGCTACTACCCATGCTATAAAATTCGGCACTTTTTTCAAATTGAGAAATCCTCGGATGTTTATACATTTTTAGAAAGGCTATTACCCCAGCTATCCAAAAATGTATAAACTATGGTAATGCTAGCAAAATTGTAGAAGTTATGGCCATTTGAAATTGAAAATCTATAAATTTGATTTTTGGAAAGGCTACTACCCATGCTATAAAATTCGGCACTTTTTTCAAATTGAGAAATCCTCGGATGTTTATACATTTTTAGAAAGGCTATTACCCCAGCTATCCAAAAATGTATAAACTATGGTAATGCTAGCAAAATTGTAGAAGTTATGGCCATTTGAAATTGAAAATCTATAAATTTGATTTTTGGAAAGGCTACTACCCATGCTATAAAATTCGGCACTTTTTTCAAATTGACAAATCCTCGGATGTTTATACATTTTTGGAAAGGCTATTACCCCAGCTATCCAAAAATGTAAAAAGTATGGCAATGCTAGCAAAATTGTGGAAGTTATGGCCATTTGAACATTGAAAATCTTTAAAGTGCTATATCTTCTAAAGTATTGATCGGAGAGGGGTCAAACTCGGCATTTTTCAAATTGAGAAATCCTCGGATGTTTATACATTTTTGGAAAGGCTATTACCCCAGCTATCCAAAAATGTACAAACTATGGTAATGCTAGCAAAATTGTAGAAGTTATGGCTATCCAAAAATGTAAAAAGTATGGCGATGCTAGCAAAATTGTGGAAGTTATGGCCATTTGAACATTGAAAATCTTTAAAGTGCTATATCTTCTAAAGTATTGATCGGAGAGGGGTCAAACTCGGCATTTTTCAAATTGAGAAATCCTCGGATGTTTATACATTTTTGGAAAGGCTATTACTCCAGCTATCCAAAAATGTAAAAAGTATGGCGATGCTAGCAAAATTGTGGAAGTTATGGCCATTTGAACATTGAAAATCTTTAAAGTGCTATATCTTCTAAAGTATTGATCGGAGAGGGGTCAAACTCGGCATTTTTCAAATTGAGAAATCCTCGGATGTTTATACATTTTTGGAAAGGCTATTACCCCAGCTATCCAAAAATGTAAAAAGTATGGCAATGCTAGCAAAATTGTGGAAGTTATGGCCATTTGAAATTGAAAATCTATAAACTTGATTTTTGGAAAGGCTACTACCCATGCTATAAAATTCGGCACTTTTTTCAAATTGAGAAATCCTCGGATGTTTATACATTTTTAGAAAGGCTATTACCCCAGCTATCCAAAAATGTATAAACTATGGTAATGCTAGCAAAATTGTGGAAGTTATGGCCATTTGAACATTGAAAATCTATAAACTTGATTTTTGGAAAGGCTACTACCCATGCTATAAAATTCGGCACTTTTTTCAAATTGAGAAATCCTCGGATGTTTATACATTTTTAGAAAGGCTATTACCCCAGCTATCCAAAAATGTATAAACTATGGTAATGCTAGCAAAATTGTAGAAGTTATGGCCATTTGAAATTGAAAATCTATAAATTTGATTTTTGGAAAGGCTACTACCCATGCTATAAAATTCGGCACTTTTTTCAAATTGAGAAATCCTCGGATGTTTATACATTTTTAGAAAGGCTATTACCCCAGCTATCCAAAAATGTATAAACTATGGTAATGCTAGCAAAATTGTAGAAGTTATGGCCATTTGAAATTGAAAATCTATAAATTTGATTTTTGGAAAGGCTACTACCCATGCTATAAAATTCGGCACTTTTTTCAAATTGACAAATCCTCGGATGTTTATACATTTTTGGAAAGGCTATTACCCCAGCTATCCAAAAATGTAAAAAGTATGGCAATGCTAGCAAAATTGTGGAAGTTATGGCCATTTGAACATTGAAAATCTTTAAAGTGCTATATCTTCTAAAGTATTGATCGGAGAGGGGTCAAACTCGGCATTTTTCAAATTGAGAAATCCTCGGATGTTTATACATTTTTGGAAAGGCTATTACCCCAGCTATCCAAAAATGTACAAACTATGGTAATGCTAGCAAAATTGTAGAAGTTATGGCCATTTGAAATTGAAAATCTATAAACTTGATTTTTGGAAAGGCTACTACCCATGCTATAAAATTCGGCACTTTTTTCAAATTGACAAATCCTCGGATGTTTATACATTTTTGGAAAGGCTATTACCCCAGCTATCCAAAAATGTAAAAAGTATGGCGATGCTAGCAAAATTGTGGAAGTTATGGCCATTTGAACATTGAAAATCTTTAAAGTGCTATATCTTCTAAAGTATTGATCGGAGAGGGGTCAAACTCGGCATTTTTCAAATTGAGAAATCCTCGGATGTTTATACATTTTTGGAAAGGCTATTACTCCAGCTATCCAAAAATGTAAAAAGTATGGCGATGCTAGCAAAATTGTGGAAGTTATGGCCATTTGAACATTGAAAATCTTTAAAGTGCTATATCTTCTAAAGTATTGATCGGAGAGGGGTCAAACTCGGCATTTTTCAAATTGAGAAATCCTCGGATGTTTATACATTTTTGGAAAGGCTATTACCCCAGCTATCCAAAAATGTAAAAAGTATGGCAATGCTAGCAAAATTGTGGAAGTTATGGCCATTTGAAATTTTTGGAAAGGCTACTACCCATGCTATAAAATTCGGCACTTTTTTCAAATTGAGAAATCCTCGGATGTTTATACATTTTTAGAAAGGCTATTACCCCAGCTATCCAAAAATGTATAAACTATGGTAATGCTAGCAAAATTGTAGAAGTTATGGCCATTTGAAATTGAAAATCTATAAATTTGATTTTTGGAAAGGCTACTACCCATGCTATAAAATTCGGCACTTTTTTCAAATTGAGAAATCCTCGGATGTTTATACATTTTTAGAAAGGCTATTACCCCAGCTATCCAAAAATGTATAAACTATGGTAATGCTAGCAAAATTGTAGAAGTTATGGCCATTTGAAATTGAAAATCTATAAATTTGATTTTTGGAAAGGCTACTACCCATGCTATAAAATTCGGCACTTTTTTCAAATTGACAAATCCTCGGATGTTTATACATTTTTGGAAAGGCTATTACCCCAGCTATCCAAAAATGTAAAAAGTATGGCAATGCTAGCAAAATTGTGGAAGTTATGGCCATTTGAAATTGAAAATCTATAAACTTGATTTTTGGAAAGGCTACTACCCATGCTATAAAATTCGGCACTTTTTTCAAATTGAGAAATCCTCGGATGTTTATACATTTTTAGAAAGGCTATTACCCCAGCTATCCAAAAATGTATAAACTATGGTAATGCTAGCAAAATTGTAGAAGTTATGGCCATTTGAAATTGAAAATCTATAAATTTGATTTTTGGAAAGGCTACTACCCATGCTATAAAATTCGGCACTTTTTTCAAATTGAGAAATCCTCGGATGTTTATACATTTTTAGAAAGGCTATTACCCCAGCTATCCAAAAATGTATAAACTATGGTAATGCTAGCAAAATTGTGGAAGTTATGGCCATTTGAACATTGAAAATCTTTAAAGTGCTATATCTTCTAAAGTATTGATCGGAGAGGGGTCAAACTCGGCATTTTTCAAATTGACAAATCCTCGGATGTTTATACATTTTTGGAAAGGCTATTACCCCAGCTATCCAAAAATGTAAAAAGTATGGCGATGCTAGCAAAATTGTGGAAGTTATGGCCATTTGAACATTGAAAATCTTTAAAGTGCTATATCTTCTAAAGTATTGATCGGAGAGGGGTCAAACTCGGCATTTTTCAAATTGACAAATCCTCGGATGTTTATACATTTTTGGAAAGGCTATTACCCCAGCTATCCAAAAATGTATAAACTATGGTAATGCTAGCAAAATTGTAGAAGTTATGGCCATTTGAAATTGAAAATCTATAAACTTGATTTTTGGAATACCCATGCTATAAAATTCGGCACTTTTTACAAATTGACAAATCCTCGGATGTTTATACATTTTTAGAAAGGCTATTACCCCAGCTATCCAAAAATGTATAAACTATGGTAATGCTAGCAAAATTGTGGAAGTTATGGCCATTTGAACATTGAAAATCTTTAAAGTGCTATATCTTCTAAAGTATTGATCGGAGAGGGGTCAAACTCGGCATTTTTCAAATTGACAAATCCTCGGATGTTTATACATTTTTGGAAAGGCTATTACCCCAGCTATCCAAAAATGTAAAAAGTATGGCGATGCTAGCAAAATTGTGGAAGTTATGGCCATTTGAACATTGAAAATCTTTAAAGTGCTATATCTTCTAAAGTATTGATCGGAGAGGGGTCAAACCTGGCATTTTTCAAATTGACAAATCCTCGGATGTTTATACATTTTTGGAAAGGCTATTACCCCAGCTATCCAAAAATGTAAAAAGTATGGCGATGCTAGCAAAATTGTGGAAGTTATGGCCATTTGAACATTGAAAATCTTTAAAGTGCTATATCTTCTAAAGTATTGATCGGAGAGGGGTCAAACTCGGCATTTTTCAAATTGAGAAATCCTCGGATGTTTATACATTTTTGGAAAGGCTATTACTCCAGCTATCCAAAAATGTAAAAAGTATGGCGATGCTAGCAAAATTGTGGAAGTTATGGCCATTTGAACATTGAAAATCTTTAAAGTGCTATATCTTCTAAAGTATTGATCGGAGAGGGGTCAAACTCGGCATTTTTCAAATTGAGAAATCCTCGGATGTTTATACATTTTTGGAAAGGCTATTACTCCAGCTATCCAAAAATGTAAAAAGTATGGCAATGCTAGCAAAATTGTGGAAGTTATGGCCATTTGAAATTGAAAATCTATAAACTTGATTTTTGGAAAGGCTACTACCCATGCTATAAAATTCGGCACTTTTTTCAAATTGAGAAATCCTCGGATGTTTATACATTTTTAGAAAGGCTATTACCCCAGCTATCCAAAAATGTATAAACTATGGTAATGCTAGCAAAATTGTAGAAGTTATGGCCATTTGAAATTGAAAATCTATAAATTTGATTTTTGGAAAGGCTACTACCCATGCTATAAAATTCGGCACTTTTTTCAAATTGAGAAATCCTCGGATGTTTATACATTTTTAGAAAGGCTATTACCCCAGCTATCCAAAAATGTAAAAAGTATGGCGATGCTAGCAAAATTGTGGAAGTTATGGCCATTTGAACATTGAAAATCTTTAAAGTGCTATATCTTCTAAAGTATTGATCGGAGAGGGGTCAAACTCGGCATTTTTCAAATTGAGAAATCCTCGGATGTTTATACATTTTTGGAAAGGCTATTACTCCAGCTATCCAAAAATGTAAAAAGTATGGCGATGCTAGCAAAATTGTGGAAGTTATGGCCATTTGAACATTGAAAATCTTTAAAGTGCTATATCTTCTAAAGTATTGATCGGAGAGGGGTCAAACTCGGCATTTTTCAAATTGAGAAATCCTCGGATGTTTATACATTTTTGGAAAGGCTATTACTCCAGCTATCCAAAAATGTAAAAAGTATGGCGATGCTAGCAAAATTGTGGAAGTTATGGCCATTTGAACATTGAAAATCTTTAAAGTGCTATATCTTCTAAAGTATTGATCGGAGAGGGGTCAAACTCGGCATTTTTCAAATTGAGAAATCCTCGGATGTTTATACATTTTTGGAAAGGCTATTACTCCAGCTATCCAAAAATGTAAAAAGTATGGCGATGCTAGCAAAATTGTGGAAGTTATGGCCATTTGAACATTGAAAATCTTTAAAGTGCTATATCTTCTAAAGTATTGATCGGAGAGGGGTCAAACTCGGCATTTTTCAAATTGAGAAATCCTCGGATGTTTATACATTTTTGGAAAGGCTATTACTCCAGCTATCCAAAAATGTAAAAAGTATGGCAATGCTAGCAAAATTGTGGAAGTTATGGCCATTTGAAATTGAAAATCTATAAACTTGATTTTTGGAAAGGCTACTACCCATGCTATAAAATTCGGCACTTTTTTCAAATTGAGAAATCCTCGGATGTTTATACATTTTTAGAAAGGCTATTACCCCAGCTATCCAAAAATGTATAAACTATGGTAATGCTAGCAAAATTGTAGAAGTTATGGCCATTTGAAATTGAAAATCTATAAATTTGATTTTTGGAAAGGCTACTACCCATGCTATAAAATTCGGCACTTTTTTCAAATTGAGAAATCCTCGGATGTTTATACATTTTTAGAAAGGCTATTACCCCAGCTATCCAAAAATGTATAAACTATGGTAATGCTAGCAAAATTGTGGAAGTTATGGCCATTTGAACATTGAAAATCTATAAACTTGATTTTTGGAAAGGCTACTACCCATGCTATAAAATTCGGCACTTTTTTCAAATTGAGAAATCCTCGGATGTTTATACATTTTTAGAAAGGCTATTACCCCAGCTATCCAAAAATGTATAAACTATGGTAATGCTAGCAAAATTGTAGAAGTTATGGCCATTTGAAATTGAAAATCTATAAATTTGATTTTTGGAAAGGCTACTACCCATGCTATAAAATTCGGCACTTTTTTCAAATTCAGAAATCCTCGGATGTTTATACATTTTTAGAAAGGCTATTACCCCAGCTATCCAAAAATGTATAAACTATGGTAATGCTAGCAAAATTGTAGAAGTTATGGCCATTTGAAATTGAAAATCTATAAATTTGATTTTTGGAAAGGCTACTACCCATGCTATAAAATTCGGCACTTTTTTCAAATTGACAAATCCTCGGATGTTTATACATTTTTGGAAAGGCTATTACCCCAGCTATCCAAAAATGTAAAAAGTATGGCAATGCTAGCAAAATTGTGGAAGTTATGGCCATTTGAAATTGAAAATCTATAAACTTGATTTTTGGAAAGGCTACTACCCATGCTATAAAATTCGGCACTTTTTTCAAATTGAGAAATCCTCGGATGTTTATACATTTTTAGAAAGGCTATTACCCCAGCTATCCAAAAATGTATAAACTATGGTAATGCTAGCAAAATTGTAGAAGTTATGGCCATTTGAAATTGAAAATCTATAAATTTGATTTTGGGAAAGGCTACTACCCATGCTATAAAATTCGGCACTTTTTTCAAATTGAGAAATCCTCGGATGTTTATACATTTTTAGAAAGGCTATTACCCCAGCTATCCAAAAATATATAAACTATGGTAATGCTAGCAAAATTGTGGAAGTTATGGCCATTTGAACATTGAAAATCTTTAAAGTGCTATATCTTCTAAAGTATTGATCGGAGAGGGGTCAAACTCGGCATTTTTCAAATTGACAAATCCTCGGATGTTTATACATTTTTGGAAAGGCTATTACCCCAGCTATCCAAAAATGTAAAAAGTATGGCGATGCTAGCAAAATTGTGGAAGTTATGGCCATTTGAACATTGAAAATCTTTAAAGTGCTATATCTTCTAAAGTATTGATCGGAGAGGGGTCAAACTCGGCATTTTTCAAATTGACAAATCCTCGGATGTTTATACATTTTTGGAAAGGCTATTACCCCAGCTATCCAAAAATGTATAAACTATGGTAATGCTAGCAAAATTGTAGAAGTTATGGCCATTTGAAATTGAAAATCTATAAACTTGATTTTTGGAATACCCATGCTATAAAATTCGGCACTTTTTACAAATTGACAAATCCTCGGATGTTTATACATTTTTAGAAAGGCTATTACCCCAGCTATCCAAAAATGTATAAACTATGGTAATGCTAGCAAAATTGTGGAAGTTATGGCCATTTGAACATTGAAAATCTTTAAAGTGCTATATCTTCTAAAGTATTGATCGGAGAGGGGTCAAACTCGGCATTTTTCAAATTGACAAATCCTCGGATGTTTATACATTTTTGGAAAGGCTATTACCCCAGCTATCCAAAAATGTAAAAAGTATGGCGATGCTAGCAAAATTGTGGAAGTTATGGCCATTTGAACATTGAAAATCTTTAAAGTGCTATATCTTCTAAAGTATTGATCGGAGAGGGGTCAAACTCGGCATTTTTCAAATTGACAAATCCTCGGATGTTTATACATTTTTAGAAAGGCTATTACCCCAGCTATCCAAAAATGTATAAACTATGGTAATGCTAGCAAAATTGTAGAAGTTATGGCCATTTGAAATTGAAAATCTATAAATTTGATTTTTGGAAAGGCTACTACCCATGCTATAAAATTCGGCACTTTTTTCAAATTGACAAATCCTCGGATGTTTATACATTTTTGGAAAGGCTATTACCCCAGCTATCCAAAAATGTAAAAAGTATGGCAATGCTAGCAAAATTGTGGAAGTTATGGCCATTTGAAATTGAAAATCTATAAACTTGATTTTTGGAAAGGCTACTACCCATGCTATAAAATTCGGCACTTTTTTCAAATTGAGAAATCCTCGGATGTTTATACATTTTTAGAAAGGCTATTACCCCAGCTATCCAAAAATGTATAAACTATGGTAATGCTAGCAAAATTGTAGAAGTTATGGCCATTTGAAATTGAAAATCTATAAATTTGATTTTTGGAAAGGCTACTACCCATGCTATAAAATTCGGCACTTTTTTCAAATTGAGAAATCCTCGGATGTTTATACATTTTTAGAAAGGCTATTACCCCAGCTATCCAAAAATGTATAAACTATGGTAATGCTAGCAAAATTGTGGAAGTTATGGCCATTTGAACATTGAAAATCTTTAAAGTGCTATATCTTCTAAAGTATTGATCGGAGAGGGGTCAAACTCGGCATTTTTCAAATTGACAAATCCTCGGATGTTTATACATTTTTGGAAAGGCTATTACCCCAGCTATCCAAAAATGTAAAAAGTATGGCGATGCTAGCAAAATTGTGGAAGTTATGGCCATTTGAACATTGAAAATCTTTAAAGTGCTATATCTTCTAAAGTATTGATCGGAGAGGGGTCAAACTCGGCATTTTTCAAATTGACAAATCCTCGGATGTTTATACATTTTTGGAAAGGCTATTACCCCAGCTATCCAAAAATGTATAAACTATGGTAATGCTAGCAAAATTGTAGAAGTTATGGCCATTTGAAATTGAAAATCTATAAACTTGATTTTTGGAATACCCATGCTATAAAATTCGGCACTTTTTACAAATTGACAAATCCTCGGATGTTTATACATTTTTAGAAAGGCTATTACCCCAGCTATCCAAAAATGTATAAACTATGGTAATGCTAGCAAAATTGTGGAAGTTATGGCCATTTGAACATTGAAAATCTTTAAAGTGCTATATCTTCTAAAGTATTGATCGGAGAGGGGTCAAACTCGGCATTTTTCAAATTGACAAATCCTCGGATGTTTATACATTTTTGGAAAGGCTATTACCCCAGCTATCCAAAAATGTAAAAAGTATGGCGATGCTAGCAAAATTGTGGAAGTTATGGCCATTTGAACATTGAAAATCTTTAAAGTGCTATATCTTCTAAAGTATTGATCGGAGAGGGGTCAAACTCGGCATTTTTCAAATTGACAAATCCTCGGATGTTTATACATTTTTGGAAAGGCTATTACCCCAGCTATCCAAAAATGTATAAACTATGGTAATGCTAGCAAAATTGTAGAAGTTATGGCCATTTGAAATTGAAAATCTATAAACTTGATTTTTGGAATACCCATGCTATAAAATTCGGCACTTTTTACAAATTGACAAATCCTCGGATGTTTATACATTTTTGGAAAGGCTATTACCCCAGCTATCCAAAAATGTATAAACTATGGTAATGCTAGCAAAATTGTAGAAGTTAAGGCCATTTGAAATTGAAAATCTATAAACTTGATTTTTGGAAAGGCTACTACCCATGCTATAAAATTCGGCACTTTTTTTAAATTGACAAATCCTCGGATGTTTATACATTTTTGGAAAGGCTATTACCCCAGCTATCCAAAAATGTAAAAAGTATGGCGATGCTAGCAAAATTGTGGAAGTTATGGCCATTTGAACATTGAAAATCTTTAAAGTGCTATATCTTCTAAAGTATTGATCGGAGAGGGGTCAAACTCGGCATTTTTCAAATTGACAAATCCTCGGATGTTTATACATTTTTGGAAAGGCTATTACCCCAGCTATCCAAAAATGTATAAACTATGGTAATGCTAGCAAAATTGTAGAAGTTATGGCCATTTGAAATTGAAAATCTATAAACTTGATTTTTGGAATACCCATGCTATAAAATTCGGCACTTTTTACAAATTGACAAATCCTCGGATGTTTATACATTTTTGGAAAGGCTATTACCCCAGCTATCCAAAAATGTATAAACTATGGTAATGCTAGCAAAATTGTAGAAGTTAAGGCCATTTGAAATTGAAAATCTATAAACTTGATTTTTGGAAAGGCTACTACCCATGCTATAAAATTCGGCACTTTTTTTAAATTGACAAATCCTCGGATGTTTATACATTTTTGGAAAGGCTATTACCCCAGCTATCCAAAAATGTATAAACTATGGTAATGCTAGCAAAATTGTAGAAGTTATGGCCATTTGAAATTGAAAATCTATAAACTTGATTTTTGGAAAGGCTACTACCCATGCTTTAAAATTCGGCACTTTTTTCAAATTGACAAATCCTCGGATGTTTATACATTTTTGGAAAGGCTATTACCCCAGCTATCCAAAAATGTATAAACTATGGTAATGCTAGCAAAATTGTAGAAGTTAAGGCCATTTGAAATTGAAAATCTATAAACTTGATTTTTGGAATACCCATGCTATAAAATTCGGCACTTTTTACAAATTGACAAATCCTCGGATGTTTATACATTTTTGGAAAGGCTATTACCCCAGCTATCCAAAAATGTATAAACTATGGTAATGCTAGCAAAATTGTAGAAGTTAAGGCCATTTGAAATTGAAAATCTATAAACTTGATTTTTGGAAAGGCTACTACCCATGCTATAAAATTCGGCACTTTTTTCAAATTGACAAATCCTCGGATGTTTATACATTTTTGGAAAGGCTATTACCCCAGCTATCCAAAAATGTATAAACTATGGTAATGCTAGCAAAATTGTAGAAGTTAAGGCCATTTGAAATTGAAAATCTATAAACTTGATTTTTGGAAAGGCTACTACCCATGCTATAAAATTCGGCACTTTTTTCAAATTGAGAAATCCTCGGATGTTTATACATTTTTAGAAAGGCTATTACCCCAGCTATCCAAAAATGTATAAACTATGGTAATGCTAGCAAAATTGTGGAAGTTATGGCCATTTGAACATTGAAAATCTTTAAAGTGCTATATCTTCTAAAGTATTGATCGGAGAGGGGTCAAACTCGGCATTTTTCAAATTGACAAATCCTCGGATGTTTATACATTTTTGGAAAGGCTATTACCCCAGCTATCCAAAAATGTAAAAAGTATGGCGATGCTAGCAAAATTGTAGAAGTTATGGCCATTTGAAATTGAAAATCTATAAACTTGATTTTTGGAAAGGCTACTACCCATGCTATAAAATTCGGCACTTTTTTCAAATTGAGAAATCCTCGGATGTTTATACATTTTTAGAAAGGCTATTACCCCAGCTATCCAAAAATGTATAAACTATGGTAATGCTAGCAAAATTGTGGAAGTTATGGCCATTTGAACATTGAAAATCTTTAAAGTGCTATATCTTCTAAAGTATTGATCGGAGAGGGGTCAAACTCGGCATTTTTCAAATTGACAAATCCTCGGATGTTTATACATTTTTGGAAAGGCTATTACCCCAGCTATCCAAAAATGTATAAACTATGGTAATGCTAGCAAAATTGTAGAAGTTAAGGCCATTTGAAATTGAAAATCTATAAACTTGATTTTTGGAAAGGCTACTACCCATGCTATAAAATTCGGCACTTTTTTCAAATTGACAAATCCTCGGATGTTTATACATTTTTGGAAAGGCTATTACCCCAGCTATCCAAAAATGTATAAACTATGGCAATGCTAGCAAAATTGTAGAAGTTATGGCCATTTGAAATTGAAAATCTATAAACTTGATTTTTGGAAAGGCTACTACCCATGCTATAAAATTCGGCACTTTTTTCAAATTGACAAATCCTCGGATGTTTATACATTTTTGGAAAGGCTATTACCCCAGCAATCCAAAAATGTATAAACTATGGTAATGCTAGCAAAATTGTAGAAGTTATGGCCATTTGAAATTGAAAATCTATAAACTTGATTTTTGGAAAGGCTACTACCCATGCTATAAAATTCGGCACTTTTTTCAAATTGACAAATCCTCGGATGTTTATACATTTTTGGAAAGGCTATTACCCCAGCTATCCAAAAATGTAAAAAGTATGGCAATGCTAGCAAAATTGTGGAAGTTATGGCCATTTGAAATTGAAAATCTATAAACTTGATTTTTGGAAAGGCTACTACCCATGCTATAAAATTCGGCACTTTTTTCAAATTGAGAAATCCTCGGATGTTTATACATTTTTAGAAAGGCTATTACCCCAGCTATCCAAAAATGTATAAACTATGGTAATGCTAGCAAAATTGTAGAAGTTATGGCCATTTGAAATTGAAAATCTATAAATTTGATTTTTGGAAAGGCTACTACCCATGCTATAAAATTCGGCACTTTTTTCAAATTGAGAAATCCTCGGATGTTTATACATTTTTAGAAAGGCTATTACCCCAGCTATCCAAAAATGTATAAACTATGGTAATGCTAGCAAAATTGTGGAAGTTATGGCCATTTGAACATTGAAAATCTTTAAAGTGCTATATCTTCTAAAGTATTGATCGGAGAGGGGTCAAACTCGGCATTTTTCAAATTGACAAATCCTCGGATGTTTATACATTTTTAGAAAGGCTATTACCCCAGCTATCCAAAAATGTATAAACTATGGTAATGCTAGCAAAATTGTGGAAGTTATGGCCATTTGAACATTGAAAATCTTTAAAGTGCTATATCTTCTAAAGTATTGATCGGAGAGGGGTCAAACTCGGCATTTTTCAAATTGACAAATCCTCGGATGTTTATACATTTTTAGAAAGGCTATTACCCCAGCTATCCAAAAATGTAAAAAGTATGGCAATGCTAGCAAAATTGTGGAAGTTATGGCCATTTGAAATTGAAAATCTATAAACTTGATTTTTGGAAAGGCTACTACCCATGCTATAAAATTCGGCACTTTTTTCAAATTGACAAATCCTCGGATGTTTATACATTTTTGGAAAGGCTATTACCCCAGCAATCCAAAAATGTATAAACTATGGTAATGCTAGCAAAATTGTAGAAGTTATGGCCATTTGAAATTGAAAATCTATAAACTTGATTTTTGGAAAGGCTACTACCCATGCTATAAAATTCGGCACTTTTTTCAAATTGACAAATCCTCGGATGTTTATACATTTTTGGAAAGGCTATTACCCCAGCTATCCAAAAATGTAAAAAGTATGGCAATGCTAGCAAAATTGTGGAAGTTATGGCCATTTGAAATTGAAAATCTATAAACTTGATTTTTGGAAAGGCTACTACCCATGCTATAAAATTCGGCACTTTTTTCAAATTGAGAAATCCTCGGATGTTTATACATTTTTAGAAAGGCTATTACCCCAGCTATCCAAAAATGTATAAACTATGGTAATGCTAGCAAAATTGTGGAAGTTATGGCCATTTGAACATTGAAAATCTTTAAAGTGCTATATCTTCTAAAGTATTGATCGGAGAGGGGTCAAACTCGGCATTTTTCAAATTGACAAATCCTCGGATGTTTATACATTTTTAGAAAGGCTATTACCCCAGCTATCCAAAAATGTAAAAAGTATGGCAATGCTAGCAAAATTGTGGAAGTTATGGCCATTTGAAATTGAAAATCTATAAACTTGATTTTTGGAAAGGCTACTACCCATGCTATAAAATTCGGCACTTTTTTCAAATTGACAAATCCTCGGATGTTTATACATTTTTGGAAAGGCTATTACCCCAGCTATCCAAAAATGTAAAAAGTATGGCAATGCTAGCAAAATTGTGGAAGTTATGGCCATTTGAAATTGAAAATCTATAAACTTGATTTTTGGAAAGGCTACTACCCATGCTATAAAATTCGGCACTTTTTTCAAATTGAGAAATCCTCGGATGTTTATACATTTTTAGAAAGGCTATTACCCCAGCTATCCAAAAATGTATAAACTATGGTAATGCTAGCAAAATTGTAGAAGTTATGGCCATTTGAAATTGAAAATCTATAAATTTGATTTTTGGAAAGGCTACTACCCATGCTATAAAATTCGGCACTTTTTTCAAATTGAGAAATCCTCGGATGTTTATACATTTTTAGAAAGGCTATTACCCCAGCTATCCAAAAATGTATAAACTATGGTAATGCTAGCAAAATTGTGGAAGTTATGGCCATTTGAACATTGAAAATCTTTAAAGTGCTATATCTTCTAAAGTATTGATCGGAGAGGGGTCAAACTCGGCATTTTTCAAATTGACAAATCCTCGGATGTTTATACATTTTTGGAAAGGCTATTACCCCAGCTATCCAAAAATGTAAAAAGTATGGCGATGCTAGCAAAATTGTGGAAGTTATGGCCATTTGAACATTGAAAATCTTTAAAGTGCTATATCTTCTAAAGTATTGATCGGAGAGGGGTCAAACTCGGCATTTTTCAAATTGACAAATCCTCGGATGTTTATACATTTTTGGAAAGGCTATTACCCCAGCTATCCAAAAATGTATAAACTATGGTAATGCTAGCAAAATTGTAGAAGTTATGGCCATTTGAAATTGAAAATCTATAAACTTGATTTTTGGAATACCCATGCTATAAAATTCGGCACTTTTTACAAATTGACAAATCCTCGGATGTTTATACATTTTTGGAAAGGCTATTACCCCAGCTATCCAAAAATGTATAAACTATGGTAATGCTAGCAAAATTGTAGAAGTTATGGCCATTTGAAATTGAAAATCTATAAACTTGATTTTTGGAAAGGCTACTACCCATGCTTTAAAATTCGGCACTTTTTTCAAATTGACAAATCCTCGGATGTTTATACATTTTTGGAAAGGCTATTACCCCAGCTATCCAAAAATGTATAAACTATGGTAATGCTAGCAAAATTGTAGAAGTTAAGGCCATTTGAAATTGAAAATCTATAAACTTGATTTTTGGAATACCCATGCTATAAAATTCGGCACTTTTTACAAATTGACAAATCCTCGGATGTTTATACATTTTTGGAAAGGCTATTACCCCAGCTATCCAAAAATGTATAAACTATGGTAATGCTAGCAAAATTGTAGAAGTTAAGGCCATTTGAAATTGAAAATCTATAAACTTGATTTTTGGAAAGGCTACTACCCATGCTATAAAATTCGGCACTTTTTTCAAATTGACAAATCCTCGGATGTTTATACATTTTTGGAAAGGCTATTACCCCAGCTATCCAAAAATGTAAAAAGTATGGCGATGCTAGCAAAATTGTGGAAGTTATGGCCATTTGCACATGGAAAATCTTTAAAGTGCTATATCTTCTAAAGTATTGATCGGAGAGGGGTCAAACTCGGCATTTTTCAAATTGACAAATCCTCGGATGTTTATACATTTTTGGAAAGGCTATTACCCCAGCTATCCAAAAATGTAAAAAGTATGGCGATGCTAGCAAAATTGTGGAAGTTATGGCCATTTGAACATTGAAAATCTTTAAAGTGCTATATCTTCTAAAGTATTGATCGGAGAGGGGTCAAACTCGGCATTTTTCAAATTGACAAATCCTCGGATGTTTATACATTTTTGGAAAGGCTATTACCCCAGCTATCCAAAAATGTATAAACTATGGTAATGCTAGCAAAATTGTAGAAGTTATGGCCATTTGAAATTGAAAATCTATAAACTTGATTTTTGGAAAGGCTACTACCCATGCTATAAAATTCGGCACTTTTTTCAAATTGACAAATCCTCGGATGTTTATACATTTTTGGAAAGGCTATTACCCCAGCTATCCAAAAATGTATAAACTATGGTAATGCTAGCAAAATTGTAGAAGTTAAGGCCATTTGAAATTGAAAATCTATAAACTTGATTTTTGGAAAGGCTACTACCCATGCTATAAAATTCGGCACTTTTTTCAAATTGAGAAATCCTCGGATGTTTATACATTTTTAGAAAGGCTATTACCCCAGCTATCCAAAAATGTATAAACTATGGTAATGCTAGCAAAATTGTAGAAGTTATGGCCATTTGAAATTGAAAATCTATAAACTTGATTTTTGGAAAGGCTACTACCCATGCTATAAAATTCGGCACTTTTTTCAAATTGAGAAATCCTCGGATGTTTATACATTTTTAGAAAGGCTATTACCCCAGCTATCCAAAAATGTATAAACTATGGTAATGCTAGCAAAATTGTGGAAGTTATGGCCATTTGAACATTGAAAATCTTTAAAGTGCTATATCTTCTAAAGTATTGATCGGAGAGGGGTCAAACTCGGCATTTTTCAAATTGACAAATCCTCGGATGTTTATACATTTTTGGAAAGGCTATTACCCCAGCTATCCAAAAATGTATAAACTATGGTAATGCTAGCAAAATTGTAGAAGTTAAGGCCATTTGAAATTGAAAATCTATAAACTTGATTTTTGGAAAGGCTACTACCCATGCTATAAAATTCGGCACTTTTTTCAAATTGACAAATCCTCGGATGTTTATACATTTTTGGAAAGGCTATTACCCCAGCTATCCAAAAATGTATAAACTATGGCAATGCTAGCAAAATTGTAGAAGTTATGGCCATTTGAAATTGAAAATCTATAAACTTGATTTTTGGAAAGGCTACTACCCATGCTATAAAATTCGGCACTTTTTTCAAATTGACAAATCCTCGGATGTTTATACATTTTTGGAAAGGCTATTACCCCAGCAATCCAAAAATGTATAAACTATGGTAATGCTAGCAAAATTGTAGAAGTTATGGCCATTTGAAATTGAAAATCTATAAACTTGATTTTTGGAAAGGCTACTACCCATGCTATAAAATTCGGCACTTTTTTCAAATTGACAAATCCTCGGATGTTTATACATTTTTGGAAAGGCTATTACCCCAGCTATCCAAAAATGTATAAACTATGGCAATGCTAGCAAAATTGTAGAAGTTATGGCCATTTGAAATTGAAAATCTATAAACTTGATTTTTGGAAAGGCTACTACCCATGCTATAAAATTCGGCACTTTTTTCAAATTGACAAATCCTCGGATGTTTATACATTTTTGGAAAGGCTATTACCCCAGCTATCCAAAAATGTATAAACTATGGTAATGCTAGCAAAATTGTAGAAGTTATGGCCATTTGAAATTGAAAATCTATAAACTTGATTTTTGGAAAGGCTACTACCCATGCTATAAAATTCGGCACTTTTTTCAAATTGACAAATCCTCGGATGTTTATACATTTTTGGAAAGGCTATTACCCCAGCTATCCAAAAATGTATAAACTATGGTAATGCTAGCAAAATTGTAGAAGTTATGGCCATTTGAAATTGAAAATCTATAAACTTGATTTTTGGAAAGGCTACTACCCATGCTATAAAATTCGGCACTTTTTTCAAATTGACAAATCCTCGGATGTTTATACATTTTTGGAAAGGCTATTACCCCAGCTATCCAAAAATGTATAAACTATGGTAATGCTAGCAAAATTGTAGAAGTTATGGCCATTTGAAATTGAAAATCTATAAACTTGATTTTTGGAAAGGCTACTACCCATGCTATAAAATTCGGCACTTTTTTCAAATTGACAAATCCTCGGATGTTTATACATTTTTGGAAAGGCTATTACCCCAGCTATCCAAAAATGTATAAACTATGGTAATGCTAGCAAAATTGTAGAAGTTATGGCCATTTGAAATTGAAAATCTATAAACTTGATTTTTGGAAAGGCTACTACCCATGCTATAAAATTCGGCACTTTTTTCAAATTGACAAATCCTCGGATGTTTATACATTTTTGGAAAGGCTATTACCCCAGCTATCCAAAAATGTATAAACTATGGTAATGCTAGCAAAATTGTAGAAGTTATGGCCATTTGAAATTGAAAATCTATAAACTTGATTTTTGGAAAGGCTACTACCCATGCTATAAAATTCGGCACTTTTTTCAAATTGACAAATCCTCGGATGTTTATACATTTTTGGAAAGGCTATTACCCCAGCTATCCAAAAATGTATAAACTATGGTAATGCTAGCAAAATTGTAGAAGTTATGGCCATTTGAAATTGAAAATCTATAAACTTGATTTTTGGAAAGGCTACTACCCATGCTATAAAATTCGGCACTTTTTTCAAATTGACAAATCCTCTTATGTTTATACATTTTTGGAAAGGCTATTACCCCAGCTATCCAAAAATGTATAAACTATGGTAATGCTAGCAAAATTGTAGAAGTTATGGCCATTTGAAATTGAAAATCTATAAACTTGATTTTTGGAAAGGCTACTACCCATGCTATAAAATTCGGCACTTTTTTCAAATTGACAAATCCTCGGATGTTTATACATTTTTGGAAAGGCTATTACCCCAGCTATCCAAAAATGTATAAACTATGGTAATGCTAGCAAAATTGTAGAAGTTATGGCCATTTGAAATTGAAAATCTATAAACTTGATTTTTGGAAAGGCTACTACCCATGCTATAAAATTCGGCACTTTTTTCAAATTGACAAATCCTCGGATGTTTATACATTTTTGGAAAGGCTATTACCCCAGCTATCCAAAAATGTATAAACTATGGTAATGCTAGCAAAATTGTAGAAGTTATGACCATTTGAAATTGAAAATCTATAAACTTGATTTTTGGAAAGGCTACTACCCATGCTATAAAATTCGGCACTTTTTTCAAATTGACAAATCCTCTTATGTTTATACATTTTTGGAAAGGCTATTACCCCAGCTATCCAAAAATGTATAAACTATGGTAATGCTAGCAAAATTGTAGAAGTTATGGCCATTTGAAATTGAAAATCTATAAACTTGATTTTTGGAAAGGCTACTACCCATGCTATAAAATTCGGCACTTTTTTCAAATTGACAAATCCTCGGATGTTTATACATTTTTGGAAAGGCTATTACCCCAGCTATCCAAAAATGTAAAAAGTATGGCGATGCTAGCAAAATTGTGGAAGTTATGGCCATTTGAACATTGAAAATCTTTAAAGTGCTATATCTTCTAAAGTATTGATCGGAGAGGGGTCAAACTCGGCATTTTTCAAATTGACAAATCCTCGGATGTTTATACATTTTTGGAAAGGCTATTACCCCAGCTATCCAAAAATGTAAAAAGTATGGCGATGCTAGCAAAATTGTAGAAGTTAAGGCCATTTGAAATTGAAAATCTATAAACTTGATTTTTGGAAAGGCTACTACCCATGCTATAAAATTCAGCACTTTTTTTAAATTGACAAATCCTCGGATGTTTATACATTTTTGGAAAGGCTATTACCCCAGCTATCCAAAAATGTATAAACTATGGTAATGCTAGCAAAATTGTAGAAGTTATGGCCATTTGAAATTGAAAATCTATAAACTTGATTTTTGGAAAGGCTACTACCCATGCTATAAAATTCAGCACTTTTTTTAAATTGACAAATCCTCGGATGTTTATACATTTTTGGAAAGGCTATTACCCCAGCTATCCAAAAATGTATAAACTATGGTAATGCTAGCAAAATTGTAGAAGTTATGGCCATTTGAAATTGAAAATCTATAAACTTGATTTTTGGAAAGGCTACTACCCATGCTATAAAATTCAGCACTTTTTTTAAATTGACAAATCCTCGGATGTTTATACATTTTTGGAAAGGCTATTACCCCAGCTATCCAAAAATGTATAAACTATGGTAATGCTAGCAAAATTGTAGAAGTTATGGCCATTTGAAATTGAAAATCTATAAACTTGATTTTTGGAAAGGCTACTACCCATGCTATAAAATTCAGCACTTTTTTTAAATTAACAAATCCTCGGATGTTTATACATTTTTGGAAAGGCTATTACCCCAGCTATCCAAAAATTTATAAACTATGGTAATGCTAGCAAAATTGTAGAAGTTATGGCCATTTGAAATTGAAAATCTATAAACTTGATTTTTGGAAAGGCTACTACCCATGCTATAAAATTCGGCACTTTTTTCAAATTGACAAATCCTCGGATGTTTATACATTTTTGGAAAGGCTATTACCCCAGCTATCCAAAAATGTAAAAAGTATGGCGATGCTAGCAAAATTGTAGAAGTTAAGGCCATTTGAAATTGAAAATCTATAAACTTGATTTTTGGAAAGGCTACTACCCATGCTATAAAATTCGGCACTTTTTTCAAATTGACAAATCCTCGGATGTTTATACATTTTTGGAAAGGCTATTACCCCAGCTATCCAAAAATGTATAAACTATGGTAATGCTAGCAAAATTGTAGAAGTTATGGCCATTTGAACATTGAAAATCTTTAAAGTGCTATATCTTCTAAAGTATTGATCGGTGAGGGGTCAAACTCGGCATTTTTCAAATTGAGAAATCCTCGGATGTTTATACATTTTTGGAAAGGCTATTACCCCAGCTATCCAAAAATGTATAAACTATGGTAATGCTAGCAAAATTGTAGAAGTTATGGCCATTTGAAATTGAAAATCTATAAACTTGATTTTTGGAAAGGCTACTACCCATGCTATAAAATTCAGCACTTTTTTCAAATTGACAAATCCTCGGATGTTTATACATTTTTGGAAAGGCTATTACCCCAGCTATCCAAAAATGTATAAACTATGGTAATGCTAGCAAAATTGTAGAAGTTATGGCCATTTGAACATTGAAAATCTTTAAAGTGCTATATCTTCTAAAGTATTGATCGGTGAGGGGTCAAACTCGGCATTTTTCAAATTGAGAAATCCTCGGATGTTTATACATTTTTGGAAAGGCTATTACCCCAGCTATCCAAAAATGTATAAACTATGGTAATGCTAGCAAAATTGTAGAAGTTATGGCCATTTGAAATTGAAAATCTATAAACTTGATTTTTGGAAAGGCTACTACCCATGCTATAAAATTCAGCACTTTTTTCAAATTGACAAATCCTCGGATGTTTATACATTTTTGGAAAGGCTATTACCCCAGCTATCCAAAAATGTATAAACTATGGTAATGCTAGCAAAATTGTAGAAGTTATGGCCATTTGAACATTGAAAATCTTTAAAGTGCTATATCTTCTAAAGTATTGATCGGTGAGGGGTCAAACTCGGCATTTTTCAAATTGAGAAATCCTCGGATGTTTATACATTTTTGGAAAGGCTATTACCCCAGCTATCCAAAAATGTATAAACTATGGTAATGCTAGCAAAATTGTAGAAGTTATGGCCATTTGAAATTGAAAATCTATAAACTTGATTTTTGGAAAGGCTACTACCCATGCTATAAAATTCAGCACTTTTTTCAAATTGACAAATCCTCGGATGTTTATACATTTTTGGAAAGGCTATTACCCCAGCTATCCAAAAATGTATAAACTATGGTAATGCTAGCAAAATTGTAGAAGTTATGGCCATTTGAACATTGAAAATCTTTAAAGTGCTATATCTTCTAAAGTATTGATCGGTGAGGGGTCAAACTCGGCATTTTTCAAATTGAGAAATCCTCGGATGTTTATACATTTTTGGAAAGGCTATTACCCCAGCTATCCAAAAATTTATAAACTATGGTAATGCTAGCAAAATTGTAGAAGTTATGGCCATTTGAAATTGAAAATCTATAAACTTGATTTTTGGAAAGGCTACTACCCATGCTATAAAATTCAGCACTTTTTTCAAATTGACAAATCCTCGGATGTTTATACATTTTTGGAAAGGCTATTACCCCAGCTATCCAAAAATGTATAAACTATGGTAATGCTAGCAAAATTGTAGAAGTTATGGCCATTTGAAATTGAAAATCTATAAACTTGATTTTTGGAAAGGCTACTACCCATGCTATAAAATTCGGCACTTTTTTCAAATTGACAAATCCTCGGATGTTTATACATTTTTGGAAAGGCTATTACCCCAGCTATCCAAAAATGTATAAACTATGGTAATGCTAGCAAAATTGTAGAAGTTATGGCCATTTGAACATTGAAAATCTTTAAAGTGCTATATCTTCTAAAGTATTGATCGGAGAGGGGTCAAACTCGGTATTTTTCAAATTGAGAAATCCTCGGATGTTTATACATTTTTGGAAAGGCTATTACCCTAGCTATCCAAAAATTTATAAACTATGGTAATGCTAGCAAAATTGTAGAAGTTATGGCCATTTGAAATTGAAAATCTATAAACTTGATTTTTGGAAAGGCTACTACCCATGCTATAAAATTCAGCACTTTTTTTAAATTAACAAATCCTCGGATGTTTATACATTTTTGGAAAGGCTATTACCCCAGCTATCCAAAAATTTATAAACTATGGTAATGCTAGCAAAATTGTAGAAGTTATGGCCATTTGAAATTGAAAATCTATAAACTTGATTTTTGGAAAGGCTACTACCCATGCTATAAAATTCAGCACTTTTTTCAAATTGACAAATCCTCGGATGTTTATACATTTTTGGAAAGGCTATTACCCCAGCTATCCAAAAATTTATAAACTATGGTAATGCTAGCAAAATTGTAGAAGTTATGGCCATTTGAACATTGAAAATCTTTAAAGTGCTATATCTTCTAAAGTATTGATCGGTGAGGGGTCAAACTCGGCATTTTTCAAATTGAGAAATCCTCGGATGTTTATACATTTTTGGAAAGGCTATTACCCCAGCTATCCAAAAATTTATAAACTATGGTAATGCTAGCAAAATTGTAGAAGTTATGGCCATTTGAAATTGAAAATCTATAAACTTGATTTTTGGAAAGGCTACTACCCATGCTATAAAATTCAACACTTTTTTCAAATTGACAAATCCTCGGATGTTTATATATTTTTGGAAAGGCTATTACCCCAGCTATCCAAAAATGTATAAACTATGGTAATGCTAGCAAAATTGTAGAAGTTATGGCCATTTGAACATTGAAAATCTTTAAAGTGCTATATCTTCTAAAGTATTGATCGGTGAGGGGTCAAACTCGGCATTTTTCAAATTGAGAAATCCTCGGATGTTTATACATTTTTGGAAAGGCTATTACCCCAGCTATCCAAAAATGTATAAACTATGGTAATGCTAGCAAAATTGTAGAAGTTATGGCCATTTGAAATTGAAAATCTATAAACTTGATTTTTGGAAAGGCTACTACCCATGCTATAAAATTCAGCACTTTTTTTAAATTAACAAATCCTCGGATGTTTATACATTTTTGGAAAGGCTATTACCCCAGCTATCCAAAAATTTATAAACTATGGTAATGCTAGCAAAATTGTAGAAGTTATGGCCATTTGAAATTGAAAATCTATAAACTTGATTTTTGGAAAGGCTACTACCCATGCTATATAATTCAGCACTTTTTTCAAATTGACAAATCCTCGGATGTTTATACATTTTTGGAAAGGCTATTACCCCAGCTATCCAAAAATGTATAAACTATGGTAATGCTAGCAAAATTGTAGAAGTTATGGCCATTTGAAATTGAAAATCTATAAACTTGATTTTTGGAAAGGCTACTACCCATGCTATAAAATTCAGCACTTTTTTTAAATTAACAAATCCTCGGATGTTTATACATTTTTGGAAAGGCTATTACCCCAGCTATCCAAAAATGTATAAACTATGGTAATGCTAGCAAAATTGTAGAAGTTATGGCCATTTGAAATTGAAAATCTATAAACTTGATTTTTGGAAAGGCTACTACCCATGCTATAAAATTCAGCACTTTTTTCAAATTGACAAATCCTCGGATGTTTATACATTTTTGGAAAGGCTATTACCCCAGCTATCCAAAAATGTATAAACTATGGTAATGCTAGCAAAATTGTAGAAGTTATGGCCATTTGAAATTGAAAATCTATAAACTTGATTTTTGGAAAGGCTACTACCCATGCTATAAAATTCAGCACTTTTTTTAAATTAACAAATCCTCGGATGTTTATACATTTTTGGAAAGGCTATTACCCCAGCTATCCAAAAATTTATAAACTATGGTAATGCTAGCAAAATTGTAGAAGTTATGGCCATTTGAAATTGAAAATCTATAAACTTGATTTTTGGAAAGGCTACTACCCATGCTATAAAATTCGGCACTTTTTTCAAATTGACAAATCCTCGGATGTTTATACATTTTTGGAAAGGCTATTACCCCAGCTATCCAAAAATGTATAAACTATGGTAATGCTAGCAAAATTGTAGAAGTTATGGCCATTTGAACATTGAAAATCTTTAAAGTGCTATATCTTCTAAAGTATTGATCGGAGAGGGGTCAAACTCGGTATTTTTCAAATTGAGAAATCCTCGGATGTTTATACATTTTTGGAAAGGCTATTACCCTAGCTATCCAAAAATTTATAAACTATGGTAATGCTAGCAAAATTGTAGAAGTTATGGCCATTTGAAATTGAAAATCTATAAACTTGATTTTTGGAAAGGCTACTACCCATGCTATAAAATTCAGCACTTTTTTCAAATTGACAAATCCTCGGATGTTTATACATTTTTGGAAAGGCTATTACCCCAACTATCCAAAAATGTATAAACTATGGTAATGCTAGCAAAATTGTAGAAGTTATGGCCATTTGAACATTGAAAATCTTTAAAGTGCTATATCTTCTAAAGTATTGATCGGAGAGGGGTCAAACTCGGCATTTTTCAAATTGAGAAATCCTCGGATGTTTATACATTTTTGGAAAGGCTATTACCCTAGCTATCCAAAAATTTATAAACTATGGTAATGCTAGCAAAATTGTAGAAGTTATGGCCATTTGAAATTGAAAATCTATAAACTTGATTTTTGGAAAGGCTACTACCCATGCTATAAAATTCAGCACTTTTTTCAAATTGACAAATCCTCGGATGTTTATACATTTTTGGAAAGGCTATTACCCCAGCTATCCAAAAATGTATAAACTATGGTAATGCTAGCAAAATTGTAGAAGTTATGGCCATTTGAAATTGAAAATCTATAAACTTGATTTTTGGAAAGGCTACTACCCATGCTATAAAATTCAGCACTTTTTTTAAATTAACAAATCCTCGGATGTTTATACATTTTTGGAAAGGCTATTACCCCAGCTATCCAAAAATGTATAAACTATGGTAATGCTAGCAAAATTGTAGAAGTTATGGCCATTTGAACATTGAAAATCTTTAAAGTGCTATATCTTCTAAAGTATTGATCGGAGAGGGGTCAAACTCGGCATTTTCAAATTGAGAAATCCTCGGATGTTTATACATTTTTGGAAAGGCTATTACCCCAGCTATCCAAAAATGTATAAACTATGGTAATGCTAGCAAAATTGTAGAAGTTATGGCCATTTGAAATTGAAAATCTATAAACTTGATTTTTGGAAAGGCTACTACCCATGCTATAAAATTCAGCACTTTTTTCAAATTGAGAAATCCTCGGATGTTTATACATTTTTGGAAAGGCTATTACCCCTGCTATCCAAAAATTTATAAACTATGGTAATGCTAGCAAAATTGTAGAAGTTATGGCCATTTGAAATTGAAAATCTATAAACTTGATTTTTGGAAAGCCTACTACCCATGCTATAAAATTCAGCACTTTTTTCAAATTGACAAATCCTCGGATGTTTATACATTTTTGGAAAGGCTATTACCCCAGCTATCCAAAAATGTATAAACTATGGTAGAAGTTATGGCCATTTGAAATTGAAAATCTATAAACTTGATTTTTGGAAAGGCTACTACCCATGCTATAAAATTCAGCACTTTTTTCAAATTGACAAATCCTCGGATGTTTATACATTTTTGGAAAGGCTATTACCCCAGCTATCCAAAAATGTATAAACTATGGTAATGCTAGCAAAATTGTAGAAGTTATGGCCATTTGAACATTGAAAATCTTTAAAGTGCTATATCTTCTAAAGTATTGATCGGAGAGGGGTCAAACTCGGTATTTTTCAAATTGAGAAATCCTCGGATGTTTATACATTTTTGGAAAGGCTATTACCCCAGCTATCCAAAAATGTATAAACTATGGTAATGCTAGCAAAATTGTAGAAGTTATGGCCATTTGAAATTGAAAATCTATAAACTTGATTTTTGGAAAGGCTACTACCCATGCTATAAAATTCAGCACTTTTTTTAAATTAACAAATCCTCGGATGTTTATACATTTTTGGAAAGGCTATTACCCCAGCTATCCAAAAATGTATAAACTATGGTAATGCTAGCAAAATTGTAGAAGTTATGGCCATTTGAACATTGAAAATCTTTAAAGTGCTATATCTTCTAAAGTATTGATCGGAGAGGGGTCAAACTCGGCATTTTTCAAATTGAGAAATCCTCGGATGTTTATACATTTTTGGAAAGGCTATTACCCTAGCTATCCAAAAATTTATAAACTATGGTAATGCTAGCAAAATTGTAGAAGTTATGGCCATTTGAAATTGAAAATCTATAAACTTGATTTTTGGAAAGGCTACTACCCATGCTATAAAATTCAGCACTTTTTTCAAATTGACAAATCCTCGGATGTTTATACATTTTTGGAAAGGCTATTACCCCAGCTATCCAAAAATGTATAAACTATGGTAATGCTAGCAAAATTGTAGAAGTTATGGCCATTTGAAATTGAAAATCTATAAACTTGATTTTTGGAAAGGCTACTACCCATGCTATAAAATTCAGCACTTTTTTTAAATTAACAAATCCTCGGATGTTTATACATTTTTGGAAAGGCTATTACCCCAGCTATCCAAAAATGTATAAACTATGGTAATGCTAGCAAAATTGTAGAAGTTATGGCCATTTGAACATTGAAAATCTTTAAAGTGCTATATCTTCTAAAGTATTGATCGGAGAGGGGTCAAACTCGGCATTTTTCAAATTGAGAAATCCTCGGATGTTTATACATTTTTGGAAAGGCTATTACCCCAGCTATCCAAAAATGTATAAACTATGGTAATGCTAGCAAAATTGTAGAAGTTATGGCCATTTGAAATTGAAAATCTATAAACTTGATTTTTGGAAAGGCTACTACCCATGCTATAAAATTCAGCACTTTTTTCAAATTGAGAAATCCTCGGATGTTTATACATTTTTGGAAAGGCTATTACCCCAGCTATCCAAAAATTTATAAACTATGGTAATGCTAGCAAAATTGTAGAAGTTATGGCCATTTGAAATTGAAAATCTATAAACTTGATTTTTGGAAAGGCTACTACCCATGCTATAAAATTCAGCACTTTTTTCAAATTGACAAATCCTCGGATGTTTATACATTTTTGGAAAGGCTATTACCCCAGCTATCCAAAAATGTATAAACTATGGTAATGCTAGCAAAATTGTAGAAGTTATGGCCATTTGAAATTGAAAATCTATAAACTTGATTTTTGGAAAGGCTACTACCCATGCTATAAAATTCAGCACTTTTTTCAAATTGACAAATCCTCGGATGTTTATACATTTTTGGAAAGGCTATTACCCCAGCTATCCAAAAATGTATAAACTATGGTAATGCTAGCAAAATTGTAGAAGTTATGGCCATTTGAAATTGAAAATCTATAAACTTGATTTTTGGAAAGGCTACTACCCATGCTATAAAATTCAGCACTTTTTTCAAATTGACAAATCCTCGGATGTTTATACATTTTTGGAAAGGCTATTACCCCAGCTATCCAAAAATGTATAAACTATGGTAATGCTAGCAAAATTGTAGAAGTTATGGCCATTTGAAATTGAAAATCTATAAACTTGATTTTTGGAAAGGCTACTACCCATGCTATAAAATTCGGCACTTTTTTCAAATTGACAAATCCTCGGATGTTTATACATTTTTGGAAAGGCTATTACCCCAGCTATCCAAAAATGTATAAACTATGGTAATGCTAGCAAAATTGTAGAAGTTATGGCCATTTGAAATTGAAAATCTATAAACTTGATTTTTGGAAAGGCTACTACCCATGCTATAAAATTCAGCACTTTTTTTAAATTAACAAATCCTCGGATGTTTATACATTTTTGGAAAGGCTATTACCCCAGCTATCCAAAAATGTATAAACTATGGTAATGCTAGCAAAATTGTAGAAGTTATGGCCATTTGAACATTGAAAATCTTTAAAGTGCTATATCTTCTAAAGTATTGATCGGAGAGGGGTCAAACTCGGCATTTTTCAAATTGAGAAATCCTCGGATGTTTATACATTTTTGGAAAGGCTATTACCCCAGCTATCCAAAAATTTATAAACTATGGTAATGCTAGCAAAATTGTAGAAGTTATGGCCATTTGAAATTGAAAATCTATAAACTTGATTTTTGGAAAGGCTACTACCCATGCTATAAAATTCAGCACTTTTTTCAAATTGACAAATCCTCGGATGTTTATACATTTTTGGAAAGGCTATTACCCCAGCTATCCAAAAATGTATAAACTATGGTAATGCTAGCAAAATTGTAGAAGTTATGGCCATTTGAAATTGAAAATCTATAAACTTGATTTTTGGAAAGGCTACTACCCATGCTATAAAATTCAGCACTTTTTTTAAATTAACAAATCCTCGGATGTTTATACATTTTTGGAAAGGCTATTACCCCAGCTATCCAAAAATTTATAAACTATGGTAATGCTAGCAAAATTGTAGAAGTTATGGCCATTTGAAATTGAAAATCTATAAACTTGATTTTTGGAAAGGCTACTACCCATGCTATAAAATTCAGCACTTTTTTCAAATTGACAAATCCTCGGATGTTTATACATTTTTGGAAAGGCTATTACCCCAGCTATCCAAAAATGTATAAACTATGGTAATGCTAGAAAAATTGTAGAAGTTATGGCCATTTGAACATTTTTGGAAAGGCTACTACCCATGCTATAAAATTCAGCACTTTTTTTAAATTAACAAATCCTCGGATGTTTATACATTTTTGGAAAGGCTATTACCCCAGCTATCCAAAAATGTATAAACTATGGTAATGCTAGCAAAATTGTAGAAGTTATGGCCATTTGAACATTGAAAATCTTTAAAGTGCTATATCTTCTAAAGTATTGATCGGAGAGGGGTCAAACTCGGCATTTTTCAAATTGACAAATCCTCGGATGTTTATACATTTTTGGAAAGGCTATTACCCCAGCTATCCAAAAATGTATAAACTATGGTAATGCTAGCAAAATTGTAGAAGTTATGGCCATTTGAAATTGAAAATCTATAAACTTGATTTTTGGAAAGGCTACTACCCATGCTATAAAATTCGGCACTTTTTTCAAATTGACAAATCCTCGGATGTTTATACATTTTTGGAAAGGCTATTACCCCAGCTATCCAAAAATGTATAAACTATGGTAATGCTAGCAAAATTGTAGAAGTTATGGCCATTTGAAATTGAAAATCTATAAACTTGATTTTTGGAAAGGCTACTACCCATGCTATAAAATTCAGCACTTTTTTTAAATTAACAAATCCTCGGATGTTTATACATTTTTGGAAAGGCTATTACCCCAGCTATCCAAAAATGTATAAACTATGGTAATGCTAGCAAAATTGTAGAAGTTATGGCCATTTGAACATTGAAAATCTATAAAGTGCTATATCTTCTAAAGTATTGATCGGAGAGGGGTCAAACTCGGCATTTTTCAAATTGAGAAATCCTCGGATGTTTATACATTTTTGGAAAGGTTATTACCCCAGCTATCCAAAAATTTATAAACTATGGTAATGCTAGCAAAATTGTAGAAGTTATGGCCATTTGAAATTGAAAATCTATAAACTTGATTTTTGGAAAGGCTACTACCCATGCTATAAAATTCAGCACTTTTTTCAAATTGACAAATCCTCGGATGTTTATACATTTTTGGAAAGGCTATTACCCCAGCTATCCAAAAATGTATAAACTATGGTAATGCTAGCAAAATTGTAGAAGTTATGGCCATTTGAAATTGAAAATCTATAAACTTGATTTTTGGAAAGGCTACTACCCATGCTATAAAATTCAGCACTTTTTTTAAATTAACAAATCCTCGGATGTTTATACATTTTTGGAAAGGCTATTCCTCCAGCTGTCCAAAAATGTATAAACTATGGTAATGCTAGCAAAATTGTAGAAGTTATGGCCATTTGAACATTGAAAATCTTTAAACTTGATTTACTCGGAATTGGTGCTAGTTAGAGGGGCCAAAGTCGGCACTTTTTCAAATTGACAAATCCCCGGATGTTTATACATTTTTGGAAAGGCTATTCCTCCAGCTGTCCAAAAATGTATAAACTATGGTAATGCTAGCAAAATTGTAGAAGTTATGGCCATTTGAACATTGAAAATCTTTAAACTTGATTTACTCGGAATTGGTGCTAGTTAGAGGGGCCAAAGTCGGCACTTTTTCAAATTGACAAATCCCCGGATGTTTATACATTTTTGGAAAGGCTATTCCTCCAGCTGTCCAAAAATGTATAAACTATGGTAATGCTAGCAAAATTGTAGAAGTTATGGCCATTTGAACATTGAAAATCTTTAAACTTGATTTACTCGGAATTGGTGCTAGTTAGAGGGGTCAAAGTCGGCACTTTTTCAAATTGACAAATCCTCGGATGTTTATACATTTTTGGAAAGGCTATTCCTCCAGCTGTCCAAAAATGTATAAACTATGGTAATGCTAGCAAAATTGTAGAAGTTATGGCCATTTGGACATTGAAAATCTTTAAACTTGATTTACTCGGAATTGGTGCTAGTTAGAGGGGTCAAAGTCGGCACTTTTTCAAATTGACAAATCCCCGGATGTTTATACATTTTTGGAAAGGCTATTCCTCCAGCTGTCCAAAAATGTATAAACTATGGTAATGCTAGCAAAATTGTAGAAGTTATGGCCATTTGGACATTGAAAATCTTTAAACTTGATTTACTCGGAATTGGTGCTAGTTAGAGGGGTCAAAGTCGGCACTTTTTCAAATTAACAAATCCTCGGATGTTTATACATTTTTGGAAAGGCTATTCCTCCAGCTGTCCAAAAATGTATAAACTATGGTAATGCTAGCAAAATTGTAGAAGTTATGGCCATTTGGACATTGAAAATCTTTAAACTTGATTTACTCGGAATTGGTGCTAGTTAGAGGGGTCAAAGTCGGCACTTTTTCAAATTAACAAATCCTCGGATGTTTATACATTTTTGGAAAGGCTATTCCTCCAGCTATCCAAAAATGTATAAACTTTCTTAATGCTAGCAAAATTGTAGAAGTTATGGCCATTTGAACATTCAAAATCTTTAAACTTGATTTACTCGGAATTGGTGCTAGTTAGAGGGGTCAAAGTCGGCACTTTTTCAAATTGACAAATCCTCGGATGTTTATACATTTTTGGAAAGGCTATTCCTCCAGCTGTCCAAAAATGTATAAACTATGGTAATGCTAGCAAAATTGTAGAAGTTATGGCCATTTGGACATTGAAAATCTTTAAACTTGATTTACTCGGAATTGGTGCTAGTTAGAGGGGTCAAAGTCGGCACTTTTTCAAATTGACAAATCCTCGGATGTTTATACATTTTTGGAAAGGCTATTCCTCCAGCTGTCCAAAAATGTATAAACTATGGTAATGCTAGCAAAATTGTAGAAGTTATGGCCATTTGAACATTGAAAATCTTTAAACTTGATTTACTCGGAATTGGTGCTAGTTAGAGGGGTCAAAGTCGGCACTTTTTCAAATTGACAAATCCTCGGATGTTTATACATTTTTGGAAAGGCTATTCCTCCAGCTGTCCAAAAATGTATAAACTATGGTAATGCTAGCAAAATTGTAGAAGTTATGGCCATTTGGACATTGAAAATCTTTAAACTTGATTTACTCGGAATTGGTGCTAGTTAGAGGGGTCAAAGTCGGCACTTTTTCAAATTGACAAATCCTCGGATGTTTATACATTTTTGGAAAGGCTATTCCTCCAGCTGTCCAAAAATGTATAAACTATGGTAATGCTAGCAAAATTGTAGAAGTTATGGCCATTTGGACATTGAAAATCTTTAAACTTGATTTACTCGGAATTGGTGCTAGTTAGAGGGGTCAAAGTCGGCACTTTTTCAAATTGACAAATCCCCGGATGTTTATACATTTTTGGAAAGGCTATTCCTCCAGCTGTCCAAAAATGTATAAACTATGGTAATGCTAGCAAAATTGTAGAAGTTAAGGCCATTTGGACATTGAAAATCTTTAAACTTGATTTACTCGGAATTGGTGCTAGTTAGAGGGGTCAAAGTCGGCACTTTTTCAAATTGACAAATCCCCGGATGTTTATACATTTTTGGAAAGGCTATTCCTCCAGCTGTCCAAAAATGTATAAACTATGGTAATGCTAGCAAAATTGTAGAAGTTATGGCCATTTGAACATTCAAAATCTTTAAACTTGATTTACTCGGAATTGGTGCTAGTTAGAGGGGTCAAAGTCGGCACTTTTTCAAATTGACAAATCCTCGGATGTTTATACATTTTTGGAAAGGCTATTCCTCCAGCTGTCCAAAAATGTATAAACTATGGTAATGCTAGCAAAATTGTAGAAGTTATGGCCATTTGAACATTGAAAATCTTTAAACTTGATTTACTCGGAATTGGTGCTAGTTAGAGGGGTCAAAGTCGGCACTTTTTCAAATTGACAAATCCTCGGATGTTTATACATTTTTGGAAAGGCTATTCCTCCAGCTGTCCAAAAATGTATAAACTATGGTAATGCTAGCAAAATTGTAGAAGTTATGGCCATTTGGACATTGAAAATCTTTAAACTTGATTTACTCGGAATTGGTGCTAGTTAGAGGGGTCAAAGTCGGCACTTTTTCAAATTGACAAATCCCCGGATGTTTATACATTTTTGGAAAGGCTATTCCTCCAGCTGTCCAAAAATGTATAAACTATGGTAATGCTAGCAAAATTGTAGAAGTTATGGCCATTTGAAATTGAAAATCTATAAACTTGATTTTTGGAAAGGCTACTACCCATGCTATAAAATTCAGCACTTTTTTTAAATTAACAAATCCTCGGATGTTTATACATTTTTGGAAAGGCTATTCCTCCAGCTGTCCAAAAATGTATAAACTATGGTAATGCTAGCAAAATTGTAGAAGTTATGGCCATTTGAACATTGAAAATCTTTAAACTTGATTTACTCGGAATTGGTGCTAGTTAGAGGGGCCAAAGTCGGCACTTTTTCAAATTGACAAATCCCCGGATGTTTATACATTTTTGGAAAGGCTATTCCTCCAGCTGTCCAAAAATGTATAAACTATGGTAATGCTAGCAAAATTGTAGAAGTTATGGCCATTTGAACATTGAAAATCTTTAAACTTGATTTACTCGGAATTGGTGCTAGTTAGAGGGGTCAAAGTCGGCACTTTTTCAAATTGACAAATCCTCGGATGTTTATACATTTTTGGAAAGGCTATTCCTCCAGCTGTCCAAAAATGTATAAACTATGGTAATGCTAGCAAAATTGTAGAAGTTATGGCCATTTGGACATTGAAAATCTTTAAACTTGATTTACTCGGAATTGGTGCTAGTTAGAGGGGTCAAAGTCGGCACTTTTTCAAATTGACAAATCCCCGGATGTTTATACATTTTTGGAAAGGCTATTCCTCCAGCTGTCCAAAAATGTATAAACTATGGTAATGCTAGCAAAATTGTAGAAGTTATGGCCATTTGAACATTCAAAATCTTTAAACTTGATTTACTCGGAATTGGTGCTAGTTAGAGGGGTCAAAGTCGGCACTTTTTCAAATTGACAAATCCTCGGATGTTTATACATTTTTGGAAAGGCTATTCCTCCAGCTGTCCAAAAATGTATAAACTATGGTAATGCTAGCAAAATTGTAGAAGTTATGGCCATTTGGACATTGAAAATCTTTAAACTTGATTTACTCGGAATTGGTGCTAGTTAGAGGGGTCAAAGTCGGCACTTTTTCAAATTGACAAATCCTCGGATGTTTATACATTTTTGGAAAGGCTATTCCTCCAGCTGTCCAAAAATGTAAAAACTATGGTAATGCTAGCAAAATTGTAGAAGTTATGGCCATTTGAACATTGAAAATCTTTAAACTTGATTTACTCGGAATTGGTGCTAGTTAGAGGGGTCAAAGTCGGCACTTTTTCAAATTGACAAATCCTCGGATGTTTATACATTTTTGGAAAGGCTATTCCTCCAGCTGTCCAAAAATGTATAAACTATGGTAATGCTAGCAAAATTGTAGAAGTTATGGCCATTTGGACATTGAAAATCTTTAAACTTGATTTACTCGGAATTGGTGCTAGTTAGAGGGGTCAAAGTCGGCACTTTTTCAAATTGACAAATCCTCGGATGTTTATACATTTTTGGAAAGGCTATTCCTCCAGCTGTCCAAAAATGTATAAACTATGGTAATGCTAGCAAAATTGTAGAAGTTATGGCCATTTGGACATTGAAAATCTTTAAACTTGATTTACTCGGAATTGGTGCTAGTTAGAGGGGTCAAAGTCGGCACTTTTTCAAATTGACAAATCCCCGGATGTTTATACATTTTTGGAAAGGCTATTCCTCCAGCTGTCCAAAAATGTATAAACTATGGTAATGCTAGCAAAATTGTAGAAGTTAAGGCCATTTGGACATTGAAAATCTTTAAACTTGATTTACTCGGAATTGGTGCTAGTTAGAGGGGTCAAAGTCGGCACTTTTTCAAATTGACAAATCCCCGGATGTTTATACATTTTTGGAAAGGCTATTCCTCCAGCTGTCCAAAAATGTATAAACTATGGTAATGCTAGCAAAATTGTAGAAGTTATGGCCATTTGAACATTCAAAATCTTTAAACTTGATTTACTCGGAATTGGTGCTAGTTAGAGGGGTCAAAGTCGGCACTTTTTCAAATTGACAAATCCTCGGATGTTTATACATTTTTGGAAAGGCTATTCCTCCAGCTGTCCAAAAATGTATAAACTATGGTAATGCTAGCAAAATTGTAGAAGTTATGGCCATTTGAACATTGAAAATCTTTAAACTTGATTTACTCGGAATTGGTGCTAGTTAGAGGGGTCAAAGTCGGCACTTTTTCAAATTGACAAATCCTCGGATGTTTATACATTTTTGGAAAGGCTATTCCTCCAGCTGTCCAAAAATGTATAAACTATGGTAATGCTAGCAAAATTGTAGAAGTTATGGCCATTTGGACATTGAAAATCTTTAAACTTGATTTACTCGGAATTGGTGCTAGTTAGAGGGGTCAAAGTCGGCACTTTTTCAAATTGACAAATCCCCGGATGTTTATACATTTTTGGAAAGGCTATTCCTCCAGCTGTCCAAAAATGTATAAACTATGGTAATGCTAGCAAAATTGTAGAAGTTATGGCCATTTGAACATTCAAAATCTTTAAACTTGATTTACTCGGAATTGGTGCTAGTTAGAGGGGTCAAAGTCGGCACTTTTTCAAATTGACAAATCCTCGGATGTTTATACATTTTTGGAAAGGCTATTCCTCCAGCTGTCCAAAAATGTATAAACTATGGTAATGCTAGCAAAATTGTAGAAGTTAAGGCCATTTGGACATTGAAAATCTTTAAACTTGATTTACTCGGAATTGGTGCTAGTTAGAGGGGTCAAAGTCGGCACTTTTTCAAATTGACAAATCCCCGGATGTTTATACATTTTTGGAAAGGCTATTCCTCCAGCTGTCCAAAAATGTATAAACTATGGTAATGCTAGCAAAATTGTAGAAGTTATGGCCATTTGAACATTCAAAATCTTTAAACTTGATTTACTCGGAATTGGTGCTAGTTAGAGGGGTCAAAGTCGGCACTTTTTCAAATTGACAAATCCTCGGATGTTTATACATTTTTGGAAAGGCTATTCCTCCAGCTGTCCAAAAATGTATAAACTATGGTAATGCTAGCAAAATTGTAGAAGTTATGGCCATTTGGACATTGAAAATCTTTAAACTTGATTTACTCGGAATTGGTGCTAGTTAGAGGGGTCAAAGTCGGCACTTTTTCAAATTGACAAATCCCCGGATGTTTATACATTTTTGGAAAGGCTATTCCTCCAGCTGTCCAAAAATGTATAAACTATGGTAATGCTAGCAAAATTGTAGAAGTTATGGCCATTTGAACATTCAAAATCTTTAAACTTGATTTACTCGGAATTGGTGCTAGTTAGAGGGGTCAAAGTCGGCACTTTTTCAAATTGACAAATCCTCGGATGTTTATACATTTTTGGAAAGGCTATTCCTCCAGCTGTCCAAAAATGTATAAACTATGGTAATGCTAGCAAAATTGTAGAAGTTATGGCCATTTGAACATTGAAAATCTTTAAACTTGATTTACTCGGAATTGGTGCTAGTTAGAGGGGTCAAAGTCGGCACTTTTTCAAATTGACAAATCCTCGGATGTTTATACATTTTTGGAAATTCTATTCCTCCAGCTGTCCAAAAATGTATAAACTATGGTAATGCTAGCAAAATTGTAGAAGTTATGGCCATTTGAACATTGAAAATCTTTAAACTTGATTTACTCGGAATTGGTGCTAGTTAGAGGGGTCAAAGTCGGCACTTTTTCAAATTGACAAATCCCCGGATGTTTATACATTTTTGGAAAGGCTATTCCTCCAGCTGTCCAAAAATGTATAAACTATGGTAATGCTAGCAAAATTGTAGAAGTTATGGCCATTTGAACATTGAAAATCTTTAAACTTGATTTACTCGGAATTGGTGCTAGTTAGAGGGGTCAAAGTCGGCACTTTTTCAAATTGACAAATCCTCGGATGTTTATACATTTTTGGAAAGGCTATTCCTCCAGCTGTCCAAAAATGTATAAACTATGGTAATGCTAGCAAAATTGTAGAAGTTATGGCCATTTGAACATTGAAAATCTTTAAACTTGATTTACTCGGAATTGGTGCTAGTTAGAGGGGTCAAAGTCGGCACTTTTTCAAATTGACAAATCCTCGGATGTTTATACATTTTTGGAAAGGCTATTCCTCCAACTGTCCAAAAATGTATAAACTATGGTAATGCTAGCAAAATTGTAGAAGTTATGGCCATTTGAACATTCAAAATCTTTAAACTTGATTTACTCGGAATTGGTGCTAGTTAGAGGGGTCAAAGTCGGCACTTTTTCAAATTGACAAATCCTCGGATGTTTATACATTTTTGGAAAGGCTATTCCTCCAGCTGTCCAAAAATGTATAAACTATGGTAATGCTAGCAAAATTGTAGAAGTTATGGCCATTTGAACATTGAAAATCTTTAAACTTGATTTACTCGGAATTGGTGCTAGTTAGAGGGGTCAAAGTCGGCACTTTTTCAAATTGACAAATCCTCGGATGTTTATACATTTTTGGAAAGGCTATTCCTCCAGCTGTCCAAAAATGTATAAACTATGGTAATGCTAGCAAAATTGTAGAAGTTATGGCCATTTGAACATTGAAAATCTTTAAACTTGATTTACTCGGAATTGGTGCTAGTTAGAGGGGTCAAAGTCGGCACTTTTTCAAATTGACAAATCCTCGGATGTTTATACATTTTTGGAAAGGCTATTCCTCCAGCTGTCCAAAAATGTATAAACTATGGTAATGCTGCTGAAAATCTTTAAACTTGATTTACTCGGAATTGGTGCTAGTTAGAGGGGTCAAAGTCGGCACTTTTTCAAATTAACAAATCCTCGGATGTTTATACATTTTTGGAAAGGCTATTCCTCCAGCTGTCCAAAAATGTATAAACTATGGTAATGCTAGCAAAATTGTAGAAGTTATGGCCATTTGAACATTGAAAATCTTTAAACTTGATTTACTCGGAATTGGTGCTAGTTAGAGGGGTCAAAGTCGGCACTTTTTCAAATTGACAAATCCTCGGATGTTTATACATTTTTGGAAAGGCTATTTCTCCAGCTGTCCAAAAATGTATAAACTATGGTAATGCTAGCAAAATTGTAGAAGTTATGGCCATTTGAACATTGAAAATCTTTAAACTTGATTTACTCGGAATTGGTGCTAGTTAGAGGGGTCAAAGTCGGCACTTTTTCAAATTGACAAATCCTCGGATGTTTATACATTTTTGGAAAGGCTATTCCTCCAGCTGTCCAAAAATGTATAAACTATGGTAATGCTAGCAAAATTGTAGAAGTTATGGCCATTTGAACATTGAAAATCTTTAAACTTGATTTACTCGGAATTGGTGCTAGTTAGAGGGGTCAAAGTCGGCACTTTTTCAAATTGACAAATCCTCGGATGTTTATACATTTTTGGAAAGGCTATTCCTCCAGCTGTCCAAAAATGTATAAACTATGGTAATGCTAGCAAAATTGTAGAAGTTATGGCCATTTGGACATTGAAAATCTTTAAACTTGATTTACTCGGAATTGGTGCTAGTTAGAGGGGTCAAAGTCGGCACTTTTTCAAATTGACAAATCCCCGGATGTTTATACATTTTTGGAAAGGCTATTCCTCCAGCTGTCCAAAAATGTATAAACTATGGTAATGCTAGCAAAATTGTAGAAGTTATGGCCATTTGAACATTCAAAATCTTTAAACTTGATTTACTCGGAATTGGTGCTAGTTAGAGGGGTCAAAGTCGGCACTTTTTCAAATTGACAAATCCTCGGATGTTTATACATTTTTGGAAAGGCTATTCCTCCAGCTGTCCAAAAATGTATAAACTATGGTAATGCTAGCAAAATTGTAGAAGTTATGGCCATTTGAACATTGAAAATCTTTAAACTTGATTTACTCGGAATTGGTGCTAGTTAGAGGGGTCAAAGTCGGCACTTTTTCAAATTGACAAATCCTCGGATGTTTATACATTTTTGGAAAGGCTATTCCTCCAACTGTCCAAAAATGTATAAACTATGGTAATGCTAGCAAAATTGTAGAAGTTATGGCCATTTGAACATTCAAAATCTTTAAACTTGATTTACTCGGAATTGGTGCTAGTTAGAGGGGTCAAAGTCGGCACTTTTTCAAATTGACAAATCCTCGGATGTTTATACATTTTTGGAAAGGCTATTCCTCCAGCTGTCCAAAAATGTATAAACTATGGTAATGCTAGCAAAATTGTAGAAGTTATGGCCATTTGAACATTGAAAATCTTTAAACTTGATTTACTCGGAATTGGTGCTAGTTAGAGGGGTCAAAGTCGGCACTTTTTCAAATTGACAAATCCTCGGATGTTTATACATTTTTGGAAAGGCTATTCCTCCAGCTGTCCAAAAATGTATAAACTATGGTAATGCTAGCAAAATTGTAGAAGTTATGGCCATTTGAACATTGAAAATCTTTAAACTTGATTTACTCGGAATTGGTGCTAGTTAGAGGGGTCAAAGTCGGCACTTTTTCAAATTGACAAATCCTCGGATGTTTATACATTTTTGGAAAGGCTATTCCTCCAGCTGTCCAAAAATGTATAAACTATGGTAATGCTGCTGAAAATCTTTAAACTTGATTTACTCGGAATTGGTGCTAGTTAGAGGGGTCAAAGTCGGCACTTTTTCAAATTAACAAATCCTCGGATGTTTATACATTTTTGGAAAGGCTATTCCTCCAGCTGTCCAAAAATGTATAAACTATGGTAATGCTAGCAAAATTGTAGAAGTTATGGCCATTTGAACATTGAAAATCTTTAAACTTGATTTACTCGGAATTGGTGCTAGTTAGAGGGGTCAAAGTCGGCACTTTTTCAAATTGACAAATCCTCGGATGTTTATACATTTTTGGAAAGGCTATTTCTCCAGCTGTCCAAAAATGTATAAACTATGGTAATGCTAGCAAAATTGTAGAAGTTATGGCCATTTGAACATTGAAAATCTTTAAACTTGATTTACTCGGAATTGGTGCTAGTTAGAGGGGTCAAAGTCGGCACTTTTTCAAATTGACAAATCCTCGGATGTTTATACATTTTTGGAAAGGCTATTCCTCCAGCTGTCCAAAAATGTATAAACTATGGTAATGCTAGCAAAATTGTAGAAGTTATGGCCATTTGAACATTGAAAATCTTTAAACTTGATTTACTCGGAATTGGTGCTAGTTAGAGGGGTCAAAGTCGGCACTTTTCCAAATTGACAAATCCTCGGATGTTTATACATTTTTGGAAAGGCTATTCCTCCAGCTGTCCAAAAATGTATAAACTATGGTAATGCTAGCAAAATTGTAGAAGTTATGGCCATTTGAACATTGAAAATCTTTAAACTTGATTTACTCGGAATTGGTGCTAGTTAGAGGGGTCAAAGTCGGCACTTTTTCAAATTGACAAATCCCCGGATGTTTATACATTTTTGGAAAGGCTATTCCTCCAGCTGTCCAAAAATGTATAAACTATGGTAATGCTAGCAAAATTGTAGAAGTTATGGCCATTTGAACATTCAAAATCTTTAAACTTGATTTACTCGGAATTGGTGCTAGTTAGAGGGGTCAAAGTCGGCACTTTTTCAAATTGACAAATCCTCGGATGTTTATACATTTTTGGAAAGGCTATTCCTCCAGCTGTCCAAAAATGTATAAACTATGGTAATGCTAGCAAAATTGTAGAAGTTATGGCCATTTGAACATTCAAAATCTTTAAACTTGATTTACTCGGAATTGGTGCTAGTTAGAGGGGTCAAAGTCGGCACTTTTTCAAATTGACAAATCCTCGGATGTTTATACATTTTTGGAAAGGCTATTCCTCCAGCTGTCCAAAAATGTATAAACTATGGTAATGCTAGCAAAATTGTAGAAGTTATGGCCATTTGAACATTGAAAATCTTTAAACTTGATTTACTCGGAATTGGTGCTAGTTAGAGGGGTCAAAGTCGGCACTTTTTCAAATTGACAAATCCTCGGATGTTTATACATTTTTGGAAAGGCTATTCCTCCAGCTGTCCAAAAATGTATAAACTATGGTAATGCTAGCAAAATTGTAGAAGTTATGGCCATTTTAACATTGAAAATCTTTAAACTTGATTTACTCGGAATTGGTGCTAGTTAGAGGGGTCAAAGTCGGCACTTTTTCAAATTGACAAATCCTCGGATGTTTATACATTTTTGGAAAGGCTATTCCTCCAGCTGTCCAAAAATGTATAAACTATGGTAATGCTAGCAAAATTGTAGAAGTTATGGCCATTTGAACATTGAAAATCTTTAAACTTGATTTACTCGGAATTGGTGCTAGTTAGAGGGGTCAAAGTCGGCACTTTTTCAAATTGACAAATCCTCGGATGTTTATACATTTTTGGAAATTCTATTCCTCCAGCTGTCCAAAAATGTATAAACTATGGTAATGCTAGCAAAATTGTAGAAGTTATGGCCATTTGAACATTGAAAATCTTTAAACTTGATTTACTCGGAATTGGTGCTAGTTAGAGGGGTCAAAGTCGGCACTTTTTCAAATTGACAAATCCCCGGATGTTTATACATTTTTGGAAAGGCTATTCCTCCAGCTGTCCAAAAATGTATAAACTATGGTAATGCTAGCAAAATTGTAGAAGTTATGGCCATTTGAACATTGAAAATCTTTAAACTTGATTTACTCGGAATTGGTGCTAGTTAGAGGGGTCAAAGTCGGCACTTTTTCAAATTGACAAATCCTCGGATGTTTATACATTTTTGGAAAGGCTATTCCTCCAGCTGTCCAAAAATGTATAAACTATGGTAATGCTAGCAAAATTGTAGAAGTTATGGCCATTTGAACATTGAAAATCTTTAAACTTGATTTACTCGGAATTGGTGCTAGTTAGAGGGGTCAAAGTCGGCACTTTTTCAAATTGACAAATCCTCGGATGTTTATACATTTTTGGAAAGGCTATTCCTCCAACTGTCCAAAAATGTATAAACTATGGTAATGCTAGCAAAATTGTAGAAGTTATGGCCATTTGAACATTCAAAATCTTTAAACTTGATTTACTCGGAATTGGTGCTAGTTAGAGGGGTCAAAGTCGGCACTTTTTCAAATTGACAAATCCTCGGATGTTTATACATTTTTGGAAAGGCTATTCCTCCAGCTGTCCAAAAATGTATAAACTATGGTAATGCTAGCAAAATTGTAGAAGTTATGGCCATTTGAACATTGAAAATCTTTAAACTTGATTTACTCGGAATTGGTGCTAGTTAGAGGGGTCAAAGTCGGCACTTTTTCAAATTGACAAATCCTCGGATGTTTATACATTTTTGGAAAGGCTATTCCTCCAGCTGTCCAAAAATGTATAAACTATGGTAATGCTAGCAAAATTGTAGAAGTTATGGCCATTTGAACATTGAAAATCTTTAAACTTGATTTACTCGGAATTGGTGCTAGTTAGAGGGGTCAAAGTCGGCACTTTTTCAAATTGACAAATCCTCGGATGTTTATACATTTTTGGAAAGGCTATTCCTCCAGCTGTCCAAAAATGTATAAACTATGGTAATGCTGCTGAAAATCTTTAAACTTGATTTACTCGGAATTGGTGCTAGTTAGAGGGGTCAAAGTCGGCACTTTTTCAAATTAACAAATCCTCGGATGTTTATACATTTTTGGAAAGGCTATTCCTCCAGCTGTCCAAAAATGTATAAACTATGGTAATGCTAGCAAAATTGTAGAAGTTATGGCCATTTGAACATTGAAAATCTTTAAACTTGATTTACTCGGAATTGGTGCTAGTTAGAGGGGTCAAAGTCGGCACTTTTTCAAATTGACAAATCCTCGGATGTTTATACATTTTTGGAAAGGCTATTTCTCCAGCTGTCCAAAAATGTATAAACTATGGTAATGCTAGCAAAATTGTAGAAGTTATGGCCATTTGAACATTGAAAATCTTTAAACTTGATTTACTCGGAATTGGTGCTAGTTAGAGGGGTCAAAGTCGGCACTTTTTCAAATTGACAAATCCTCGGATGTTTATACATTTTTGGAAAGGCTATTCCTCCAGCTGTCCAAAAATGTATAAACTATGGTAATGCTAGCAAAATTGTAGAAGTTATGGCCATTTGAACATTGAAAATCTTTAAACTTGATTTACTCGGAATTGGTGCTAGTTAGAGGGGTCAAAGTCGGCACTTTTTCAAATTGACAAATCCTCGGATGTTTATACATTTTTGGAAAGGCTATTCCTCCAGCTGTCCAAAAATGTATAAACTATGGTAATGCTAGCAAAATTGTAGAAGTTATGGCCATTTGGACATTGAAAATCTTTAAACTTGATTTACTCGGAATTGGTGCTAGTTAGAGGGGTCAAAGTCGGCACTTTTTCAAATTGACAAATCCCCGGATGTTTATACATTTTTGGAAAGGCTATTCCTCCAGCTGTCCAAAAATGTATAAACTATGGTAATGCTAGCAAAATTGTAGAAGTTATGGCCATTTGAACATTCAAAATCTTTAAACTTGATTTACTCGGAATTGGTGCTAGTTAGAGGGGTCAAAGTCGGCACTTTTTCAAATTGACAAATCCTCGGATGTTTATACATTTTTGGAAAGGCTATTCCTCCAGCTGTCCAAAAATGTATAAACTATGGTAATGCTAGCAAAATTGTAGAAGTTATGGCCATTTGAACATTGAAAATCTTTAAACTTGATTTACTCGGAATTGGTGCTAGTTAGAGGGGTCAAAGTCGGCACTTTTTCAAATTGACAAATCCTCGGATGTTTATACATTTTTGGAAAGGCTATTCCTCCAACTGTCCAAAAATGTATAAACTATGGTAATGCTAGCAAAATTGTAGAAGTTATGGCCATTTGAACATTCAAAATCTTTAAACTTGATTTACTCGGAATTGGTGCTAGTTAGAGGGGTCAAAGTCGGCACTTTTTCAAATTGACAAATCCTCGGATGTTTATACATTTTTGGAAAGGCTATTCCTCCAGCTGTCCAAAAATGTATAAACTATGGTAATGCTAGCAAAATTGTAGAAGTTATGGCCATTTGAACATTGAAAATCTTTAAACTTGATTTACTCGGAATTGGTGCTAGTTAGAGGGGTCAAAGTCGGCACTTTTTCAAATTGACAAATCCTCGGATGTTTATACATTTTTGGAAAGGCTATTCCTCCAGCTGTCCAAAATGTATAAACTATGGTAATGCTAGCAAAATTGTAGAAGTTATGGCCATTTGAACATTGAAAATCTTTAAACTTGATTTACTCGGAATTGGTGCTAGTTAGAGGGGTCAAAGTCGGCACTTTTTCAAATTGACAAATCCTCGGATGTTTATACATTTTTGGAAAGGCTATTCCTCCAGCTGTCCAAAAATGTATAAACTATGGTAATGCTGCTGAAAATCTTTAAACTTGATTTACTCGGAATTGGTGCTAGTTAGAGGGGTCAAAGTCGGCACTTTTTCAAATTAACAAATCCTCGGATGTTTATACATTTTTGGAAAGGCTATTCCTCCAGCTGTCCAAAAATGTATAAACTATGGTAATGCTAGCAAAATTGTAGAAGTTATGGCCATTTGAACATTGAAAATCTTTAAACTTGATTTACTCGGAATTGGTGCTAGTTAGAGGGGTCAAAGTCGGCACTTTTTCAAATTGACAAATCCTCGGATGTTTATACATTTTTGGAAAGGCTATTTCTCCAGCTGTCCAAAAATGTATAAACTATGGTAATGCTAGCAAAATTGTAGAAGTTATGGCCATTTGAACATTGAAAATCTTTAAACTTGATTTACTCGGAATTGGTGCTAGTTAGAGGGGTCAAAGTCGGCACTTTTTCAAATTGACAAATCCTCGGATGTTTATACATTTTTGGAAAGGCTATTCCTCCAGCTGTCCAAAAATGTATAAACTATGGTAATGCTAGCAAAATTGTAGAAGTTATGGCCATTTGAACATTGAAAATCTTTAAACTTGATTTACTCGGAATTGGTGCTAGTTAGAGGGGTCAAAGTCGGCACTTTTCCAAATTGACAAATCCTCGGATGTTTATACATTTTTGGAAAGGCTATTCCTCCAGCTGTCCAAAAATGTATAAACTATGGTAATGCTAGCAAAATTGTAGAAGTTATGGCCATTTGAACATTGAAAATCTTTAAACTTGATTTACTCGGAATTGGTGCTAGTTAGAGGGGTCAAAGTCGGCACTTTTTCAAATTGACAAATCCCCGGATGTTTATACATTTTTGGAAAGGCTATTCCTCCAGCTGTCCAAAAATGTATAAACTATGGTAATGCTAGCAAAATTGTAGAAGTTATGGCCATTTGAACATTCAAAATCTTTAAACTTGATTTACTCGGAATTGGTGCTAGTTAGAGGGGTCAAAGTCGGCACTTTTTCAAATTGACAAATCCTCGGATGTTTATACATTTTTGGAAAGGCTATTCCTCCAGCTGTCCAAAAATGTATAAACTATGGTAATGCTAGCAAAATTGTAGAAGTTATGGCCATTTGAACATTCAAAATCTTTAAACTTGATTTACTCGGAATTGGTGCTAGTTAGAGGGGTCAAAGTCGGCACTTTTTCAAATTGACAAATCCTCGGATGTTTATACATTTTTGGAAAGGCTATTCCTCCAGCTGTCCAAAAATGTATAAACTATGGTAATGCTAGCAAAATTGTAGAAGTTATGGCCATTTGAACATTGAAAATCTTTAAACTTGATTTACTCGGAATTGGTGCTAGTTAGAGGGGTCAAAGTCGGCACTTTTTCAAATTGACAAATCCTCGGATGTTTATACATTTTTGGAAAGGCTATTCCTCCAGCTGTCCAAAAATGTATAAACTATGGTAATGCTAGCAAAATTGTAGAAGTTATGGCCATTTTAACATTGAAAATCTTTAAACTTGATTTACTCGGAATTGGTGCTAGTTAGAGGGGTCAAAGTCGGCACTTTTTCAAATTGACAAATCCTCGGATGTTTATACATTTTTGGAAAGGCTATTCCTCCAGCTGTCCAAAAATGTATAAACTATGGTAATGCTAGCAAAATTGTAGAAGTTATGGCCATTTGAACATTGAAAATCTTTAAACTTGATTTACTCGGAATTGGTGCTAGTTAGAGGGGTCAAAGTCGGCACTTTTTCAAATTGACAAATCCTCGGATGTTTATACATTTTTGGAAAGGCTATTCCTCCAGCTGTCCAAAAATGTATAAACTATGGTAATGCTAGCAAAATTGTAGAAGTTATGGCCATTTGAACATTGAAAATCTTTAAACTTGATTTACTCGGAATTGGTGCTAGTTAGAGGGGTCAAAGTCGGCACTTTTTCAAATTGACAAATCCTCGGATGTTTATACATTTTTGGAAAGGCTATTCCTCCAGCTGTCCAAAAATGTATAAACTATGGTAATGCTAGCAAAATTGTAGAAGTTATGGCCATTTGAACATTGAAAATCTTTAAACTTGATTTACTCGGAATTGGTGCTAGTTAGAGGGGTCAAAGTCGGCACTTTTTCAAATTGACAAATCCTCGGATGTTTATACATTTTTGGAAAGGCTATTTCTCCAGCTGTCCAAAAATGTATAAACTATGGTAATGCTAGCAAAATTGTAGAAGTTATGGCCATTTGAACATTGAAAATCTTTAAACTTGATTTACTCGGAATTGGTGCTAGTTAGAGGGGTCAAAGTCGGCACTTTTTCAAATTGACAAATCCTCGGATGTTTATACATTTTTGGAAAGGCTATTCCTCCAGCTGTCCAAAAATGTATAAACTATGGTAATGCTAGCAAAATTGTAGAAGTTATGGCCATTTGAACATTCAAAATCTTTAAACTTGATTTACTCGGAATTGGCAAATCCTCGGATGTTTATACATTTTTGGAAAGGCTATTCCTCCAGCTGTCCAAAAATGTATAAACTATGGTAATGCTAGCAAAATTGTAGAAGTTATGGCCATTTGAACATTGAAAATCTTTAAACTTGATTTACTCGGAATTGGTGCTAGTTAGAGGGGTCAAAGTCGGCACTTTTTCAAATTAACAAACGCTCGGATGTTTATACATTTTTGGAAAGGCTATTCCTCCAGCTGTCCAAAAATGTATAAACTATGGTAATGCTAGCAAAATTGTAGAAGTTATGGCCATTTGAACATTGAAAATCTTTAAACTTGATTTACTCGGAATTGGTGCTAGTTAGAGGGGTCAAAGTCGGCACTTTTTCAAATCGACAAATCCTCGGATGTTTATACATTTTTGGAAAGGCTATTTCTCCAGCTGTCCAAAAATGTATAAACTATGGTAATGCTAGCAAAATTGTAGAAGTTATGGCCATTTGAACATTGAAAATCTTTAAACTTGATTTACTCGGAATTGGTGCTAGTTAGAGGGGTCAAAGTCGGCACTTTTTCAAATTGACAAATCCTCGGATGTTTATACATTTTTGGAAAGGCTATTCCTCCAGCTGTCCAAAAATGTATAAACTATGGTAATGCTAGCAAAATTGTAGAAGTTATGGCCATTTGGACATTGAAAATCTTTAAACTTGATTTACTCGGAATTGGTGCTAGTTAGAGGGGTCAAAGTCGGCACTTTTTCAAATTGACAAATCCTCGGATGTTTATACATTTTTGGAAAGGCTATTCCTCCAGCTGTCCAAAAATGTATAAACTATGGTAATGCTAGCAAAATTGTAGAAGTTATGGCCATTTGGACATTGAAAATCTTTAAACTTGATTTACTCGGAATTGGTGCTAGTTAGAGGGGTCAAAGTCGGCACTTTTTCAAATTGACAAATCCCCGGATGTTTATACATTTTTGGAAAGGCTATTCCTCCAGCTGTCCAAAAATGTATAAACTATGGTAATGCTAGCAAAATTGTAGAAGTTATGGCCATTTGAACATTGAAAATCTTTAAACTTGATTTACTCGGAATTGGTGCTAGTTAGAGGGGTCAAAGTCGGCACTTTTTCAAATTAACAAATCCTCGGATGTTTATACATTTTCGGAAAGGCTATTCCTCCAGCTGTCCAAAAATGTATAAACTATGGTAATGCTAGCAAAATTGTAGAAGTTATGGCCATTTGAACATTGAAAATCTTTAAACTTGATTTACTCGGAATTGGTGCTAGTTAGAGGGGTCAAAGTCGGCACTTTTTCAAATTGACAAATCCTCGGATGTTTATACATTTTTGGAAAGGCTATTCCTCCAGCTGTCCAAAAATGTATAAACTATGGTAATGCTGCTGAAAATCTTTAAACTTGATTTACTCGGAATTGGTGCTAGTTAGAGGGGTCAAAGTCGGCACTTTTTCAAATTAACAAATCCTCGGATGTTTATACATTTTTGGAAAGGCTATTCCTCCAGCTGTCCAAAAATGTATAAACTATGGTAATGCTAGCAAAATTGTAGAAGTTATGGCCATTTGAACATTGAAAATCTTTAAACTTGATTTACTCGGAATTGGTGCTAGTTAGAGGGGTCAAAGTCGGCACTTTTTCAAATTGACAAATCCTCGGATGTTTATACATTTTTGGAAAGGCTATTCCTCCAGCTGTCCAAAAATGTATAAACTATGGTAATGCTAGCAAAATTGTAGAAGTTATGGCCATTTGAACATTCAAAATCTTTAAACTTGATTTACTCGGAATTGGTGCTAGTTAGAGGGGTCAAAGTCGGCACTTTTTCAAATTAACAAATGCTCGGATGTTTATACATTTTTGGAAAGGCTATTCCTCCAGCTGTCCAAAAATGTATAAACTATGGTAATGCTAGCAAAATTGTAGAAGTTATGGCCATTTGAACATTGAAAATCTTTAAACTTGATTTACTCGGAATTGGTGTAGTTAGAGGGGTCAAAGTCGGCACTTTTTCAAATCGACAAATTCTTGGATGTTTATACATTTTTGGAAAGGCTATTTCTCCAGCTGTCCAAAAATGTATAAACTATGGTAATGCTAGCAAAATTGTAGAAGTTATGGCCATTTGAACATTCAAAATCTTTAAACTTGATTTACTCGGAATTGGTGCTAGTTAGAGGGGTCAAAGTCGGCACTTTTTCAAATTAACAAATCCTCGGATGTTTATACATTTTTGGAAAGGCTATTTCTCCAGCTGTCCAAAAATGTATAAACTATGGTAATGCTAGCAAAATTGTAGAAGTTATGGCCATTTGAACATTCAAAATCTTTAAACTTGATTTACTCGGAATTGGTGCTAGTTAGAGGGGTCAAAGTCGGCACTTTTTCAAATTAACAAATCCTCGGATGTTTATACATTTTTGGAAAGGCTATTCCTCCAGCTGTCCAAAAATGTATAAACTATGGTAATCCAACAATATTGTAGAAGTTATGGCCATTTGAACATTGAAAATCTTTAAACTTGATTTACTCGGAATTGGTGCTAGTTAGAGGGGTCAAAGTCGGCACTTTTTCAAATTGACAAATCCTCGGATGTTTATACATTTTTGGAAAGGCTATTCCTCCAGCTGTCCAAAAATGTATAAACTATGGAAACGCTAGCAATATTGTAGAAGTTATGGCCATTTGAACATTGAAAATCTTTAAACTTGATTTACTCGGAATTGGTGCTAGTTAGAGGGGTCAAAGTCGGCACTTTTTCAAATTAACAAATCCTCGGATGTTTATACATTTTTGGAAAGGCTATTCCTCCAGCTGTCCAAAAATGTATAAACTATGGAAACGCTAGCAATATTGTAGAAGTTATGGCCATTTGAACATTGAAAATCTTTAAACTTGATTTACTCGGAATTGGTGCTAGTTAGAGGGGTCAAAGTCGGCACTTTTTCAAATTAACAAATCCTCGGATGTTTATACATTTTTGGAAAGGCTATTTCTCCAGCTGTCCAAAAATGTATAAACTATGGTAATGCTAGCAAAATTGTAGAAGTTATGGCCATTTGAACATTCAAAATCTTTAAACTTGATTTACTCGGAATTGGTGCTAGTTAGAGGGGTCAAAGTCGGCACTTTTTCAAATTAACAAATCCTCGGATGTTTATACATTTTTGGAAAGGCTATTTCTCCAGCTGTCCAAAAATGTATAAACTATGGTAATGCTAGCAAAATTGTAGAAGTTATGGCCATTTGAACATTCAAAATCTTTAAACTTGATTTACTCGGAATTGGTGCTAGTTAGAGGGGTCAAAGTCGGCACTTTTTCAAATTGACAAATCCTCGGATGTTTATACATTTTTGGAAAGGCTATTTCTCCAGCTGTCCAAAAATGTATAAACTATGGTAATGCTAGCAAAATTGTAGAAGTTATGGCCATTTGAACATTCAAAATCTTTAAACTTGATTTACTCGGAATTGGTGCTAGTTAGAGGGGTCAAAGTCGGCACTTTTTCAAATTAACAAATCCTCGGATGTTTATACATTTTTGGAAAGGCTATTCCTCCAGCTGTCCAAAAATGTATAAACTATGGTAATCCAACAATATTGTAGAAGTTATGGCCATTTGAACATTGAAAATCTTTAAACTTGATTTACTCGGAATTGGTGCTAGTTAGAGGGGTCAAAGTCGGCACTTTTTCAAATTGACAAATCCTCGGATGTTTATACATTTTTGGAAAGGCTATTTCTCCAGCTGTCCAAAAATGTATAAACTATGGTAATGCTAGCAAAATTGTAGAAGTTATGGCCATTTGAACATTCAAAATCTTTAAACTTGATTTACTCGGAATTGGTGCTAGTTAGAGGGGTCAAAGTCGGCACTTTTTCAAATTAACAAATCCTCGGATGTTTATACATTTTTGGAAAGGCTATTCCTCCAGCTGTCCAAAAATGTATAAACTATGGTAATCCAACAATATTGTAGAAGTTATGGCCATTTGAACATTGAAAATCTTTAAACTTGATTTACTCGGAATTGGTGCTAGTTAGAGGGGTCAAAGTCGGCACTTTTTCAAATTAACAAATCCTCGGATGTTTATACATTTTTGGAAAGGCTATTCCTCCAGCTGTCCAAAAATGTATAAACTATGGAAACGCTAGCAATATTGTAGAAGTTATGGCCATTTGAACATTGAAAATCTTTAAACTTGATTTACTCGGAATTGGTGCTAGTTAGAGGGGTCAAAGTCGGCACTTTTTCAAATTAACAAATCCTCGGATGTTTATACATTTTTGGAAAGGCTATTCCTCCAGCTGTCCAAAAATGTATAAACTATGGAAACGCTAGCAATATTGTAGAAGTTATGGCCATTTGAACATTGAAAATCTTTAAACTTGATTTACTCGGAATTGGTGCTAGTTAGAGGGGTCAAAGTCGGCACTTTTTCAAATTAACAAATCCTCGGATGTTTATACATTTTTGGAAAGGCTATTTCTCCAGCTGTCCAAAAATGTATAAACTATGGTAATGCTAGCAAAATTGTAGAAGTTATGGCCATTTGAACATTCAAAATCTTTAAACTTGATTTACTCGGAATTGGTGCTAGTTAGAGGGGTCAAAGTCGGTACTTTTTCAAATTGACAAATCCTCGGATGTTTATACATTTTTGGAAAGGCTATTCCTCCAGCTGTCCAAAAATGTATAAACTATGGTAATGCTAGCAAAATTGTAGAAGTTATGGCCATTTGAACATTGAAAATCTTTAAACTTGATTTACTCGGAATTGGTGTAGTTAGAGGGGTCAAAGTCGGCACTTTTTCAAATCGACAAATTCTTGGATGTTTATACATTTTTGGAAAGGCTATTCCTCCAGCTGTCCAAAAATGTATAAACTTTCTTAATGCTAGCAAAATTGTAGAAGTTATGGCCATTTGAACATTGAAAATCTTTAAACTTGATTTACTCGGAATTGGTGCTAGTTAGAGGGGTCAAAGTCGGCACTTTTTCAAATTAACAAATCCTCGGATGTTTATACATTTTTGGAAAGGCTATTCCTCCAGCTATCCAAAAATGTATAAACTTTCTTAATGCTAGCAAAATTGTAGAAGTTATGGCCATTTGAACATTGAAAATCTTTAAACTTGATTTACTCGGAATTTGTGCTAGTTAGAGGGGTCAAAGTCGGCACTTTTTCAAATTGACAAATCCTCGGATGTTTATACATTTTTGGAAAGGCTATTTCTCCAGCTGTCCAAAAATGTATAAACTTTCTTAATGCTAGCAAAATTGTAGAAGTTATGGCCATTTGAACATTGAAAATCTTTAAACTTGATTTACTCGGAATTGGTGCTAGTTAGAGGGGTCAAAGTCGGCACTTTTTCAAATTAACAAATCCTCGGATGTTTATACATTTTTGGAAAGGCTATTTCTCCAGCTGTCCAAAAATGTATAAACTAAGGTAATGCTAGCAAAATTGTAGAAGTTATGGCCATTTGAACATTGAAAATCTTTAAACTTGATTTACTCGGAATTGGTGCTAGTTAGAGGGGTCAAAGTCGGCACTTTTTCAAATTGACAAATCCTCGGATGTTTATACATTTTTGGAAAGGCTATTTCTCCAGCTGTCCAAAAATGTATAAACTATGGTAATGCTAGCAAAATTGTAGAAGTTATGGCCATTTGAACATTCAAAATCTTTAAACTTGATTTACTCGGAATTGGTGCTAGTTAGAGGGGTCAAAGTCGGCACTTTTTCAAATTGACAAATCCTCGGATGTTTATACATTTTTGGAAAGGCTATTCCTCCAGCTGTCCAAAAATGTATAAACTATGGTAATTCTAGCAAAATTGTGGAAGTTATGGCCATTTGAACATTCAAAATCTTTAAACTTGATTTACTCGGAATTGGTGCTAGTTAGAGGGGTCAAAGTCGGCACTTTTTCAAATTAACAAATGCTCGGATGTTTATACATTTTTGGAAAGGCTATTCCTCCAGCTGTCCAAAAATGTATAAACTATGGTAATGCTAGCAAAATTGTAGAAGTTATGGCCATTTGAACATTGAAAATCTTCAAACTTGATTTACTCGGAATTGGTGTAGTTAGAGGGGTCAAAGTCGGCACTTTTTCAAATCGACAAATTCTTGGATGTTTATACATTTTTGGAAAGGCTATTCCTCCAGCTATCCAAAAATGTATAAACTTTCTTAATGCTAGCAAAATTGTAGAAGTTATGGCCATTTGAACATTGAAAATCTTTAAACTTGATTTACTCGGAATTGGTGCTAGTTAGAGGGGTAAAAGTCGGCACTTTTTCAAATCGACAAATCCTCGGATGTTTATACATTTTTGGAAAGGCTATTTCTCCAGCTGTCCAAAAATGTATAAACTATGGTAATGCTAGCAAAATTGTAGAAGTTATGGCCATTTGAACATTGAAAATCTTTAAACTTGATTTACTCGGAATTGGTGCTAGTTAGAGGGGTCAAAGTCGGCACTTTTTCAAATTAACAAATCCTCGGATGTTTATACATTTTTGGAAAGGCTATTCCTCCAGCTATCCAAAAATGTATAAACTTTCTTAATGCTAGCAAAATTGTAGAAGTTATGGCCATTTGAACATTGAAAATCTTTAAACTTGATTTACTCGGAATTGGTGCTAGTTAGAGGGGTAAAAGTCGGCACTTTTTCAAATCGACAAATCCTCGGATGTTTATACATTTTTGGAAAGGCTATTTCTCCAGCTGTCCAAAAATGTATAAACTATGGTAATGCTAGCAAAATTGTAGAAGTTATGGCCATTTGAACATTGAAAATCTTTAAACTTGATTTACTCGGAATTGGTGCTAGTTAGAGGGGTCAAAGTCGGCACTTTTTCAAATTAACAAATCCTCGGATGTTTATACATTTTTGGAAAGGCTATTCCTCCAGCTATCCAAAAATGTATAAACTTTCTTAATGCTAGCAAAATTGTAGAAGTTATGGCCATTTGAACATTGAAAATCTTTAAACTTGATTTACTCGGAATTGGTGCTAGTTAGAGGGGTAAAAGTCGGCACTTTTTCAAATCGACAAATCCTCGGATGTTTATACATTTTTGGAAAGGCTATTTCTCCAGCTGTCCAAAAATGTATAAACTATGGTAATGCTAGCAAAATTGTAGAAGTTATGGCCATTTGAACATTAAAAATCTTTAAACTTGATTTACTCGGAATTGGTGCTAGTTAGAGGGGTCAAAGTCGGCACTTTTTCAAATTGACAAATCCTCGGATGTTTATACATTTTTGGAAAGGCTATTCCTCCAGCTGTCCAAAAATGTATAAACTATGGTAATGCTAGCAAAATTGTAGAAGTTATGGCCATTTGGACATTGAAAATCTTTAAACTTGATTTACTCGGAATTGGTGCTAGTTAGAGGGGTCAAAGTCGGCACTTTTTCAAATTAACAGATCCTCGGATGTTTATACATTTTTGGAAAGGCTATTCCTCCAGCTGTCCAAAAATGTATAAACTATGGTAATGCTAGCAAAATTGTAGAAGTTATGGCCATTTGAACATTGAAAATCTTTAAACTTGATTTACTCGGAATTGGTGCTAGTTAGAGGGGTCAAAGTCGGCACTTTTTCAAATTGACAAATCCTCGGATGTTTATACATTTTTGGAAAGGCTATTCCTCCAGCTGTCCAAAAATGTATAAACTATGGTAATGCTAGCAAAATTGTAGAAGTTATGGCCATTTGAACATTGAAAATCTTTAAACTTGATTTACTCGGAATTGGTGCTAGTTAGAGGGGTCAAAGTCGGCACTTTTTCAAATTGACAAATCCTCGGATGTTTATACATTTTTGGAAAGGCTATTTCTCCAGCTGTCCAAAAATGTATAAACTATGGTAATGCTAGCAAAATTGTAGAAGTTATGGCCATTTGAACATTGAAAATCTTTAAACTTGATTTACTCGGAATTGGTGCTAGTTAGAGGGGTCAAAGTCGGCACTTTTTCAAATTGACAAATCCTCGGATGTTTATACATTTTTGGAAAGGCTATTTCTCCAGCTGTCCAAAAATGTATAAACTATGGTAATGCTAGCAAAATTGTAGAAGTTATGGCCATTTGAACATTGAAAATCTTTAAACTTGATTTACTCGGAATTGGTGCTAGTTAGAGGGGTCAAAGTCGGCACTTTTTCAAATTGACAAATCCTCGGATGTTTATACATTTTTGGAAAGGCTATTCCTCCAGCTGTCCAAAAATGTATAAACTATGGTAATGCTAGCAAAATTGTAGAAGTTATGGCCATTTGGACATTGAAAATCTTTAAACTTGATTTACTCGGAATTGGTGCTAGTTAGAGGGGTCAAAGTCGGCACTTTTTCAAATTAACAGATCCTCGGATGTTTATACATTTTTGGAAAGGCTATTCCTCCAGCTGTCCAAAAATGTATAAACTATGGTAATGCTAGCAAAATTGTAGAAGTTATGGCCATTTGAACATTGAAAATCTTTAAACTTGATTTACTCGGAATTGGTGCTAGTTAGAGGGGTCAAAGTCGGCACTTTTTCAAATTGACAAATCCTCGGATGTTTATACATTTTTGGAAAGGCTATTTCTCCAGCTGTCCAAAAATGTATAAACTATGGTAATGCTAGCAAAATTGTAGAAGTTATGGCCATTTGAACATTGAAAATCTTTAAACTTGATTTACTCGGAATTGGTGCTAGTTAGAGGGGTCAAAGTCGGCACTTTTTCAAATTGACAAATCCTCGGATGTTTATACATTTTTGGAAAGGCTATTTCTCCAGCTGTCCAAAAATGTATAAACTATGGTAATGCTAGCAAAATTGTAGAAGTTATGGCCATTTGAACATTGAAAATCTTTAAACTTGATTTACTCGGAATTGGTGCTAGTTAGAGGGGTCAAAGTCGGCACTTTTTCAAATTGACAAATCCTCGGATGTTTATACATTTTTGAAAAGGCTATTTCTCCAGCTGTCCAAAAATGTATAAACTATGGTAATGCTAGCAAAATTGAAGAAGTTATGGCCATTTGAACATTGAAAATCTTTAAACTTGATTTACTCGGAATTGGTGCTAGTTAGAGGGGTCAAAGTCGGCACTTTTTCAAATTAACAAATCCTCGGATGTTTATACATTTTTGGAAAGGCTATTCCTCCAGCTGTCCAAAAATGTATAAACTATGGTAATGCTAGCAAAATTGTAGAAGTTATGGCCATTTGAACATTCAAAATCTTTAAACTTGATTTACTCGGAATTGGTGCTAGTTAGAGGGGTCAAAGTCGGCACTTTTTCAAATTGACAAATCCTCGGATGTTTATACATTTTTGGAAAGGCTATTCCTCCAGCTGTCCAAAAATGTATAAACTATGGTAATGCTAGCAAAATTGTAGAAGTTATGGCCATTTGAACATTGAAAATCTTTAAACTTGATTTACTCGGAATTGGTGCTAGTTAGAGGGGTCAAAGTCGGCACTTTTTCAAATTGACAAATCCTCGGATGTTTATACATTTTTGGAAAGGCTATTCCTCCAGCTGTCCAAAAATGTATAAACTATGGTAATGCTAGCAAAATTGTAGAAGTTATGGCCATTTGAACATTCAAAATCTTTAAACTTGATTTACTCGGAATTGGTGCTAGTTAGAGGGGTCAAAGTCGGCACTTTTTCAAATTAACAAATCCTCGGATGTTTATACATTTTTGGAAAGGCTATTCCTCCAGCTGTCCAAAAATGTATAAACTATGGTAATGCTAGCAAAATTGTAGAAGTTATGGCCATTTGAACATTGAAAATCTTTAAACTTGATTTACTCGGAATTGGTGTAGTTAGAGGGGTCAAAGTCGGCACTTTTTCAAATTAACAAATCCTCGGATGTTTATACATTTTTGGAAAGGCTATTCCTCCAGCTGTCCAAAAATGTATAAACTATGGTAATGCTAGCAAAATTGTAGAAGTTATGGCCATTTGAACATTGAAAATCTTTAAACTTGATTTACTCGGAATTGGTGTAGTTAGAGGGGTCAAAGTCGGCACTTTTTCAAATCGACAAATCCTCGGATGTTTATACATTTTTGGAAAGGCTATTCCTCCAGCTGTCCAAAAATGTATAAACTATGGTAATGCTAGCAAAATTGTAGAAGTTATGGCCATTTGAACATTGAAAATCTTTAAACTTGATTTACTCGGAATTGGTGCTAGTTAGAGGGGTCAAAGTCGGCACTTTTTCAAATTGACAAATCCTCGGATGTTTATACATTTTTGGAAAGGCTATTCCTCCAGCTGTCCAAAAATGTATAAACTATGGTAATGCTAGCAAAATTGTAGAAGTTATGGCCATTTGAACATTGAAAATCTTTAAACTTGATTTACTCGGAATTGGTGTAGTTAGAGGGGTCAAAGTCGGCACTTTTTCAAATCGACAAATCCTCGGATGTTTATACATTTTTGGAAAGGCTATTCCTCCAGCTGTCCAAAAATGTATAAACTATGGTAATGCTAGCAAAATTGTAGAAGTTATGGCCATTTGAACATTGAAAATCTTTAAACTTGATTTACTCGGAATTGGTGTAGTTAGAGGGGTCAAAGTCGGCACTTTTTCAAATTAACAAATCCTCGGATGTTTATACATTTTTGGAAAGGCTATTCCTCCAGCTGTCCAAAAATGTATAAACTATGGTAATGCTAGCAAAATTGTAGAAGTTATGGCCATTTGAACATTGAAAATCTTTAAACTTGATTTACTCGGAATTGGTGCTAGTTAGAGGGGTCAAAGTCGGCACTTTTTCAAATTGACAAATCCTCGGATGTTTATACATTTTTGGAAAGGCTATTCCTCCAGCTGTCCAAAAATGTATAAACTATGGTAATGCTAGCAAAATTGTAGAAGTTATGGCCATTTGAACATTGAAAATCTTTAAACTTGATTTACTCGGAATTGGTGTAGTTAGAGGGGTCAAAGTCGGCACTTTTTCAAATCGACAAATCCTCGGATGTTTATACATTTTTGGAAAGGCTATTCCTCCAGCTGTCCAAAAATGTATAAACTATGGTAATGCTAGCAAAATTGTAGAAGTTATGGCCATTTGAACATTGAAAATCTTTAAACTTGATTTACTCGGAATTGGTGTAGTTAGAGGGGTCAAAGTCGGCACTTTTTCAAATCGACAAATCCTCGGATGTTTATACATTTTTGGAAAGGCTATTCCTCCAGCTGTCCAAAAATGTATAAACTATGGTAATGCTAGCAAAATTGTAGAAGTTATGGCCATTTGAACATTGAAAATCTTTAAACTTGATTTACTCGGAATTGGTGCTAGTTAGAGGGGTCAAAGTCGGCACTTTTTCAAATTAACAAATCCTCGGATGTTTATACATTTTTGGAAAGGCTATTCCTTCAGCTGTCCAAAAATGTATAAACTATGGTAATGCTAGCAAAATTGTAGAAGTTATGGCCATTTGAACATTGAAAATCTTTAAACTTGATTTACTCGGAATTGGTGCTAGTTAGAGGGGTCAAAGTCGGCACTTTTTCAAATTAACAAATCCTCGGATGTTTATACATTTTTGGAAAGGCTATTCCTCCAGCTGTCCAAAAATGTATAAACTATGGTAATGCTAGCAAAATTGTAGAAGTTATGGCCATTTGAACATTGAAAATCTTTAAACTTGATTTGCTCGGAATTGGTGCTAGTTAGAGGGGTCAAGGTCGGCACTTTTTCAAATTAACAAATCCTCGGATGTTTATACATTTTTGGAAAGGCTATTCCTCCAGCTGTCCAAAAATGTATAAACTATGGTAATGCTAGCAAAATTGTAGAAGTTATGGCCATTTGAACATTGAAAATCTTTAAACTTGATTTACTCGGAATTGGTGTAGTTAGAGGGGTCAAAGTCGGCACTTTTTCAAATTAACAAATCCTCGGATGTTTATACATTTTTGGAAAGGCTATTCCTCCAGCTGTCCAAAAATGTATAAACTATGGTAATGCTAGCAAAATTGTAGAAGTTATGGCCATTTGAACATTGAAAATCTTTAAACTTGATTTACTTGGAATTGGTGCTCGTTAGAGGGGTCAAAGTCGGCACTTTTTCAAATTAACAAATCCTTGGATGTTTATACATTTTTGGAAAGGCTATTCCTCCAGCTGTCCAAAAATGTATAAACTATGGTAATGCTAGCAAAATTGTAGAAGTTATGGCCATTTGAACATTGAAAATCTTTAAACTTGATTTACGCGGAATTGGTGCTCGTTAGAGGGGTCAAAGTCGGCACTTTTTCAAATTGACAAATCCTCGGAAGTTTATACATTTTTGGAAAGGCTATTCCTCCAGCTGTCCAAAAATGTATAAACTATGGTAATGCTAGCAAAATTGTAGAAGTTATGGCCATTTGAACATTGAAAATCTTTAAACTTGATTTACTCGGAATTGGTGTAGTTAGAGGGGTCAAAGTCGGCACTTTTTCAAATTAACAAATCCTCGGATGTTTATACATTTTTGGAAAGGCTATTCCTCCAGCTATCCAAAAATGTATAAACTTTCTTAATGCTAGCAAAATTGTAGAAGTTATGGCCATTTGAACATTGAAAATCTTTAAACTTGATTTACTCGGAATTGGTGCTAGTTAGAGGGGTCAAAGTCGGCACTTTTTCAAACTGACAAATCCTCGGATGTTTATACATTTTTGGAAAGGCTATTACCCGAGCTATCCAAAAATGTATAAACTATGGTAATGCTAGCAAAATTGTAGAAGTTATGGCCATTTGAACATTGAAAATCTTTAAACTTGATTTACTCGGAATTGGTGCTAGTTAGAGGGGTCAAAGTCGGCACTTTTTCAAATTAACAAATCCTCGGATGTTTATACATTTTTGGAAAGGCTATTCCTCCAGCTGTCCAAAAATGTATAAACTATGGTAATGCTAGCAAAATTGTAGAAGTTATGGCCATTTGAACATTGAAAATCTTTAAACTTGATTTACTCGGAATTGGTGCTCGTTAGAGGGGTCAAAGTCGGCACTTTTTCAAATTAACAAATCCTTGGATGTTTATACATTTTTGGAAATTCTATTCCTTCAGCTGTCCAAAAATGTATAAACTATGGTAATGCTAGCAAAATTGTAGAAGTTATGGCCATTTGAACATTGAAAATCTTTAAACTTGATTTACTCGGAATTGGTGCTAGTTAGAGGGGTCAAAGTCGGCACTTTTTCAAATTAACAAATCCTTGGATGTTTATACATTTTTGGAAAGGCTATTCCTCCAGCTGTCCAAAAATGTATAAACTATGGTAATGCTAGCAAAATTGTAGAAGTTATGGCCATTTGAACATTGAAAATCTTTAAACTTGATTTACTCGGAATTGGTGCTAGTTAGAGGGGTCAAAGTCGGCACTTTTTCAAATTAACAAATCCTTGGATGTTTATACATTTTTGGAAATTCTATTCCTTCAGCTGTCCAAAAATGTATAAACTATGGTAATGCTAGCAAAATTGTAGAAGTTATGGCCATTTGAACATTGAAAATCTTTAAACTTGATTTACTCGGAATTGGTGCTAGTTAGAGGGGTCAAAGTCGGCACTTTTTCAAATTAACAAATCCTCGGATGTTTATACATATTTGGAAAGGCTATTCCTCCAGCTGTCCAAAAATGTATAAACTATGGTAATGCTAGCAAAATTGTAGAAGTTATGGCCATTTGAACATTGCAAATCTTTAAACTTGATTTGCTCGGAATTGGTGCTAGTTAGAGGGGTCAAAGTCGGCACTTTTTCAAATTAACAAATCCTCGGATGTTTATACATTTTTGGAAAGGCTATTCCTCCAGCTGTCCAAAAATGTATAAACTATGGTAATGCTAGCAAAATTGTAGAAGTTATGGCCATTTGAACATTGAAAATCTTTAAACTTGATTTGCTCGGAATTGGTGCTAGTTAGAGGGGTCAAGGTCGGCACTTTTTCAAATTAACAAATCCTCGGATGTTTATACATTTTTGGAAGGGTATTCCTCCAGCTGTCCAAAAATGTATAAACTATGGTAATGCTAGCAAAATTGTAGAAGTTATGGCCATTTGAACATTGAAAATCTTTAAACTTGATTTACTCGGAATTGGTGCTAGTTAGAGGGGTCAAAGTCGGCACTTTTTCAAATTAACAAATCCTCGGATGTTTATACATTTTTGGAAAGGCTATTCCTCCAGCTGTCCAAAAATGTATAAACTATGGTAATGCTAGCAAAATTGTAGAAGTTATGGCCATTTGAACATTGAAAATCTTTAAACTTGATTTACTCGGAATTGGTGCTAGTTAGAGGGGTCAAAGTCGGCACTTTTTCAAATTAACAAATCCTCGGATGTTTATACATTTTTGGAAAGGCTATTCCTCCAGCTGTCCAAAAATGTATAAACTATGGTAATGCTAGCAAAATTGTAGAAGTTATGGCCATTTGAACATTGAAAATCTTTAAACTTGATTTACTCGGAATTGGTGCTAGTTAGAGGGGTCAAAGTCGGCACTTTTTCAAATTAACAAATCCTCGGATGTTTATACATTTTTGGAAAGGCTATTCCTCCAGCTGTCCAAAAATGTATAAACTATGGTAATGCTAGCAAAATTGTAGAAGTTATGGCCATTTGAACATTGAAAATCTTTAAACTTGATTTACTCGGAATTGGTGCTAGTTAGAGGGGTCACAGTCGGCACTTTTTCAAATTAACAAATCCTCGGATGTTTATACATTTTTGGAAAGGCTATTCCTCCAGCTGTCCAAAAATGTATAAACTATGGTAATGCTAGCAAAATTGTAGAAGTTATGGCCATTTGAACATTGAAAATCTTTAAACTTGATTTGCTCGGAATTGGTGCTAGTTAGAGGGGTCAAGGTCGGCACTTTTTCAAATTAACAAATCCTCGGATGTTTATACATTTTTGGAAGGGTATTCCTCCAGCTGTCCAAAAATGTATAAACTATGGTAATGCTAGCAAAATTGTAGAAGTTATGGCCATTTGAACATTGAAAATCTTTAAACTTGATTTACTCGGAATTGGTGCTAGTTAGAGGGGTCAAAGTCGGCACTTTTTCAAATTAACAAATCCTCGGATGTTTATACATTTTTGGAAAGGCTATTCCTCCAGCTGTCCAAAAATGTATAAACTATGGTAATGCTAGCAAAATTGTAGAAGTTATGGCCATTTGAACATTGAAAATCTTTAAACTTGATTTACTCGGAATTGGTGCTAGTTAGAGGGGTCAAAGTCGGCACTTTTTCAAATTAACAAATCCTCGGATGTTTATACATTTTTGGAAAGGCTATTCCTCCAGCTGTCCAAAAATGTATAAACTATGGTAATGCTAGCAAAATTGTAGAAGTTATGGCCATTTGAACATTGAAAATCTTTAAACTTGATTTACTCGGAATTGGTGCTAGTTAGAGGGGTCAAAGTCGGCACTTTTTCAAATTAACAAATCCTCGGATGTTTATACATTTTTGGAAAGGCTATTCCTCCAGCTGTCCAAAAATGTATAAACTATGGTAATGCTAGCAAAATTGTAGAAGTTATGGCCATTTGAACATTGAAAATCTTTAAACTTGATTTACTCGGAATTGGTGCTAGTTAGAGGGGTCAAAGTCGGCACTTTTTCAAATTAACAAATCCTCGGATGTTTATACATTTTTGGAAAGGCTATTCCTCCAGCTGTCCAAAAATGTATAAACTATGGTAATGCTAGCAAAATTGTAGAAGTTATGGCCATTTGAACATTGAAAATCTTTAAACTTGATTTACTCGGAATTGGTGCTAGTTAGAGGGGTCACAGTCGGCACTTTTTCAAATTAACAAATCCTCGGATGTTTATACATTTTTGGAAAGGCTATTCCTCCAGCTGTCCAAAAATGTATAAACTATGGTAATGCTAGCAAAATTGTAGAAGTTATGGCCATTTGAACATTGAAAATCTTTAAACTTGATTTACTCGGAATTGGTGCTAGTTAGAGGGGTCAAAGTCGGCACTTTTTCAAATTAACAAATCCTCGGATGTTTATACATTTTTGGAAAGGCTATTCCTCCAGCTGTCCAAAAATGTATAAACTATGGTAATGCTAGCAAAATTGTAGAAGTTATGGCCATTTGAACATTGAAAATCTTTAAACTTGATTTACTCGGAATTGGTGCTAGTTAGAGGGGTCAAAGTCGGCACTTTTTCAAATTAACAAATCCTCGGATGTTTATACATTTTTGGAAAGGCTATTCCTCCAGCTGTCCAAAAATGTATAAACTATGGTAATGCTAGCAAAATTGTAGAAGTTATGGCCATTTGAACATTGAAAATCTTTAAACTTGATTTACTCGGAATTGGTGCTAGTTAGAGGGGTCAAAGTCGGCACTTTTTCAAATTAACAAATCCTCGGATGTTTATACATTTTTGGAAAGGCTATTCCTCCAGCTGTCCAAAAATGTATAAACTATGGTAATGCTAGCAAAATTGTAGAAGTTATGGCCATTTGAACATTGAAAATCTTTAAACTTGATTTACTCGGAATTGGTGCTAGTTAGAGGGGTCAAAGTCGGCACTTTTTCAAATTAACAAATCCTCGGATGTTTATACATTTTTGGAAAGGCTATTCCTCCAGCTGTCCAAAAATGTATAAACTATGGTAATGCTAGCAAAATTGTAGAAGTTATGGCCATTTGAACATTGAAAATCTTTAAACTTGATTTACTCGGAATTGGTGCTAGTTAGAGGGGTCAAAGTCGGCACTTTTTCAAATTAACAAATCCTCGGATGTTTATACATTTTTGGAAAGGCTATTCCTCCAGCTGTCCAAAAATGTATAAACTATGGTAATGCTAGCAAAATTGTAGAAGTTATGGCCATTTGAACATTGAAAATCTTTAAACTTGGTTTACTCGGAATTGGTGCTAGTTAGAGGGGTCAAAGTCGGCACTTTTTCAAATTAACAAATCCTCGGATGTTTATACATTTTTGGAAAGGCTATTCCTCCAGCTGTCCAAAAATGTATAAACTATGGTAATGCTAGCAAAATTGTAGAAGTTATGGCCATTTGAACATTGAAAATCTTTAAACTTGGTTTACTCGGAATTGGTGCAGTTAGAGGGGTCAAAGTCGGCACTTTTTCAAATTAAAAAATCTTCGGATGTTTATACATTTTTGGAAAGGCTATTGCTCCAGCTGTCCAAAAATGTATAAACTATGGTAATGCTAGCAAAATTGTAGAAGTTATGGCCATTTGAACATTGAAAATCTTTAAACTTGATTTACTCGGAATTGGTGTAGTTAGAGGGGTCAAAGTCGGCACTTTTTCAAATTGACAAATCCTCGGATGTTTATACATTTTTGGAAAGGCTATTCCTCCAGCTGTCCAAAAATGTATAAACTATGGTAATGCTAGCAAAATTGTAGAAGTTATGGCCATTTGAACATTGAAAATCTTTAAACTTGATTTACTCGGAATTGGTGCTAGTTAGAGGGGTCAAAGTCGGCACTTTTTCAAATTGACAAATCCTCGGATGTTTATACATTTTTGGAAAGGCTATTCCTCCAGCTGTCCAAAAATGTATAAACTATGGTAATGCTAGCAAAATTGTAGAAGTTATGGCCATTTGAACATTCAAAATCTTTAAACTTGATTTACTCGGAATTGGTGCTAGTTAGAGGGGTCAAAGTCGGCACTTTTTCAAATTAACAAATCCTCGGATGTTTATACATTTTTGGAAAGGCTATTCCTCCAGCTATCCAAAAATGTATAAACTTTCTTAATGCTAGCAAAATTGTAGAAGTTATGGCCATTTGAACATTGAAAATCTTTAAACTTGATTTACTCGGAATTGATGCTAGTTAGAGGGGTCAAAGTCGGCACTTTTTCAAACTGACAAATCCTCGGATGTTTATACATTTTTGGAAAGGCTATTACCCGAGCTATCCAAAAATGTATAAACTATGGTAATGCTAGCAAAATTGTAGAAGTTATGGCCATTTGAACATTGAAAATCTTTAAACTGGATTTACTCGGAATTGGTGCTCGTTAGAGGGGTCAAAGTCGGCACTTTTTCAAATTAACAAATCCTCGGATGTTTATACATTTTTGGAAAGGCTATTCCTCCAGCTGCACTTTTTCAAATTAACAAATCCTCGGATGTTTATACATTTTTGGAAAGGCTATTCCTTCAGCTGTCCAAAAATGTATAAACTATGGTAATGCTAGCAAAATTGTAGAAGTTATGGCCATTTGAACATTGAAAATCTTTAAACTTGATTTACTCGGAATTGGTGCTAGTTAGAGGGGTCAAAGTCGGCACTTTTTCAAATTAAAAAATCTTCGGATGTTTATACATTTTTGGAAAGGCTATTCCTCCAGCTGTCCAAAAATGTATAAACTATGGTAATGATAGCAAAATTGGCTATTACCCCAGCTATCCAAAAATGTACAAACTATGGTAATGCTAGCAAAATTGTAGAAGTTATGGCCATTTGAAATTGAAAATCTATAAACATGATTTTTGGAAAGGCTATTACCCATGCTATAAAATTCGGCACTTTTTTCAAATTGAGAAATCCTCGGATGTTTATACATTTTTGGAAAGGCTATTACCCCAGCTATCCAAAAATGTACAAACTATGGTAATGCTAGCAAAATTGTAGAAGTTATGGCCATTTGAACATTGAAAATCTTTAAACTTGATTTACTCGGAATTGGTGCTAGTTAGAGGGGTCAAAGTCGGCACTTTTTCAAATTAACAAATCCTCGGATGTTTATACATATTTGGAAAGGCTATTCCTCCAGCTGTCCAAAAATGTATAAACTATGGTAATGCTAGCAAAATTGTAGAAGTTATGGCCATTTGAACATTGAAAATCTTTAAACTTGATTTACTCGGAATTGGTGCTAGTTAGAGGGGTCAAAGTCGGCACTTTTTCAAATTAACAAATCCTCGGATGTTTATACATTTTTGGAAAGGCTATTCCTCCAGCTGTCCAAAAATATATAAACTATGGTAATGCTAGCAAAATTGTAGAAGTTATGGCCATTTGAACATTGAAAATCTTTAAACTTGATTTACTCGGAATTGGTGCTAGTTAGAGGGGTCAAAGTCGGCACTTTTTCAAATTAACAAATCCTCGGATGTTTATACATTTTTGGAAAGGCTATTCCTCCAGCTGTCCAAAAATGTATAAACTATGGTAATGCTAGCAAAATTGTAGAAGTTATGGCCATTTGAACATTGAAAATCTTTAAACTTGATTTACTCGGAATTGGTGCTAGTTAGAGGGGTCAAAGTCGGCACTTTTTCAAATTAACAAATCCTCGGATGTTTATACATATTTGGAAAGGCTATTCCTCCAGCTGTCCAAAAATGTATAAACTATGGTAATGCTAGCAAAATTGTAGAAGTTATGGCCATTTGAACATTGAAAATCTTTAAACTTGATTTACTCGGAATTGGTGCTAGTTAGAGGGGTCAAAGTCGGCACTTTTTCAAATTAACAAATCCTCGGATGTTTATACATTTTTGGAAAGGCTATTCCTCCAGCTGTCCAAAAATGTATAAACTATGGTAATGTTAGCAAAATTGTAGAAGTTATGCCCATTTGAACATTGAAAATCTTTAAACTTGATTTACTCGGAATTGGTGCTAGTTAGAGGGGTCAAAGTCGGCACTTTTTCAAATTAACAAATCCTCGGATGTTTATACATTTTTGGAAAGGCTATTCCTCCAGCTGTCCAAAAATGTATAAACTATGGTAATGCTAGCAAAATTGTAGAAGTTATGGCCATTTGAACATTGAAAATCTTTAAACTTGATTTGCTCGGAATTGGTGCTAGTTAGAGGGGTCAAGGTCGGCACTTTTTCAAATTAACAAATCCTCGGATGTTTATACATTTTTGGAAAGGCTATTCCTCCAGCTGTCCAAAAATGTATAAACTATGGTAATGCTAGCAAAATTGTAGAAGTTATGGCCATTTGAACATTGAAAATCTTTAAACTTGATTTACTCGGAATTGGTGCTAGTTAGAGGGGTCAAAGTCGGCACTTTTTCAAATTAACAAATCCTCGGATGTTTATACATTTTTGGAAAGGCTATTCCTCCAGCTGTCCAAAAATGTATAAACTATGGTAATGCTAGCAAAATTGTAGAAGTTATGGCCATTTGAACATTGAAAATCTTTAAACTTGATTTACTCGGAATTGGTGCTAGTTAGAGGGGTGAAAGTCGGCACTTTTTCAAATTAACAAATCCTCGGATGTTTATACATTTTTGGAAAGGCTATTCCTCCAGCTGTCCAAAAATGTATAAACTATGGTAATGCTAGCAAAATTGTAGAAGTTATGGCCATTTGAACATTGAAAATCTTTAAACTTGATTTACTCGGAATTGGTGCTAGTTAGAGGGGTCAAAGTCGGCACTTTTTCAAATTAACAAATCCTCGGATGTTTATACATTTTTGGAAAGGCTATTCCTCCAGCTGTCCAAAAATGTATAAACTATGGTAATGCTAGCAAAATTGTAGAAGTTATGGCCATTTGAACATTGAAAATCTTTAAACTTGATTTACTCGGAATTGGTGCTAGTTAGAGGGGTCAAAGTCGGCACTTTTTCAAATTAACAAATCCTCGGATGTTTATACATTTTTGGAAAGGCTATTCCTCCAGCTGTCCAAAAATGTATAAACTATGGTAATGCTAGCAAAATTGTAGAAGTTATGGCCATTTGAACATTCAAAATCTTTAAACTTGATTTACTCGGAATTGGTGCTAGTTAGAGGGGTCAAAGTCGGCACTTTTTCAAATTGACAAATCCTCGGATGTTTATACATTTTTGGAAAGGCTATTCCTCCAGCTGTCCAAAAATGTATAAACTATGGTAATGCTGCTGAAAATCTTTAAACTTGATTTACTCGGAATTGGTGCTAGTTAGAGGGGTCAAAGTCGGCACTTTTTCAAATTAACAAATCCTCGGATGTTTATACATTTTTGAAAAGGCTATTCCTCCAGCTGTCCAAAAATGTATAAACTATGGTAATGCTAGCAAAATTGTAGAAGTTATGGCCATTTGAACATTGAAAATCTTTAAACTTGATTTACTCGGAATTGGTGCTAGTTAGAGGGGTCAAAGTCGGCACTTTTTCAAATTAACAAATCCTCGGATGTTTATACATTTTTGGAAAGGCTATTCCTCCAGCTGTCCAAAAATGTATAAACTATGGTAATGCTAGCAAAATTGTAGAAGTTATGGCCATTTGAACATTCAAAATCTTTAAACTTGATTTACTCGGAATTGGTGCTAGTTAGAGGGGTCAAAGTCGGCACTTTTTCAAATTGACAAATCCTCGGATGTTTATATATTTTTGGAAAGGCTATTCCTCCAGCTGTCCAAAAATGTATAAACTATGGTAATGCTGCTGAAAATCTTTAAACTTGATTTACTCGGAATTGGTGCTAGTTAGAGGGGTCAAAGTCGGCACTTTTTCAAATTAACAAATCCTCGGATGTTTATACATTTTTGGAAAGGCTATTCCTCCAGCTGTCCAAAAATGTATAAACTATGGTAATGCTAGCAAAATTGTAGAAGTTATGGCCATTTGAACATTGAAAATCTTTAAACTTGATTTACTCGGAATTGGTGCTAGTTAGAGGGGTCAAAGTCGGCACTTTTTCAAATTGACAAATCCTCGGATGTTTATACATTTTTGGAAAGGCTATTTCTCCAGCTGTCCAAAAATGTATAAACTATGGTAATGCTAGCAAAATTGTAGAAGTTATGGCCATTTGAACATTGAAAATCTTTAAACTTGATTTACTCGGAATTGGTGCTAGTTAGAGGGGTCAAAGTCGGCACTTTTTCAAATTGACAAATCCTCGGATGTTTATACATTTTTGGAAAGGCTATTCCTCCAGCTGTCCAAAAATGTATAAACTATGGTAATGCTAGCAAAATTGTAGAAGTTATGGCCATTTGAACATTGAAAATCTTTAAACTTGATTTACTCGGAATTGGTGCTAGTTAGAGGGGTCAAAGTCGGCACTTTTTCAAATTAACAAATGCTCGGATGTTTTTACATTTCTGGAAAGGCTATTCCTCCAGCTGTCCAAAAATGTATAAACTATGGTAATGCTAGCAAAATTGTAGAAGTTATGGCCATTTGAACATTGAAAATCTTTAAACTTGATTTACTCGGAATTGGTGTAGTTAGAGGGGTCAAAGTCGGCACTTTTTCAAATCGACAAATTCTTGGATGTTTATACATTTTTGGAAAGGCTATTCTTCCAGCTATCCAAAAATGTATAAACTTTCTTAATGCTAGCAAAATTGTAGAAGTTATGGCCATTTGAACATTGAAAATCTTTAAACTTGATATACTCGGAATTGGTGCTAGTTAGAGGGGTCAAAGTCGGCACTTTTTCAAATTGACAAATCCTCGGATGTTTATACATTTTTGGAAAGGCTATTTCTCCAGCTGTCCAAAAATGTATAAACTATGGTAATGCTAGCAAAATTGTAGAAGTTATGGCCATTTGAACATTCAAAATCTTTAAACTTGATTTACTCGGAATTGGTGCTAGTTAGAGGGGTCAAAGTCGGCACTTTTTCAAATTGACAAATCCTCGGATGTTTATACATTTTTGGAAAGGCTATTCCTCCAGCTGTCCAAAAATGTATAAACTATGGTAATGCTAGCAAAATTGTAGAAGTTATGGCCATTTGAACATTGAAAATCTTTAAACTTGATTTACTCGGAATTGGTGTAGTTAGAGGGGTCAAAGTCGGCACTTTTTCAAATCGACAAATTCTTGGATGTTTATACATTTTTGGAAAGGCTATTCCTCCAGCTATCCAAAAATGTATAAACTTTCTTAATGCTAGCAAAATTGTAGAAGTTATGGCCATTTGAACATTGAAAATCTTTAAACTTGATTTACTCGGAATTGGTGCTAGTTAGAGGGGTCAAAGTCGGCACTTTTTCAAATTAACAAATGCTCGGATGTTTTTACATTTTTGGAAAGGCTATTCCTCCAGCTGTCCAAAAATGTATAAACTATGGTAATGCTAGCAAAATTGTAGAAGTTATGGCCATTTGAACATTGAAAATCTTTAAACTTGATTTACTCGGAATTGGTGTAGTTAGAGGGGTCAAAGTCGGCACTTTTTCAAATCGACAAATCCTCGGATGTTTATACATTTTTGGAAAGGCTATTTCTCCAGCTGTCCAAAAATGTATAAACTATGGTAATGCTAGCAAAATTGTAGAAGTTATGGCCATTTGAACATTCAAAATCTTTAAACTTGATTTACTCGGAATTGGTGCTAGTTAGAGGGGTCAAAGTCGGCACTTTTTCAAATTGACAAATCCTCGGATGTTTATACATTTTTGGAAAGGCTATTTCTCCAGCTGTCCAAAAATGTATAAACTATGGTAATGCTAGCAAAATTGTAGAAGTTATGGCCATTTGAACATTCAAAATCTTTAAACTTGATTTACTCGGAATTGGTGCTAGTTAGAGGGGTCAAAGTCGGCACTTTTTCAAATTGACAAATCCTCGGATGTTTATACATTTTTGGAAAGGCTATTCCTCCAGCTGTCCAAAAATGTATAAACTATGGTAATGCTAGCAAAATTGTAGAAGTTATGGCCATTTGAACATTGAAAATCTTTAAACTTGATTTACTCGGAATTGGTGTAGTTAGAGGGGTCAAAGTCGGCACTTTTTCAAATCGACAAATTCTTGGATGTTTATACATTTTTGGAAAGGCTATTCCTCCAGCTATCCAAAAATGTATAAACTTTCTTAATGCTAGCAAAATTGTAGAAGTTATGGCCATTTGAACATTGAAAATCTTTAAACTTGATTTACTCGGAATTGGTGCTAGTTAGAGGGGTCAAAGTCGGCACTTTTTCAAATTGACAAATCCTCGGATGTTTATACATTTTTGGAAAGGCTATTTCTCCAGCTGTCCAAAAATGTATAAACTATGGTAATGCTAGCAAAATTGTAGAAGTTATGGCCATTTGAACATTGAAAATCTTTAAACTTGATTTACTCGGAATTGGTGCTAGTTAGAGGGGTCAAAGTCGGCACTTTTTCAAATTAACAAATCCTCGGATGTTTATACATTTTTGGAAAGGCTATTTCTCCAGCTGTCCAAAAATGTATAAACTATGGTAATGCTAGCAAAATTGTAGAAGTTATGGCCATTTGAACATTCAAAATCTTTAAACTTGATTTACTCGGAATTGGTGCTAGTTAGAGGGGTCAAAGTCGGCACTTTTTCAAATTAACAAATCCTCGGATGTTTATACATTTTTGGAAAGGCTATTCCTCCAGCTGTCCAAAAATGTATAAACTATGGTAATGCTAGCAAAATTGTAGAAGTTATGGCCATTTGAACATTGAAAATCTTTAAACTTGATTTACTCGGAATTGGTGTAGTTAGAGGGGTCAAAGTCGGCACTTTTTCAAATTGACAAATCCTCGGATGTTTATACATTTTTGGAAAGGCTATTCCTCCAGCTGTCCAAAAATGTATAAACTATGGTAATGCTAGCAAAATTGTAGAAGTTATGGCCATTTGAACATTGAAAATCTTTAAACTTGATTTACTCGGAATTGGTGTAGTTAGAGGGGTCAAAGTCGGCACTTTTTCAAATTGACAAATCCTCGGATGTTTATACATTTTTGGAAAGGCTATTCCTCCAGCTGTCCAAAAATGTATAAACTATGGTAATGCTAGCAAAATTGTAGAAGTTATGGCCATTTGAACATTGAAAATCTTTAAACTTGATTTACTCGGAATTGGTGCTAGTTAGAGGGGTCAAAGTCGGCACTTTTTCAAACTGACAAATCCTCGGATGTTTATACATTTTTGGAAAGGCTATTACCCGAGCTATCCAAAAATGTATAAACTATGGTAATGCTAGCAAAATTGAAGAAGTTATGGCCATTTGAACATTGAAAATCTTTAAACTTGATTTACTCGGAATTGGTGCTAGTTAGAGGGGTCAAAGTCGGCACTTTTTCAAATTAACAAATCCTCGGATGTTTATACATTTTTGGAAAGGCTATTCCTCCAGCTGTCCAAAAATGTATAAACTATGGTAATGCTAGCAAAATTGTAGAAGTTATGGCCATTTGAACATTGAAAATCTTTAAACTTGATTTACTCGGAATTGGTGCTCGTTAGAGGGGTCAAAGTCGGCACTTTTTCAAATTAACAAATCCTCGGATGTTTATACATTTTTGGAAAGGCTATTCCTCCAGCTGTCCAAAAATGTATAAACTATGGTAATGCTAGCAAAATTGTAGAAGTTATGGCCATTTGAACATTGAAAATCTTTAAACTTGATTTACTCGGAATTGGTGCTAGTTAGAGGGGTCAAAGTCGGCACTTTTTCAAATTAACAAATCCTCGGATGTTTATACATTTTTGGAAAGGCTATTCCTCCAGCTGTCCAAAAATGTATAAACTATGGTAATGCTAGCAAAATTGTAGAAGTTATGGCCATTTGAACATTGAAAATCTTTAAACTTGATTTACTCGGAATTGGTGCTAGTTAGAGGGGTCAAAGTCGGCACTTTTTCAAATTAACAAATCCTCGGATGTTTATACATTTTTGGAAAGGCTATTCCTCCAGCTGTCCAAAAATGTATAAACTATGGTAATGCTAGCAAAATTGTAGAAGTTATGGCCATTTGAACATTGAAAATCTTTAAACTTGATTTACTCGGAATTGGTGCTAGTTAGAGGGGTCAAAGTCGGCACTTTTTCAAATTAACAAATCCTCGGATGTTTATACATTTTTGGAAAGGCTATTCCTCCAGCTGTCCAAAAATGTATAAACTATGGTAATGCTAGCAAAATTGTAGAAGTTATGGCCATTTGAACATTGAAAATCTTTAAACTTGATTTACTCGGAATTGGTGCTAGTTAGAGGGGTCAAAGTCGGCACTTTTTCAAATTAACAAATCCTCGGATGTTTATACATTTTTGGAAAGGCTATTCCTCCAGCTGTCCAAAAATGTATAAACTATGGTAATGCTAGCAAAATTGTAGAAGTTATGGCCATTTGAACATTGAAAATCTTTAAACTTGATTTACTCGGAATTGGTGCTAGTTAGAGGGGTCAAAGTCGGCACTTTTTCAAATTAACAAATCCTCGGATGTTTATACATATTTGGAAAGGCTATTCCTCCAGCTGTCCAAAAATGTATAAACTATGGTAATGCTAGCAAAATTGTAGAAGTTATGGCCATTTGAACATTGAAAATCTTTAAACTTGATTTGCTCGGAATTGGTGCTAGTTAGAGGGGTCAAAGTCGGCACTTTTTCAAATTAACAAATCCTCGGATGTTTATACATTTTTGGAAAGGCTATTCCTCCAGCTGTCCAAAAATGTATAAACTATGGTAATGCTAGCAAAATTGTAGAAGTTATGGCCATTTGAACATTGAAAATCTTTAAACTTGATTTACTCGGAATTGGTGCTAGTTAGAGGGGTCAAAGTCGGCACTTTTTCAAATTAACAAATCCTCGGATGTTTATACATATTTGGAAAGGCTATTCCTCCAGCTGTCCAAAAATGTATAAACTATGGTAATGCTAGCAAAATTGTAGAAGTTATGGCCATTTGAACATTGAAAATCTTTAAACTTGATTTACTCGGAATTGGTGCTAGTTAGAGGGGTCAAAGTCGGCACTTTTTCAAATTAACAAATCCTCGGATGTTTATACATTTTTGGAAAGGCTATTCCTCCAGCTGTCCAAAAATGTATAAACTATGGTAATGCTAGCAAAATTGTAGAAGTTATGGCCATTTGAACATTCAAAATCTTTAAACTTGATTTACTCGGAATTGGTGCTAGTTAGAGGGGTCAAAGTCGGCACTTTTTCAAATTAACAAATCCTCGGATGTTTATACATTTTTGGAAAGGCTATTCCTCCAGCTGTCCAAAAATGTATAAACTATGGTAATGCTAGCAAAATTGTAGAAGTTATGGCCATTTGAACATTGAAAATCTTTAAACTTGATTTACTCGGAATTGGTGCTAGTTAGAGGGGTCAAAGTCGGCACTTTTTCAAATTAACAAATCCTCGGATGTTTATACATTTTTGGAAAGGCTATTCCTCCAGCTGTCCAAAAATGTATAAACTATGGTAATGCTAGCAAAATTGTAGAAGTTATGGCCATTTGAACATTGAAAATCTTTAAACTTGATTTACTCGGAATTGGTGCTAGTTAGAGGGGTCAAAGTCGGCACTTTTTCAAATTAACAAATCCTCGGATGTTTATACATTTTTGGAAAGGCTATTCCTCCAGCTGTCCAAAAATGTATAAACTGTGGTAATGCTAGCAAAATTGTAGAAGTTATGGCCATTTGAACATTGAAAATCTTTAAACTTGATTTACTCGGAATTGGTGCTAGTTAGAGGGGTCAAAGTCGGCACTTTTTCAAATTAACAAATCCTCGGATGTTTATACATTTTTGGAAAGGCTATTCCTCCAGCTGTCCAAAAATGTATAAACTATGGTAATGCTAGCAAAATTGTAGAAGTTATGGCCATTTGAACATTGAAAATCTTTAAACTTGATTTACTCTGAATTGGTGCTAGTTAGAGGGGTCAAAGTCGGCACTTTTTCAAATTAACAAATCCTCGGATGTTTATACATTTTTGGAAAGGCTATTCCTCCAGCTGTCCAAAAATGTATAAACTATGGTAATGCTAGCAAAATTGTAGAAGTTATGGCCATTTGAACATTGAAAATCTTTAAACTTGATTTACTCGGAATTGGTGCTAGTTAGAGGGGTCAAAGTCGGCACTTTTTCAAATTAACAAATCCTCGGATGTTTATACATTTTTGGAAAGGCTATTCCTCCAGCTGTCCAAAAATGTATAAACTATGGTAATGCTAGCAAAATTGTAGAAGTTATGGCCATTTGAACATTGAAAATCTTTAAACTTGATTTGCTCGGAATTGGTGCTAGTTAGAGGGGTCAAGGTCGGCACTTTTTCAAATTAACAAATCCTCGGATGTTTATACATTTTTGGAAAGGCTATTCCTCCAGCTGTCCAAAAATGTATAAACTATGGTAATGCTAGCAAAATTGTAGAAGTTATGGCCATTTGAACATTGAAAATCTTTAAACTTGATTTACTCGGAATTGGTGCTAGTTAGAGGGGTCAAAGTCGGCACTTTTTCAAATTAACAAATCCTCGGATGTTTATACATATTTGGAAAGGCTATTCCTCCAGCTGTCCAAAAATGTATAAACTATGGTAATGCTAGCAAAATTGTAGAAGTTATGGCCATTTGAACATTGAAAATCTTTAAACTTGATTTGCTCGGAATTGGTGCTAGTTAGAGGGGTCAAAGTCGGCACTTTTTCAAATTAACAAATCCTCGGATGTTTATACATTTTTGGAAAGGCTATTCCTCCAGCTGTCCAAAAATGTATAAACTATGGTAATGCTAGCAAAATTGTAGAAGTTATGGCCATTTGAACATTGAAAATCTTTAAACTTGATTTACTCGGAATTGGTGCTAGTTAGAGGGGTCAAAGTCGGCACTTTTTCAAATTAACAAATCCTCGGATGTTTATACATATTTGGAAAGGCTATTCCTCCAGCTGTCCAAAAATGTATAAACTATGGTAATGCTAGCAAAATTGTAGAAGTTATGGCCATTTGAACATTGAAAATCTTTAAACTTGATTTACTCGGAATTGGTGCTAGTTAGAGGGGTCAAAGTCGGCACTTTTTCAAATTAACAAATCCTCGGATGTTTATACATTTTTGGAAAGGCTATTCCTCCAGCTGTCCAAAAATGTATAAACTATGGTAATGCTAGCAAAATTGTAGAAGTTATGGCCATTTGAACATTCAAAATCTTTAAACTTGATTTACTCGGAATTGGTGCTAGTTAGAGGGGTCAAAGTCGGCACTTTTTCAAATTAACAAATCCTCGGATGTTTATACATTTTTGGAAAGGCTATTCCTCCAGCTGTCCAAAAATGTATAAACTATGGTAATGCTAGCAAAATTGTAGAAGTTATGGCCATTTGAACATTGAAAATCTTTAAACTTGATTTACTCGGAATTGGTGCTAGTTAGAGGGGTCAAAGTCGGCACTTTTTCAAATTAACAAATCCTCGGATGTTTATACATTTTTGGAAAGGCTATTCCTCCAGCTGTCCAAAAATGTATAAACTATGGTAATGCTAGCAAAATTGTAGAAGTTATGGCCATTTGAACATTGAAAATCTTTAAACTTGATTTACTCGGAATTGGTGCTAGTTAGAGGGGTCAAAGTCGGCACTTTTTCAAATTAACAAATCCTCGGATGTTTATACATTTTTGGAAAGGCTATTCCTCCAGCTGTCCAAAAATGTATAAACTGTGGTAATGCTAGCAAAATTGTAGAAGTTATGGCCATTTGAACATTGAAAATCTTTAAACTTGATTTACTCGGAATTGGTGCTAGTTAGAGGGGTCAAAGTCGGCACTTTTTCAAATTAACAAATCCTCGGATGTTTATACATTTTTGGAAAGGCTATTCCTCCAGCTGCCCAAAAATGTATAAACTATGGCAATGCTAGCAAAATTGTAGAAGTTATGGCCATTTGAACATTCAAAATCTTTAAACTTGATTTACTCGGAATTGGTGCTAGTTAGAGGGGTCAAAGTCGGCACTTTTTCAAATTAACAAATCCTCGGATGTTTATACATTTTTGGAAAGGCTATTCCTCCAGCTGTCCAAAAATGTATAAACTATGGTAATGCTAGCAAAATTGTAGAAGTTATGGCCATTTGAACATTGAAAATCTTTAAACTTAATTTACTCGGAATTGGTGCTAGTTAGAGGGGTCAAAGTCGGCACTTTTTCAAATTAACAAATCCTCGGATGTTTATACATTTTTGGAAAGGCTATTCCTCCAGCTGTCCAAAAATGTATAAACTATGGTAATGCTAGCAAAATTGTAGAAGTTATGGCCATTTGAACATTGAAAATCTTTAAACTTGATTTACTCGGAATTGGTGCTAGTTAGAGGGGTCAAAGTCGGCACTTTTTCAAATTAACAAATCCTCGGATGTTTATACATTTTTGGAAAGGCTATTCCTCCAGCTGTCCAAAAATGTATAAACTATGGTAATGCTAGCAAAATTGTAGAAGTTATGGCCATTTGAACATTGAAAATCTTTAAACTTAATTTACTCGGAATTGGTGCTAGTTAGAGGGGTCAAAGTCGGCACTTTTTCAAATTAACAAATCCTCGGATGTTTATACATTTTTGGAAAGGCTATTCCTCCAGCTGTCCAAAAATGTATAAACTATGGTAATGCTAGCAAAATTGTAGAAGTTATGGCCATTTGAACATTGAAAATCTTTAAACTTAATTTACTCGGAATTGGTGCTAGTTAGAGGGGTCAAAGTCGGCACTTTTTCAAATTAACAAATCCTCGGATGTTTATACATTTTTGGAAAGGCTATTCCTCCAGCTGTCCAAAAATGTATAAACTATGGTAATGCTAGCAAAATTGTAGAAGTTATGGCCATTTGAACATTGAAAATCTTTAAACTTGATTTACTCGGAATTGGTGCTAGTTAGAGGGGTCAAAGTCGGCACTTTTTCAAATTAACAAATCCTCGGATGTTTATACATTTTTGGAAAGGCTATTCCTCCAGCTGTCCAAAAATTTATAAACTATGGTAATGCTAGCAAAATTGTAGAAGTTATGGCCATTTGAACATTCAAAATCTTTAAACTTGATTTACTCGGAATTGGTGCTAGTTAGAGGGGTCAAAGTCGGCACTTTTTCAAATTAACAAATCCTCGGATGTTTATACATTTTTGGAAAGGCTATTCCTCCAGCTGTCCAAAAATTTATAAACTATGGTAATGCTAGCAAAATTGTAGAAGTTATGGCCATTTGAACATTCAAAATCTTTAAACTTGATTTACTCGGAATTGGTGCTAGTTAGAGGGGTCAAAGTCGGCACTTTTTCAAATTAACAAATCCTCGGATGTTTATACATTTTTGGAAAGGCTATTCCTCCAGCTGTCCAAAAATGTATAAACTATGGTAATGCTAGCAAAATTGTAGAAGTTATGGCCATTTGAACATTGAAAATCTTTAAACTTAATTTACTCGGAATTGGTGCTAGTTAGAGGGGTCAAAGTCGGCACTTTTTCAAATTAACAAATCCTCGGATGTTTATACATTTTTGGAAAGGCTATTCCTCCAGCTGTCCAAAAATGTATAAACTATGGTAATGCTAGCAAAATTGTAGAAATTATGGCCATTTGAACATTGAAAATCTTTAAACTTGATTTACTCGGAATTGGTGCTAGTTAGAGGGGTCAAAGTCGGCACTTTTTCAAATTAACAAATCGTCGGATGTTTATACATTTTTGGAAAGGCTATTCCTCCAGCTGTCCAAAAATGTATAAACTATGGTAATGCTAACAAAATTGTAGAAATTATGGCCATTTGAACATTGAAAATCTTTAAACTTGATTTACTCGGAATTGGTGCTAGTTAGAGGGGTCAAAGTCGGCACTTTTTCAAATTAACAAATCCTCGAATGTTTATACATTTTTGGAAAGGCTATTCCTCCAGCTGTCCAAAAATGTATAAACTATGGTAATGCTAGCAAAATTGTAGAAGTTATGGCCATTTGAACATTGAAAATCTTTAAACTTGATTTACTCGGAATTGGTGCTAGTTAGAGGGGTCAAAGTCGGCACTTTTTCAAATTAACAAATCCTCGGATGTTTATACATTTTTGGAAAGGCTATTCCTCCAGCTGTCCAAAAATGTATAAACTATGGTAATGCTAGCAAAATTGTAGAAATTATGGCCATTTGAACATTGAAAATCTTTAAACTTGATTTACTCGGAATTGGTGCTAGTTAGAGGGGTCAAAGTCGGCACTTTTTCAAATTAACAAATCCTCGAATGTTTATACATTTTTGGAAAGGCTATTCCGCCAGCTGTCCAAAAATGTATAAACTATGGTAATGCTAGCAAAATTGTAGAAGTTATGGCCATTTGAACATTGAAAATCTTTAAACTTGATTTACTCGGAATTGGTGCTAGTTAGAGGAGTCAAAGTCGGCACTTTTTCAAATTAACAAATCCTCGAATGTTTATACACTTTTGGAAAGGCTATTCCTCCAGCTGTCCAAAAATGTATAAACTACCTATGGTAATGCTAGCAAAATTGTAGAAGTTATGGCCATTTGAACATTGAAAATCTTTAAACTTGATTTACTCGGAATTGGTGCTAGTTAGAGGGGTCAAAGTCGGCACTTTTTCAAATTAACAAATCCTCGGATGTTTATACATTTTTGGAAAGGCTATTCCTCCAGCTGTCCAAAAATGTATAAACTATGGTAATGCTAGCAAAATTGTAGAAGTTATGGCCATTTGAACATTGAAAATCTTTAAACTTGATTTACTCGGAATTGGTGCTCGTTAGAGGGGTCAAAGTCGGCACTTTTTCAAATTAACAAATCCTCGGATGTTTATACATTTTTGGAAAGGCTATTCCTCCAGCTGTCCAAAAATGAATAAACTATGGTAATGCTAGCAAAATTGTAGAAGTTATGGCCATTTGAACATTGAAAATCTTTAAACTTGATTTACTCGGAATTGGTGCTAGTTAGAGGGGTCAAAGTCGGCACTTTTTCAAATTAACAAATCCTCGGATGTTTATACATTTTTTTAAAGGCTATTCCTCCAGCTGTCCAAAAATGTATAAACTATGGTAATGCTAGCAAAATTGTAGAAGTTATGGCCATTTGAACATTGAAAATCTTTAAACTTGATTTACTCGGAATTGGTGCTAGTTAGAGGGGTCAAAGTCGGCACTTTTTCAAATTAACAAATCCTCGGATGTTTATACATTTTTGGAAAGGCTATTCCTCCAGCTGTCCAAAAATGTATAAACTATGGTAATGCTAGCAAAATTGTAGAAATTATGGCCATTTGAACATTGAAAATCTTTAAACTTGATTTACTCGGAATTGGTGCTAGTTAGAGGGGTCAAAGTCGGCACTTTTTCAAATTAACAAATCCTCGAATGTTTATACATTTTTGGAAAGGCTATTCCTCCAGCTGTCCAAAAATGTATAAACTATGGTAATGCTAGCAAAATTGTAGAAGTTATGGCCATTTGAACATTGAAAATCTTTAAACTTGATTTACTCGGAATTGGTGCTAGTTAGAGGAGTCAAAGTCGGCACTTTTTCAAATTAACAAATCCTCGAATGTTTATACATTTTTGGAAAGGCTATTCCTCCAGCTGTCCAAAAATGTATAAACTACCTATGGTAATGCTAGCAAAATTGTAGAAGTTATGGCCATTTGAACATTGAAAATCTTTAAACTTGATTTACTCGGAATTGGTGCTAGTTAGAGGAGTCAAAGTCGGCACTTTTTCAAATTAACAAATCCTCGAATGTTTATACATTTTTGGAAAGGCTATTCCTCCAGCTGTCCAAAAATGTATAAACTATGGTAATGCTAGCAAAATTGTAGAAGTTATGGCCATTTGAACATTGAAAATCTTTAAACTTGATTTACTCGGAATTGGTGCTAGTTAGAGGAGTCAAAGTCGGCACTTTTTCAAATTAACAAATCCTCGAATGTTTATACACTTTTGGAAAGGCTATTCCTCCAGCTGTCCAAAAATGTATAAACTACCTATGGTAATGCTAGCAAAATTGTAGAAGTTATGGCCATTTGAACATTGAAAATCTTTAAACTTGATTTACTCGGAATTGGTGCTAGTTAGAGGAGTCAAAGTCGGCACTTTTTCAAATTAACAAATCCTCGAATGTTTATACATTTTTGGAAAGGCTATTCCTCCAGCTGTCCAAAAATGTATAAACTACCTATGGTAATGCTAGCAAAATTGTAGAAGTTATGGCCATTTGAACATTGAAAATCTTTAAACTTGATTTACTCGGAATTGGTGCTAGTTAGAGGGGTCAAAGTCGGCACTTTTTCAAATTAACAAATCCTCGGATGTTTATACATTTTTGGAAAGGCTATTCCTCCAGCTGTCCAAAAATGTATAAACTATGGTAATGCTAGCAAAATTGTAGAAGTTATGGCCATTTGAACATTGAAAATCTTTAAACTTGATTTACTCGGAATTGGTGCTCGTTAGAGGGGTCAAAGTCGGCACTTTTTCAAATTAACAAATCCTCGGATGTTTATACATTTTTGGAAAGGCTATTCCTCCAGCTGTCCAAAAATGAATAAACTATGGTAATGCTAGCAAAATTGTAGAAGTTATGGCCATTTGAACATTGAAAATCTTTAAACTTGATTTACTCGGAATTGGTGCTAGTTAGAGGGGTCAAAGTCGGCACTTTTTCAAATTAACAAATCCTCGGATGTTTATACATTTTTTTAAAGGCTATTCCTCCAGCTGTCCAAAAATGTATAAACTATGGTAATGCTAGCAAAATTGTAGAAGTTATGGCCATTTGAACATTGAAAATCTTTAAACTTGATTTACTCGGAATTGGTGCTAGTTAGAGGGGTCAAAGTCGGCACTTTTTCAAATTAACAAATCCTCGGATGTTTATACATTTTTGGAAAGGCTATTCCTCCAGCTGTCCAAAAATGTATAAACTATGGTAATGCTAGCAAAATTGTAGAAATTATGGCCATTTGAACATTGAAAATCTTTAAACTTGATTTACTCGGAATTGGTGCTAGTTAGAGGGGTCAAAGTCGGCACTTTTTCAAATTAACAAATCCTCGAATGTTTATACATTTTTGGAAAGGCTATTCCTCCAGCTGTCCAAAAATGTATAAACTATGGTAATGCTAGCAAAATTGTAGAAGTTATGGCCATTTGAACATTGAAAATCTTTAAACTTGATTTACTCGGAATTGGTGCTAGTTAGAGGAGTCAAAGTCGGCACTTTTTCAAATTAACAAATCCTCGAATGTTTATACATTTTTGGAAAGGCTATTCCTCCAGCTGTCCAAAAATGTATAAACTACCTATGGTAATGCTAGCAAAATTGTAGAAGTTATGGCCATTTGAACATTGAAAATCTTTAAACTTGATTTACTCGGAATTGGTGCTAGTTAGAGGAGTCAAAGTCGGCACTTTTTCAAATTAACAAATCCTCGAATGTTTATACATTTTTGGAAAGGCTATTCCTCCAGCTGTCCAAAAATGTATAAACTACCTATGGTAATGCTAGCAAAATTGTAGAAGTTATGGCCATTTGAACATTGAAAATCTTTAAACTTGATTTACTCGGAATTGGTGCTAGTTAGAGGGGTCAAAGTCGGCACTTTTTCAAATTAACAAATCCTCGGATGTTTATACATTTTTGGAAAGGCTATTCCTCCAGCTGTCCAAAAATGTATAAACTATGGTAATGCTAGCAAAATTGTAGAAGTTATGGCCATTTGAACATTGAAAATCTTTAAACTTGATTTACTCGGAATTGGTGCTCGTTAGAGGGGTCAAAGTCGGCACTTTTTCAAATTAACAAATCCTCGGATGTTTATACATTTTTGGAAAGGCTATTCCTCCAGCTGTCCAAAAATGAATAAACTATGGTAATGCTAGCAAAATTGTAGAAGTTATGGCCATTTGAACATTGAAAATCTTTAAACTTGATTTACTCGGAATTGGTGCTAGTTAGAGGGGTCAAAGTCGGCACTTTTTCAAATTAACAAATCCTCGGATGTTTATACATTTTTTAAAGGCTATTCCTCCAGCTGTCCAAAAATGTATAAACTATGGTAATGCTAGCAAAATTGTAGAAGTTATGGCCATTTGAACATTGAAAATCTTTAAACTTGATTTACTCGGAATTGGTGCTAGTTAGAGGGGTCAAAGTCGGCACTTTTTCAAATTAACAAATCCTCGGATGTTTATACATTTTTGGAAAGGCTATTCCTCCAGCTGTCCAAAAATGTATAAACTATGGTAATGCTAGCAAAATTGTAGAAGTTATGGCCATTTGAACATTGAAAATCTTTAAACTTGATTTACTCGGAATTGGTGCTCGTTAGAGGGGTCAAAGTCGGCACTTTTTCAAATTAACAAATCCTCGGATGTTTATACATTTTTGGAAAGGCTATTCCTCCAGCTGTCCAAAAATGAATAAACTATGGTAATGCTAGCAAAATTGTAGAAGTTATGGCCATTTGAACATTGAAAATCTTTAAACTTGATTTACTCGGAATTGGTGCTAGTTAGAGGGGTCAAAGTCGGCACTTTTTCAAATTAACAAATCCTCGGATGTTTATACATTTTTGGAAAGGCTATTCCTCCAGCTGTCCAAAAATGAATAAACTATGGTAATGCTAGCAAAATTGTAGAAGTTATGGCCATTTGAACATTGAAAATCTTTAAACTTGATTTACTCGGAATTGGTGCTCGTTAGAGGGGTCAAAGTCGGCACTTTTTCAAATTAACAAATCCTCGGATGTTTATACATTTTTGGAAAGGCTATTCCTCCAGCTGTCCAAAAATGAATAAACTATGGTAATGCTAGCAAAATTGTAGAAGTTATGGCCATTTGAACATTGAAAATCTTTAAACTTGATTTACTCGGAATTGGTGCTAGTTAGAGGGGTCAAAGTCGGCACTTTTTCAAATTAACAAATCCTCGGATGTTTATACATTTTTGGAAAGGCTATTCCTCCAGCTGTCCAAAAATGTATAAACTATGGTAATGCTAGCAAAATTGTAGAAGTTATGGCCATTTGAACATTGAAAATCTTTAAACTTGATTTACTCGGAATTGGTGCTCGTTAGAGGGGTCAAAGTCGGCACTTTTTCAAATTAACAAATCCTCGGATGTTTATACATTTTTGGAAAGGCTATTCCTCCAGCTGTCCAAAAATGAATAAACTATGGTAATGCTAGCAAAATTGTAGAAGTTATGGCCATTTGAACATTGAAAATCTTTAAACTTGATTTACTCGGAATTGGTGCTAGTTAGAGGGGTCAAAGTCGGCACTTTTTCAAATTAACAAATCCTCGGATGTTTATACATTTTTGGAAAGGCTATTCCTCCAGCTGTCCAAAAATGTATAAACTATGGAAACGCTAGCAATATTGTAGAAGTTATGGCCATTTGAACATTGAAAATCTTTAAACTTGATTTGCTCGGAATTGGTGCTAGTTAGAGGGGTCAAAGTCGGCACTTTTTCAAATTAACAAATCCTCGGATGTTTATACATTTTTGGAAAGGCTATTCCTCCAGCTGTCCAAAAATGTATAAACTATGGTAATGCTAGCAAAATTGTAAAAGTTATGGCCATTTGAACATTGAAAATCTTTAAACTTGATTTACTCGGAATGGGTGCTCGTTAGAGGGGTCAAAGTCGGCACTTTTTCAAATTAACAAATCCTCGGATGTTTATACATTTTTGGAAAGGCTATTCCTCCAGCTGGCCAAAAATGAATAAACTATGGTAATGCTAGCAAAATTGTAGAAGTTATGGCCATTTGAACATTGAAAATCTTTAAACTTGATTTACTCGGAATTGGTGCTAGTTAGAGGGGTCAAAGTCGGCACTTTTTCAAATTAACAAATCCTCGGATGTTTATACATTTTTGGAAAGGCTATTCCTCCAGCTGTCCAAAAATGAATAAACTATGGTAATGCTAGCAAAATTGTAGAAGTTATGGCCATTTGAACATTGAAAATCTTTAAACTTGATTTACTCGGAATTGGTGCTAGTTAGAGGAGTCAAAGTCGGCACTTTTTCAAATTAACAAATCCTCGAATGTTTATACATTTTTGGAAAGGCTATTCCTCCAGCTGTCCAAAAATGTATAAACTATGGTAATGCTAGCAAAATTGTAGAAGTTATGGCCATTTGAACATTGAAAATCTTTAAACTTGATTTACTCGGAATTGGTGCTCGTTAGAGGGGTCAAAGTCAGCACTTTTTCAAATTAACAAATCCTCGGATGTTTATACATTTTTGGAAAGGCTATTCCTCCAGCTGTCCAAAAATGTATAAACTATGGAAACGCTAGCAATATTGTAGAAGTTATGGCCATTTGAACATTGAAAATCTTTAAACTTGATTTGCTCGGAATTGGTGCTAGTTAGAGGGGTCAAAGTCGGCACTTTTTCAAATTAACAAATCCTCGGATGTTTATACATTTTTGGAAAGGCTATTCCTCCAGCTGTCCAAAAATGTATAAACTATGGAAACGCTAGCAATATTGTAGAAGTTATGGCCATTTGAACATTGAAAATCTTTAAACTTGATTTACTCGGAATGGGTGCTCGTTAGAGGGGTCAAAGTCGGCACTTTTTCAAATTAACAAATCCTCGGATGTTTATACATTTTTGGAAAGGCTATTCCTCCAGCTGTCCAAAAATGAATAAACTATGGTAATGCTAGCAAAATTGTAGAAGTTATGGCCATTTGAACATTGAAAATCTTTAAACTTGATTTACTCGGAATTGGTGCTAGTTAGAGGGGTCAAAGTCGGCACTTTTTCAAATTAACAAATCCTCGGATGTTTATACATTTTTGGAAAGGCTATTCCTCCAGCTGTCCAAAAATGTATAAACTATGGTAATGCTAGCAAAATTGTAGAAGTTATGGCCATTTGAACATTGAAAATCTTTAAACTTGATTTACTCGGAATTGGTGCTCGTTAGAGGGGTCAAAGTCAGCACTTTTTCAAATTAACAAATCCTCGGATGTTTATACATTTTTGGAAAGGCTATTCCTCCAGCTGTCCAAAAATGAATAAACTATGGTAATGCTAGCAAAATTGTAGAAGTTATGGCCATTTGAACATTGAAAATCTTTAAACTTGATTTACTCGGAATTGGTGCTAGTTAGAGGGGTCAAAGTCGGCACTTTTTCAAATTAACAAATCCTCGGATGTTTATACATTTTTGGAAAGGCTATTCCTCCAGCTGTCCAAAAATGTATAAACTATGGTAATGCTAGCAAAATTGTAGAAGTTATGGCCATTTGAACATTGCAAATCTTTAAACTTGATTTACTCGGAATTGGTGCTAGTTAGAGGAGTCAAAGTCGGCACTTTTTCAAATTAACAAATCCTCGAATGTTTATACATTTTTGGAAAGGCTATTCCTCCAGCTGTCCAAAAATGTATAAACTATGGTAATGCTAGCAAAATTGTAGAAGTTATGGCCATTTGAACATTGAAAATCTTTAAACTTGATTTACTCGGAATTGGTGCTAGTTAGAGGGGTCAAAGTCGGCACTTTTTCAAATTAACAAATCCTCGGATGTTTATACATTTTTGGAAAGGCTATTCCTCCAGCTGTCCAAAAATGAATAAACTATGGTAATGCTAGCAAAATTGTAGAAGTTATGGCCATTTGAACATTGAAAATCTTTAAACTTGATTTACTCGGAATTGGTGCTAGTTAGAGGGGTCAAAGTCGGCACTTTTTCAAATTAACAAATCCTCGGATGTTTATACATATTTGGAAAGGCTATTCCTCCAGCTGTCCAAAAATGTATAAACTATGGTAATGCTAGCAAAATTGTAGAAGTTATGGCCATTTGAACATTGAAAATCTTTAAACTTGATTTACTCGGAATTGGTGCTAGTTAGAGGGGTCAAAGTCGGCACTTTTTCAAACTGACAAATCCTCGGATGTTTATACATTTTTGGAAAGGCTATTCCTCCAGCTGTCCAAAAATGTATAAACTATGGTAATGCTAGCAAAATTGTAGAAGTTATGGCCATTTGAACATTGAAAATCTTTAAACTTGATTTACTCGGAATTGGTGCTAGTTAGAGGGGTCAAAGTCGGCACTTTTTCAAATTAACAAATCCTCGGATGTTTATACATTTTTGGAAAGGCTATTACCCGAGCTATCCAAAAATGTATAAACTATGGTAATGCTAGCAAAATTGTAGAAGTTATGGCCATTTGAACATTGAAAATCTTTAAACTTGATTTACTCGGAATTGGTGCTAGTTAGAGGGGTCAAAGTCGGCACTTTTTCAAATTAACAAATCCTCGGATGTTTATACATTTTTGGAAAGGCTATTCCTCCAGCTGTCCAAAAATGTATAAACTATGGTAATGCTAGCAAAATTGTAGAAGTTATGGCCATTTGAACATTGCAAATCTTTAAACTTGATTTACTCGGAATTGGTGCTAGTTAGAGGAGTCAAAGTCGGCACTTTTTCAAATTAACAAATCCTCGAATGTTTATACATTTTTGGAAAGGCTATTCCTCCAGCTGTCCAAAAATGTATAAACTATGGTAATGCTAGCAAAATTGTAGAAGTTATGGCCATTTGAACATTGAAAATCTTTAAACTTGATTTACTCGGAATTGGTGCTAGTTAGAGGGGTCAAAGTCGGCACTTTTTCAAATTAACAAATCCTCGGATGTTTATACATTTTTGGAAAGGCTATTCCTCCAGCTGTCCAAAAATGAATAAACTATGGTAATGCTAGCAAAATTGTAGAAGTTATGGCCATTTGTACATTGAAAATCTTTAAACTTGATTTACTCGGAATTGGTGCTAGTTAGAGGGGTCAAAGTCGGCACTTTTTCAAATTAACAAATCCTCGGATGTTTATACATATTTGGAAAGGCTATTCCTCCAGCTGTCCAAAAATGTATAAACTATGGTAATGCTAGCAAAATTGTAGAAGTTATGGCCATTTGAACATTCAAAATCTTTAAACTTGATTTACTCGGAATTGGTGCTAGTTAGAGGGGTCAAAGTCGGCACTTTTTCAAATTGACAAATCCTCGGATGTTTATACATTTTTGGAAAGGCTATTCCTCCAGCTGTCCAAAAATGTATAAACTATAGTAATGCTAGCAAAATTGTAGAAGTTATGGCCATTTGAACATTGAAAATCTTTAAACTTGATTTACTCGGAATTGGTGCTAGTTAGAGGGGTCAAAGTCGGCACTTTTTCAAATTGACAAATCCTCGAATGTTTATACATTTTTGGAAAGGCTATTCCTCCAGCTGTCCAAAAATGTATAAACTATGGTAATGCTAGCAAAATTGTAGAAGTTATGGCCATTTGAACATTGAAAATCTTTAAACTTGATTTACTCGGAATTGGTGCTAGTTAGAGGGGTCAAAGTCGGCACTTTTTCAAACTGACAAATCCTCGGATGTTTATACATTTTTGGAAAGGCTATTCCTCCAGCTGTCCAAAAATGTATAAACTATGGTAATGCTAGCAAAATTGTAGAAGTTATGGCCATTTGAACATTGAAAATCTTTAAACTTGATTTACTCGGAATTGGTGCTAGTTAGAGGGGTCAAAGTCGGCACTTTTTCAAATTAACAAATCCTCGGATGTTTATACATTTTTGGAAAGGCTATTACCCGAGCTATCCAAAAATGTATAAACTATGGTAATGCTAGCAAAATTGTAGATGTTATAGCCATTTGAACATTGAAAATCTTTAAACTTGATTTACTCGGAATTGGTGCTAGTTAGAGGGGTCAAAGTCGGCACTTTTTCAAACTGACAAATCCTCGGATGTTTATACATTTTTGGAAAGGCTATTCCTCCAGCTGTCCAAAAATGTATCAACTATGGTAATGCTAGCAAAATTGTAGAAGTTATGGCCATTTGAACATTGAAAATCTTTAAACTTGATTTACTCGGAATTGGTGCTAGTTAGAGGGGTCAAAGTCGGCACTTTTTCAAATTAACAAATCCTCGGATGTTTATACATTTTTGGAAAGGCTATTCCGCCACTGTCCAAAAATGTATAAACTATGGTAATGCTAGCAAAATTGTAGAAGTTATGGCCATTTGAACATTGAAAATCTTTAAACTTGATTTACTCGGAATTGGTGCTAGTTAGAGGGGTCAAAGTCGGCACTTTTTCAAATTAACAAATCCTCGGATGTTTATACATTTTTGGAAAGGCTATTCCGCCAGCTGTCCAAAAATGTATAAACTATGGTAATGCTAGCAAAATTGTAGAAGTTATGGCCATTTGAACATTGAAAATCTTTAAACTTGATTTACTCGGAATTTGTGCTAGTTAGAGGGGTCAAAGTCGGCACTTTTTCAAATTAACAAATCCTCGGATGTTTATACATTTTTGGAAAGACTATTCCGCCAGCTGTCCAAAAATGTATAAACTATGGTAATGCTAGCAAAATTGTAGAAGTTATGGCCATTTGAACATTGAAAATCTTTAAACTTGATTTACTCGGAATTTGTGCTAGTTAGAGGGGTCAAAGTCGGCACTTTTTCAAATTAACAAATCCTCGGATGTTTATACATTTTTGGAAAGGCTATTCCGCCACTGTCCAAAAATGTATAAACTATGGTAATGCTAGCAAAATTGTAGAAGTTATGGCCATTTGAACATTGAAAATCTTTAAACTTGATTTACTCGGAATTGGTGCTAGTTAGAGGGGTCAAAGTCGGCACTTTTTCAAATTAACAAATCCTCGGATGTTTATACATTTTTGGAAAGACTATTCCGCCACTGTCCAAAAATGTATAAACTATGGTAATGCTAGCAAAATTGTAGAAGTTATGGCCATTTGAACATTGAAAATCTTTAAACTTGATTTACTCGGAATTGGTGCTAGTTAGAGGGGTCAAAGTCGGCACTTTTTCAAATTAACAAATCCTCGGATGTTTATACATTTTTGGAAAGGCTATTCCCCCAGCTGTCCAAAAATGTATAAACTATGGTAATGCTAGCAAAATTGTAGAAGTTATGGCCATTTGAACATTGAAAATCTTTAAACTTGATTTACTCGGAATTGGTGCTAGTTAGAGGGGTCAAAGTCGGCACTTTTTCAAATTAACAAATCCTCGGATGTTTATACATTTTTGGAAAGACTATTCCGCCAGCTGTCCAAAAATGTATAAACTATGGTAATGCTAGCAAAATTGTAGAAGTTATGGCCATTTGAACACTGAAAATCTTTAAACTTGATTTACTCGGAATTGGTGCTAGTTAGAGGGGTCAAAGTCGGCACTTTTTCAAATTAACAAATCCTCGGATGTTTATACATTTTTGGAAAGGCTATTCCTCCAGCTGTCCAAAAATGTATAAACTATGGTAATGCTAGCAAAATTGTAGAAGTTATGGCCATTTGAACATTGAAAATCTTTAAACTTGATTTACTCGGAATTGGTGCTAGTTAGAGGGGTCAAAGTCGGCACTTTTTCAAATTAACAAATCCTCGGATGTTTATACATTTTTGGAAAGGCTATTCCTCCAGCTGTCCAAAAATGTATAAACTATGGTAATGCTAGCAAAATTGTAGAAGTTATGGCCATTTGAACATTGAAAATCTTTAAACTTGATTTACTCGGAATTGGTGCTAGTTAGAGGGGTCAAAGTCGGCACTTTTTCAAATTAACAAATCCTCGGATGTTTATACATTTTTGGAAAGGCTATTCCCCCAGCTGTCCAAAAATGTATAAACTATGGTAATGCTAGCAAAATTGTAGAAGTTATGGCCATTTGAACATTGAAAATCTTTAAACTTGATTTACTCGGAATTGGTGCTAGTTAGAGGGGTCAAAGTCGGCACTTTTTCAAATTAACAAATCCTCGGATGTTTATACATTTTTGGAAAGGCTATTCCTCCAGCTGTCCAAAAATGTATAAACTATGGTAATGCTAGCAAAATTGTAGAAGTTATGGCCATTTGAACATTGAAAATCTTTAAACTTGATTTACTCGGAATTGGTGCTAGTTAGAGGGGTCAAAGTCGGCACTTTTTCAAATTAACAAATCCTCGGATGTTTATACATTTTTGGAAAGGCTATTCCTCCAGCTGTCCAAAAATGTATAAACTATGGTAATGCTAGCAAAATTGTAGAAGTTATGGCCATTTGAACATTGAAAATCTTTAAACTTGATTTACTCGGAATTGGTGCTAGTTAGAGGGGTCAAAGTCGGCACTTTTTCAAATTAACAAATCCTCGGATGTTTATACATATTTGGAAAGGCTATTCCTCCAGCTATCCAAAAATGTATAAACTATGGTAATGCTAGCAAAATTGTAGAAGTTATGGCCATTTGAACATTGAAAATCTTTAAACTTGATTTACTCGGAATTGGTGCTAGTTAGAGGGGTCAAAGTCGGCACTTTTTCAAATTAACAAATCCTCGGATGTTTATACATTTTTGGAAAGGCTATTCCTCCAGCTGTCCAAAAATGTATAAACTATGGTAATGCTAGCAAAATTGTAGAAGTTATGGCTATTTGAACATTGAAAATCTTTAAACTTGATTTTCTCGGAATTGGTTAACAAACAAAAAAATATAAAAAACAAAAATACTTAAATAAGCAAAAGAAAGTTAGCTATAGTAACACAAATTTAATTGAAGAACACAATTTTAAAAAAAGAAATGTAATTGGTGAAAATAGGAAAGAAGAAGAAAAAAAAAATTAATAATAATAATAGCAGGGTTATTTAACTTAAAAAATTAATATAAATAATTGTTTTAAGATTAGGTTTAAGAAATGAATTATAAATAAAAATTATAATGAAATGGGAATGCTGGCTTTGTCCATTATTTAGAAGGCATAGGGTTTTTAGGTAAGGGGCCATCGAAACCCAGGTGCATCGATGGCCATGGATGAGGGTGGGCCAAGCACCGGGCGTCGCAACAACACCCGCGGCGCCCCCTTTTATGTTCGGCCTTATTTTTGATCTATTGTTTATTTATTTCTATTTTCAGCGGTGGTAACCGGTCACTTCCGGTTCGGTTTATAATTTTCAGGTTTTATTTGTTAATTTAAATCCGTATTTCAGTTAATTTTGAGTTTTTCGTTTTACCAGTTCTGTTTTGAATTTTGATTTGAATTTTAGTTGCCTGTTTTCTTGGGCTTTTGAATTTTGAAAGTCAACGGTCTGTCCGTGGCATCCGGGTTGGACCGGATGTTGTTTTAAAAGTTGTTTTGACGCGGTTTTTCGCGTTTTCCCCGCGTTCAAAGGCATGATTCGAATTTTCTCTGCTTATGGCGCAGGACGGTAAGGTTGGCAAGAGCCCACCCCAGCCGACAATGACTAGCCACTGTGCGACCTCAATATCATGCCGACCGCCTTCCTTACTGCTCCATTTGAAAGCGTTTCCATAAGACAACCCACTTGAGTAAACTATGCTGCCCCCCCCCCACACAACAGAACCATTGCCATTCCAATAGCCTTTACATAAATAATTTTTCATTTGCAGATGAAAACTGCAACCTTGAGTTCCACAGTGCTTTTACTGCTATTTTAGTTGAAATAACTATGAAAAGAAGTAAAACCAAAAATAATAAAAAAAATTTAACAAATTCTGCACTCAATGCAAACACGACTGTAAGGTCGCTATTTACTATTTATAATTTTTTAATTTTCCAATTTCGTATATTTCGTTGTTCCCTTTTGCCCTTTATTGAGGGGCATTGTTTTGCATTTCCTTTTAAACCGTGGAATGAATGAAATTTAAAAAATAAACACCTGCCGTAACATACAAAAACCAAACAGTCAAAGCAACGATCGCATGCGGTGAATTTTCCAGTAAAATTTAAAATGCAATTAAATAAGAACAATATGCGTAACTGGAGTGAGGTATGCTAGCAGCAGAGCGCGGGAAATGCAATGAGCGAATTTATTTGAACAAACGGCTGCAGCTCGTAAACTGCGTGCACTGAACTGCAAATGGATGCATTGTAAGCGAATGCAAAGAGACTGCACCACAAGAGAACCAAAACAGAAAGTAAATAATTGTGACACCAAAACAACTTATACCCAGTTGTGTAGAAATTCACCTTTTTTCCCACTAAGAACTGTTAATTCGACATTGGTAAGTTTTTGAACTTTCTATGGCCAAAGCACTTTCTCTACTTTGTTGTTGTTATTGTGGCTTAGGAAGATCTCAAAGTTATTCTTTTGGCCAATGATATTTGGCATAGCGTGTTTTCAAGAGCTTGAATCAGCAAGGCATAGTTACCCTCGCCTTAAAGTTGTCACCACTCTGTTTACGAGGACCCAGACCAACACCAAGGACACTCGAGAGAACAAACAAATCATGCCCGCCGCAGTCGGTCTAGTCACAGAGCTGTCCATAGCAAGGATGTGATACGAAACGGGTTATAAGAAATAACTAAAATACATTAATAACAGTAGGTAATATAAAAAACAACAAATACAACACCAACAATAGCAAAAAAATGGGTCAGTGGCATGCTAGCTGTCGCCATCGACGAGTTCGAATGTGTACACCGGAAATTCTGCGTCATTTCCTATTGTAATTGTTATGGAGGCCTTTAATAGCACACACACATACACACATTCGAAAGTATAATTAAATCTGCAAAAAACGATGAAGTATCAGAGTACTCCAAAGAATTCACCTTTGATATAAAAAAAAGTGGTACAATTGACATGGCGATGTGCTAGGATTGGATCAGCTACTCCATCTTGGTGTACTCCATTGCTTTGCTGCTGAGTACTCTATGGAGCACCTACTGAGCGTACTTTCAAAATATCACTCCATGGAGTATTCAACACTAAATCGAGAGTGCGGTTAGGTTAACTTTTGAGGACCAACTACTCTTACGCCAAAGATCCCTAGCAATGAAATGGAGTGCCCCGAGATGCAATAGGTGATACAATTGTTGGTCATCGCCGTGTAAATTGGACCAAATTTTTTATATGAATGAGTATAAATGTTGGAGTACTCTGACACTCCTCAAGGAGTATTCTTTTGATAGTACAACGACGTATCTCCGCTTTTTGTAGGGAAAAATTTTACATAAATATGTATGGGTGGGTGTGCATTGGTGTGAAAAAGAAACTTTTTTTGCGTTAAATGTGATGGAATGAACTGAATAAATATACCCTGCAGGATCATCAAAAACGCAATTAAGTTACGATTGCAAGATTATTTTAAATTTGTGTTGTGGGCTGTGTCGTGTTACGGTTCCAAAATATATCTCAAATTTTTGTAGACGGAAGTATTATCTTTCAAGAACTTCCTATCACCGTATTTTAAATTTTTGTATATTAAAATTTCTACTTAACCTAAAAATAAATTTTAAATGTGGGTCAATCATAGTCATATTAAACAAAGATTTTAGCTTAAATGAAATGCAGCAGGCTCCCCTTATGAAAAACAAAAAACTAAGTTACACCCCTATTGCGAGTGTCGATTTGCAGTAGAATAGAAATTTTTCGATCGAGTCGATCTCGTATTTTATTTTGGCATTGTGTAACTTGATCGATCAAAAACTGCACGTTGTTAATGTATTTTAAACTTTTTGCCAATAATATACTTTTTATTAGTTTTATTAGCAATTTTCAAATCAATCGACACCTCCAAACGACCGCAAAAATGCGGTAGAAAGATGATCGATTGAGCTTTAACAGTCGGGTCGACACTCGCAATTGCTCGATGATCGCTAAACGATTCGCTTAGTAGTCGATTATCTATTCGTGTTCGACACACGCAATAGGGGTGATAGTGTATCTGTGGCAACAAGCGGAAAAAGCCAAACTCAAGTTTGGAGGAAGCGATGTCACAAACGCAACCATAGACACAGCACGTAGTTTTAAAATGTTCAAATGCAATTTTCGTTATTTAAATATTAAAATTCCGTTTTAGACATAAAATGTATTTTAAGTTGATTATGACAGAAATGAAATTATATTTGTTCTAGTAACAGGTTTAAGTGGCGTTAAATAATACACATTGCCTAAAATAGCTGTGTTCGGCGAGAAAAAATTTGTACGAATTCGTAATAATTTTTACTGAACAGCGTTCGGTGAGCCAAAAAGCTGAGTAAAATTTGCAACGATAGAGAGGGAATGTTGCAAATTCCTGCTGTACAAATTTCTGTTAAAATAAATTTCATTTGATACCCATATTGCCATATATTTATAAAAAAATCGGAAAGGTGGCAACCTCCTAAGTTTCCATTAGTGGCAACATCCAATTAGAAAATCTAAGAAGGAAGCATACTATCCATCTACCAAATTTTATCGAAATCGGTTTAGCCTTTCCCGAGATAGTGGTCTATATCTGAAGGCATAAATAAAATGCGTTCAGGTGGCAACCCTAGGTGGCAATCCTACTCGGAAATATTTTGGTTGGTATACGGCCTAAAATACCTTTCATTTGATACCCATATCGCCATATATTGCTTTATATTTAAAAAAAAAAATCGGAAAGGTGGCAACCCTCTAAGCTTCCTTTAGTGGCAACATCCAAGTAGAAAATCTAAGAAGGAAGCATACTATCCATCTACCAAATTTTATCGAAATCGGTTTAGCCTTTCCCGAGATAGTGGTCGATATCTGAAGAAATAAATATAATGTGTTCAGGTGGCAACCCTAGGTGGCAACCCTAGGTGGCAATCCTACTCTAAACTATTTTGGTTGGTATACGGCCTAAAATACCTTTCATTTGATACCCCTATTGCCATATATTTCTTAATATTTAAAAAAAAATTATATAGGTGGCAACCCTAAGGACCACCCCAAGTGGCAACACCAAATTAGAAAATCTTAGAACAAAGCATAGTACCTGTGTACCAAATTTCATTAAAATCGGTGATGTCGTTCTGGAGATAGTAGTGGATATACAAATATACAAGAATAAGTCGTTTAAAGTTATAAGATAACCAACTAGTCGGGCTTCCGAATTGCGAAAACAAATTTCCCCCTACAGGGTTTGTTTGTATGCGTGCGTGCATGCAAGCGTGGTAATGTTCGTTTATTCACTAAATAGTACAGCACGCATTACATGACATCCCGCACAATCTTTGTTCGTCGTTTCGATTGTTACATTGAAATTGTTGCTACAATTTTAATTTCAATTTCAATTAACATGCTGCATTGCCAGATTGTATGATTGTAGGCTGCTGTGCGTTGAACAATGCTTGAAACAAATAAAAAAAAAAATTGCAAAAAGTATGTATCAATGCAGCGGGAAAAAATCAACAAGGCCTTTCATTACTTATCGGTCAGGCTTGTCGTCTCCATGGTTGCCACAACCGATATGCGATTGCTTGCATTGAATAGTTTGTTGTTGTTGCAGCACGCTTTTGCTAGAGCATTGTAAAATTTTATGGTATTTTAAGGCAACGCCCACGGCACCGCCAGCAGCGCGCTACGCCTCATATCACGCAAAGCGACCAAACTCGTCAAACACTTTCTCTCACTAATTTGATAAATATGACGCACAGTGGAATTTTTCACCAAACATTTTTATTGAAATGAAATCTAAATCTGAGTGAAAGGTCACCCTGTTTCAATATATTTTTATAAAAGGTCACCCTGTTTCAATATATTTATATAAAAACTGCCTACTTCAGTAGTGGAATTCACTATCTTCGATTACGACATTCGCAATCGACATTTCGTCCTAACCGATATTTATCACGATATTTGGTATTCACTAACTATTTTTTCTCGATTTTCTCTTATTTGCAATCAGTTGTTTCGCAAACTAAACGACACACAAATTGCAGTTGTTTTCTATGTCGTTAAATAAATTGCACATAATTTGAATTTTTTATTAAAAATTGGAATAATAATACTATATCCATATTATTATCATTTGAATCGCTATAAGTTAGTGAATTCCACTACAGAATTTGTTTGCAAACCATCCCATTTGGGTAAAGCACGATCCATCGCCGGCCAAATATAAAATTTTTGCTCAATATTTATATAACCTTAACCCACTGTGCAATGGAATATGCTACCACAGCAATACCAACAATCAGCTCGAACAATGCAATTCCTTGCATATGAAGGTATGTATTTAACCAGCTGCGCTCAGCTGCATGCAATTGCACCTTTAGCTGCGCCAAGTGTACGGCCGTGGCAAGTAAGTGTGGCCATGTGGCTGCATCATTGCTGTTGTATGTTGCACCTTATAACTTTTGCATTGATGTAATTTAATGATATTTTTGTTGCTGCTGCAGCACATGGCATCGTAGCCGTTAATGAGCTGCGGTGGTGGTGTTGGTGGTGGTGGCATAGTTGTCGTCATGTGGTGGCCACAAGGACGCGCGCAGTTTCGTACGATGTTGATCTGCGATATCGTTGGCAAGAAGTGTGGATGTGTGTAAAAGTGCGAGTGTGGGTTATGTGTCTGTTTCGCTTTGCATGCAGCTGTCGCCACATCGTTGTAATTGTAAATCGCATTGAACCGTAACAAATGTTATGCATTTCTGCATTACAATAATAATCAATGCATTTTGCATTTAGCACTCGCGCTCACCACTCGACTGCTGCGTCAGCCCTTGTTGTTAACGGTTTGTGGCCAAATGCAGATGACGGCATTATTTGAAAAGCTCTATTTCCCCTGCAGAAAAGCGATTAGTCGAGAATGAATTTGGGATGAGTCGCATAGGGGCAAGCGACCAATGCAAGAGTTCTAGGATACTTCCATTTCCTACTCTTATAAGTATGGTAGAGAAAAACCGACTTCCCAATTGGATAAATCAAACTTTTTTCGATACTGGAGGAATGTCTAAATTATCAAAGTAATTTTCCACATGTTTCAGTCATTGAGGTTAAACATTTTTTTGCAAAGTTTGAAAACCATTGGAGTTAGTTTTTAAATAGCACTTACAGTTTTAACACATGGCAACACTCGTATTTACTGTCATATCTGACATCAACAATTAAACAAAACACGTGATATTCAGTTGTGCAAAATATTAAAGAAAAAGGAAAGAAATAAAAAGATATTCATGTGACAAAAGTTGCTATTTATAGTTAATATGATTTTAACAGTTAGTGAAATGCAACAACGTAAAGTTTAAAATTTCATTTCAATTGGAAAATATTGCTGAAATTCCAGTTGGCATCCAAAATTTCCTCAAGTGGAGAAATAAGAATATTTTCATATCAAAAATGTTACCTCCTGGTAGGGAATGGACAGTCTTGGCAGTTGGAAAGCAGATTTAATCTCAATTCAAAAATTGCTTATTGTGCCACTGAGCTTCTAATTGGGACCAATTCTATCACATCGCGTGCCACTCTCTCTAGAATTTAGTTGTCCGTTGCTTACGGCGGGTTCTGTTCCGATGTGTGTAGAAGTTTGTGATTGCCGTTGCGATTGCGTTTGCTGTTTCCAATGAAATCACTACCGTTATTGCATTTCAATGTCCCTGCAGTTTGTGGTCACCTTAATATCCCACTGCTTCAGTTGCACACAATGACGTTTGGCTGTTGGAAGCGCATTTTTTGACCTTTTTTGAAACGAGTGATGTGCTTGCAATAGCTTTAGTACATTAAGGAAGAAAAATTATGAAACATATCGTTTCTTTGAAGTGCTTTTGTTATGGCTTGGAAGTTCTTTGAAGGGCTGGGATCGAAGTTTCGTGATATACTTGGGGTTAACTGGAGATTTTTATCTCGGCATCGGAAATATAGTTATAAAGGAGTGGGTGATGCAAATCGTTGCATCTAATATTTCATTCTTTTAACGAAATATTTAAAAAATGAGGGCATGGTCGTTAACCCTCTCTCACCCAGCATGCAACTCATATAAGCTCATGCTTAAATGGAAACTTTTGAAAGCGTTGAAAACTTGTTAATTCCTTATATAGATATGTAGGCGGCGCCACTCCCATTTAATTATTATGTAAGTATTTATTCACCTTTTTACATTTTAAGAAAACTGCATAATTGGAAATTGGGTACATACATAAGTATATATGTATGTATGTATAAATAACGTTTAAATAATTATTTCGCTGTATTAGTTAATTTCATTATTAAGAAAGAGTAATTAATTTTAATTACCTCTGTATTACCTACAGCAACGACTTCAAAATCCAGAAACATAATATGTATGTATGCATGTATGTGTGTGCACCTAAGTTAGTGTGAGTTTATTTTATTGCCGCTAGGCGCATTTTAACGCATTGACCGATTTGACTCATATTAACCGGATCCCCACATAAGTCAAATGCGAAATGTTATAAATTGTGCGCTGTATTGAGCTCCACTTCAATCCACTTGAGCGCTTACACTTCTGCGCCCAACAAATCAACAGCGCGTTAGTACTTGAGCTATCTACAAACATACAAATAGGCTCAATATAGCCATATCAGCATAGGCAAGCGAGTTGTAATTGCTAACGACTGAGTGTGGTTGTGGGTGAAGTGCTTATGTATGGTTGTGGTGGTCGTCATCTTCATTAATTTTGTATCCCATTTTATAGCCATTCGGGACTTCATATCAATTTATAGTGGCTTTCATGGCCATTTTCAAGTAGTTGGAATGCTGCTGTGGTGAATGAGAATGTATTATAATAGCAATTCTATAGGTAAGTACCTATGTGTGTATGTTTGTTGTGGTTGTTGTTGTTGTGGAGTGCTGATGATATGTGCATAATTGCGTATGTGTGCAAAAGTGAAAGTAAGTATCGACATCATGACAGCTTTCCAGTAAACAATTGCTTTATGTGTACATTAGGGTGTACCTTATTTTAAATTCCACTAGAAGTGTTAGTAAGGTCATAAAAGCATGTTCTGTGAACAAAATTCAGACATCATTTCAAACTCCTGAAGAGTCGTGTGGCGTAGGTAGGCACCTTGTCTTTGGTGTAGGGGCTTAATCTGCTGAGCAGAAAGAGTGGAGAGACCTCTCGTTAACCATCATATCCTTCCTTATAGAGTGAAATCGTTACCACGACAGCCGGGCAGTACCGCAATTGAGTACCGTAGCGTAATGTGTTCATATGTGGCCAAGGACTGTTAGTTCAACAACACTCTCCAAAACCTTCGGTGAGGGTTATTGTACTCCTCTGCACTTTTCCTTAAATGGATCAGGGAATTACTGGTCATTCCATGATCTTCATCAGTAAAGAATATCTTATTTTATGAGGGGGTATCGATAGAACCTTGTCTGTGATATTAAGCAGGCCGATTTCATATCAATTTTACGTCAATTCTAAGAAAGACCTTCTCCCAGGAGTACTAAATGGAGCATCTACTGATGAATGCTTTTCAAAAACCCAAAAGTACACCTACTCCATCTCTTAGCTTGAGTTTAAGTATTCCGTGGAACAAATTTTAGAAAATATTTCCTTGCAGATGAGCCATGAAGCATGTAGAATGAATGAAATGGAGCACTTCCAGATATAGTTGGTAATAATCTCCTAGGGTATCGCCAAATAAATTTTACCACCTTTTGTTATATAAAAAGAAATACCTCGGAGTACTCTGCCACTCCCTCGTTTTTTGCACGGTTAATGCAATTGTTATTGAACAATATTTGTGTGTTTATATGTGCAAATATAGTTCTGGAAATGACTCGCAATAAGTGGAATTAATTACAATTTGAATTGCAATTGCAAATGTTTTCACTCAGCAGCTTAATTTCAGGTAATCGAATATAAATTGAATTTGATTTCTCATGTGGTCGAGTAGATTATAAATTTTAACAGATATCCATAATTTAATTTAATAAGTGCTGCGTACTCGTTATGCCGAAAACCGACGAAGCTGACTAGGAACTAAAATGCGGAATAATGCGAGGCTATGCACCTGGAAGCGTCGCTCAAGTGTCGGATTCCAGATGCTACTACCATTAAGTAATGCTAACGAAGGTCTTTATAACAATGATTCCTACAATGGATACTTACAAGACTCTATGTAAAGTTGGACGTTTCAGTTCATTGAAAGTTTTAGTTCACTTCTAGTTAGTTGAATCTATGGAAATAGTTCTTAAGGATCTTATTTCGATCGCCTAATTGCACTATAGTTCAACCAAATGAACTAGCTCAATAGTAATATTTGAAACTTCCGTCAACCTCCGTTCTTCTTTGATCAATATATATAAATGTACATATGCAACAGCTTTGTAGACAAAAAAACTGAATTTAAGCGCTTACTATTGCATGTAAATTACTAATCTTGCTAATTATGATAATTTTTAAAATTTTGCAAAATTACTATGACATTCTATCAGCTGTTCGCTAATGACATTAAAGTGAGTTGCCATTCATTTTAAAATAGCTTGAAAAATTTTTGACTTGTAAAGTTGCCACATAAACATAAAATCTTGGTGAATACGTAACTAGCGAAACTAAAATATTTCGTTCTTTAGTTCCAAAACTAACCTATATACGTATATATAAATGCATGCGCGGCTTTAACGTCAGTACGTGTGAGTAAGGGGAGTGGGTATTTGTGCTAAAGTGGAAAAATGTGAGCGATTTGGCTGTTAAGAACTCGAATTAAAAGCGAGAGCACTCTTTTCACGCTAAAGGTACGCTAATACAAGCATCTAACTACATTCTGGAATGGGTAGTGGGTCAAAAAAAAATAAAAAATTTGGATGCTGATTGAGAATAAAAAGTTGAACTTGCTGTCATCAAAGATATTAATTGAATTCCAAAACTCACGGTCTCTCTTTTGCTTAAGCTTTAAGTATTAAAAGAAGTTTACTTTTGTTGGCTTTTGTAATAAAACTTAAATATTCTTTGACTTTCGTCGAAAATCTTATGCCATGTAATCCCACCTGAGCCGGTTATAGTCACTTTTCATTACCGTAAAAACATAAGTCGTCTTAAAAATATTTAAGCCAAGTTAAAGCCGTTAAGAAGGAAATGAAAAAGTTGTATGGAAACCTCTTTCGTAATTAATAAGTAGCACAATACATGTAATCCTTTGTTCATTGTTGAAGTTTACGCGTATTGTAGGTGTTTGTAAGAGTGAGAAGAGAGCATAGTCTGATGACCGCAATGACCACAATAATTCGCACGCAAAATGTCGACCCAATATGGGTTGATGCAAAGTGTTGACATTTAAATGCCTGAAGTTGCGGAGAATGCGAATTGTGTGAAACAGAATAAGAATAAAAAGAAAGTAGAAAAAGGCGAGCTAAGTAATATTTTATTGGGGTTATAAAATATTCTGACACGCACACAAATGCAGCCAGTATTGAAAGCGATTATTTATAGCGGCAGTGGCTCCCAAACAGTTTTTTTTTAAATGCAGTTTGGCGAGCACTGGGGGACTTGTAAAGTATTGAATGGTTTCCTCTCTTGGTTAGCTCCTCAAAATTTTTTGAGTAACGAAGAGACAATTGCTGAATAAGTTGGTGTGCCACTTTACTCCGCACACCAAAGAGCTACTCCATATCATTCAACCCATACAGAACCACTGTTTCTATAGGTTTACTGAAATGAGTTCGTGCGCCTTTTGTAATAATTAAAAATCACTGAACAATATTAAGAAATACCCAAAATACGAAATAAAGCTATCACCACAATTTGTACTTTGTTCCACCTTACTTCGTTAGCCCAACCGAAACGCTCTTGTAAGCTTGTTATTGCATTGTCAATAAATTATTGCTGTACTTGCTCTTACATAGCGTTATTAATCCGACAGTGGAAGGTTTATGTGGTGAATGTCTTTGTAGTTGGTGTCGAATATAAAGGGTGTGTGATAAGATGATAGCTGAAGGGACGACGGAATCGGAACTGTACATGGAGGGATGTTTCATGAGTAAAAAGTTTTAATTTTTTTTTTTGGAAATTCTTCCTGTTAGCTGGCATCTCAAGCTCTCCGATTTAAGGCATTTCTGTCTCTCTTTTTTAACGTGAAAAGGCCGACTCGATCTCTCTTCAACTCGAGATAGAGTTCACACACATCTCCTTGCAAGTTTGATTTGTAACTGATTCCGTGAGAGATCCCAAGGTAGGTATCTATGCTTCCCTTAGAAGGAGAGGCAAAGACGTGTACCAAACTCAAAGTTTCATCTGAAGCTGTCTTATTACAATTGGACTGTTTGACGCACCCAGTATATATGTACAGTCATAAGTTTATAAGTCTCTGTAAGAAGTACTTAAGCTTGTATGAATGGATCGGGTCAACGATATGTTTTTCACTTATATATTGGCCTTAAGCGGCGCAAAGTATTGCGAATAGCGGCACAACATCATCCTTTGTGGTTGAGTGTGTTGAGAGCAAAAAGAAATATGAGTTGGCAAATAAATAGTAGCTGACGATGACGATGACGACGGCGAGTCAGTGGCATTGTTAGAAGCTGCTGCGAATATTTACATTAGGTCGTATCACATTTTTTTTCGTTGCGCTCAATTTCCCTCTGCCGGGAACAGTTAGTATCGGTAGCAACTTTTTCTTGCGCGGAGTTTGTTCAAGCTTTTGCGACACGCGTTGATAAGAAAGAAAGTTTCGCTGACGCAAAAACGCGGTAGAAAGATGATCGATGGAGCATTCACAGTCGCTCGTTGATCGATCGGGTCGACACCCGCAATTGCTCGATGATCGCTAAACGCTTAGTAGTCGATTATCTATTCGTGTTCGACACTCGCAATAGGGGTGTAGTTCTCTTTCTCCAGCGAGTGCTTCCCCAAATCTATTTAAATAGCTATTAACTGAGACGGTCTAATTTACGTTTGTATTTGTTTAATATGCATGTGTAAGTGGTTGTGAAGTGCAGATTTTAACGATGACTTGGTATTGCTGTTCTCATTGTTGTTATTGTTATTTGTTGTTTTTGTTGTTATGGTTATGCGTTAAGATGCGCGTGACTGGGCACGACAAAGTGATTGCACTCAAAATTAATTAAAAGCGAAAACTTATTTCTTCTTTTATTAATTCACACACACACATATACAAACATATTTATTTATTATTCTCTGGAAAATAATATAAGGCAGCATTTTTTTATTGTTGTTGTTTGTAAATATGTTTAAGGATAAATGCAGGCGCAGGATAAAATTGTTTTTGCTTTCGTTATGAAATTTAAATAATTACTGATACACGTAACAGTGAATTTATAGGCATCTATATATATACTCTGATGAAATAGTCTGTGACTAATTTCTGAAGAGAGCCATTCGCGATTAATCTCTATAGGCTACAGTTGCCTATAATCGGATATATATAAGTACATTTTATTTGTGTTGCATACTTATAGGGGTATACATAGGTCAATTTCAGTTCTTGTAGCATACTTATAGGAGTTAAAAGTACCGGTTTGGGTCGAAAGTGGATTCGTACGCTCGTACTTGTTCGGGTATAAATGTACGATTGTGCTACAAGTAATCTCAAGTATTCCGTTATAAACAAAGTTGAGACAAGTCGATTTAAAATTCTGTAGCCTACTTTTAGGTGTTGAAAGTAAACTTGTCCGGCTGTATCCGTACGGGAAGAAAGGGCATTTGTCCGACACTAAATTTTTGGGCAAGAGAGGACCAATAAATCTCTTTAATGGGCATGCTAAAGCCAAAGAGATCACTTTAATCCATACAAAGAGATAATAACTTTCATGGGTCGCATGCTCCTTTGCGACTCATCCCGCATTGATCCTAGACTAATCGCTCTTATTGCAGGGACAATGCTATGTATATACATACTACTACAAAGGCAAATGCTTAAATGGATTTAAATAAAACGCTCTGGGTTCTTCTATGACTCATTAAATATCGTTTCAAACCTACGCTAATAAAGTTGGATGTCCAAAAAAAAAAAAGGAAGTAATCAAATACGAAAATACTACGAGCCTTAGTTTTCCAGTTTACTAACTTATAACGGTCATTTAACCGCCTAATAAAGCTCACCAGTCATTTCTTTGTTGCGTAAGCTGGCGCCAATTGCAGACGGTCTAAATTTGGTCCTTCCATACAGCGGCCGCCGTGGTGTGGTGGTAGTGTTGCCGGCCTACCACACCGAAGGTCCGGGTTCGAGCCCTGGTACAGGGTACATCAAAAATTGGTTTGATAAAGTTTTTTCAAAAACGTGGTCGCCCATCGGCAGTGGTTTGGCAAACTCTCCGAGTGTATTTCTGCCATGGAAGGCTTCTCAGCAAAAATTCATCTGCTTTGTAGATACCATTCGGAGTCGGCAAAAAACCGTAGGTCCCGCCAATTTGTAGGAAGAGAAGCTCGGCGCAAAAATCTCCTAGGAGGTTTATGATATAACTGTTGTATATCGCGTTTATATACAGCTCATCATCGATTTTCACCGTCACCAATGCGTAGAGGTTCATAAATCTTTTGAAGGACTTTTCTCTGGCATACTCCTACAGCGCCCTCGTTAAGGTTGTAAGTCCCACCCTATATGGGGGCGGATACATGCAATCCACTGGGTTGAAATGTGCTTGCGGAGAGCAGGTGTGAGAGTCGATTTGTGGGATCATTGGCTGTCCGTTGCGATAGCAGTTTTTCGATATCCAGCTTTCCTTGCCTCGCAGAGGCCGGTACGAATTATTGTTGCTACTAAGTAATGATCCAAGTCGATTTTGGGTCCCGCAATTGTGTGAATTTCTAAAATGTTGGAAGCATCCCGTCCGTCTATCACAACGTGGTCGAGCCTGCTGAATCTTCTTGTGCATATACCTAGTGCTAGTTACAACGATAATTCGGGCACCGGGGCGAATTTGATCAGTCTGTATCCAGCAATCAAAGTCTGATGGCGGAAACTGAACTTTCCGACAGTCTGGCCAAATACTCCCTTGTTATCTAGCTTTAAAGACGCCAAGTATAGAATGCATCCTTTTCCATGTCGTCCTACTTACAAGACCTTGCAAGGTATATTGGGTATACCTCCTAGCTCTTACCATCGCTTCTCTTGCATGCCGCCGATGTCAAACTTTGTCCTCATAAGAAGCTCAAATTAGGTTCCACAGTTTTTTCCAGACATATTGGGCAAAGAGGTGCAATCTTTATCAACACGATCTCTTTGAGCCTCTCTTAAGACCGCAAGTGGAATAAGGAATAATACCTTCTTACTACCACTTCCTTCCACTCTTGCATGACTTGGAAAATGGTCGAGCTTTGTGTTCTTCCTTTGCTATCTCAACTCGTAAACAGTAATCTTCCGCCTTTTACCGTAATGATTTCAATAACACAGCAGTTAATGCTTTATTACTTCCCTACTTTCCGCAACCAACCAACTGCAGACGCTCGCAATGTTTTAATCGCTCAAATTGTTTTCGGCGCATTCAAGCTTCCGTCCCACGGCCAGTCTGCGCTATTTAGTATTTCCTTAGTTTTATTTATTTCGCCACTGCTATTGTGTCACCAACTGATTAATTGCCACTTGAGCTTGGCTACCGCAGCAAATGCAGATTCCGTACACTTTTTAGAAACGCCCAGCAACAATAAAAATTCCTTTGCAGCAAATCGACCACAAGCCCGCTTTATGCTTCAAGCTTCAACCAAAGTGTGCGCTCACCATTTTGTCTGCATTTGCACCACACATTTCGGTGGTTTACCGTCGGAATTTGTGTTATTCAACGTCATGCCGTTTGGATTCTATTTTCAACTCTGAATGTGAGCTCCATTTTCCATTTATTGCTCACAAGCCAACTGCCAATTCATGCCCCGACTCGGACCACCATAAGCTCAACACAATCTTCCAAGCTCTCCCAACCACAATCCGCCGCTTTTCAACTATGCACTTAAGGAGAGGAAACTGTCTCAACAACATTCTCGACCTCATCGCATTTTAGCTCCTTTTCATTGCCGTTAAGTATTTGTTAGCCCGCCCTAAGCTTTATACGCCGCATCGGTTGAGTTAAATGTTGTGAAAACTATTTTTTGTTTGTTTGTCTTTCTTTTGGATGGCTTCGCTATATTGGCATTGCAGTTGAATGTGGCATGATTTGCGTTTTTCTCTTATATTTACCAACGAATTGTTGTTGTTGTACCTTTGAATAAATTTCCCTTCTTTTTTTTAGTTAACTAAATAGCTGTAGTTTCCTTCTAGTCTGGGTGAGAGCTGCCATTTTGGATTTATTAAAGTATTAAAGCCTCTACAAGTCACTCATCGCTCCCGTCCTGCTATATGATGCAGAGGCGTGGACACTAACAACATCTGACGAGGCGGCATTGGGAGTATTCGACAGAACCGAAGAAGATTTAATGATGAGTTGTATGAGCTTTACGCAGACGTCGACATAGTACAGCGCGTTAAAACGCAGCGGCTTCGCTGGCTAGGCCACGTCGTGCAAATGAACGAAGACGCTCAAGCCCAGAAGGTATACTTATCGGTACCCGCCGGTGGAAGCAGAGGAAAAGGAAGACCACCACTCCGATGGAAGGACCAAGTGGAGTGGGAACCTGCGATCTCACGGGGTCTCCAATTGGCGCAACGAAGAAATGACTGGCGAGCTATGTTGGATGGTCAAAATCGTTCAGGCGGTTAGATGGTCATTTAAAGAAGAAGAAAGAAAGTATCAAAGCGGAAAACTTGTGACCAAAGTGACTTCCGCGAGCAAAAACAACGACAAGGGATCCATTAACTTTGGATACTCCAGCTGATGACAAGCAATCCGCCGGGAACACAAACATCGAAACGACTCATCGCCTATTGACGTCACTGCCTGAGAAGTCATAATGAAGACCATGCCCTTAAAATCAATCGGACCCGTCGATATTGCTATGAAGATGTTTAAACACCTTGCCCATGACGGGCATATTTAGTTAGCCGTGTCTCGCTTCCGCTTTTAAATCATGAAAAGTCGGCGAATATGGCAGAATGATATCAGCTGATCATCCACAGCGTGGCGCCCCATCCCGTCCATTTGGTTTTGACAGAGTCTGTTCTGGGATCTCAGAATCAATAGTTATCTCCACGATCCTTTCAGCTTCTTCAACGAATGAAATCTGTCGCTATATCCGACTAAATCGACAGGAACTCGGCACAGAGCCGCAATGTGATCGTCAATTCAGCAAATGAGACAAAATAAAGAAGCATTGTTTACTACTTATACTGATGTCCTCGGTTCAACTTACAGGTACCAACTGAAGGATAGATCGTTTAAAAATTATAAGTTTACCGGACGGCCCGTAATTACTCCTGGATATAGGCCATCTGTTCGTTAACCTTCCAATTCAACGATTAACCGAAATTGAAATCCGAATCTATATCAATATCTATAAGACTGACTGGGTTCTTCTTCGCTGCCTGACCTACTGGAATATATGCCTGATTGGACTATCTTTAGTAAATATTGTTCTAGTCCTCAATATAGAAAACAACAGAATGGTAGAACATTTCAACGGACCAAATAGAGCAGCTTCGATTGACACTCGAATGTCATCAAATCCCAACGAAGAGGACTCTAACCAACCTGGAAACACCTTGAAAAGTTAAAAAATAGCTTCGTCCTCCAAACTTATCCGTTGTAGACAATTGACCCCGAGACAATGTTCATCCGAATAGTCGGCTAAATAGAGCTGAACTCCTACAAAAGCTGACTGGATTGCGTTGGGTTCAGTAGTAAATAATAGTTTGAGGGCCACTGTACACAGATCAGAAAGTTCCAGCTTTAATCAAATAGGCTACCGAAGCTTGTAGCTGACTTTGGTACGAATCTTGGGACAATGATAGTTGCGAAAGTGAGACCCTGTGTCCATCTTTTATTGAAAAGATTAACCATCTCATCAACCTCTCGCTCATTCTGTTCAATAGGATGAGCTCAAGCTCTACAAAAACTTGAATATGCAGCTTTGGTTACCAAGAGTTTCTCACGCCTCCCGGACTATTTCACAGTTGTTAAAGCTTCCTTCCAGGTAATAGGAAATTTTGTGATTTAATTTTCTTTTTTGTTGCTTCTTTCTTGGATTACTTGGATACTTAGTGCTTCTAGAGGGTGCGCCTCCAAAAGAGCTCGTTTGGTAACTGAATGAGCCCATTACAAAGAAAAAGGTCAAGTCATTTGAAGTATGTATATGTAAGTGAATTAAAGAAGCATTACCTTTGAACTTTTCGTAAATGAGGGAAAGAATCTTTTTTATATTTTTTTCACAACTATAGCCCAGCGAAGTTAAGGCATGCTTGAATGTTTATGCTGGCGTACTAAAAAGTGTCAGTCAAGGAAGGTGGTCGCACTTTAGTATCAATCAACTTGCAGGATGTGGTAAAGATATACTCAGAGGAGGACTGCCTAGACATGCAGATAAACAGACGAACCGTTGGGCTAGAATAAATCTGAGCTTAAAAAGTAGTTAGTAAGCTCGAAGACTGACTGAGGACCACATTTAAAGTACGAGTACTGATAAATATTGATTTTTTTATCGCTGAAAACAATTTGGTTTAAGAATAAGTATTTATCTACAGTTGTGTTCAATATAATGGTAGTAAAATTATTAATAGTAAAATTAGAATAAAAGGAAGATGTATTTTTAATAATTTTGATTTAAAATATAGCAAATTCTATAATAGAACCCATATAGAACGAAATTTTAAAATTTACCCAAAGTTCCAGAAAATTAAATAAACTTTTCAAAATTAACACCAAAATGTCAATATTTTTGGGCAGAGTTTTTAGAAAAATTTCGAGTAGCAGTTTTATTGCTTATTCAATGTGAGTGCAAGTTAAAAGCACCTCAAAATTTCTCCTGACTTTTGAAAACTTTTTTATCAAGAGTGTTGGGCATATTTTTCCATAAAAAATTTATTTTTCATATGCGTTGTATGGAAGAAATCTCTCAACACCCTTCACGAAAATTTTTTTTAAAATTTAGGCATATTTTTGAGCGAGTTCTAACTTGCTTAAATTGATTGCTCTACAAAACTGCATATTCAAAAATTTTCTAGAAATTCGGGCAAAATATTTGAAGACTTTGATGTACAATTTTTAAAGTTCAATAACCTTTCCTGAACTTCATGAAAGCTTTGAAATTTCTTTTAATGTTTTTGGAATTTTCCATATTTTAAAAGAAAATTATTATTCTCATTATTTCGCCGAAAAAAAATTTAATTTCACTACTATTATATTGAACACAGCTGTACATACATACTTTTCAATTCACACATTTGCTGTCTCATACCACGCGTATGGCTGCGCTTTCCCTTTCCTTTTAAAGATTTTTAATCAAAATAATGCATCGTGCATACATAGTCAACTTTATATTGACAGGGTGCGCCATAAGTACCATGCAAGTTGGTAATAGAAAATGATGAGGATTTAATCGAATTTGGATGAGATTAAGAGGCTACTTTAAAGATTATAGATTTAGTTGATCTTTCTTGAAATTATTCGCTAACAGACGGTTCCTTATAAAAGCATATGGAGCTCTGGTTTAAATGCATCTAAAATATTTTCAACTTCCAAATTGATCTTGAAATATTAATGAGTGCTCTAACCAAGTAAATATTACGACACCGCATCTTCTCGTAACTCTAGTTTCTTGTATGAAAATAAAAAGTAATTTGGTTAAGCAACTCGGTTTCGAATTCATGCCACTTCTGAGCTAGTGTAGCATAACATGCCTTGACTACTGGGTATATACTCATATGCATGTATGTATTTGTTGCAATATCACACACCTTAATTTCGTGCTACATCAGAAAACACGGCTGCTTAACTCAAAGTATCAGAATAAACAAGTTGTTGAACACATCTTGAGATTCGCGCATAGCAAAACACACACACACACACATGCAAACACGTTTTCAATTTTTGCTCAATTTTCGCACTAACTTATACCACGTTTGCTGAGCACAACAAGCAACAGGAACAAGGACGATTTAGTACCAGAATTATACTTTGACAACAATTTCACTTATTCACATACATATGTATTGGTCTGCATGCCCAGTAGGAAAATCTCATTGGCTTGTATTCTTGAACTCCGAGCTATGTAGTCTGAAGTATATTTTACGATTTCTGAAGAACAGTTGATTTTTCTAAAATACATTTTACGATTTCTGAAGAACAATTGACTTTTCTGAAATACATTTTACGATTTCTGAAGAACAATTTTGACTCTTCTGAAATACATTTTACGATTTCTGAAGAACAATTGATTTTTCTGAAATACATTTTACGATTTCTGAAGAACAATTTTGACTCTTCTGAAATACATTTTACGATTTCTGAAGAGCAATTGATTTTTCTGAAATACATTTTACGATTTGTGAAGTAAAATTGACTATTCTGAAATATATTTTGCGATTTCCGAAGAACAATTAACTTTTCTGAAATACATTTTACGATTTCTGAAGTAAAATTGACTATTCTGAAATATATTTTGCGATTTCCGAAGAACAATTGACTTTTCTGAAATACATTTTACATTTTCTGAAGAACCATTGACTACTCTAAAAAACAGTTTTATATTTGAACTAAAAATTTCGTCCTTTAGTTATCGATTTCCTGCAGGGTATTTATAAATGAAAATCTTTTGCATATCATACGTGTAAAGATGTATGTGTGCACGTATGTAGGTGTTAGTAAGTACAATGCGCGCGACCTAGAAATTGCCAGCAATCAACAAATTGCTTCGTTGTGTTATTGTTGTTGTTGCTATTACACGGCAATAAACGAGAGAGTTCTTCGATGCTGCGCTATACGCTACTAACGTGGGGATGTGCCAATTTGTGGATAAGTTTTTTTTTTTTTGTTGTTCCATGTGAAAATCGTTCTGCTCTATGATGACCAGGGAATACCATAGTTGAGTTTAGCAGATACTTAAGTTGCGAGTGAAAGAGAGGGCACTTGTTTATAGGTCTGCCAATCATTCAGAATCCGGGTTTTAATCAAATAAATTCGGGGATATGCCCTGAGAAAGAAAAGCCGAAAATTCGAGAAGTGTACCCGGGATCTTCGGCATGTAAAATCAGCTCGCTATTCGCTATACCTCACCGACTCCTTGTAAAGAAGAAGACATACGCAGTCGGAATGTTAGATTTGTGTTGAGAAGAGAATTTCCCCGCCTACTTTTCCTGTGGATATATTCTGAGACGCCCTTATAATATGGGGGATTGAAGTATGGCCACCATTAGGACCTGGTTGGTTATGGTTAGTACCTAGTCCAAACTAGATAGATAGATGTTCAGATGGCTGATGAAGAAGTGTGTAGTCTTAAAGGAAAAACAAGCGAAACAAAATTATGTTGCTTAAAACTGGCACACTCTAATGTGGATATGTAACACAACTCAATTGCAATGTCCCAGCTGAATGTTTCTATTGACGTCACCGTAGTTTAGGGAAGATATTCCACATTAATATAACATAGTAATATTAACTTTATTCCGTTACCGGGTGGTTGTATGAACAAGGAAGGGGAGAGAGAAAACTTTTACGAGACCATCGAAATAAGCAGGATGAGTTGAACAGACGGTTTGATCCTAATTCTATCGCACTTCCAGCAGACCTGTACTTGTCCAAAAATTTACTTGCCTATACTTGAAACATACATATGTATATTTTCACTTCATCTCCATCTCCATCTTCCACTTCCTATTCCTTTTAGTCTCACATAATCCACTTACTAAGAGTCTCTTTTGTTTCTTTCCACTTCCTTCTCATCTGACTCCTGCTTTCAACATCTATTTTTGGCAAAGAAGAGGGAAGAGGGAAGCCTTCAAGGAATTGGGGAATAGTTTCTTTTGGTGTCTATAATTGGCTTCTATTATCGCTAAAAATAATGACCGGAGTGCTTCATTGCGCAAACAATCAAATCGCCTAGGCAATGAACCTTCAATTAGTGAGGATAAATATTTTCATTCATGAGTAGAGTTTTTGGAAGTAGACATGGCAGCGCCCACGTTTGTGTAAAACAAAAAAAAAATGCATAAAAATCCTTCAATGAATTCATGCTAAGAAACTCCAACCCCAATCTTTTGTAGTCTTATAATTTACACTTGACACGTGTCTTATACTAAAACGAAGCAATATTAGAAGCTCAGCATGTTATAGCAGCACTTCGATAATTCACGCTTGTGCCGTCACATCTGATACCCGGAAATCTCCAATGACTTCCAAAATCTTCCAATGTACGTAGTTAAATCGGTTGTCACTCACCTGTCTAACTTATCGATAAACTGTCCACCTGCCACATGTATTTTTGTGTTTGTATTGTTATCAGCAAGTACAAGAATACATATGTATGTATGTATGTTTTGTTGCTGTTGTATTAGCGATTTTGCAGAGACCGAACTAAACAATTGATACCCGAATGGTGCAGAGTTTGCCTAGAAGCTAAGGTATCTTTCTTTGCAATGAGCGAATGGTTTTTTAATTTTTTTGAGTTGTTTCTCATCGAAGCCTGTGTATGTGGTTGTTGTTATATTTCTAAAAATTATTCAATCTAAAAATAAAAAAATTACGAATTTTCGACTTTAAAATAGGTAAAATAATTTTTTACTTAGAAAATAAAATCTAAATTTTTATAACTTTTTTTTTACTTAAGAAGTGAAATTTTATAATTAAAAAAAAAACACAAAAAATCTAATTTGAAAGATTATTTTTGATTAAAAAAATGTTGGAGAAATTTTACCAATTAAATTTGAGCAAAAAAATTTACTAATTTTATGAAATACAATTGAAAAAAAATAAAAATAAAAATTGGTTCACAATATGTTTGCAAAAGATTTGAAGAAAGGTTTTGTGACTATTATTTCTGTCTAAAAAAATTAAAATCTAATTTTATGGTTTTGTTTTATCCAAAAAAAAAATTTAGATTTTAACCCTTATTTTAATCTAAAAAAATGAGGAAAATTTTAACTTTTCTTTGACTCGGACCTATTAAATCTGTATTAAAATTAAAAATCGATTATATTAGACAGCTCTATTAGTTTAATTGATTAGAATAGGATAATTAATCGATTAGAATTAAATTTTGTATTCGATTAATGCGGATTTATTTCGCTTTCAAATTTGATACTAGGATTGATCAAACTAACCAAAATTTCAATTTGATTAAAATATTTATTAATTGCGATTAACGAGGATTAATAACAAATTTTCAATATTTCAATATTAATTACAATTAAAAATTTATACAATTTTGTGTTTTTTTTTATAAATTCATTCAAAAAAATTATATATTCTCTAAAGCAAATATTGCCAATGTAAAATTTGAAAGTTACTTGTTGTTGATCGCAGTTAATCAACAATTTTAATCAAATTGAAATTTTGATTAATTTGATTAATCCTGGGATTAAATTTGAAAACGAAGTAAATCCTCATTAATTGAACAAAAAACTTAATCGTTATCGATTAATTATTCTAAAATTGTTCGATTATTATAATTAATCACTTATTACAAAAAAAACAAGAAAAATTTAATTTTAATATCAATGATTAAGATTAATATTCATTATTTAACAGGTCTGCTTTGGCTAAATAAGATAAGTTGAATTTAAAAAAATTTAAAACGTCAAACATAATTATCATTCTGCATAAAAAAGTAAAAATCGAGTTTGCTGACCAAAAAAAAAATTTTAAATTTCTATATTTTTTTTTTTAAAGCAAAACCTTAATATTTTATCAAAAAATATTCACATGGAAAAGTTAATTTTAACCTAAAAAATTAGTAAAGTTTTACTTTTCATTTGATTAAAAAAAGTTAAACATTAGCTATAGCAAATATTTTTCAGTCAAATATACATAACAATTATTAAAATTAAATTTAAATGATTATTTTTTACTCATCAAACAAATTTTAAAAATTTATTTTAGGTAAAAATTTAACAAAATTTGAGGATTTCCTTTGGATCAAAAAATAATTAATTTCTGGCTAAAAATTAATTTTGAATTTTTGTTTGACTTAAAAAATAAAAGAAAAAAACAACTTTTAAAAATAATTATTTGGTTGAATAAAAATGAATAACTAAACCAAAACTTTTAAAAATATGTGTAGCATTATTGGTTTATTTATTCAAAAAGTTTTGACACAAAAAAATTTTCACGAAAGAAAATTATTTAAATGAAGAATATTTTTTTTTACATCAATCAATGTTAATTTTCACCTACATTGTTTTTGTAAACTGTAAGTGGAAGAACAAAATTTTTAAAATAATTTTTGACTAATGAAAAATAATAAAAATTTTTTTTATTTTTTCTTTTTCTTGAAAAGATAAATTTTAACTTCATCTTCAATATTTGCAATAAAAGTCAAGCAATTAAAACTTTACTTTTTCTTATTAGCTAAGATCCCTGCAAATTTTAGCTAACAAAATTTCCCTAAATAAATACACATACATATATGTATGTATATATCCGCTTCATAGAAAGCTCCTTTCCTCCGCTACGTTTCTTTTTTGATTTTGTGCAACAGCGAAATATTTTTGCCACATTCACGTAAATATTTGTTTCTATTGTTGTTGGTGTTATTGGTGATTTGTCAAACGAGTTGCCAGTTAGTTGATACCCTTTCATTTCGAATCTTTCATAGAATGTATGCACATACATATACAGTAGTCGCTCACAAATTAGAACTCTCAGTAATTAGAATTTCCAGAAATTAGAATCAACTTTTTGAATACATTACACGCTCTGAAATTAGAATCGAAAATTCTAATTTGCGAGCGTATTTTGTTTTTTGTTGCAAAAGGAGATATAAAAAGGGGAATCCCCAATTTATTCATGTTACCCTTGGTAGTCGTTGGATTTTCGTCGCTATCTGTACAGTTTTTGTCAGTTTTTGTTTGAATTCGATACGCGTGCACGTGTTTCGGCATTTTTTGCTTGATATTTGACGATGATGTGCCACTAGCACAGCTACTGCAGAATGATCAATATATTTACTGTAATTGGAGTTTTTGTTTTTTGGACCTTTTTTTGACTTAGCGCATAAATACATATATGTATATTGGATTTTTACCTTATGTTTTCTCGTTTTTATGAATAAAATTGAATAAGACAAAATTTCATTGTAGTTTTTCAATGCAAATTGACTTAAATTTTAAGGTTTTATTGAAATAAAAAAACGTCCAGGAATTAGAATTTTTCAGAAATTAGAATCACCCTAAAAACAAAGTGATTCTAATTTGTGAGCGTCTACTGTATACATATGTATATGCATGTTTAACCCGCATATCCCACCCATCATCCGCTAGAATAATCCTTCATGATGCGCATATCCTGCATATCCTTATCGCAGATGTAACTGACATACGTACATATATTTGTTTACGTTTGGATATGTGCGGTGAACATAATGCAGTCAAATCAACTAGTTCTTAACTAGTACACAACTACATAGTTAGTCAAACTATTCATGTAAGCAACGGACTTGTCAAATGAAATTCAAGCTGAATAGGCAAGACAACTCAGTTGACAAGAAGACTATATCCGTGTAGGGAGAATTTTTTTTGCATAACAAGCACCAATTTTGACTTTGTCAGTACATGTGAAAGAAAGCCTCTTATCTAAGGCTGTGCCTTTATTCGATTAATCGAGTAAGTTGATTAATCAAATTTTCACTTAATCGATTACTTGATTAAACAAAATTATGAGTAATCAAAACGAGCTCTACTCGAGTATTTTCAAAAATGTTTAATCAAAAACTGATTATTTTACTCATTTTCTTATGTGAAAGTTTGCCTTGAAATAGCTGAAAATAAAAACCAAACATGCTTCCAAATATTAAAAAATACAAAAATTTAAGAAAATTTTGAGATGTTGTCCGATCGCGAAAGGGCAAAATGTCGAAGATGCAACAAATGGTTGAAGTATTAAGGAACTTCTAAATTTCTAAATGATTAATCATTCAAAAAACGATTAATCAAAAATTCGGTTAATCAATTAATTTTCTTTTTGATTAATCAAAATCTTGAATAATCGAGTAAACACCCTTTTTGATTAATCAAAAATCATAATTAATCGATTAACTGAGTAATCGAAATTATGAAGAATAAAAATTTTGTTTAATCAATTAATCGCACAGCCCTACTCGTATCATATCCTTCCTGACAACAAGTTCGAAATCCGCTTCGGTGACACCAGATTAGATGTCTTCCTTAGTATTCATGAGTGAAATTCTTCGTCTGTCTTTTTCGGAATACTCGTATTATTTTTTAGCTTGAAGTTTGTTTCTCTGCTGGGCTATCTATAAGCATGAACATTAGACTGTTTCAAAAATAGAAGAAAAATATAGAAAAATATACTGCCCCGGAAAAAGAACTAAAGCACCCCGAGAACATTTAACTTTTGAAGAAATTGGAATATTTTTAAATACAATTACTAAATAAGCCATAGCATCGGAACTATTTCCACCAAATCAAATTACGGTTTTTGGATCTTATATGTATTTATATAAAGGAGGATGAGAGGCAAACGAATTGGGATTAAATTTTGTGTTCGATTAATGAAGATTAATGGGGATTTATTTCGTTTTCAAATTTAATCTTAGGATTAACCAAATTAATCAAAATTTCAATTTGATTCAAATTTTTGATTAATTTGCGATTAACGAGGATTAATAACAAATTTTAAATATTTCAATATTAATTAAAAATATAAAAAAATTTGCAATTTTGTGTCTTCTTTTATAAATTCGTCCAAAAAAAATATTATATATTCCCAGCAAACCATGGGAGTCATACATGAGTCAGAAAGGAGTCCTAAATGGGAGCGCTTATGCTCTTTATGAGCTCGTTTATGAGTCCGAATTGAAGTTATTTCCCTTCTTGCGATGGTCGTCCGATATGAGCCTGATTCTATATCTCATATGAGCTTGAATGAGAGTCATATAGGACAAATTTTTCCTCATAAACGGCACTTATTAATCCTCGTTAATCGCAGTTAATCAAAAATTGTAATCAAATTACAATTATGATTAATTTTATTAATGCTAGGATAAAATTTGAAAACGAAATAAATCCTCATTAATCAAACACAAATTTTAATCCTAATCGATTAATTATTCTAAAAATGTCCCATTATCATAATTAATCAATTACATATTACAAAAATAACAAAGCACTCAATTTGATTATCAATGATTAAGATTAATAATCATTATTTAACAGGTCTGTATTAAATAGCTTCAGAATTTGACTTAACTGAGGTTTCGATTTTTTTATTTTTTTCAAACAGTCTAATGTATGTACCTACATACATATATGTATGGTATGCGCTGAGGAACTCAGATATGTTAGTTCTTCTTGTCTGTTAGTAATGTATGAGTTTGTCAACGTCATGTTGCACATGACACTAACAACAAAAACAACAATACAAAAGAAGCAAAAAAAAAACTACTACAAATATGTCAACAGCAATAATTCAAGCTGTTACTTTGTGAACGGGAAAAAGTTAACGGTATAAAAGTTAAATAAAAAAAATGCAGCGAATAGCACCCACATATTCTTGGAAAGAATATTTAAGTATTCAAGCGTACCTAGACTTATCACTAGCGTATTTCAATTGAATGAAAATATCCATAGCAGGTAATTAAGTATTGAGTATCAAGTTCGTGTGGGGACGTGTAAGAAAGAAAACTATTGTGTAATGAGATTGGATGCTAAAAGCAGGCAGTGAATTTCCCAAAGCAGACTCCTTCTCATGTAAGTACAGGAAGCTCATTGAATGCTTTGGTACTAGGAATAGTCATTCATAAAAAAGTTGTCCCACAGAGTCAACTGGAAGGTGTTACAAGAAGCCTGGCAAAACCATGTCATCAGCGGGGTATACATTGTTCCTCCTAAGACTTTCTGAGTGGTCTGCTTTAATCGTCAAAAATTTATTCAGGACACAATAAAGATTTCATCTTTGGAGTATTCAAAAGAAAAGCCTGGTAGTAGATGATTAGACCCGAGTATCGAAGAGTAGCGTACGAGTTCTAACAAATAAGAGTCTAGCAAACTACCTGCCTTGACTGAATTTTCCATTCCATAACTCTCCGATCAAGTAAATATTCATATTTAAGTTTGACAGTCGCGAAAGGCGAGTCTTCCAATGTGTTTGTCAAAGTAGCTCGAGTGGTTTTTGTTGCACTTTTAAAGAGTTGTCATCTGTCGGAACCAAGCTGAGACGCTTCGGTAAGGACTTGCCGGCAGGCAAACCTTAGCCAGCATATGAATCGTATATTCTAAAGACCTAGCCCGCTGGGGTCTAACATGACTTAGTGATAGTGTTCTTGCTCAGCGAATGGTAGCTACGTGGGATACGTGAGATGCAGAAATGTTTTGAAAAAGTTGTTGGGCGCTTTTTCTATTCCGCGATAGTCACCGGCAGCCATCCAGGAGTTTTTCATTCCTATTAAATTAACACGCTGGGTGGCCTTGGAACCAATTATCACTTATACTGCCCCTCAGTTCAATTCACTTAAGTCCAGTCCAAGTTTGAATCTGAGCTAATCGATACAAATTCTCACCGGACAATCAGTTTATCCCGTAATCTAATCAGATAACTGCTGATTGCATTAAAGCCGTTATAAGTAAATAGTGTTAGCATACTTTTAGGCTATGTAAAATGGTAGACGAACGCAACTATATGAATAAACTTTGCATACATTTAGGCTGATGTACATAAAACGGGGAAATTATCGAAAAATCGAGCAAATGACAAATGTTCATTCCTAATTGTTTGTTGTATATATTTTTGTGTGTGTTTGGCTTATGCGGTTGACCAACAAAACTTTTGTGTGTTTATTAATTTGTGGCTTTTAATTATTGTGTTTGCGCCTAAAATCGCACAGCATAATCAAAGCTAGAATGTGTGCTTCTAATTATCAAAAGTTTTAATATTTACATATGTACTTACATGGTTTTGGTTGTGATTTTGTTGTTGCCTGGATTTTGTTGTTCTCGCCATGCTTTGTCACTCTACCTCAGTTTTTACGCCCAACCTCACTTCCGCTCACACCTCGATCGTCACCGCAATTTATAATGCTTTTGCCGTATTGAAATGTAAAATTATCTAACAGATTTGTGTCAATTGGCGTAAACGATAGTGGCGTAGTCAATTTGATGGTTGGGGGGATTGAATCACCCTGCGTTTGGAGTCATTCACATGAAGCATTGAGATGATGCGTGCGAATATGAATATTTCAAGATCAAATAAATTAAAAAAAAAAACAAAAAAATTATATTAAAAAATTAAATTAAACTGGGAAAATTATTTTAAATTAAAAATTCTGAGTCAGTAAAAACTTGCTACCAAAACAGCTGTTGCCATTCTGGTTGGTTAATACTTCACGTTTTTGTTGTTGCTTTCGGTCGTTACAATCAGCAGTTTATCACTTACAAGTTCAACTGAGTGAAATTCCTAGAGTAAAAACTTGGAAGTCTCCCTCTCAATGAAATGTCAAAATGCGTGCTCTCGCTGCAAGTGATTTAGGTAAACTGAACACTTTCTCAGTAAAAATTTGACAGTTAATTTGACAGCTGATTATTTAGTAGCGAAAAACCCAATAAATTTTAGTAAATAACTACGAATTCAATTAAAATTTTTTGACAGGTTGCGAGCTTATACATCCTTCCCCTAAACCTGGCAGGCTAGGCCAACACTTCCAGCTCACGCTTTTAATTTTAATACGATTTTAGCACCAAGAAAAGATAACTCAACCTTGAAACACTTCAAAATTTGTGTCAATAGAAATTTATTGAACTGAAAGTAATTTCAGTCGAAATTGCACTTTTCAACGATTTTGTCATCATAAAACCCCAACAAAACACATGAACGAGTATGAGTAGTATTTGAGTCAATCAAACATTCAGCGCTCATTGTTGAGTTTATGAACTAGCGACCAAATATTTTTTTTATTTAAGTAACATTTTCGAAATTTCAAGTACACTTTGAAAATATTGAGTTGAAAGTAAATGCAAAGACTTAAAGTGCATACCGATGATAGAATAAGTAGAAAAAGAGTTATTGGTTTGAAAGTGGAAGAAAACTAAGAAAGAAGATTAAAGTGAAAACACAGTAGTGGCCTTATGCGGCAAAAGATGGCAAAAGTTCACAATTGTTTAGCGATTTTCTTACGCTATTTATTTATGTATTTAAGTTTGTACTTGTAGTTTTATGCGATTGCGTTTTAGTCTATATACATACTTATGGGGGGCATAACAAAAGTTCATTTTTTGTACTTTTTTCCTTCGTATAAGTGTATAATGGACGAAATCAGACCAAAACGATGCCCACTTTTCGATATCGAAATTTTTAAAAGTCGCATTAAATTACATTAAACTGCTCTATTACTTTAATTAATTAATTATGATAATCGAACATTCTTAAAATAATTAATTGATTAGGTTTAAATTTTGGATTACTAGAATTAATAAAAATTAATCAAAATTTCAAATTGATTAAAATTTGTGATTAGTTGCGATTAACGAGGATTAAAACAAAAAATTTAATCCCAATCGATTAAGTATAAAAATGTTCGATTATCATAATTAATCAATTATTACAAAAATAACAAAAAATTTAATTTGATTATCCATGATTAAGATTAATAATCATTATTTAAAAGGTCTGCGTGTTATTGCAATAAATGAAAGTATAAATAAATGAATTAGATTTTCGACCACGCCCACTTCAAGCAAGCCTTTTCGTTGCTTTAGTTATGGCCGTAGCTCCCCCTTCTCCTCTTTGCCGTTTTAAAAGCAGCCACGTTTGGTATTTTCGAACTTTTATTAATGCCATCCTTTTTAGTACTCGTCTTCGTTGAAGGACTTCGCTATGACATTATTCTTGCAGCAAAACTTTCTTTTATTTGTCTAAAGTTTTCCCCGCTTAAGTGTTGGTCGTTGTATACGCTAGTTTACTGTTATTGCACGTACGGTCTGCTTTGGTAAGCACAGATTTTGCTGAAAGTTTACGATGTTTTGTTTTTGTTTTTGGATGCTTTAGAAAAAAATCGTGTACAAGTGAAAACATATGCGACACCGCATGACGGAAACACAAAACGTACTATGGGCTATGATTTGAGGCAAGGAATCTGGACGGTCCAGACTTCTTCTCTCAAAGGCACTCTTCGCGGGTTTTGAAGAGTAAAGGTCAAGTAGGCAAAGCAAAAGGTCTATCGGTTGAGGTATACTGAAACGATTTTCCAACGCCCCTTGTCACTTCGTAAGACCCTTGCAGCTTTGGTGTGTCCCTGAAGCTTTGGGCCAGCTGTGAAGAGAGAAATTTTGTTCGAGTTCAGACCCAGTTTGTTTCCACTGAACCATGCATGGATCAGCTAAGTAGCAATGTTCTTATTGTGCTGTCTGGCTGAACGCAAATTTAAATGTGCATGTGTCTGATTTTTTGTTGTTGTGTAAAAATGTTTTTGTTTGTGTAAACAGCAATGTCAAGTGTGGAGGGGAAAAAGTGAAATATCACGAATGAGACGTTTTCAAAAAAAAAAAAAAAAAAACGAAAACCACACCACAACTAACTGTATAGACGCAGAAAAAGTCATAAAAGGGGGGGGAAAAAATTAGTAAAAGAGGCAAGGAGGTTCAAAATCAAGTGGAATAGAACATTATATACCCAGTTGTGGGATCGCTAAATCTTGAATATCACCAACTTTGCTAACTTTCCACGAAAAGAATTGCATGTACAACTTTTTTTATGGCATGAATTAAGTATGTATGTACGCATATGAAAGTGGGCATGGTCGGCAACAGATTTTCTTGATTTTGGCAGGTATATACCCTACACTATATTAGTAGGTTTAACCAGTTTCGTTAAAATATCAAAACAGAGTCAAGAGCGTTCGCTTTTCAAAGCAACAGCATTTTTTTCTACCGAAAACTGCGTGGTACCACGCCTACAAAACTAAAAAAAAGTATTCCTGCTACAGCTTCTTTAGTTGAAATAATTTTAAGCTAAATTTAAAGTAAAGAGAGTTCTCATCCAAGGTCTGTCTTGTTTTTTGTATAACACCCTGTTGAGTTATATTTTTAAATTAAAGGCTATAAGTGCACAACTGGGTATAAAAAAAGAACTTTGTAAGTGGTTGACTGCTTTGCTGCTTAACTTTTGATCAGCTGTATAAGCCTTCGAAATCTTAATAGCAATCCCAACTATTATTTTCTTTATTTAAGCAAACTAAATAAGAAATGGAAAGCCAAGTAGTTGCGAAAACAAAACCTAAAAAAAGGTTGGGCAAATTTATTGTGCCAAATAAAATGTTTATAAATGAGCAAACTTTCATTTTGACGTGCTCAAGAAGCAATTGAGGGAAACCACTTGACGGACTATGGGTTAAATGAAAAACACTTATATATGCCCCTATTCTGCATTACAATTACGTTCCCGCTCTACGCTCCGCTTGGATCGTAAATATGCATTCTGAGTTACGCTTGGATCGAAAGAAAAAGAGGAAGAGCTATAAGTTTTTCGAAGTCAGCTGTTTGCCTTGGAATGCGTGAAATTGAAACATAACAAAGTAATTTAAATTACACAAATTATTACTTTTGAAATAAAAGCAAAGCTTTATTATGATTTATAAACTTAATTGTATATGTTTGAGCATTATTGAATAAATTGAGTCAAATTTTATAGATCAATTGACTGATTGTAGCAGACAACGAAGGATCAACAAAAAGCAAGAGTACACTGTTGGTGGATGTTACCACATCGTCAGTAGGTAGCTGGTATTTTCCATAGAGTTAGTGCTAGAAGAGTGCGCTTTGTCGACCAGGTACACAGATGGTTGGCGTCGCATCGTGGGGCCCCACCATACGCCGAACAAACATTAGACATGTCAGTGTTAAGTCTGACCGCAGGTGGTACTTTTCGCTGTAGGAAGACATTGGCCGCCCCGGAACTGACAAAGAAGTTTACAGAGTATGAGTGGGTGCTGTAAAGTGGCCGCCGGTGCACGTTTGGATATAATGGCAAAGTCAAAGCCATTACCTTAGTTTTAATTTCGTTAGTAATATTGTTTGGTGTTTTGAATGCTAGTCCAATTTGTAATTGTTTACAACCGGTGCCGATGCTAATGCGCGTCCAAAAATATTAGATCTCCGTAGGCGGATTCACATTCCTGGCATCGAAACGCGTCTTTTGATACCCCTTCCTACATTTTTGGACAAATATTAGCACTCGGCACCGGTCGCAAACAATTACCCTGCAAACATATCAAAAAACATCATTAGAGCACAAAAACAAAATATAGCGAGCGTTTTACAACTTTTACATACGCGTTTTACTTAAATTTTAAGAATTTCAACAAAAAATCGCGGAAATTAATCGTAAATTGTTTGCAAGATAAAAAACAAGCAGTTATCCGCCAACAAAATTGCAACGGAGAAAAACGGAGTTATAGGCAGTTCATGCTGGGCCAGCATTTTGCATTTTCTTCGCATTTTAGCATTTAGCCCAAAATGCAGCATTTATTTTAGCATTTTCCATACAAATTTTGACAACCAAATGCAACTTTATTTTTGCATTAGCATTACAAATGCAGAAATCAACCCTGTAACCTTCGAAGAAAATCGCGATTCGAATTCAAAAGAGTGGCAATATTGGTTGTTTTTACTTGGCGTTCTCTCATTCTCTGTCTTTCGTTAACATTCTGCAAATTTGCTCGGATTTTAAATTTGTAATTTAGCGCGCGTGTTGTGTGCTATTGCTAAAATAAATCAATCTACAAATTAATCTGATGTTTGTGAAGGTATTTAAATAAAAGATTTAATAAAAATCTTTAAATTTTTTCACACTCGGCATAACCTCAAAAAAATGTTCGAACTTGCTAAATGTGCATTTGCTTAATGCGCCAGCATGAACGCTTTTTCGAAACCAATGTCCGAAAATGCAAAATGTTGCATTTTAAATGCAGCATGAACACGATATTACGATTGAAGTGTAGAATAGACAGAATTGGAAGTTTCGAAGTTGAACGTAGCGGAATTGAAACGCAGAATACCAAAGTTGCCAAGCGGAGAAATTTTCGATCCAAGTCGAAATGCAGAATAGGGGTGATAATTTATCATCAGCTTATAACCACAAGAACGGTAAATAAACCAACAAAGTGGCTACTTCGATCGAAAGAGACGAAAAGCAAAGCAATATCTAACCACTTGAAAATATGAAGTTTCGGTCAATACCAACAACTGTCTGTTGTTGTTCTATTCCTCCTTAAGGGGTGCGACAGCGCATTTCAAGGTTTTTGTATAATGCGAAATGATTGATTAGAGCAAAAGCTTTTATATACTAGACATATATATATATATATATATGGCGCGATATACAACAGTTATATCATCAACCTCCTAGGAGATTTTTGCGCCGAGCTTCTCTTCCAATTTGTGGTGTGCCGCTTTGAAATTTTTCCTACAAATTGGCGGGACCTACGGTTTTTCGCCGACTCCGAACGGCATCTACAAAGCAGATGAATTTTTGCTGAGAAGCCTTTCATGGCAGAAATACACTCGGAGAGTTTGCCAAACCACTGCCGAGGGGCGACCCCTTTTTGAAAAAACTTTTTCAAACCACTTTTTGATGTAACCTGTACTAGACATAGAAATCTGAAAAAAAAACTCAAAGGCTGGCGAGTTGGAAATGCAAAGTGGATAGATATTTCTTAATGAAAAATAATTTATTATTTAAATTGTATGAGTTTGAAAAAGAAATAAAAAAAAAAAAATGTTTAATAAGCCAGCAAAACTACTACCACACCATAGTGGCGGCCTTCACTAGGGGAAAATATTTATCAATTTTTTTTTTTTTACTTTCGCAGTTGGCTTTGCAGGGAGCATCTGACAGGGTCTAGAACACTTTTAAAAAATATTTTTTCCAGCAAAAGTACCCTATTTTATTTCAAAATGCGGTGCGTCAACTTAAGTATTTTTCTAACTGATGTCTAACCTTTGGTGACGGATATTTCAACTTCAGCATTTTTTCACCGCCACCAAATCTACTGGCGTTCTTTCTGAGTTTGACCTCTAGTGCCTAAAATCGATATTCGGGCCTTTAATATCTGGCATTTGCCTTTAGACCGTCGGTAGTCTCTGGTCTTTTAAGTCGAATATCTTTTATCTGACCTTGAAGATCTATTCTCTGGTATATGTCGTCTTGTCTCCTGTTTATAGTGTCTATTGTCTCCATACTTCAAAGTCTAGTACGTGGTATCTGACCTTTTCGCTGGCTCGGAGTCACAACCCGTGATCGTATTAAAAGGATGTGAATGCAAAATGACATGACCTCACTTGTTTTTTTCAACTTGTACCTAATATACGAAAAAACTGGGTTACATTATAAAAATATATGTTGCTTTTCCAATTTTTCTTTTAAATAAAAACCAAAAATAGCAAGTATCAGATTTATAGCAAAAAAAAAAAAAACAAATTAATTAAATACTAATTATTATCTTGGGCTCGTAAAAAAAACAAACCTAGTATGAAACATTGAGCTCGCAAAAGCTTACAAATATGTAAAAACCAACAACAAAAAACAATCGTTTAATTAGTGACTAATTTTTGCGCTTTCACATTAAATAGTAAAAATCAATGATTTAATTTTTTTCTTTATAGTTATAACTTAATTATTATTTATTATTATTAATAAGTTATTATTCATTTATAATTTTTTTTTCTTCTTTCTAAAATCAACACTTGCAAATTAAAAACTCTAAAATTTCAAATATTTGTTATGTTTCATCTAACATTGCCAAAAAAGCACAAAAGCATAAATTAAAGCTCCTAATTAAAATAGCGTTTATTTTCGGAATTTCATAGTTTTTTTTATCACTTACATTTAAGTAAATATGTATGTATGGATGTATGTATAAATTAGTTCACATCTATTATTTATTTAAATAATTTAAGCCGCTATAACCATTTATCAGTTAAGCATGTACTTTGTATTTTCAATAATTAAAAACAATAATTATTAGGTCTTTTTTTTTTAAGCTAAAAAGGCATTATCTAAATAGCAGAGATTTATTTATTTACATGTGCACTTACATATAAACACACACACATACTATTATAGTCGAACCTTAACACTCAATAGTACCACCTGAGTGCATGGGATTCACCGTAAATTCGAGAGGCTGCCAGCACACAGAACAGAATGAATAAATAACATTAGCAGAAATATCAAAAAAAAAACAACAAAAAAAAAGTATGTTGATACATTTCCATTAAGAACTAAAAGGTCCGGCAGACTTTGTCTTGCCTCAAAACACATTTTTCATTCGAAAAAATTTGAGGCTTCTCTGCTTATCTATCCTATGGTCCACCTCCTCCATATAGCATTTTTTCTATTCCACTTTCAATCCCTAACCTATTTTTTTTTGGGGTCACACCATACATTAATCGATATTTTGGAAACGTATTCAAACATGACCTGAGAAAACTTTTTTAAAAAATATTTATAGCACTCTGTATGTGAAAAAATGTACTGCTTAAATGCTCTATTCTTTCCTAATTTCTGCTCCATCTTCCATATCGCCTTTTTCCTATTCCACTTCCAATCCCTATATGCCTATCTCTATCCCTAAAACTTCATTGAAAAAATTCCTTTCCCTTGCCACGCCTTCTTTTTTGTTAAGATGGTCTCATTTAGCTCCTTATCAATTTTAAATATCGTACCATAAATAAATTCGGAGATACGCATTACCGGAAATCTGTATTCTCCCTTTCACTATTTTTTTTGAAGTGTTAAAGATTGTTCTCATTTAGCATATTATCAGTTTCCAATATTCTACCATAAAAATACCGTATGGGGGGGTGCCACGCCCACTCATCCTTTCCTACGATTTTTCCTCCGCATGCAAGTTTTGCTAATTGAAACTTTTATCTCTCTCCCAATGTCAAAATGCGCTCTCTCCGTGAGAATCAGCGAAACGAAAGAAATTTCTTTCGTATCGCGATACAGAGTGACCCCCTGCTGTTTAAGTGTTTTTTTTTAAGGTATCCGGTTAGGGGTTAAAATAATTCAACTGAACTCCTGAATTAATTTAAATGAGTTCGCTTTAATAATTTAAAGAGTTCGCGCTTATATTTACAAGGATTTTATATGCAATCACCTGTGGCCTACCAAATATCCACTATGGGCGCATCCACTCACAAATCTGAAAAATTAAATCTCTGATTATAAGACAAAGGAAAAGGTAGATAAATAATTCTCATTTTCATAAAACTATACCCAGTTGCGCAAGCATTACAGTTGGTTGTAATATGAAAATAAAGGTTACCTAGCCTCTTTTAATTTTAAGAAATATTTTCTCATAACAGCATTTTGCAACCATAGCTCGTCTGACGAGAAGAGTTTGCTGTGAAAAGGGGAACAAACTGACTAATTTGGTACAAAAAAAGGAATAATGTCATTACATCTCATTGTGATCTTTAAGCCTGGCCCTTTTGAACTTACTAAGTAAATGATGTTCCAGAATTAAGGGAAGACAACTGCTCATTCTGATATACTAGTCCTCCGTCGGGTAAAAACCTAGTGATTTCAGTTCATAGAAATGTCTGCCGTAAGAATAGAATACGTATCCTCTCTTTTTTCTACTCTACCCAACAAACTATATAAGCACTTACTTCATATACTATGATAGATTGAGAAATATTTTGTAATAAGTAATGAGCTCTTGAATGTTCGTACAATTAAACTCTGGCTCTTATTGTGAATAATGCGTATAGCAACAACAAATTGTATTTTCTAGATATCTTTAACTTCATTATTGCCATTAGTTACTTCATTAAACTTACATAAATGATGTAATATGAGTACGAGTGATTACGTGACTAAGCTAAGTACGATGCTGCGGGCGTTCTAGGGGGGCGGTACATTATTAAATGTTTGTTAAGTGCGTGTAACTTAAATCTCAATATAAGAAATTATTTATAACACTCTTAACGTCAATTACATTTCAATGGTGATGTCAATGGAGAGACAGAAAAACTTAAAAAGTAGTGGGTTTATTTCTTAAAATTGTGGTGATGTCCCGTAGCCTTAACCACGGTAGAAGAGAGCAATAGAGAGTTACCTTAGCATTTACGGTGCTCAGTTTATGTAAAAAAGAAACGCGTTTTTCGCGGCTCCACTGAATTCTCGTTGCTAGTCTGCGGTTTTGCCAAGTCGATTATCACCACCAGCCAGGAAGGAACTCTCTCAGCCATTGGACTGCAAGGGAGTAGTACTTAACAGCTTCGAAGCTCTCTATTGCAAGCTCGTTTGTTGAAAAGTAAAGTCCTTTCTTGAAAAAGAAAAATTAGGAGGCCATTTGTTAGTCCTTACGGGTTTACTTGTGTATTGTTTGGTTTTGTTAGCTTTATCGTTTTTCGGATCTTTACACATCTGAGGTTTCCCTACTTTTGGAATTATTTAATTTCCACATGACCCAGTAGGTATATGGTTCCCAGCGACATATTTTTCATTCTGTGTGAGACCAACCACGCATTGCACATTAGAAGACCCAGTTCTATGCATCCGGTTCTGCTGTTTGGTACATCACTAACAGGAATTAAAAACTACGGTTTGATATCATTTATTTAACGTGGGAATGGAATACATTTTTACGCTTTTAAGCGAATGAGAGACTAGCATAACAAATGTAAGAGTTGTGTTAAAATTGCAGGATGCTATTAGAAAGTGTTTTCGTAATGAGCTGTTTATTAGGGGTCGAAAGAGAGGTTAGGAGTGTTGAATGTATGTCTGTATGTTCGCTTTGTTAGAAAATGGCAGGATAATGTTAATATGTGTTGACGTTGGATAAATTAGCTTAAAGTCTGCTGGCTACAAACGTCATCTTTGCTACAAACGATCGGTCAATGAGAGAGATTTTGGCGATTACAAGAAACACAAGGGTGTAGAAAACCCAAAATTGGATCACGAGAACCACAAGCCTAGAGTAAATTTTCAACAGTACCTTGTCCTGTTTATTCGGAATGACTTCTTTTACCCGCGATTCGGCATTGTTGTGGTGTACTAAGGCTAAATAGTGGTATATGTTACAATTTAGCAGAAGGAGAAGTAAAGTCGCTCTATGCCTACTTCCTAAAATCTTTCACGAAATAATCAAATAGGATAACACTTTATTAACATTTCGTAGAAACTCGATTACTGCTAATACGCTTATAAACTAGCATCCGTCGCTCAGAGACATATCTAAGGAGTCATCTCCTTACTATTAGGAGATATTTTTTTTTTGTCTCAAGCCTATATGAAGACGTTGTCGCCTCCACCAAATATGACATCTTTGGCCTCCACAAACAATTGCAATATATTTAAGAACATCTAAATTACATAAATAATGCAGATAAACTGTACTTTTAATTGGGATTAAAAAATGCGTTTTTCACGTTTAAGTTAATAAATCTTCAGGTGCAGTAAAACAGTAGTACTTGCCAGCCAAAGGGACCCGTCCCGTATAGATCCATTTTTCATTTTGTTCATCGTAAACTAAAGTGCAATGGCTGTTTTTACCACCTACAGCCCACAACTGATTGTCGATTGAAGCGAAACCAATTCCATCACCATGTAACGAATTTCTTAGCTACAAAAAAATTGTTTGCGCGCTTTAAGACTTTTAATGTTCTATGATGAATGAATATACATTTTAACTGACCTCTGCAAACTGACATTTTTCTTCCAACGGATCATAACGACTTATTTCCATTTGAGTGGTGACAGCATCTCTACCTACCACATATATGTGATCCTTGTACACAGTGACCTTAAATTTAACATACATGTAATGGATATAACATTTATTAACAATGATATATGTACAGTTGTCCACAAAGTAATAACGTTACCAAAGAAACACATCGAAGCCCGTGAATAAATGGCGCAACATCGTGGTCGGACGAATCAAAAATTTAATTAAATTAACAAAAAAATTTGTTCGGTGTCCATCTAAAACGATATATAAACCCACCAACATGACAGTGCCAAAGTGATATTATACGGAAATTTTCGTATGGAGGAATCGGTTCAATTCACTTTATTGAAGGTATCATAGATCAAAGTGCATATGCTAAAATATTAGAGGACGAGATGCTGTCATATGCCACAAAGGATAAATCAACAGGATAATTATCCTAAACAGACGAGTAAATTCGCAAAAGATTGGTTTAGGTTGAAAGAAGTTGGCTGATTATAAAGAAGGCTGTTCAAGAAATCTGTGAAAAGTGGTAGAAGAGACTTGCAAAGGAATCCCACGACAAAGGTGCCAGGATCTCATCGACTCTATGCCACGAACGTGCTATGCCGTATTACAAAATCGGGGACATTCTACCAAATACTAGTCTTTTCAATGTTTTGTTAGACTTGAAAGCATTTTAGATTAAAACTTAAAAGTTCACTAACTTTTTTATGGGGAATAGGTTTTTAAATTATTTTACAGAACATGCGATTAAATTGTGTGAGCTGTAAATATATAAATAATAGGCCATCTTTTCAACTTAAAAATTTTAAACATAAAACAGTTTTTTCGTTGAGGATTGAGCAAGTCAGTTTTTTAATGCCCTCACGCTATTCTTTTGTGGACAAGTGTATGTATATACTTCAGCACTTACTCCTGGATGAACATGAACACTAGCCAAATCACGACATTTGGACCAGGAATTCTTTATGGGGTCATAGCATTCAACAGTTTTTATACGCTTACCGTAAAAGCTATATCCACCCATTACATAAATTTTATTATTAAATGCAAATGCGGCGGCGTCATAGCGAGGTGTGTTAATTTCCTTTACATATTTCCATCCATCAGATTCAGAATACCTAAATGTTTTATATAAAGAACAGTTAAATATAGCCAAAACACTTGGGCAGAGATCTTTTCGAAATCTGATCTCATTCAATTTATTTCGAATAGATTTATCAGAAAATATGTATGTATATACATATTTCATCATCAAAAAAGAGGACTTACGTTTCAACTAATTCTAAAATGGCACCATCTGCCGCCAAACCACCAATTGCATAGATTTTTTCATTTAATATTACAACACAGTGCCGGTATCGGGCCTGATTCATTGCTGGTAGCTGTTTAAATGTCTTAGTTTTGAAATTCCAGCTGCATACTTCGTTGGTTATTTTCATTCTGTGTGAGACCAACCACGCATTGCACATTAGAAGACCCAGTTCTATGCATCCGGTTCTGCTGTTTGGTACATCACTAACAGGAATTAAAAACTACGGTTTGATATCATTTATTTAACGTGGGAATGGAATACATTTTTACGCTTTTAAGCGAATGAGAGACTAGCATAACAAATGTAAGAGTTGTGTTAAAATTGCAGGATGCTATTAGAAAGTGTTTTCGTAATGAGCTGTTTATTAGGGGTCGAAAGAGAGGTTAGGAGTGTTGAATGTATGTCTGTATGTTCGCTTTGTTAGAAAATGGCAGGATAATGTTAATATGTGTTGACGTTGGATAAATTAGCTTAAAGTCTGCTGGCTACAAACGTCATCTTTGCTACAAACGATCGGTCAATGAGAGAGATTTTGGCGATTACAAGAAACACAAGGGTGTAGAAAACCCAAAATTGGATCACGAGAACCACAAGCCTAGAGTAAATTTTCAACAGTACCTTGTCCTGTTTATTCGGAATGACTTCTTTTACCCGCGATTCGGCATTGTTGTGGTGTACTAAGGCTAAATAGTGGTATATGTTACAATTTAGCAGAAGGAGAAGTAAAGTCGCTCTATGCCTACTTCCTAAAATCTTTCACGAAATAATCAAATAGGATAACACTTTATTAACATTTCGTAGAAACTCGATTACTGCTAATACGCTTATAAACTAGCATCCGTCGCTCAGAGACATATCTAAGGAGTCATCTCCTTACTATTAGGAGATATTTTTTTTTTGTCTCAAGCCTATATGAAGACGTTGTCGCCTCCACCAAATATGACATCTTTGGCCTCCACAAACAATTGCAATATATTTAAGAACATCTAAATTACATAAATAATGCAGATAAACTGTACTTTTAATTGGGATTAAAAAATGCGTTTTTCACGTTTAAGTTAATAAATCTTCAGGTGCAGTAAAACAGTAGTACTTGCCAGCCAAAGGGACCCGTCCCGTATAGATCCATTTTTCATTTTGTTCATCGTAAACTAAAGTGCAATGGCTGTTTTTACCACCTACAGCCCACAACTGATTGTCGATTGAAGCGAAACCAATTCCATCACCATGTAACGAATTTCTTAGCTACAAAAAAATTGTTTGCGCGCTTTAAGACTTTTAATGTTCTATGATGAATGAATATACATTTTAACTGACCTCTGCAAACTGACATTTTTCTTCCAACGGATCATAACGACTTATTTCCATTTGAGTGGTGACAGCATCTCTACCTACCACATATATGTGATCCTTGTACACAGTGACCTTAAATTTAACATACATGTAATGGATATAACATTTATTAACAATGATATATGTACAGTTGTCCACAAAGTAATAACGTTACCAAAGAAACACATCGAAGCCCGTGAATAAATGGCGCAACATCGTGGTCGGACGAATCAAAAATTTAATTAAATTAACAAAAAAATTTGTTCGGTGTCCATCTAAAACGATATATAAACCCACCAACATGACAGTGCCAAAGTGATATTATACGGAAATTTTCGTATGGAGGAATCGGTTCAATTCACTTTATTGAAGGTATCATAGATCAAAGTGCATATGCTAAAATATTAGAGGACGAGATGCTGTCATATGCCACAAAGGATAAATCAACAGGATAATTATCCTAAACAGACGAGTAAATTCGCAAAAGATTGGTTTAGGTTGAAAGAAGTTGGCTGATTATAAAGAAGGCTGTTCAAGAAATCTGTGAAAAGTGGTAGAAGAGACTTGCAAAGGAATCCCACGACAAAGGTGCCAGGATCTCATCGACTCTATGCCACGAACGTGCTATGCCGTATTACAAAATCGGGGACATTCTACCAAATACTAGTCTTTTCAATGTTTTGTTAGACTTGAAAGCATTTTAGATTAAAACTTAAAAGTTCACTAACTTTTTTATGGGGAATAGGTTTTTAAATTATTTTACAGAACATGCGATTAAATTGTGTGAGCTGTAAATATATAAATAATAGGCCATCTTTTCAACTTAAAAATTTTAAACATAAAACAGTTTTTTCGTTGAGGATTGAGCAAGTCAGTTTTTTAATGCCCTCACGCTATTCTTTTGTGGACAAGTGTATGTATATACTTCAGCACTTACTCCTGGATGAACATGAACACTAGCCAAATCACGACATTTGGACCAGGAATTCTTTATGGGGTCATAGCATTCAACAGTTTTTATACGCTTACCGTAAAAGCTATATCCACCCATTACATAAATTTTATTATTAAATGCAAATGCGGCGGCGTCATAGCGAGGTGTGTTAATTTCCTTTACATATTTCCATCCATCAGATTCAGAATACCTAAATGTTTTATATAAAGAACAGTTAAATATAGCCAAAACACTTGGGCAGAGATCTTTTCGAAATCTGATCTCATTCAATTTATTTCGAATAGATTTATCAGAAAATATGTATGTATATACATATTTCATCATCAAAAAAGAGGACTTACGTTTCAACTAATTCTAAAATGGCACCATCTGCCGCCAAACCACCAATTGCATAGATTTTTTCATTTAATATTACAACACAGTGCCGGTATCGGGCCTGATTCATTGCTGGTAGCTGTTTAAATGTCTTAGTTTTGAAATTCCAGCTGCATACTTCGTTGGTTATTTTCATTCTGTGTGAGACCAACCACGCATTGCACATTAGAAGACCCAGTTCTATGCATCCGGTTCTGCTGTTTGGTACATCACTAACAGGAATTAAAAACTACGGTTTGATATCATTTATTTAACGTGGGAATGGAATACATTTTTACGCTTTTAAGCGAATGAGAGACTAGCATAACAAATGTAAGAGTTGTGTTAAAATTGCAGGATGCTATTAGAAAGTGTTTTCGTAATGAGCTGTTTATTAGGGGTCGAAAGAGAGGTTAGGAGTGTTGAATGTATGTCTGTATGTTCGCTTTGTTAGAAAATGGCAGGATAATGTTAATATGTGTTGACGTTGGATAAATTAGCTTAAAGTCTGCTGGCTACAAACGTCATCTTTGCTACAAACGATCGGTCAATGAGAGAGATTTTGGCGATTACAAGAAACACAAGGGTGTAGAAAACCCAAAATTGGATCACGAGAACCACAAGCCTAGAGTAAATTTTCAACAGTACCTTGTCCTGTTTATTCGGAATGACTTCTTTTACCCGCGATTCGGCATTGTTGTGGTGTACTAAGGCTAAATAGTGGTATATGTTACAATTTAGCAGAAGGAGAAGTAAAGTCGCTCTATGCCTACTTCCTAAAATCTTTCACGAAATAATCAAATAGGATAACACTTTATTAACATTTCGTAGAAACTCGATTACTGCTAATACGCTTATAAACTAGCATCCGTCGCTCAGAGACATATCTAAGGAGTCATCTCCTTACTATTAGGAGATATTTTTTTTTTGTCTCAAGCCTATATGAAGACGTTGTCGCCTCCACCAAATATGACATCTTTGGCCTCCACAAACAATTGCAATATATTTAAGAACATCTAAATTACATAAATAATGCAGATAAACTGTACTTTTAATTGGGATTAAAAAATGCGTTTTTCACGTTTAAGTTAATAAATCTTCAGGTGCAGTAAAACAGTAGTACTTGCCAGCCAAAGGGACCCGTCCCGTATAGATCCATTTTTCATTTTGTTCATCGTAAACTAAAGTGCAATGGCTGTTTTTACCACCTACAGCCCACAACTGATTGTCGATTGAAGCGAAACCAATTCCATCACCATGTAACGAATTTCTTAGCTACAAAAAAATTGTTTGCGCGCTTTAAGACTTTTAATGTTCTATGATGAATGAATATACATTTTAACTGACCTCTGCAAACTGACATTTTTCTTCCAACGGATCATAACGACTTATTTCCATTTGAGTGGTGACAGCATCTCTACCTACCACATATATGTGATCCTTGTACACAGTGACCTTAAATTTAACATACATGTAATGGATATAACATTTATTAACAATGATATATGTACAGTTGTCCACAAAGTAATAACGTTACCAAAGAAACACATCGAAGCCCGTGAATAAATGGCGCAACATCGTGGTCGGACGAATCAAAAATTTAATTAAATTAACAAAAAAATTTGTTCGGTGTCCATCTAAAACGATATATAAACCCACCAACATGACAGTGCCAAAGTGATATTATACGGAAATTTTCGTATGGAGGAATCGGTTCAATTCACTTTATTGAAGGTATCATAGATCAAAGTGCATATGCTAAAATATTAGAGGACGAGATGCTGTCATATGCCACAAAGGATAAATCAACAGGATAATTATCCTAAACAGACGAGTAAATTCGCAAAAGATTGGTTTAGGTTGAAAGAAGTTGGCTGATTATAAAGAAGGCTGTTCAAGAAATCTGTGAAAAGTGGTAGAAGAGACTTGCAAAGGAATCCCACGACAAAGGTGCCAGGATCTCATCGACTCTATGCCACGAACGTGCTATGCCGTATTACAAAATCGGGGACATTCTACCAAATACTAGTCTTTTCAATGTTTTGTTAGACTTGAAAGCATTTTAGATTAAAACTTAAAAGTTCACTAACTTTTTTATGGGGAATAGGTTTTTAAATTATTTTACAGAACATGCGATTAAATTGTGTGAGCTGTAAATATATAAATAATAGGCCATCTTTTCAACTTAAAAATTTTAAACATAAAACAGTTTTTTCGTTGAGGATTGAGCAAGTCAGTTTTTTAATGCCCTCACGCTATTCTTTTGTGGACAAGTGTATGTATATACTTCAGCACTTACTCCTGGATGAACATGAACACTAGCCAAATCACGACATTTGGACCAGGAATTCTTTATGGGGTCATAGCATTCAACAGTTTTTATACGCTTACCGTAAAAGCTATATCCACCCATTACATAAATTTTATTATTAAATGCAAATGCGGCGGCGTCATAGCGAGGTGTGTTAATTTCCTTTACATATTTCCATCCATCAGATTCAGAATACCTAAATGTTTTATATAAAGAACAGTTAAATATAGCCAAAACACTTGGGCAGAGATCTTTTCGAAATCTGATCTCATTCAATTTATTTCGAATAGATTTATCAGAAAATATGTATGTATATACATATTTCATCATCAAAAAAGAGGACTTACGTTTCAACTAATTCTAAAATGGCACCATCTGCCGCCAAACCACCAATTGCATAGATTTTTTCATTTAATATTACAACACAGTGCCGGTATCGGGCCTGATTCATTGCTGGTAGCTGTTTAAATGTCTTAGTTTTGAAATTCCAGCTGCATACTTCGTTGGTTATTTTGTCCATTCGACTACCGCCAATAAAAATTAATTTGTCACCCATTAAGATTACTCGAAAATCTTTTAAATCTAGCTTTATATCAGCCCACTCCTGCCATGAATCTTTAGGTTTGTTACATTTAAAAATGGTTCCACTCTGCAATATTTTGTCAATTTTGTAGATGGTAATAAATGAATGATAGAAGGAAAAAAAAGTTCAAGTATAGAGCAAGAATGTTAACTACTACAGCAGAACTGCTGGGAACAAGCACCCAGTGAGTGGCATTATTGCAAAGCCAGAACATCCACGGACTTCCTAATTAATCCGATTCATTCTTGATCAAGTTCTGTCTAAAAACGAATAGGTGTCACTACTACCTAACCGACATACCGAATTACTTCCCAACGGAGCTAAAATCTCAAGTCCTTCGACACTGACATTGATAGTAGAAGGTAATATTCTCGAATTATATTCACCTCTAAGTGGAAAGCCGCTAATGATTCTACAGGTTTACGTATTTGTCCCTCGCGATTCTTTGTATACTTTAATGTTAGGTGGGAACGTGCAGAAGGATGATCACGCCATGTTAACGCCTCCAATGCGATTAAATTACATCCCGGCAGCGCATGAATATTTTTCATAATAATATCCGTATCAAATTGTGAGAATCTTAGACATGCAACTAAATCGGGCAAATATTGTTTACGCGCCGAAGCATGATGTTTATACCATTTTATTATCACATCCAAGACATCTCCCTCACTTTCTATTTGCAATTTATCACATTCCACAAGTGTTTGCATCTTTTTAGGGTCGAAATCTAAATATTCGTTATTTTTTATTACCTGCATAATTAGAAATGAAAAGGATTAGACTGAAGGTGAAATTCTTCGGCGCACTTACACTCATAAAGTTTTGAATTTCATAATCCAAAATCTTTTGACTCAAAATTCCACACTGAGCTTCAATAGCTAGCTGACGTGCACGCTGTAATGTGTAATCTCTCATATTCTCTATTAGAAATTTAACGCAATCAGCAACCGCGTCATCCAATTGCAGTATCAAGGCCGCTTTTAACATTTCGTCTACATTGTTTAGTGTGACGAGCGTTTCGCCGGTGTAGCAAAAGGTGATTAAGCGCTCAAAAGTGTCGGTATCGATATCAGTTATTTCAATAAAGGGTGCGAGACCTATTTCACTTTTGAAGAGTTCCCTGAAGTACGGACTTGCTGCGGATAGAATCAGGCGATGCGCTGGAACTCTGCAAATAGTAACCAAGTTGACTTATAGTTAGGTATCAATGTAAGCGAGTGTCTATAGACATAATCTTACAAGGCAGTTGGATTTGATAGCTTGAATGTTGTATCAACCAAATCCTGTTCGTCAAAATGCTCATAAATTTTGAACAAAAGCTTATCCATGAAATGCGTAGGTCTATCTGGATACACTTCTGATAAGCGTTGACGTGTTGTTCTAATGTTTTCTGCCATTGGAATTTTACTTGTACTTGCCTTGGTAGGGGTCTAATTCAACGGAGTGTGTTTATACAGTATGCAATTACTTCAATAAACTGTGCAAATCAAATATGTTTCAAACCAGCCAAACAAGCTTTGAAATATCCCGCTTTGAATTAATAAAATACCGCGAATCAGTGTTCGGACATTGCATTTCGATAAATGGCAACCATCTTTGATGGTGGAGTTGTCAGAAAATTGTGGTAGATTTTAGTCGCGTTCCAGTTAGCTGACCTGGGTCGGATCACGGTCATAATTTAACAGGAACGATGCGGGTCAGTTGCATGCAAGTTGTTTTTGTAAATAAGTGTGTATACATATGCATGTTTGTGCTACTAAGCAAATAAGGGTTGGCTGTAAAAAAATCTACTACTACGGATCCGAAATTGACCCAGAAAAATATCAAGATCACAGCGTTGTTGTTGCATTTACATGCAAAATTTTATACAGGTCTGGGTTTGTGTTTAATTGGAACACGCCAATAGTATACAAATGAATGGCCGTTGGCAATGATGGGTGGTTGCCTGAACCATGGCAACGTGCAACGGTACGCACACTTTTGCATATTTTTCTCACAATGTAATTTGTGATTACAACAACCACATGAAAATGACAGAAAATTCTGAACTTTGATTGCAAATATCTCGCAAACTACTAAAAATATTTGTTTTCCGTTTTCGGATTATTGTTACGGAGGTCAAGATGCGTCTTTTGATACCTCTCGCGACGTGTATTAACACTTGCCGTTCGATGGAAAGTATTACCATGACGAAGAAATGTGTAGTACGTTCACAGAATTTACTAGCAAATCCATGGATCGCAATGTTTATTGACAGTGTAGCATGCATTTGAAAATTGATCAATATGAATCACGTCAGTAAATATGGACCATGTGCCACCCGCCTTAGAGAGTAATATAGTATGCATGGTACAATTAACAGGTAACAGCATCAGAGTTTCATTTTTTATTTTTTTTTTCATTCGAAGTGGTCTTCCGATTGTCAATGTCTGTTTATATTTTTGTGTTGTTTATATTTTTGTTTTGTTTACATTGAGCAGTAATTTTCTAATCTATAATTTTTCGGTTTATTACACTAAAATACGGTACTGGTGCAGTTTAGGGGACCCACCCAAAACTAGACCAAAAAAGCCGAGTGGGGTGTCAAAAGACGCGTATTCACGTCTAGATTTAGAATCTGAAATGGGATTTTTGTTTTTTTCAACCGTTCAAAAGTTATTTGCAGTTAAAGTTCACAATTTTCTGTCATTTTCATGTGGTTGTTGTAATGGCATATTAGGCTGAGCCAAAAAAGTGAAAAAGAGCGGAAACATGGCACGCGGAAGGACATCACAGTGGCGGTAGCCACGGCTATGGCACACACCCGGAGTTGGAATGGCGTAGCCCAGGGTTATTTTTTGAAGCGCGGCCGAAGGCCGCCTACGCGGAAAGGTGTTCTGTACACAAAAAACATGGATCACGCCTCATAACTTTTGAACGGTTGAAAAAAACAAAAATCTCATTTCAGATTCTAAATCTAGACGTGAATACGCGTCTTTTGACACCCCACTCGACTTTTTTGGTCTAGTTTTGGGTGGGCCCCCTAAACTGCACCATTACCTAAAATACAATTCAAAAAAGTGTTTGTTCAATGAGGAAAAGATGTTCACAAGTGAAACCATAGGAAAAAGTTATTTTGCAGTTCTCAAAAGGAAGTGGGACTTGGAAAAAGCCTTTCTCTAAGAGGCTTCAGGTTCTAACTAAAAAGATTTCCGATTTTGGGGGAAGCACTCAACCTATCACATCTTTATAATTATTATATCACCGCCACACTTCTAAAACTAACCACGGAACTCGCAAAATAATATAAATTTGCTGTAAAAGCATTAATTTTCATTTCTTATATTTTTCTGCACATGTAACAATAACAAAATGTCAACTTCTTATATGAAAGCTGAGTAACGTTGGGTGCCTTAGTGTTATTGCGTTGATATCGCTGTACCATTTCTAAAACCATTGAAAATTTAATAATATTTGAATAATTTATTTTTGTATTAAAATATGAAAAAGTTTGGCTTTGAACTCGGTGTTTCCTAAACAGGAGCAAAAATGGGTTTTCTTATAATTTTTAGGTTACGTTTAGAGTTCGGATTCCTCATCTTAAGATTGGTGGTGCTTTCTAAACTGCGCTACCACCAAATTGATGCCAGCCTTTGTTTTGAGCAAAAATACAATCGAGCAGTGCATGGCATACCATGCATGGCATAATAATGTGAACTTTACTTAACAAATCCATAAGAAATCCAGTAGTGGAATTCACTAACTTATAGCGATTCGATTTTTCGAGATTTTCAATAGCGATTCTGTCGCTTGCACTATCGAATATGCGATTCACTAACTTACCAAATACGATTCGGGTAACAGATTGCTCATTCCGCGATAAAACATACGCTAACTACTCAAATGCAATTTTTTAATAATAATAATATCGATATAATATTATTATTTAAATTTTTAATAAAAAATTAAAATTATGTGCATTTTATTTAACAACATAGAAAACAACTGCAAATTGTGTGTCATTTACTTTGCGAAACAGCTGATACCAATATCGTGATAAATATCGGTACGACAAAATGTCGATTGAGAATGTCGTAATCAAAGTTAGTGAATTCCACTACAGAGGTCCTAGGCGCATTACGTTTTTAGCTCGCCAGTTCTTAAAGTAACTTTTATAAACCAACCTTAAATAGATATTTGGGGTATTTAACATATGTACATTTCTAATCTTAACTTATTGTACATTCAGCTACCAGCTTCAAACATAAAATATAATAACAACAATAATGTTTATTAGCGCTGTCGTTAAAAGAACCTAAGCTGCAGAAGCTATTAGGAGAAAAAATTAATACATATTAATTACGAATCATTTGATTGTAGGAATGACAGCGATTTATGTGAATGACGGGCCGACTAAATGTCGATGTGTATGTGTGTAATTCTGTCTATATGTATACTCGTATAGAGCCTACCATGCTAACGAAATCAGCTTATTTATTCGCACTTTATTAGATTTCGTATTTTGCTTTTACATATTATCGCTGAGGACATGGCTGGCTATTGTAATTACTTAGGCGAACCACTTCAAGTTCGAGGATGTGCACAAAATACATAAACAAATATTACCCAATCAACTAGATGCGAAGCAATCTCAGTTAAGAGTGGAAAGAGAATTTTACAGAAACAACGCTGCTCTACAGGCAAATGACGGCAAATTGACCATCGAATGCTGCTACTACTAGGAGGATTGTGATTAAGGCGCCAAAGGGATCTCCCAGCGCTGTTGCTTTGCTGGATCCATCACAGCTCTAAACTAGTGATAAACTCATGGGTACAAACAAAGGAAACAGTGAATGTCGTTGCTAAATCTATTAATACAAATATTCGAATAGTTTTATTCGAATAAATAACTCGAATAAATACTATTCGAATTTTTTGTACCCGTCGAATAAAAATTGTATTTATTCGAATAACTTTTATTCGAATAGTCTCATGCCTACTAGTGACATATCACTGAGCAGTGCTTTTGCCAGCACGGTACGAAAGAGCGTTCTGAATATGAAAGGAACGAGTAGCACAAGCGGTATCTAAGGGTATATATTATGTTAAGGACAACTTAACCTCAAATCTACTGTCGTCATTTGGTTGAATTTTCGAAGGCTCACTCACAGGTAGAACATGCTCTGCATACACCAATGGTTAGTTGGGTAGCAAGCATCTATATTTAATTATAATGAAATTGTAGTAGACTCGGGCATGGGTGCTAAAATAAATAAGTTATATAATTAAATAATATTTGAGGTTACAATGTGATGTGAATAGTAGGAGATAGGCCAATCTCTAGATAAAAGTACAACTACATAAGCGCCATGGAGTAAACTCAACATATGGTTCAGCTAATTAAAGATTGTCAAAAAAGCTGAGAGTATTCGAAGGATGTAGCGATTCCGAATGGGAGGAACAAAGTCAGTACGGTATACTGGAAAATATTGACAGCTGTGTGGAAGAACACCTCCTTAGTACAGCAGCTTTTTTAAAGTGTCCTTTTCCAGAATTTGTTGGAAGAACGCTGTGCCGTTGAAATTCCGTCCCAAGGAACCCCATTCCAAATATTAAGCACTAGCAAGCCCGGCATACGTTGTTCTGCCAAAAATTTGACTTCCCCACTTGTAATAAATTATACTCTTTTTCCGCTACATTTGGCGCTTCTCCCACTTGTATCGTTATATTTTCCTTTTTCCTTCTCTGCCGACCCTAATCGTTACTTTGCTTTACTCTTTTCATTTTCCTACATCTCAAATTTATATTCCTACTCCCGTTCTTTTCCCATTTCCTTTGCGGATCCTAATATGTCCATAAAGGCGAAGATACGTCGAACTAACTTTTATTTGATCCTGGCCCTCTGTTTCCAAGATTTTTTTTGATATGTGAAAGACATGTCGAAATATAAAATATCATTAACTCAACCAAATACATTCCTAGCTATGCTTTTAAAATGTGAGTGAAGCACAAACAAAACACAAAAATTGTGGGCGTGGCAGCCACTTTTCCAAAACTTTGTAAATATTGAGTAAGGGACTCATATGTACATTCATGACGAATCAAAATTTTGAATAGACTGGCGGCGTAGCACTGCCTTCTTTTACAAAACTACATATATCTACCAAATTTCTGAACCTATCGTGAAAGTTTCACAGAGATCGTCTCTAAACTTTGGACAATAATGAAGCACAAACAAAAGAAATGTGGGCTGGCACCACCCACTTTTCAAAATTATTTAAAATCTTGACTAAAGGATACATATCCAAAAACCATTCATTTAGACCGAATACTTCCAGAGTTATCTCAAATTGAAGTTTTATATAGCCTGAGGGCGTGGCACAGCCCACTTATCCAAAAATATATGTATGTTATGCTTTACCCCGTGATCGTTGAAAAGTGAACCTCTGCCTTTTGATGGTTGTCAGAGTATAATCAAACATCTTTCTGGGTCATTTAGTGTTCTATGTATTGTTTTCCACTTCACTTACATATATACATAAAAGCAAACATATCGACATACATATGTATATATGTATGTTATACTTACCTTGATCACATGCAACTTGCAGCTGTTTCATTTGCATTTTATTATTGTTTGTATTTCATCAATTTTGTACCCACAGAATAAGTATGTATGTATAATACATTGTATATACACATAATTTGATATGTATGATTGTAGTTGCTTATTGTTTATATTCGTACATTGTGTGTTCATTCAGGTGTTGCCATTGCAAACAAATATTCGATCATTTATGCAAGCATTATTCGCTTGCGTGTTGGTATCTACTCATTTATTCATTAAAATTGAATTCAATCACGTTTAGGGTAGTTATGTACAATTACAATGATACATTTAAACAACAAAGAAAAATTCAATTAAAACGGTAACTGCAAGAAGGAAACAAGTTTTAATAAACAAGTAAAAAGCAACAGGCTTAAGAAAGATGGAAAAAAAGTGTTATGTTTTGAAAATTTTGTTTTATATTAATTCATATTGTTTTAATTTATCTTGGCTTACTTTATTTTATTTTGTTTATATTTTTTTCATTTTATTAAATTTTTTTCATTACATTATATCATTTCTAATTATATTCTTTTTCCTTTACTATATTTTCATTAATTATTTTTTTTAAATCTAGAACTTTTTAATTTTGTTTTATTTTTTTTTATTTTATTTTATTTTATTTTATTTTTTTGTATTTTATTTAATTCAATTTAATTTAATTTTGTTTTATTTTATTTTATTTTATTTATTTTATTTTATTTTATTTTATTTTATTTTGTAGAAATGTTTTTGCCCTTACAAAGAACAGTATAGGCGTCTTGTTCTAATAACCCATAGTACCTATAAATAATTATGTTTATTTCAAAATTTCTAAGCTATTATTAGAAATCCCACAATATTAAATGACTTAAATAATAGCTACTCAGATGTGTCCAATTTGCTGAAAATGGTTTTGTGGTTTAGTACTTATGAAAACAGTTTTATGGTTAAGCTACATGTTTTTTGTAATAATTCAGACAGCGGACTTAATAATATGACATTATATAAATAATATGATTTAAATTAGATTTTAGTAAAGTGGGTGTTAACAGGAAGTTATCAAAATAACATAAAGTTTTCTTAAGTTCTTACTTCTGCTACCCGGTTGTGCTACAACTTTGTTCTGTTAACTGACTTTTGTTTGTTGTTTTCCTTGAGATACTAGTGTATGTTCCCAACAATTGAAAGCTGTAAATGCCTTTTAATAATTTTGGAGTTTTAAGTTCAGAAGCTTAAATCAATAAAGTAAATTTCAAGAAAGTCGTGCTAAACAGCTAATAGAGTCTGTTATATGCCACTGTTTCCTTCATACTGAAGCATTTGGTGTGGGCTACTCTGTTAAATAACTTGTACTCTTTTTTCTCCAAACACTCTAGCTCGCTTTTCACATTAAAAATTTTCAAACATTTTTGTTTCCATACATCTTACTCTTTTTATAAAATAGAATTAAAAAAAAAACTCAATTGAACTAGAGCGTTTGAATGGCACTGGTTAATCACTACCGCTGACATTAGTTTCACAGTAGTTGCGAAGGCACTGGAGAATGTTGCTGACAGGTGCACAGTTTCATAGCCAGTAGAGTGTGGCACTTAAACAGCTGGTCCTGAGTTAAGAAGAAATATGCTAGAAAAGTGTGAACAAACCCAATGATTTAACAAAAGAGTTGCCAGATACAGAAATTATAAAACGAACTCTAACAAGAAGGCAATTAAAGCATTAACAAGGGGTTTAAATCACAATATTTTGAAAAAAGCACAGTAAACTTCTAATGTTCAGACGACCGCAAGCAGAACAGGGCCCTCACTCTGTAGTTCTATTCGAAAGGCTGTTCTACTCGAAAGCAAAAATCGATTCTAAAACACATCGGCACTCGGTAGTTCGTTAGAATTCACTTTAGAAAATATTCGATAAGGGTGAGCAACACTGTTTCAGAAATGTCAAACTCAAAGAAAAATAAGAAAAGAAAACAAAAGCAAAACAAACCAAATTGAAAACGTTGCGATTTAAGAAGTTTTAATTTTACAAAATAAAAGGTAATTAGAATATATGTGAAATGCATTCGGTAGTGCTATGGTTGCGCGTTATTAGGGATATTTCCAATATACTCAATATCAATGACAAATGGTAAATATATTGATTAATTTGTAGACCGACCATGCCTAATTTATTTCGAATTATTCCTTTACAGCTTTGTACAACACTTTAGGTTGAATAAGGACGCATTTCAGTATGTACTAAATGCAATTATCCCCGAGCTAAGTATTCCTCAAAAATCAACAGCGATTCCCCCAATTATTAAGGTCGCCGCTGCACTTAAATTATTAATACTGCACCATAATCTCAAACTGTTGAGGTTTCGTATTTGGCTGCTTAAATCTTTCTGCCCTGTAAACGATTTTTTTATGAGAAAAAGAGAAATATTTGATTTTATTCATAGGAAGTTACATTTTTGTTGATTTTCGTTTGCTAAATTATTGTAGAATAGAATTTTCTAACATTCGACTACTTTGACATTTGTTTTCGAGACAGAGAGTGCCAAATTTTCTACAAACGAAAGGGGAAAAATCAAATCCGAAGGGAACAAAATGGAACTCGAACAACGAATGTATTCTAATCGAAAATTCTTTACAGAGTACGAATCGCTCGAAAGCGAACGAAATTTCTTTAGAATAGAACTACAGAGTAAGGGCCCAGGGTGATATTTTAGTTTGCCTCTTCAAATGCTTACGCCTGATTTAAACATTTTAAAGTGGGCGTGTCTGTCGCCCATTAATATTTTTTAGCAAAAATACACCTCGCAGTACAGTTGCACAAATCAAACTCGCTCATAGAACTTTTGGGGGTCACATTTGAACTCACCTCAAATACGTGCTTACATAAATAATTGTCCTTAAAATCCTGTAACTAAATACAAGTATGTGTCTATGTGTGGGTAAGGTTTTGTAGTGGCTACAGTGGTTAACCACAAACAATAGCAGCTGTGCGCACTCAACCGTATTTAAGACCACACCCGGCTCACTCCTTACAAACCACATCAAGCACACCAAACCACACCTTCTTAATACCGAGTAACCAGTGTAAATGTATTTTGTATAAATTTAAGTAATAATGTATTGCTGTTCTTTTTTTTAGAGATATCCACATTTCTATGCGTCTTTCTGTGTAAACCAAGGCGCCTAAATAACTCTCAAGTGTTGGAGTATTAGAGAGAACTATATTCAGGAAGATTTATGGTCCTTCCCGCGATTTTAAGGGTGAGTACAGAAGGAAACGCGAGGAAGGAAGTCTCTGCAGGGGAAGGGGAGACTTTAACTGAGTTGAAAGAAAAATGAAAAGGATGATGATTTGCCTTTTGTCTTTGATGCTAACGGAAGACGAACGTGCTTTACAGCTACCAAAATAGCCTAGGCGGCAAGCAAATATGCTACGGAGAAAAGTCATATTTAGATAAAGCAGCTATGGGACACTTCTGTCAAAAGCTGTTCTCCAGAATTTGGCATATGTATGTGGGCTTAAGATATTCATAGAAATTTAGAGATGAGGAGAGGTGTTCCCGCCACATTTGAAGCATGCTATGTTCGTCGATCATCTGTAGAAATTCGGGTCGTCGGTAAAAAAAAAAACTACGGATTATAACACTCCTCCTGCATTGGTGGATGGTACTGCGGACTATGCCGTTACCCCGTTCCATCATCAGTCGATTTCTTGGTAGAATATTCGAGCATTATTCGTGTTCTCAGGTTCCTTCGGACTCACACTTTATGGTCTCAGGTAATTTACCGTAAAATAGACATTATCAGTACGAAAAAAGCTATCAGAGTGCGGGTAAGAGAGTCGTGTGGAAGAATTGCCATCTGTCTGTCTCGTGAGAACATTTCTCGCTGGCAAACTTTCTTTGGGACTCCGTCAAAAATACTATATACATTTTTGAATTCTTATAAATCCACACTTTTGCTCTTTAATGTTATTTGGTAGCCCTGGTATGGATGTTTATATATGAAATTAAGAATACGTGATGGATTTTACGTTTGCAAACATTTTACATTTCAAGTTAAACAAACACTGATGTTGCCTACGAACGATTTACACTAAGATATATATATAACTAATATGTCTAGGCTTTTATGTCTACTTGGCATAACGAGATTTGTATTAGACCCATGAGATAGAGATGCTGACACATTTAAGTAAGTTTCATACACAACAATGGCCACTTAATATGTGTGGGCTACAGCTGAATAATACAGCAGTGCCTTGAAGTGGAGACGAAAACAAAACAAAAAAACTTGGAAAAGTGCAAAAAAAAACAGGAAAAGGAAATACAAACTAACAACCGACTAATGGGATTACTTTCTGCTCCCTTAGATGCGTATGTGAGCATGAGTGTTGGATGAACTTACACACATATACATACATATTTATTTAAGTATGTGTACAATGATGAAAAGATTATGCCAAACGGCTGGTCTGCAGTTAATGTGACACCCATAAATCTTTGGGGTAGATCATCGATGGTTCAGCAACTTGTAGGCATAAAGTAGATATGGCATTTAACGTGCTAAGAATATGAGAAATGTCTTTAAATAGCTAGATTTTAGTTTAAAAAGCTTATGTCGGGAGACCAAAAGGCACGAACGTGACAATTGAGATGTTGGCTGAGGCTAAGAAAGCAAAATAGTTCTAAAAAAAATTAAGGTTAGTCAGGGAATGTTTCAAGACCGTTCAAGAACGACCTGCAAATTGCCTAAAGAATGTCCTTGAGTTTAGTATTAAAGCCCGAAATAAACAATGGCCCATAGTCATAGTCAAATCTAAGATGGAGTTTTAATTTTAAAATGAAGAAAACGAATAAAATTGTTGACACAGGGTGACCTTGCAAAACATGAAAAATTTCTTCATACCCACTTAACTTTTTTTTTCATAAGGCGACCCTGTTACATTTCATTTAAGCTATACTCTTTGTTTAATATGACTATAGCTTTGTTCGTTTACATTAAGATTTTTAAATATTTTATTAAATTTTTACTGAGAAAGTGTTCGCTTACACAAAATATTTGGAGCGAGAGAGCGCATATTGACATTTCAATGACAGAGACAGAGCTATAAGTCTTAACTGTGGGGCGTTCCACTCAGCAAAAATTATAAGTAGAAAACAGCTGATCGTGACAAGGGAAAGCAATAACAAAAATTTAAAAACTTGAACTTTTAACCAATCAAAACAGCAACAGCTGTTTTTACCGCAAGTTTTTACTGATTGCTGTACGGTTGAAACGTTTTACTGCTTGCGTTTCGAGAGCGTTTTACGGCATTCTCATTTTACATACACTTTTTGCAAGTTTTGTACGCTTATGATAAACCAACGGCTATGAGAACGGACCAATATGGTTACGCAATAATCTCCTTTGTATAGACAAGTAGGGGATATTCAAAACAATCTAGCCGATCTTAATACATCCGTTGCCGATGATTTTAAGAGAGTAAAAAGAAAATGAAAATAATCACTTTAAGCCGAATTTATGACGTTTAACAAATTTTCGGCACGTTTTCAATTTCCGTTCGCCAATGCGGATAGTAGGCGGGTTGCCAGAGTTTACGTTAACCTCAAATAAATGTTTACATATTTTATGATGTTCAAAAGCAATAACAAAAACAAACACACACGAACACCCACCCATTTATTTGCATAGGATTTTATAAAATCAACAACAATAGACCATACTCGGCGCACAAGGCACGGCGTCGCATACTAAAAATTCAATTCAACAATTGCGCCAAGTTGTTATGTAGGCATTGACCGGTCAAGCGTATACACGAAGCACTTAACTAGTTAGTTGATTCCATCAAACGGTCTGTTGAACACACTTGAGATTAGTTAGAAACTTTTGAATTTAAAGCTTTTTTTGTTGTTGTTGCCAATTAAAATAATTGGCGATATTCCTTTGACTGCTTTGGAACCGATAGAAGTGAGAGGGTGGTGGTGATGGGAAATTGTAGATAATTCTATGATGGATAACTGAAATAATATACAAAAGGAAAGTTTAAGGTTGGCAATAATCTAACTATGGATAGTTTGTATTCCCGCTCAGGCGTCAAATTTTTAGGCGACGAGATTATCTAAAACACTAATTGTCTAGAGTTTTACAAATAGCATGGCAACGCCTAAGTCATAACTTCATTTGTTGCCTTTTGGCTGCTTCCGTTTCCATTTCATTTCGCATGCGAAACTAAAAAAAAACCTCTGCAACTAATATCTAAGAGACTGGTCCGCTCGCCTAAGCCCCTTACGAAAATAAATGAGTCCTAATTTGTGTAGCACACTCATTGAGGTAGAAACCTTAGTCAATATCTCCGAAACTTGTCTAGGTATCGAACTAAGGGATATCTTAAATTTCGACTTCGACGTCCTGTAGTACAACGGCGAAAGTTCATTCAATTCCATACAGCAGTTTTTCAATGATGCGCGATCAAACATACATACAGACAGAAAAAATTCTGAAAACTGTTGATTTGGATTCTATTGACTTAATATTGATCCCTCCTGTATTTTTTTTTTTTTTTTTTTTTTTTTTATCTACCCTTCAAGTCTTATGAACTTGGAGCCTTTGGCATAATATACCGGCACATTGCCCACTATACCTATGCTCTCGAAATTTATAAATAATTATTTATTTTCCCATGGATACTTACGGATTCTCTTACTCTATCCCTTTATATTCAGCAACTCGCTTTCCCTTTCTTCTTCTATATCTATCCTTTTCGCACATTAGTTCTCCTATCCTGTGCATTTCTCTTTTTCTTTAAAAATCCCTTTCAATTTCTAATTTAAACTTGGCAAGAAAGTATTTATCAACTTTTTCTTTAGAGTTCACCACAAATATTTATCTTTCATAAATTTTATTGCTCACATTGAACGCCCAAACCGTATACGCTCTGCCTGACCCACACGATTCAAAGTCACATGAAATGTCACGGTTTAGTAACACGCGAAATAAACTCAATTTATTTTAGTTGCTTGTTTTTATGCGGCTTTTATATGATACTGTTGCGCGTCTTTGCGTGTCAATATAGCCGAAAATAAAAATTGTTCGTGACATACGTGACAAAGGAAATTGTGCACGTAATGGGCAATATAAGTAATATATATGTGCAGGTGTGTATTAGACTGGGCCGACAATAATTATATTCACCTGAGTTGGCAACCCCAATCAAAAATATTTATATTGACAGTTGAATAAACTATCTACCATTTGATACCCGCATCGATTTATTTCGTGCCACTTTAAATATTACAAAATAGGTGGCAATCTTTTACGAACATTGAAGGGGAAAAATGTGATGGCAACCCCCATCAAAAATATTAATATTAACAGTTGAGTAAAATATCTACCATTTGATACCCGTATCGATTTATTTCGTGTCACTTTAAATATTACAAAATAGGTGGCAACCTTTTACGAACATTAAAGGGGTAAATGTGACGGCAACCCCAATCAAAAATATTTATATTGACAGTTGAATAAACTATCTACCATTTGATACCCATATCGATTTATTTCATACCATTTTTAAATATTACCAATTAGGTGGCAATCTTTTACGAACATTGAAGGGGAAAAATGTGGTGGCAACCCCCATCAAGAATATTAATATTAACAGTTGAGTAAAATATCTACCATTTGATACCCGTATCGATTTATTTCGTGTCACTTTAAATATTATAAAATAGGTGGCAAGCTCTTAAGAACATTGAAGGGGAAAAATGTGGTGGCAACCCCCATCAAGAATATTAATATTAACAGTTGAGTAAAATATCTACCATTTAATACCCGTATCGATTTATTTCGTGTCACTTTAAATATTATAAAATAGGTGGCAACCTTTTAAGAACATTGAAGGGGAAAATGTGACGGCAACCCCCATAAAAAATATTTATATTTACAGTTGATTCGTATCGATTTATTTTATGCCACTTTTAAATATCACCAAATGGGTGGCAACCTTGAACGTACAATAAAGGCGGAACATAGGTGGCAACCATGTACAAAAATTTTCGGTGGCAGCACCAATTTAAAAGAGCTTGACATGGATTACAAAAGATTGATGGAGCTGTCATGCAATTTGCTTGCAGAATAATAGCGTATAGTGATGGAATATTGAAGTAATATCGAAAGATGTGACTAAATATCGATTGTTTATCAGAACTTGTAGTGGATGTGTAAATATTTATATAATTTTTTTCAAAATGTACTTGAAAATATTTTTTTTTTGTACTAATTATAGAAATGTTTCAAAAAAATTCAAATAAAATGAGAATAGGTGGCAACCTAATTGGTGACAACGACAAGTTAAAAGAGCTTATGGTATGGTACATTATTAACATACGACACTTGAAAGAAATTCTGACCAAAATTCTATAAAAAATTTCCAAGGCAGAAGCATTAAGTATTCCACAAACTTCTTGGAATTACTCACAACATACACACACTGCTCTTCTTGATCATTTCATATGCTCTCTGCCGCTCCTACTATTCTCCTTATTTGCATATTTGACAAGTGTGTATGAGCGCTCTAAGCGAGCCCCAAATGCGCCTACAAGTATGCAATAAAACACGATTGGCATAATCAATATGCTAGGTAAACAGCCTGCTGAGTTTCGCAGAAGTTTTGTTAGCAACACCCAAAGGCTAGAATGAACTATTTATTAATATGGAAAGTAGGCATCTTAGATGGATAAAATGGATTTGAGCTATTGTCAAGTAAATAAACTGTAATTTTCAGTGCATAATTTTAGGCATTTTGGGTGCAGAAAAATCCCCAAGGCATAGAATATGTGTGCAAAGGCCGATGATAAATGCGTATGCGTGTGTGTGCGTTGAGGCATAACTACGGCTAAAGAATAAAGTAATCAAATTGCGGTCGAGCGTCAAACAAAACAAAAAAAAAAACAAACAAATCTAAAAATACTAGAAAAGCACAAAAAACGAGAAATGGAAATACAACAAAAGTAAAAAAAAAAAGAATGTTGCTCTAGATTTTCAGTTAAAATTGAAGTCTCATAAAGCTTTCTGTGCACATTTTTAGGCGCTTAACCAACGTTTCAGCGAAATCTGTGCTTGTGCTTGTTTTGTAGTCGCATTTTAGGCGCGCGCTTTGTATGCGGTTGCTTCACAATCAACTCTCTAACTCAAGTTTTGTGTAAATTTTGCTGAACCACTGAGTCGCATGAGAAACTTTGTTATTTTGTGTACTTTTGTTTTGTTTTTAGTTTGCAGTGAGAGAATACTATAAGAATTTCTCTAACATAATTCCTGATGTGTCTTGTTTGTTCTTGCTGTTTTTGTTTTTTTTTTTGCCTGTTTTAGGCAGCTTTGAAGTTTTGCAATGTTGGGTTTTAAATTTGCTTCGACTTACCGAAAACTTAGTCATTATTTACGCATTACTCGCATATTCGAGACAGTGCTCAAACCAGCCATCATTAAGTTAATATCAACAAATCTTTTTAGTTATGAACGCTCTAACCAAATTGTGCGCCTAATATTAGGCTAACAACCTACACTTGCAATACGCACGTCTGCGTGCTATTTTATCTGACTATTTTATATGGATTTAGGTTTTCATTTTCATACTTTTGTATCAATAAATCATTTGGGTAGCTTTTAACAAATGTTGCCAAAGAAGCGCACATTTTAAATTTACAGTAGCGCCGAAAAGTATACAAAAGGCTTTTCATGCGCAGCTTCGTACTCATTTAAATTTGCTTGTCAGCTTAGGATTATTGTGGCGCATCCGGTAAGTTGTTTTAGTCTACGTCGTGTTTCTGAAAGGTTTTTAGGGCTCAGCCATGATGGTGGTATGTGCAAGTTTTTCAAGCATAATTTTAGGCGCTCTTTTTTTCTTTCTACTATCAAACACCAGGTCATTAGTTTAGTAGCGTGTGGGCAAGTAATAAGTAAAATTATGCTGCTTACTATTCAAACAGGAAGATTGCGAAATTTTCTAAAACACAACTTATGTATTCTTTTCACATTACTGCCAGCTTACGCTATAATCGTTAGTTAAGTTTAGAAAAAAAATTTTATATTTATGACCACTTTGCAGGCATTAGTAAGCATTTCGAGCTACACTTCTGGCTATGACATTAACTTTCAAAAACATTTCTGCTTACTCATTCATATTTTTTAGCATTTATTTGCTTAGCTTTTACTACTTTCAAGCAAAGTTCGTAGTGGCATTTTCTGGGAATTTTCCGTTTGTAGAAAATTTAAATCTTTAAAGAGAGCGCGCTGCTGTTAATCGCTTTAGTCTACAGTCGGCTATAATTCAATATACATACATAAGTCAATTTCAGTTTGTGTAGCATACTCACAGGGGTGTACGTCAATTTTTGGGTTTTGTAGCATACTTTTAGGAGTTAAAAGTACCCATTTTGGTAGAAAGTGGATTAATCCGTTCATACCCACTCGCGTTAAAATGGGTACAATTGGTCATGCACATACTCAAACTAGACACTTTTTTGCAGAGGCGTACATCCATGAGAGAGTATGTATGTGTTTCCAACCATTAAAAGCCAAACCCAATTAACAAACCCGCGCGACAACCAACGCAACAATAGCTTCAGGGAATGCAACCGAACAAATAAATTGTTGGATCAATTAAACGCTGATGACAGCGGCGTAGACCACGAGTTCTGGCAAATATTTCGGTTAACGGGCATTTTTTGTTTGTGTGTGTGTTTGGGCGCATAACAGACAACAACAATGATTGTAGTAGCAACCACATGGCGATGGTATGTTACAATAACAACAACATTGACCGCAACAGTGATTATTGTTTTAATAGAACAAGCATGACAACAGCCACACCAACAACAAAAACATCACCTACAACAACAACAATGTCATCAGTACTAAGGACGGTTTGTGTTAAGAAAATGATAAATACCAAAAACGCAGAAAAGTTTGAATAGAAATTTGTAATGGAATAACAAGAAAATTTTAATTTTTTATTCAAGCTTGGAGGGTGAAGGGATGAGAAGGGGACTGTGATGTAAAACAATCGTTTAAACCTTTTGAGAAATGTAACATTTTATACCACGACAAAGGAAAAATTGCATGTTATTGGTGTTGATGTTGGACACAGGAAGTAAGAAATTGGTTTTGAAATTTATTGAGAATCATGCAGAGCTCTGTTAAGTTTTTCCTAAGCTTAGTAAGCTGATTGATGGAAAAAACTTCAACCTTTGTATAATAATTGGTACAACATCTTATGAAAGCATACAAATGGTTTTAGGGCTTTTCATGAGAAGAGTTTCCCATCAAAGCAACATTTCTTACAATTCGACCCGCCCTAACATTTACTTTCGAAGAAGTAATAGCGTATTAGATACTTCAGATCAAGTGTCAATTATGCTTAATTTGGCATGACTTTGAGTGGAAATAACGTGTTGTTCGCAAATCTGTTTTTAATACACTCTCACCCACAATATATTTGAGATGAAGGTAAGAGAAATTTAATTAGAAGTAAGTCGATTGTTGCTGCTACAAGAGATGCGTTTGAACAAATGTAGTAAAATAAGTTGAAGAGCTAACCCAAGACAAAAATGACCTCCCCAAGGGCAAGAAAGTTCTTGACTAAAATAAAATAAAATAAAACAAAATAAAACAAAATAAAATAAAATAAAATAAAATAAAATAAAATAAAATAAAATAAAATAAAATAAAATAAAATAAAATAAAATAAAATAAAATAAAATAAAATAAAATAAAATAAAATAAAATAAAATAAAATAAAATAAAATAAAATAAAATAAAATAAAATAAAATAAAATAAAATGAAATAAAATAAAATAAAATAAAATAAAATAAACTAAAATAAAATAAAATAAAATAAAATAAAATAAAATAAAATAAAATAAAATAAAATAAAATAAAATAAAATAAAGTAAAATAAAATAAAATAAAATAAAATACAATAAAATAAAATAAAATGAAATAAAATAAAATAAAATAAAATAAAATAAAATAAAATGAAATAAAATACAATACAATAAAATAAAATAAAATAAAATAAAATAAAAAATAAAATAAAATAAAATAAAATAAAATAAAATAAAATAAAATAAAATAAAATAAAATAAAATAAAATAAAATAAAATAAAATAAAATAAAATAAAATAAAATAAAATAAAATAAAATAAAATAAAATAAAATAAAATAAAATGAAATAAAATAAAAAAAAATAAAATAAAATAAAATAAAATAAAATAAAATAAAATAAAATAAAATAAAATAAAATAAAATAAAATAAAATAAAATAAAATAAAATAAAATAAAATAAAATAAAATAAAATAAAATGAAATAAAATAAAATAAAATAAAATAAAATAAAATAAAATAAAATAAAATGAAATAAAATAAAATAAAATAAAATAAAACAAAATAAAATAAAATAAAATAAAATAAAATAAAATAAAATAAAATAAAATGAAATAAAATAAAACAAAATAAAATAAAATAAAATAAAATAAAATAAAATAAAATAAAATAAAATAAAATAAAATAAAATAAAATAAAATAAAATAAAATGAAATAAAATAAAATAGAATAAAATAAAATAAAATAAAATAAAATAAAATAAAATAAAATAAAATAAAATAAAATAAAATAAAATAAAATAAAATAAAATAAAATAAAATAAAATAAAATGAAATGAAATGAAATGAAATGAAATGAAATGAAATAAAATAAAATAAAATAAAATAAAGTAAAATAAAATAAAATAAAATAAAATAAAATAAAATAAAATAAAATAAAATAAAATAAAATAAAATAAAATAAAATAAAATAAAATAAAATAAAATAAAATAAAATAAAATAAAATAAAATAAAATAAAATAAAATACAATAAAATAAAATAAAATAAGATAAAATAAAATAAAATAAAATAAAATAAGATAAAATAAAATTACCTTTCGAAGGTCTCAGTGCGAATCTGATGAGAAAAAATGATGACTATCTCTCCTATAAGAAACCGACATATGTTTTTCAAACGGGCTTATTGCCACATTTTAAACCCAACTTGCTTTCCTTTTCCAGAGTTTATTTCCTGCTCCTACAAGAGTTTAGTAACAAATAAAAATACGCGATCTAAATGCCAAGAAAAATAAGCAAAAATGGCTATACGAGTGACGTAGGTAATCCAAATGTGTCCAATGACCAAGTATTTTTTGAGGTCAAACGAAGTGAACGCAAAATACTTTTCCACATATTACCTTTAGTTATTTTCAATCGTGCATTACAGTTAAAAAACAACAATAACAACATCACACTACACCGGCTATAAACGCACAAACTTAACAAGAAGTTGAAGTAGTCTGTGTGCACATGTACCTAGCGGAACGTCAGCAATGTCCGGGTGTTAAAAGGTCAATATTCCCTGCTTAAATTGCTTTGCTAGAGACTCTTCACACTTCAGGCGATATCATGCATGTGTGCACACACACAAGCTTCAATGAGTTTGATGGTAAGCTGGTTTTATCGCTGCATATACATAGGTGATAATCTGCTGCTGCAAGGCGGTGTGAGTGCTGCCAACAGGAAAGCTTTACTGCGAGTGGTTGTTGGTCTAAAAAATATGGCAGGCAATTTAAATTTATTTATTGATGATGCAAGCGAAAAATATTTATTGAGCCAGGCATGAGAAATATGAAAAGAAAGTCATTGGGTCAAAAATGTTTGGGGCGAATGATTTAAGAGGTGGATAGGCCATAATTGTGGAGAAATGATGTGGAAATAGAAACGTAGAAATTCGCAGAAAGCGTTTTATAAGAAATTTTAAAGAGAATTTATTAGGACAAAGAAGGTTAGTTGAGATGATGCTAAAATCACATCACGATACTTGGCATTGCTTTGGAGCTTATGACATGGAGTTCATGCGATATCAAATCATTTAAATGAAGTAAAACGTAGTCTGATTTAAAACTATGTTTTTGGTAGTTTGTGTTTTACACAGGTTTTTAGACATTTTTTATTATTTTGAATGAAGTGACATCACATGTACCTAAGAATAGCAAAATATCTATTATTTAATAATAAAAAAAATTGCATTCTACGTTAGCGTATCATAACTCTAAGGAACAATTTGTGTCACCTCCACCTCTATAAGGTATTGCACATTTTTTCATGTCAACGCTTATTACTCCCAGAAATATATCACCTCGATGGTTGACAACAGTTCACTTTACATTATATCACATCATTTCTGTCCTTCTGATATCAAGTTATCGGTAAGTCATTTCAAGTCACGTGACATCTTTCAGAGTTTCGGTGCTCGCATTTTACTGATAATTGTGTATCATTTAATTTTTAATTTTAAAGCCTAAAGAAATACATACATCACATGACTTCAAATATACTTCGATTTTTAAACATATGCAACAAATTGTATTATATGGTGTCAAAATATATCACCTCAAGACATATTTGTATCACATCACGTGATGTCACAAGTTGGAAGCAAATAGATCGGAACAATATAACACATCACTTCCATATTGCTCCTATGAAAATAAAAAAATTTATGACATCATTTAAAAAAAAGTATCACTTAAAGTCATACATGATATCACCTCGAATCTACGGTATGATATCACATCAGCAAAATTTAACCATATCAAAATGAGTTTCCTTTGAACAATTTTATTTTTTATTTGTAATTGATTCCCTTGTCTTTTCCCCTTTACACTCTACTTTTTTCTTTGCTAAGGCTTCACAAACACGTGCACATTCGCAATGAATGAGCCGAATGATTTATTTGAATTGGGTAGGTTGAATAAATGCGACGAAAGGAATTTTCAATAGATCGCTTATAAAAGCGCTATTGTGTGTCCGGCTACTAAGAAAAGTGCCTACATCCGTACGCTTTTCTACATAAATTTAATTTAAACTGACATTTAGTTTCTTTATTCGATAATATTGGGCTATTTACATTTTCAACAATTGTTCGCTTAAAGTAATTGCGAGTTAAATTACACACTAAGATAACTCGAGATGGCTATTAAAATGCGGATGATAAGCTTAGGGAAGGGAGAATGTAGTTGCCTGCTGCTGAGAAGAATGGTGGTCGTACATAATTGTTTGTCTGGCTTAGATGAATTGTTTGTTACTTTCCTGGTTGTCATTTGGGATCTCGCCCTTAGTTAAGCCTGACTCTGCGGATCTACCAAAGACAAATATAGAGATTTTTCTTTGCCGTCGACTGAAGCTATGCCCTTCGTGAGTAGACCACTTCGCAGTTATAAATAAATCAGTCACACAATACTTCAAGCAGATTGCAATTCGTAGTCGTCCTTTTGGAGCAATCGTTCTTCGCCTGTTTCCTTCGTATTATTACCACTTGAGGTAGCAGGAATTTAATGCAGTGTTAGTAATTAGTGTTATTCTCAAAATTATCTTTCTTCTTCCTCAATAAATCATCAGTTATTGCGTCTTCTTAGCCATTTTTGTTGTGTTGAGTTTAAAGCTTTTAAGCTAAAAACCTAATCAGAAGATTTGAAGTACCATGTCTGTATATCTTTGTATCTGTGTGTATCCCAAAATACGATTTGTAGGTTAATTAACTGTAGTTACTGCCAAGTGCTACAACTGATTTAGACTTCGAGTTCCGGTTGTATTTGCTGCAGCCTTTTAATTTCCTTCATTGCTTACAAGCGAGAGCTAAAATTTGTTCGAACAATTTTTGCTCTTACGCTATCCAAGAAAGAAATTGTGTGAGTAATCTCTAAAGAAATTGGTCCGAAAGTGGAAATTATATTCTAAAATGCTATATGTTTCAATATAAGTACTTTTCAATTAGCGTAGCGTACTTACAGGCGTAGAGAAATGTATTTATGCAGCATACTTTTAGGAGCAAACAAAATTTTTTATCATGGGATAAAACTGCATTTAGCCGATTCAGTGGACAAATAAAAGGGAATCAAAGCTTACATTGGCTACATGCTCCTTTGTGAGTCATTCTAGTCCTGCACCCTCCATTGCAACTCATCCCGAATGCATCCCAGACTAATCGCATTTTTTGCAGGGAACCTCAACGATTTACTATTACACTTACATCATTTGGGATTGCTTTTGCAACTTTTATCATTTGCTTTGCCTTGAAATTTACTACCATGAAATATGACAAAGTAGGATGTTGTTGTTGCTATGGTGTTAAAGCTTCATCACTTTCAGAGCCTTAATATTAAATGTGTTGAGTAGGAGTGGATTGGAAGAGAGTGCAGACGTTGTGTTAAGTTTCGAATGTCGGCGTTAAAGTGTTAGAATTACAACAAAGACAGTAATAAAAGCAAAAACGACAACAACAACTGACGTGTGTTAATTCTCGGTAAGGCTCTTAGAAGAACTTCTTAATCGCTTCCGCTGAATTACCTATATCCGAGGTCTGAAACGTTACACTAAGAGCTGGTTCGGCGGTTCGTATTATCATCATTTATTTAGAAGCAAAATCACTAATCAAATTCACTGACGCTCCAATGGAAAACCCTCAATTTAACAGTTTGAGAGCAGTGAATGTTTGACAGTTTGACGATCAATGGTAAACAGCTGATTTCTTTATAGCGCGCATGCATCAACTTTTAACTTGATTATGGTTGAGTAAGACGCTTGCAATTGGAATTTAAATACTGTCTCTATCACTTCTACAGATACGAGTATGTAAATTGTAAGCACTCGAACACTCTCACTGCCAACAATTCAAAACATAAACACGCCATGTCCGTACTCGTACAATTCTTTCACAACAAAAAGTCCAAAGAATATCAATTCCATTTCAATGACATTGTTGATGTTGACAATTTAACACAATAACAACAAAAATAGAACAAAAGTCGCAGGGCGAAAGTGATTTAGTAATTACAAAAATAACAATCACAATTAAAACAACAACAAATTTGAACTCGTTAAAGAACAAAACAGAAGGCGCCTGCAAAATAGAAGATTTTCATGTTGAATGGCGCCCGACGCGACTAACTAAGCAAATGACAATAACAAAACGAATGAAACAAAAACAAAAAAACTTTTGTAAAATGTGTTTGATGAGAAGCGAAGTGCAACAACTGTTAACAAAATTCATTACTTGCAACTTCAATTAGGCGAAACGTGGCAGAAACTGTGACGGTGGACACGTCGACTGTTGTGAATTGGCATACTACAAGCATTAGAGATGTGATGATTGCGAGTCGTATATGAAACGTGTGAGTCGCGAATGGTGGTAAGTGGGGCCGAATATTCACTTTGAATCAAGTTGCGGAGTCTATATTTTGGGTGTATTTAGGTTTCCTTTGGGGGCTTTTTTTGTGACTTTGAAGAGAAAGTTTGACTTCTGCGTAATGGTTTGAGGACTCAGACTCGATTGCAATTTCGATTCATTTGGAAACTAGTGGCTGTTAAATTGCATTTCTTACAGAACCTAGCTCAAATACATTTTCGATTACAAGGCCGAACCACAATTTCGCCGTTTGAATTGCGTCCGAATCTCCGTATTCGATTCTGCTGCTTCGTGTTTCACTAACAAAATCGAGTACGAAGTTGAAGAACAAGTGGCAATTAAAAAAATAACAAAGTGATTTGCATAGCTCTGCTAAAGTTGCAGTTACGTAGTATTTATTTGATTGCCCCAAGTTATATGCGCTTGTTCAAGAAACGACTCATACTAGTTCCAAAGAGATACAAACTGCTGTAATGTCATTGACCATCGACGAGTGAACTTCCTTCTTCATCACTTCTTGTTTGTTTTTGTCATGGTTGCTGTGAACGTTACAGTCAAAAGTGAGCACGCGTAGATTGCGGCGCTTTATATTCAACAAAAACTTCGGCCTACAGTTTCAAAGGCTCAACAGAGACGGACTGTAGAATCTACTTTTCGGATAGTACTATTCGAATAATACTATTCGAACAAAAGAATAAATAATTCGAATAAATACTATTCGAATTTTTTGTAACAAATATTTTTATTCGTGTATTCGAATAGTGTTTATTAGAATATTATTCGAAAATATTCCACTCCTACTGTAGATACACTTAGATCTACGGTGATGGTTACCTTAACGACTTGGGTTAGCCTTTTTCTTACAAAATTTAGGCGAATACTTTCTGCTACGTGCCGCAAAAAATCGATAAGCCTCTCTACTCTTTGAGAATCATAATATCGTGTATATATAATGAAGTCAAATGCAAGAGTTTGAAGTCATAGCTCCCGAAGCTTTGATATGTGAAGGACATGTTTGAAATTAATAAAAAAAAATCATCAAAGTATTTTAAAAGCTTTAAGCTACTCTGCCATTGAAGGACAATGTCAAGGTTTAATGTTTCACATAGACCTTAAGTTAATTGAAAAGGTGCTTACATATATTATACATATGTACATACATACATACACACCATTTCACAATTTTCCTTCATTTTTTTCATCATAAAAATAAAACTTTATTAAAAACTTTTTCCTTTAGTCACGTCAAATGACGCAAAATTGCTAGGCTTGTCAATTTTTCTCATCACAGCAATCCCGGCATAATCCTGGTTTAATTTTAATACCCCGGTATAGTAGGATTTGTCCCGAAATTTCGGTACTCGCTTTTACAAAAAAGTTGAGGTTGTAAAAGGGTACTAAGTTATTTCAAAAATATCGAATATTTTTATGTAGTAGAACATTTTTTAAAAAATACTTATATCAGAATTTGTTTGAAAAATGCTCTAGCTTAAGATTTTTCTCATTAACTAATACAAAATTTCATGCAAGAAAGTCTATCGGGGAGAGTCTTTGAAAAATGCCATATGCCATTTAAAATTCAATACATTTTCATGTGAGATAGACGGTTATTGAAAAAAGTTTTGATATAAAGAAAATATCCTAAAGTGGTGTAGTTTTCACTCAGCCGTCGATATAACAAATATAATAATTTTTTTTTTATTTATTTATTTAAAATGATCATCAAAAATAAATATGGTTTAGAAAAGTTTTAGAATTGGAGATGCCATTTTAATCGATTTAGATTTCTTATTAATTCGGCGGTTAATTTTTAGTAACAACAACAACGAATTTTATATTATAAATAAGAAGTTTCGGGATTTTCGACACTGAATTAATAAAACCGGAAAACCCGGGACCATCATCTCTATTACATGCGTAAGGGCTATCTATAAAGCTAAGGTTGGTATGTACCCTGTGAGAAAGATCTGCTATAAATTTGGCCTTTAAATAAAACGAATGATAAAAAGTCGATTCCTATATATGCCAGATATTAGTGAAACCTTTATTAGAGTGAGGGAAGCAAAAAAAAAAACAGTTTTTATAAATTTTATTTGTCCTATCAGTATGTTTGTTTGCGCATCACTCAAAAACTGTTGCATATAATTGAATAAAATTGCCAACGATGTATTAGGAGTTGCCCGACTTAAAGTTTGAGATTGATTTTACGGCGCAAAAATATCTTATTCTTGCTACACACAGTGGTGGCAATAAAATTAGGCTTAAAATACATACTTCCCTATTAGTATAAAGATAAATTCGAACTAATTATGTGAGAACTTGTATTTAGTGTTGCTAAAGGTTAGTGTTGTTAAAAGAAAGAAAAAACTATTTGAAGTGCTGTGTCTCTGTTTGTATGAATATTTGTACGCACATCACTGAAAAACTACAATATGGAATTGAATCTAATTAGCTCTGTTTCACTACTAGACGTATAACTAAAAATTTAAGATATCTCTTGTCTGCATAGCTCAAGTGGGTTTGAAGATATCGGCCAATAGATATGTGAATCAAGGTGACAAAAAATGTTGTCTGCATTTTCGTTCATGTTTTGCTGAAAGTGCAATTGTAAACCATTGTTTGCTAATTTTCTTGCCGGGTATTTGGCCATTCAATTTCCTACCTGATGTATACATATAAACTTACATACATATATGTATAAATAGTAATGTATACGTCGCACTCGTTATAGTTCAAAAGTGAAATTTGTTGGAAAATTTTTTGTAACAATAACCCAAAGGCCACAACACCTCACAGCAACAGTTACAATAGTTACCATTTCCGTTGCCATTGCTTTTACATTTGTATTTGTATGCTATTCACGGAAAAGGTTGCATTCATTTAAAATAAACAGCCATGCTATGTACCCGACACTGAAACAACAAAATATTTTAAAAAAATAGTAATTTGTAGACGGAATTTTTAACCAACCTCAAACTAGTCAGGAATTGATATGACCAGTAAAACTCGAATTTAAATTTTCCTTGTTCATATTGTATAGCCACATGCAAGCTTAGGAGAGCCTTTCGTATACAACCAGACGAAGTTATTTTTTTCCAAATTATAATATATGTTGGCACAAGTTTTATCAACTTCGAACTAGTTTAATTCCAATCAAAAACAATTCTAGTGACAAACTACTTTTCCCTTCTGGCTAGTTTGACCGTTTGACTGCAGCATTACAGCCAGCGATCACCACAATTTCCGTTATATATTTTTAACCAGTTTCCAGAAACATAAAAAGGACACTAACACACACCCCTATCCACATAGTACACGTATATACATACATACACAATCGCAGCATATATATTACATATTGAAACAAGTGGTCTTTTTGAGGTCGCCTGTGGGCTATGTTGAAAAAACAAAATTTACTCACTTTTGTGTGTTTGTTTGCTTTTGGTTTGCACTTTCACAGTTTTTGTAATTTTTTGAAATTTCTACCATTCACATGCAATTTAATGGCTTCGATTGCAAGTTGCAGTCAACATGTTGGAAAAGTTTAATTTATTCACATATCAAATACAGGAAGTGGAATATGAAATGTTATATTGCTTTTGTGTGGGGTTTTACAATTTAAAAATAATAATTTTTCTTGTCTGTTTGTTATTGTATTTGGCTTTGTTTCAAAGGCATCAACAAAAAAAATTGGTGTAAATTTGCTCAATACCAATTTAAAAGTCATAAAGGACACTGTAAAATTTAAATGAACATCCGTACCAGTTAAATTCAGAGATAAATATTTTTATGATGAATAAATTTTTTGGGTGACTTCTTATCTATGAGTATATTTACCGAGGGGAGACACTAAAAACTGTTTTGTTTAATGAGGGCTTTTGCGGATTTTAGTAGTCTTGGGCGTTTATATTTATGCTTCGAGTTTTTTTGGAAACTATTAATTTAATTTAATTTAATTTAATTTTATTTTATTTAATTTAATTTAATTTAAGTTAATTTAATTTAATTCGATTTAATTTAATTTAATTTAATTTAATTTAATTTAATTTAATTTAATTTAATTTAATTTAATTTAATTTAATTTAATTTAATTTAATTTAGTTTAATTTAATTTAATTTAATTTAATTTAATTTAATTTAATTTAATTTAATTTAATTTAATTTAATTTAATTTAATTTAATTTAATTTAATTTAATTTAATTTAATTTAATTTAATTTAATTTAATTTAATTTAATTTAATTTAATTTAACTTAATTTAATTTAATTTAATTTAATTTAATATCTACTCAACACAAAGAGAATGCCTTCACAAGACCACTCAAGATATGTAGTCTGTACTGTAAAGCATGTTTGTGATCTCATGAGACTTCTGTAACTGCGAACAGGGCTTTTGACATCATAAAAGTGCTATCAGAGTGATTTTCCTTGTCCAAGCCCATGCTCAGGTGGTAAAAGACTCGCATGCTGTTAGGCATTAAACTTGCTCGCAGTAAAGTAAGACAAGTGACAGTTGTAAAAAAATTGTTGTAAATGTAGAACAACAATTTTCGTTAAACATGAATTTAATGTTGTTTGTGGCACGAGCGCAGCATTTAAAGCCATAAATATGTTTATAACGGACATGCTGCAATGTGCGACATTAAAGTGTTGTGTAAATTTTTGTTATTGCCTCTTGAGTGTCGAAGTCAACAAGGCGCATAACGACGCTAAAGACACAGGCTCCAGCTACATGTAATGGCTGAAATATATGCTAGCAGTTAGTGGTTTAATAAGTATAATATAGCCAAAGTTTGTATGGGCAGTAAAAGGCGAAAAGAACCAGACGTGCTCTGTGACGAACTTCATGTTCGTTGAGATATTAACTCTCTGAGCGAAAAATAATTGAAAGCATATGGCAGCCGTCTTGTTATATGGTAAAGAAGTTTGGCTTAAATCTACTGAGATGGCACTGGAAGTATTCGAGATAAAAGCTCATGCTTGTTTTTACAACAGAACGCGAAGGTTTGGCTTTTGCCTCAAACGATATTCGTTTTTTAAAATCAGGACATCACTTGACATTGAAGAGCATTGATTTTTTAATTTTTTTTTAAATAACCATTAGTTCTTTGTTTTTCCAACGCTTTTTTACTGTGCTTGTGTGAGCATCACTGACTATGAGAAAAAACCACACAGAGCAAGAAGAAAACTCTTGTTGATTTATGGCGCTGTAGAGGCTAACACAAAAAATTAAAAGCGGCTGTTTGTTGTGGTCTGACGCTTGTTTTTGTTCACAGTATTTGGTTTTCTGCGTATCGTAAATATTTTAAATATTTTAAAATTAATTTTTGGTAAAAATCTTCAATCTGGAGAAAAGTTTTTTTTTACTACCAAAGTGTTCGACATGTTTTCTTCTTGACATCATTTCTTAGCATTTAAAAGAACATCAATAATTGCCATACAAAAGGTCTACTAGTTGCTGCTGAACGAAGGAATTTCAAAACAATTTTTCACTAACAAAAAAAAAAAAAAAAAATTAAAACTATAAGTAATACGACATTGTTCGTAAAAGTCGAAAAATCAATGTTCCAATAACCATTAAATGTCAAAAAAGACAAATTACAAATAAAATTTGAAAGCCATGGGAAAACAAAAACGACACCAAACATACGTATGTGAATGCATTTGGATCAGAGCAGAGTTGGGCATAATTCAAACTGTAATTTAACTCATTGTAAAAAGGTTGGAAGTAGCCATGAAGTCATGGAGGAAGAAATATATAATATATACAAAAATTTTAAAACTTCAATGCATGACCGAACCGATTTTGTTTATGTGCGAGGAATACTCTGTTCATTAAATTTCATTAATTTATGCTAAGAAAAATGATTCGAGCAGCAGAGTTAAACCGCATGGGAAATACAAATTTTCCTACCGAATAAATTTAGCCCACCTCTGATCCCTACTTACGAATATAAACACAGCCACTTGATACTGTGCGCGACATTAAGTGGTCAAACACCTACTTAGTATAGCAAAAGATATTTCAGCTTGGCTAATTCTATTACATTTATTTGCCAGAGCACATTTAACCGGATTAAGTAGGGTCATATATTTATGTCCGAAATAGCGAACAGAGTAAACGGTATAAAAAGACAATGGCAATTCACGAAAAGGACCAAAATAAACATACTTGTAATGCGAGATGAGAATACGGAATGAGGAATTACTGTTACGCTCGAAATGAATGAATGAATGCGTACAATGTTGTAGCCGTTGTGGCACCAAAAGCTGTGAGAGGGGGAGCACGTGCACACCACCGGAGTTAAGAAACAGGAAAAGTGGAATATAAATGATTTAGATGTATATTAGACTAGATAAAAAAATAAAACAAGATAAAAAAAATACAATTAAATGAAATGAAATAAAATAAAATAAAATAAAATAAAATAAAATAAAATAAAATAAAATAAAGCAAAATAAAATAAAATAAAATAAAATAAAATAAAATAAAATAAAATAAAATAAAATAAAATAAAATAAAATAAAATAAAATAAAATAAAATAAAATAAAATAAAATAAAATAAAATAAAATAAAATAAAATAAAATAAAATGAAATAAAATAAAATAAATTAAAATAAAATAAAATAAAATAAAACAAAGTAAAATAGAATAAAATAAAATAAAATAAAATAAAATAAAATAAAATAACATAAAATAAAATAAAATAAAATAAAATAAAATAAAATAAAATAAAATAAAATAAAATAAAATAAAATAAAATAAAATAAAATAAAAAAAAAATTGAAGAAATTAAATAAAATGAAATGAGAGAAATGAAATTAGATTTAATTCAATTTCACTTGATATTATTGTTGAAATTTCAGACCATGATTGAATATTTAGAGGTACATATGTATGTATGTATGTATGTCATTGCCATTTCAAGTTTTTAATGTAAGTAAAATTTAGTTTTTTTTAAAAGCTTTCAAAAACTCGAAATTTATTCAGAAAAACACATTTAACTGAATATATATTAAAATCTGCAAGCTTAACAATGTTTTACTTTCGAAATAATATTTTCTATAGAAAAAAATATTTTTTTTAGCCCACTCTAATAAATATGTTTGTATGTATGTAACAATGTAGCAAAAGTAGAAAAGGATAATACAATACATAAAAGATGCTGACTTTAAGCAACATTATAAATACAGTTACATTGAAACCACTACAATCTAACGGGCACGCAAAGCAACAACAAAACGCTGCGTAGCTGGGTGCGGCGCGTACCAAAAACGTCGTTATTGTTAAGCTTTTATGGCAAATAAATCATTTCGCTTGGCGCGAAACTGTGACAACAAGGCGCAACTGTGGCGGCAAATACAACGAGAAAACAATTGACGTTTAGAAGAAGAAGCAGCAGGGTTTGGTCAGAGAGGAGTCGTGTAGGGGCTCAACAGTACGATTGTGGTCGCCTTTGTGGCAACGAGAAGAAAAGCTTTAATGCCAGCTATGGCACTATGCGGCGCTCTTTACTACCCGCGCCCCGTCAACCGGCTATAAAGGCTGCTGCTTTAGTATTTTCCATTTTCCATTTTCTTGGCTATGATTTGTGCTCGAAAATTGTGCGCACTCACAAAAGTTAATAAATCAATATTTATTTTAACTACTTTGTAGTAGTTTGTTACAAAACAGAAATAGAAACAGAAATATAAATATAAATACAAATAGCAGCATTAATAGTCAAGCTCGGGTGCATTGTGTCGGCCAATTTTGAAGTATGCAGTTACCTAGCTAGTGCAAGCAATTAAAAGTACGAAATAGTTCAACTGGGGAAAATTAAAGTTTTGCCAAGTGCAGTTAGAATTAGCAAAGTTGATATGGAAATGGAAAATGCTGTGAACGTGATTTGTAGAAGGAGGAATGGAACACAGTCACTCGGGTAGTCTATGCATATTTGGGGAATTTGGATTTAAGTACATCATCAAAATAATTATGCATCTATTTTTAACTATAATTGGGGCTAAGTGGAAGCACCAAAAGAAGTTGGTTCATTTTCCATCTCACTTGAAGCCTCAACGTTGCTCTGTTTGACAAGTTCGGCTGCGGATAGGAAAAGCTTCTGAGTGGGAGCTTATTTTTTCAATTGCATTACTATTATTATTATTATTTTCATTTCAGGTACGCCTTATGTAGCTCGTGCGTATTTTGGGATCATCGTGGGATCATTTTGGGAAATTTTTGGGACCATTTTAGGACATTTGTGGGATCATTTTGGGACATTTTTGGAATAATTTTGGGATTTTTTAAAGACATTTTTGGGATCATTTTGGGACATTTTTGGGACAATTTTGGGATCATTTTGGGACATTTTTTGGATAGTTTTGCGATTATTTTAAGACATTTTTGGGATCATTTTGGGACATTTTTGTTATCATTTTAGGACATTTTTTGGATAGTTTTTGGAATAATTTAGGGATAATTTTTGGACGTTTTTGGGAACATCTTGGGAAATTTTTAAGATCATATTGGAAAAATTGTTTGGATCATTTTGGGACACTTTTGGTATCATGTTAGGAAATTTTTGGGATCATTTTGTAACCCATCCCAGCTCCAGGGTTTCTCTCGCTGCACAAGGCTCAAGTCTGTCGATATTCTTCTTTGTCATAGCGAGAAGGACCATAAATATTCCAGAGTGCTTTTCTCTTTTTTCCACACTTTTTACTTCTTCGAACCATATATCAGGACGTATTATGAGAAACCTCTAGAGCGTCATCTTTGTACGGCAAGCGTGGATTTTTCTTCTCAATCGTCAACTTAGCTCAAAGTAGAAGAATTTTCACGCAGTAAATGTGCTTTGAAGCTGATTCATAAATAGCTGAAGCCACCTCACAAAAGTGGCTTCAGAGGAGCAGATGGCCCTACTGAATTGTTCAAAAGATTAGAGGACCTTGAAACAACCGCATCCTGAAACAGTTATGATAAGCGTTTCTTTTTTCAGCTTCCTTCTATCTGGTGCTGGTTCTGCCTCCCACCCTCTCGTTGTTGTTGTTCTTAGCAAGTCATCAGATATTGATTCCTTATGCATATGATTGAGCCCATTGCTGTGCCGTCAAGTCCAATTACATTGCATAGAAAACAACAAAATTTACCATAAATAATTCATTGACAAAGTTTCGCGTTATTACATTCTTTGTGCTCCAGAATTTTTGCTTTGAATATTTCACGAGCTCATTTCTTTTGTACCTCATATTAAATTGCTAACTTTGTATTGTCCTTCATTTATCTTTAATGCAATATTTATGAGTTTTCATGAAAGCCAAACTAAAACTCGTTTACCTGGTAATTGAAAAGAGAAGTATGTTGTATTAAAACTATTTAGGGTAAATTACTAAGGACAACGAACAACAGGGAAGTATGTAGAAAAAGCACAGGAATATGTTAATATAAACAGGGTCGCAGTTAAACTTTCCCAAAGTGGAGGGGCAGGAATTTGTTGGTTAGATTAAGAGTACATTTTTCGTTCGTGTGACCCTTTCCCTTAACTCAACTTCATTACTTTAGTTTGTTTTAGCTCGACGATAGCATTTCATATCCGATTAAAGCATATCAACCCAAACAGAGTCACACTACACCACATCACATGATATCAGTTCAGCCCTAGTAAAATCACAACATGTCATATCAGCTCACGTCACTTTAAATCAAGTCACACAAAATCTGACTAAAAGATAGCGAAACAAGACCATAGTTCATGCAAAACTTTATCCATCCGTTATCCTTAAATTATATCATATGCAAATCACATTGAATCGAGTGATTATTTCTTTAAAGATCTTTGTGATATGAAATTAATTTGGACTAGTTGGGCATATCAAAAAAGATAAAATTTGTTCGACTTATTAGTTTATATCATACCAAATCAAAGTGAAGAAATACCGTATCACTTCACTTAACATCACACCATATCGCATCATTTCAGATCAGATGGAATCGTGCTACACAAAATCAAGTTACTTGTCTCATTATATCGGTTCAGGCAAAATCTCAGTTAAAGGTGCACTGAATAACTTAAATTCAATTTTATCAGATCTCATCATATTATATCACATCTTATTATAAAATCTGAATGTTTAATTTTATATCACAATAACTCAATTTACTACATCACATAAGTTCATATCACATCAAATCAAATTGCAAAATGTCACATCACTTCATTGCAACTCACATACCATCAATTAAAATGATCGGATCGGATGCTTTAAATAGTTTAAATTCAAGTTTGTCAGATCAGACGATATGATATCACGTCATATTAAAAAGTCATCTCATATTTTTAAAATTTTAAATTTTATCAAAGGATTTTGTGATGTCTATGAGTTTTGATAAGGCTCGTTGGGTGAACAAAAATAGTTAAAGTCTGTCAGAAAGTTTGATTTTATAACATAATAGTTCTATTTTCAACACATTAAATCATGTCACATCAAATCAAATTGAAAAATGTCACATCACTTCATTCAAAATCACATTTTAGATTAGTCACGAAAAAACGAAATTTTTTTCATGATATGGGTTCAGCAGGTTCAAATCTCAATAAAAATGCACCAAATAGTAAAATTCAATTTTGTCAGATCAGACGCCATGATATCACATCGTATTACCAAGTCAACTCGCATTTACTACCTCAAATGATTTTGTGATTTAACTTTTAATTAGGGTAGTTTGGTAGAAGGTAGACATAATAAATTAAAATGAATCACAAAATATATCAGATAAGTCGATAGCACATAGCTTCAACTTAGATGTAATGATATCACATTACCTCATTGAAGATCAGATCAAATCTTGGTACGAGTATCTTCACCAAATTATATCACATTAATAGTATAAGTTAAAAATCATAAAACGCCACATCACATCCGCTTAAAGTCATGTGATATCACCTCGCGTTGATGTGCTGTATCATATTTAGAATAGCACAAAGAGGTCACATGCACCCTCTACCCCTCCATATATGTCGTTACTCATGAAAATATAAAAATAGTAACAACACAAAAACAAAGTTAAAACTAAATAAATTTTGTATAAAAAATATTCATACTTCTAAAGCAACTATTTACAAAGAATGTCAAAATAAATAGGTGTCTTAAAGAATGGGCCAAACGAACAAACAACTAACAAGTGAATAACTGAGTAAGTGAATTTTAGTAAGTTTTTGAACTTTTGTTGTTGTTGTTGGTGTGTTAGAAGTTTGTGAGTGACTGAAGAATGAGTGAGAGTAAATAGCTAAAATGAATGGCATGAAGTTTTGACAGTTTTCGAAATTGGTGTTGTATTTTTACAACAACAAGATATTTGAATAATGGGAGTTGGAGTTTTGCTACTTTTTTCTATTAAATTCGAGCTCGCATTTGATTTAGTAGGTGCAACATTACAGCTTACAATTGCAGCTAGAAAGCTATGATAAAAGTTTTATTCAATTGAAAAAAGTGAATCAAAAAATGTAGGCTACTCTTTTGTTATGAGGATGGAAAGTAATAAATCGGCTGGCAAGCTTGAGATAGTTTTATGATATTGAGAAAACTCGGTCCGACGCTTTCTCAACATACTGAATATAACGAAGCAAGATTTATCTGGAAAATAACGACATTTTTAATTGAAAATGTTTGGCATAGATTTAGTAAGCCATGTTAAGAAATATTGCATACTTTTAGGCACTGCTTTGTGTGCAATTGAAGGCTCCGTTTGCGCTCATAAATTAGAAAAAATTTTGAGCCGAAAAGTTTTTTAACTGTGGAAGACGAGACGTCTCTCATCACTGCTCTTTGTCGGTGTTTATTTGGAAACACGAGAAAAAAATCAAGAACGATTACACAGGGGGTGCCACAGGGTGGTGTCTTATCCCCAATTTTGCTTAATTTTAAACCATTCATTCCGACCTCTCCACCAGAGGTAGTCTCTAGAGTATGCAGCGCTGGCGAGTGTACGAAGTTTCGAGCAAGGACGTCGCCATTGACGAGCTCTTTACAAGGATCAACAACTCGGAAAACTGTAGAGGGGAGCCCTCCCAAGGTACACTAGAGTCACACTAGGACAACTTAGGTCGACTATAAACCAAGAATATATCCCTGTGTTTCTGTCGACTGAAATCCACTATCCGCATACTCATCAAAACTTTGTCTATCGAGCAATTTCAAACTATAAATCAGCAAAGTAAAACTTCATACTCTCTTCAAAGTGCTTTCGAGTACATAATTCAAATTTGGCAGCAAAAAAATGTTTACGCTTCGAGCAGATGGCAGAAAGAAAATACTTTTAAATAATATTTCACATAGTCAGACAGGTGAATCTGTTTGTCTGTCTGTGTGTGTGCTTGGGTGATCCACTTGATGCGGCACTCGAACGAAGAAGTGGTCAGTGGATGGTTGAGTTGTTTAGCATCATCTCCGCTATAATATCTCCGACACGTATCGGTATCAACGGCGCGCATGCTACTTCCACTTTCAGCTTCAGTCTCGTGTTCATTTTGTTGCTGCAGGCACTACCGACATAAGGTCCCCTGAAGCTGCACTCTCATGAACGAAAAACTTTAATCCATTTGCCGCGTATAAATCCTTAATGTAACTTTTGTGTTAAAATGGCACAAAAAGATAAATTACATACAGGGTGTAACAAAAGCAAAATTTTTATTAATTTTTTTTTAATTATGAGTACAGAGTGTTCACGATTTTGAACTTAATAGTGAACTTGGCGGAAAATTTCTTCTGAGAATGAAATATTGGTCTCGCATTCCTTACTTCAAATCTGCTCAAAACTTTGTGAGAAAATATAATTCGGTCAGCATAGATGAGTTCAACCACAAGGACTACAAGTGGTGCTTTTGAACTGTCAGCATCCTAATGGTTCCCCCCATAAATTCAGAAAACAAAAATTCGGAAACACGTTTTTTCCGAAATCTTTTTTCAGGAAGTAAAAATTCACAAAGTGAAATGCGCAAAATTTGATTTTTTTCTGCCATCTCATTACTTTCGGAATTTTTAGATCTGAATTTCACTTTCTGAATGTTTAGATAGGAGATAATGGCTGTGAAATATGTGAAAAATACGTTTCACGAAGCATTTTATCATTTTTCTTTTGCTACTTTGCCAAAGAACCTTACGCATTTGCTCTTTAAAAAGATTTAAAGCAACTCCTATTTAAAGAATTTGATTTTGAATTCTAAAAAAAAAAATTGGTCACCAAAGGGTTAATGCATAATTACTTGTGTTATAATGCTAAACATACCGGCAAAAAAAATTTATTTAAGAATTAAAAAAAAAAAAATAAAGGCATTTAATGGGTTAATCCATGACTCATATATGGGTTAACAATGTAAACATTTAATTTTTAAGAGTGCAGTAATAGATCTAACATAAAAAAAATTTCAGAATTTATAAAATAATGAAATGCTGCTCTGAGGTGAATCATTTTGTTTCGTTATAAATAAAATAGTTAAGGTCGGCAATGGGTTAATGCATGCATTTAAAACTTCAAATATTTACTATTGAAGTGTAGATCAATTTATTGTTTTATATAAATAATTATTTAGAAATTATAAAAATAAAAATGTAGGTCACCAATGGGTTAAGGCATGCCGTTTAAAGGGTTAAAACGCTTAGAATCAACTACTTAAGCCTATGTGAAACTATTTTGTTGTGAAAATTTGATTTCAGAGTTAAAAGAACATTGAGGTCATCAATGGGTTAACGTAAGACCGCTCATGGGTTATAATTTTAAATATTAACCAATTAAGTGTAGCACTACTCATTCAAACCTAACCAAAAAATCGTTTATGATATCGTTATAAAAATAAAAATGTAGCTAACGAGTGGGTTAATGCATGATCGTAAATGTGTTTCTGAATTTTTGATTCTGAATTTTTGGTTTCTGAAAAAGTTTTCTGAATTTTTACTTCTGACTTTTGGTTTCTGAAAAATGGTTTCTGAATTGTTCCTTCTGACTTTTGGTTTCTGAAAAATGGTTTCAGAAAAAAATTTTCGAAAAATTTGTATTTCTGAATTTATTCTGTATGAATTTATTGGGGCACCGGACTTTACCAACTTGATCAGTACCGCTGAGAATATAAGAACTAGCTTCAAATCGGTGATAGGGAAAAACTACCAAAAGTTGAAATAAATAATCCCTCTCTTTCCGTTCCCCAGAGTACAACACAAAGTTCAGAAGCAATTCAAAACCTCTTCAAATATAATCACGCTGTAGCCAACAAATAGTCAGTCTGTACTTTTAAAAGCTCGCGGCACACCCTGTACATCACCCTGCCGCTTAAACCGCTACGTTGCAAAGCTGTGAGTTCCACAACATAGTGTTGGAATGCCAGAGTTGCAACGCTTAAAATTCACCTTGAATTGGGAAATGCGAAACTTTTGGATGCGCTTGAAACTTTTATGCGTTTTCCACTTTATAGTCCACTCGACGCATAACTCATTCCACGCAGCTGTTTTTGTTGCACTTTTCTTTATTTTTTTTTTATTGTAACACAAGTAGCTGACCAAGCAGTCTTATGACACTAACGTTAACCGGGTAGTACCTATGTTGGGGAAGGTAAAAAATCTATAAAACCACAAAAAAGTTGCTTAAAACTCGCTGCGCCGTAAGTGCATAAAGTAAGCGAGGAAATTTTTAAAGCTTCTATAGTTTTGCTGTTGTTGTTGTTGTTGACTCACAACCTAAGTCGTCCTGCTCATTAAATTTGAAGCGTGAATGGTTGGCCTTTTTCGTTGCGATTACACTTTTTAGTTGTTCGAAAAGCGTTTATTTGGTTTAATTTAAGTAGGAGGAAGCTAACATTTGGTCCGCACATTAGCAAAAGAAATGGACAAAAGATTACAATAATATAGATCTCTACATATATAACGGATTTTCGCAATGAGCGAGAGTGTTTGATGAAAAAGTGTAAAAGTGTAAACAAAAATTAAAACTCTTGAATGGATGGACTGAAAGTGATACGGAAAAGTGTGTGAATATTTCAAAAAGCGATTAGATGAAAGCAGTCCCTTAGCAAACAGAAGACTGCTCAAAACTTTGTCTGCAATTTTCGTTTGGCTGTTTTTTTGTTGTTGTTATTAATGGTTGGCTTTTGTTTTCGAGTTGAAGGTGTCATTAAATTGCAGATGATTGTGAAAAGATGCTTAGATCTCTACTCCTGAGCAATGTCGGCTATGGACAACGATTTAAGTAATATGGAGGAGTATAAGTTCTGAGCAGCAAATAAAACCGAACGCCTAAATTGGATTGGGGATGGTCTGTGCCTTTAACAGAAATTTGTGTATTGCGCAAAGAGGAAAGATAAGCCAAATGCTCATCGATTGCGTTCGAATAGTC
>OX608082.1:62659267-62686767 GCA_951509765.1 Sphenella marginata
TTTTATTTTATTTTATTTTATTTTATTTTATTTTATTTTATTTTATTTTATTTCATTTTATTTTATTTTATTTTATTTTATTTTATTTTATTTTATTTTATTTTATTTTATTTTATTTCATTTTATTTTATTTTATTTTTTTTAATTTTATTTTATTTTATTTTATTTTATTTTATTTTATTTTATTTTGTTTTATTATATTTTATTTCATTTCATTTTACTTTATTTTATTTTATTCATTTTATTTTACTTTATTTTATTTTATTTTATTTTATTTTATTTTATTTTATTTTTTTTTATTTTATTTTATTTTATTTTATTTTATTTTATTTTATTTTACTTTATTTTATTTTATTTTATTTTATTTTATTTTATTTTATTTTATTTTATTTTATTTTATTTTATTTTATTTTATTTTATTTTATTTTATTTTATTTTATTTTATTTAATTTAATTTAATTTAATTTAATTTAATTTAATTTAATTTAATTTAATTTAATTTAATTTAATTTAATTAATTTAATTTAATTTAATTTAATTTAATTTAATTTAATTTAATTTAATTTAATTTAATTTAATTTAATTTAATTTAATTTAATTTAATTTAATTTAATTTAATTTAATTTAATTTAATTTAATTTAATTTAATTTAATTTAATTTAATTTAATTTAATTTAATTTCTCTTATTTAATTTTATTTTTATGCATGAAAATTTCCAAATTAAACGTCTAATTCACTCCTGGAACTGAGCCCTTCCTTGGTTAGAATCCTTTACTCCATTTGTCCAATATTTGCTGATTCTCTTTTTCCCTCATTTTTATCTGAACATTCCTTTCCATTCAATTAAATACTGCTTTACTATGCAAATCTGCTGTCCTATTCCCTTAATCGAAGCACAAACATCGCCACAATATGTTCTAACCAAATTCTAATAACCCCACAACTAACAATGACCCGTCTTTAGAGTCATTTGTTCCGATTAATATAATTTAATTTGTGTGCAAAAACTTTTCGGTGATAAATTAGTGAATTTAGAAATGCATTACCGTCGACGCTGGCTCCACTACGAGTACTAACAGGTGTCGCCTTAGATATGCCACATTGGATACAAAGTGAAATTCGAGCTATAAAATTTGCATGAAGTCAACAACCAACTTTCTTACTAAAAGCTTCCACAATGGCCATGTATGTATGTATGTGTGTGAAAGTGAGTGTAACTGGCAAAGGTGTTGTAACGAGCTGCAAAGCTCAGTGCGAACATAAATATTTGGCGGTAAGTAGTAAAAAAAAAATTAGGCAAAAGGAAAGAAAGTGGAACATGAAAAAGTAGAAGTTTAAGATAGCCAGGAAGGTGTGGATGAAGGAGAAACAGAGAGTGGGTGCAGAGGAAGTGAGTTGTTCGCAGATACTTGTGAAAAATGTAGCCTGTATAAATAAACTATATTTGTGCTAAGACAACTGGCATGCATCCGGTACTAAAACCGGCCACTTTTTGTTAGAGATCTCGGGATTTTTATGATCAGAGCTTTAAAAGCTGTTTGTTAAAATTAAAATACCATGATAACAGCTCATTCGAAATTTGTTTGATGCGTTAATTGGGAGTGACCTAAAGCGAGTTATAGCATGAATCACCACGATTGGATACTTCTCCGAACTGCATTGATAATGTCTACGATTCAGTGAAAGTTGTCCGTCTCAATATTCTGAAAAGCTTTCTGTCGTGCGAAGCTATAAAGTCTTTGACTATAAAAAAGGGCTACTTCTTCCTTCGAATCTTCGTCAATTTCGCTTTTGTGCCATCTTCAGTGTTCTAACGAAAAATTACACTGATCATGACACAACCACAAAGCAGAGTTGTCCCACGTGTTATTTTACAAGATAAGAAAGAATATCTTCTACTCTGTCGGAAAATCAAAAAAAAAAAAAAGAAAAAAAAAATTTACCTCAAATCGTTCTTAACTTGGCTCTTCGTCGGTGTGGCGGCCACTGTAAAAATAAATATCAAAGTAACTTTTGAGTAAGAACATTTTCAGTTGTCCACATATCAATGTAGCGGCTGGGTTTTAACTCATTAAATCATATCGTTGTCGTAAAGCTCATAGAGCTGGTCACTTAATATCAAGTACTCGGTCCAAACCTTTGGAATACTCCCAGATTTTGTGAGCATCCAAGCTAATATTCCAGTTAATATTGCCAAAGCAGTCCTGCCTATATACGGACTTTCCACTACCAATAGTTTATTTTAAGTAAAACTCCTTTTAATAGGCATCCATGAGTGGCCTTGTCTCTTAACTACGGTTAAGCTAAGTTACTACTCTCCACAAGTAACTTAGATAAGTGACGGAATAAAGGCAAAAGGGGGTTCCAAGAGATGACCATAAGAGTCCCCATTCAAAATTAGAGCCGATAAAAGGGACTGCTCATAACCGAATGATCTAATGAGTCAGAATGGCATAGACCCTGGGATACGTGGCTGCTTTAGTAGTGTTTCTATTTATTCTAGTATGTAGGCGCAGGTATATTGCCTCCCATTTTTGATATGAGAAGTCAACTGGAGAGCTTTTTCGGGTTCTGAGCGGCACTTAGTAAGGCGAGGAAGCTAAAAAATGGCGTTTGGTAAAATCTCGCAAAAGAAAGTAGTCCCGATTTCCAGGATTTCCGCACTGCTCGTATTTAAAGCTGACAGAATAGCACCAATGTGATCTGTCTAATATCCAGTGCTGTCAAGTTTCATTCAAACTTTTATTCATTAGAAAAATGCGCCTACTTGCATCTTAGTGCTGGCGTCAGCAACATGTAAAGTAAACTTTTAGAAATTGAGATCAAACTTTGTGAATCTACAGCAAGTAATGACATACATATATAGTACTTATAAAATGTAACAAGGAAAGACAACAACAAAATGGGAGACTTAAGTTCAAATATATTTGCATGGCTGTGTGTGTGTGTGTGAGCGTGTGTAGGTGTAAGTTAGTACGTCCAAGAAAGTTGCACAAATTAAAGCGGAAGTTTAGAAGACAAAACTTTCAAGTATTCGCTAGTAGTTATTTGACAAGAAAGTGGGCGTGGGCTATATTTGTACCTTAAGTATATTTGTATAAAAGTGTGTGTGTGTGTGCGGATGTGCGCTTAAACAATGTGCCAAGTGTGCCGGCACATACATACACATCTTGCATGAAGATTTGCCGCCAAAATAACTTTTAAAGTTTTTGATGACATTCTTGCTTTCATAGCGAAAGATCCAATATTAAAATGAAAGTGACGAAGGAATATGAAGAAGTTGTAGTAAAGGAAGAGAGGCGATGCAAATTGTGACCTAAAAGTATAAAGGAGAAAAAAAAGTAACGCTAAGCAGAGTTGGGCAATCCTCAATAAATAGTTTTAATAGAAACCGGACAGAAGGAGAGGAAGATGTAAGGTAAGAGCTGTATGAAGAGAAAGGTGAAATAGGAGGGAAAAGTCAGAATGAGGAGGATAATTAAAGACTACTTTGTATGGTTGGGTAGTTAATGCCCAGCACTGTTTTAATGTGGGAAGAATGCTGAAGTTATGAGAGATATGTAAAGTCGCGCGCAAAAGAAGGCGAAAAAGCACAGGCTTAAAGAAGAAGTATAAAATGAAGAAATAGCAAAAGGAGAAGAACAAAATCAAGAAGTGTACCAAAAATTAGGAGGGAAATACCAAAATAAATATAGCTTAACACTAAGTACTATAATATTAATATAAATAAATGCGCGCGGCACAATTGTACGTGAGCCCTCTTGATAGGATGTCGCGCCAAGCAGCTCCTTCAGCATATCAAAAAGGGAAAAGGGTTGAAACTACAAAAGTCATTTGTATGCTGATGAAAATGGAAACGGATACGAAAGTTACAAGTAAGACAGCAACAAAAGTAAGAAGAAGAGTCGAAAGTAGTATGTGTGCCATAACCAAGTGTCTAAAGTAACCGAAATTTGAATACATTTAGAGTGGCAAACGAAACAGCCAAATTATGTTAAACATAGAAAGGCTTTTTTGATTTAGTTAAAAATTTATTCAACATACAATATTGGCGTAATCGAGTCAAAAGCCGCAAGCGGGTAGCGTCGTCGCGAAAGGACAGTCTCAATTACACTCTACAACACATCCATTTGAGTTTTGCTTGTTGTGTTTGTTTTTTTTTTTTTATACTTCGTTGTAGTAAATTCACCAAAAAAAAAAAAAACAAAAAAACGAATTGTTCGAAAAGTTTGCGACATGAGTTGACAGCGAAATGAAATTAAATATTTAAATAAAAGCGCAAGGGTAGACAAACTTCATCGTGCCGCTGTTCGAGCGTTGTTCGATACGATGGCAGCAGTTTGAATTATTTGAAGGCATACATGGCGTATGAGTGATTTTTAAGTACGTCGAGTGCAAGGCGAGCTGTTGTGGTCATGAAATAAAACTGATTATTGTGGGGCAATGGAAAATTTGAGTTGCAAGAATTTTTTCTTATAGTGTGCTTTTAAAAACTTGCGTTAAGATAATGAAGGAAAATTGTGGCACACTGCTACGCGACCCAGCAAGTCCTTTGGGTAGTTAAATTGGATTTTGTAGATTACAAAATAAATGTTTGAGGTTGTTGTATGAGAGTATATTTTCTTTAATTTCATTAAGCATATTAGTATTTAATATATCACTTTTAAATATCTTTATTTGAGTAACAAAAATCGATCCAATAAATTAGTTGTTTTGTTTTAACAAAAAATTTTAATACAAAAATACCCAAATGTCGCTCTGTGGCGCATTTACGGCATTCTAAAACGTTCATAAGAACAATCGATTCAGTGGATTAGCTGTTTTGCTAAAACGAAATTTCGGGATTTCATTTTAAATTTCTAGTCTAAAATTTTTCAAATAAACCCAAATGTCCCTCCATAGCAGGTTTATGACCTTCTAAAACTTTAATAATAAAAATCGATCCCGGAAATTAGGCGCTTTGTTGAAACGAAATTTCGGGATTTCATTTTATATCTCTAGTCTACATTTTTCACTAATATTTGAGTTCAAATATACCCAAATGTGGCTCTGTGGCACATTTAAATTTTTCTAAAACTAGCATAATAAAAATCGATTCAGTGGGTTAGCTGCTTTGCTCAATCGAAAATTCGGGATTGAGTTTTATACCTCTAGTCTACAATTTTCACTAAAATTTGAGTTCAAATATACCCAAATGTCCCTTCATAGCAGGTTTATGACCTTCTAAGACTTTAATAATAAAAATCGATCCACTGAATCAGCCGCTTTGCTCTAACGAAATTTCGGGATTTTACATTTTTCATTAACTTTCCTGTTCAAAAATACCCAAATGTCACTCTGTGCCAAGTTTATTCAATAATAAAACTTTAATAATGCAAATCGATCACCGAAATTAAGCGCTTTGCTGAAACGAAATTTCGGGATTGAATTTTATATTTCTAGTCTAGGTACATTTTTCACTAAAATTTTAGTTCAAAAATATCCAAAAATTCGCTCTGTGGCACATTCATGGCTTTCTAAAACTTTAATAATAAAAATCGATCCCGGGAATTAGGCGCTTTGTTGAAACGAAATTTCGGGATTCAAGTTTTTATGCCCAAATTTAGGGGCTTATCTAAAGTTTGCCCTTGATTGCTTGTCATATAATCATATTGCTGCCTTTTTGTAGTGTGGTTTTAGGCGCACGTTTGTTAAAAGCTTACAGTCTAGGCTGCGGTACGTTTTAATTTGTCCTTGAAGCCTTCCTTAATGGCCAGTGCGCTAAAAGCTACCTTTTTTAATTCTTTTATATACTACACTTTCATTTTAGAATTGCTGTACCTCGAGCGCAGCTAGTCAAACTTTTCATCAAACTATCGAAGCTGTCCCAACTACCCATGCAAACAAACAAACTATTTAAAAAGCTTCGTACATCTTCAAACTTTCTCAACTTCAAGGACGAAATATTTTATTTTATTTTTTTCAACTTTATCACTGATCCCACTTAAATGCGCAAATAAACGACCTAAATATTTTCATGGTTGTTTACTAGCTCACAGTATTACCAATTTTTCGCTTTCCACTCTGAGTATCAAGCTTTTGCAATACTTTTCAGTTTTCTGAGTAACTTGAAACTTAGCTTGAGTGGACTCGAAAGAAAACGACAAACCAATAAAACAGAAAAAAAAGCGCTCACATCGAGAAATTTTATTCGCACTCAACATAGGTCATAAAAATTCAATGTAGCTTTTACAAAGTTGTTACCAAGCACGAAAAGCTACCACATTCATGTGAAGTCATAAGTGTCAGCTGGGGTATCAACTGGCAGGAAATTCATTAAACTAAACCTTCAAGTGGCCTATTAAATATTTGCACTAAAATTTGGTGAACTTAAAACGGTGGTAGAGGAAAAAGCTTTAATATCAATAATATTAAAAGCTTTATTGATCAAGAGCGCTACTTAAATTGCCTTAAACTTTGTTAGGATACAATTTCTTGCTTAATTTTGATAGATTAATTTTCAATTGGTAGACATTAAGCTCTATTGGCTTTAAAGCTGATTTTGTCAAAACTTTTCTTCAAACGTCACCCTCGAATTAATAACATCAGTTATTTCTGTAAATCAGGTTTCAAAAATATGCACTGGAAAAACTTTAAATTACATTCAAAACTTATAATTCTTTTGAAAAAAAATTAAATTTTAAACTGAGAAACCATCTCAAAGACCAAGCGTTCGAAAATATTTTTTTTATTGAAAATAAAATTGAAAACTGGGGGAACAAAAATAAAAAAAAAATTTTTTTCAGTGTATTCTAATATTTTACAGTGTACTTTCTTGATATATTTGGATATATTAATTTTCAGTTTTTAGGCATTTAGTGGCTTTAACGCTCACTTCGTGGTGTAGTTATATTGGGGTGATCCTTAAATTAAACTTCAAAAAAAAAAAATATTTCTTCTAGCTGCGCTTTTGAATCGATAAGATCAGGAATTTAAATCAGTTTACGAAAATATACACTGGAAAAATTTCATATTACACTGAACAATTTAATTTGATTTGATAAAAATAAAATTTTAAACTGGGAAACCATTTCAAAGGCCAAGCTTTCGAAAATATTTTTTTTTTATTAAAAAAAAAATTTAAAACTGTGAAACAAATAAAAACTTTTTTTTCAGTGTATTTATAAAATTTTTACAGTGTATTTTTTGATAACTTTCTAATGGGATAAAAAAAACTTTCAATTCATTTGAGCCGTTCCGTAACTAATCACAGCTTACAAGTAACTATTACTGTCATTTTTCAAGCATTTCTATAGCATGCCACGCCCACATTTTCACAAAAATGCAATTTTTAAAAATGAGGTTATGTTTACTGTGTATAATTGTACGTATGTATGTACCTCTGTGCAAAATTTTAATTTTTCTTTACAGCGCTATTCAAACTGTTGGCCACTTCAGTACGAGAAATATGGCATACTTTTAGGCGCAACAGATTTACTACGAATTGAGCTCCATAAACATTACAAAAACAAAGCCCGCAAAAGAGGCACGTTTAATAAAAAATACCCATTACTAAAGTGAGCCCCCCCCCCCACAATTTAAATAGCCAACCTCTTTCGAAAGAATTACTTTTTAATAGATTTACTTAATAACGTTTTTTATTGCCGTTTCCGCTTGCTCTTCCTTATGCTACTAAAATTGCACTATAATCCTTGTATGGCATGTCCAAAACACATTAAGTTGATATATGACCAATTCCATGGCTCTTAATATACAAACATTTCAGCTTGAGAAAAACCGCCATTTTATAACTCTTCCAAACTTAAGCGTTTTTGATGTTTTTGTGGAAATTTTTAAATTTATACGACGTAAGTTGTTGCACGAAAAAGTAAATAAAGTGCCATAAAAAATTGTATTTTATTTATCGAACAGAGCGTCGGCATTACTCACAACTATTTATATAATTTATTTTTTTTTGCTTTTGTTGGTACTTTCACAAACTTTTATTTTAGCGCTCTGTTGTCATAAAGTTAATTCGTAGCCAAGTTATTATCTACATAAGATGCACCTTCATTGTTGGCACTCATAATTCTTGGCCACAAAATTTATACAACTTAAGCGCTTAAGCCGCAACCATAAATGACGATGGCTATATATAGAAAATTGTAAAAGGTTTCACAATTTATATAATCACAATGAAAAAAAAAAAAAGTTCTCACTCGCCTCTTATATGGTTATATAAAAGAAATTGTAAATTGCAACTTATTGCCAACAAGCCCATAAATTAACACCCGAAATATTGTGTGAATAGCCGTAAAAATTGCTTGAAAACATGAAAATACAATTTGAGCGCCTAAAAGTATACAACAATGCAAAAAAAAAAATAAATGGCATGTCAGAGCAATACATGTAAGTGGTAAGTGGTAGGGCAGTACCGGCATCTTGTTGGTCATAAAAAGAAAAAAAAAAACGTTGGCAAGACAAACTGACATAAGAATGTAAGCAAGTGTGTGTGTGTGTTTGTGTGAAAGAAAAGTAGCAAAAGTATAAATAAACCGAGTAGTGGTAATACAGCAAAGAATAACGTATACAAGTTGATTGCGCCAAAAACTAGACTACAAAAAAAAAAGAAAAAACTTGTGTATAGTCAACAAGCAGAACGTTCTAAATTGCTTTGTAAAATACGACGTTGGATTTGATGGTTTTAATTGCATTTTGTGGTGATGCTGATAAACATTTCTAGTGACAGGCGGCTTGCGGAAGAGCCAAAATGCAATAGCAAATAAGACTAGCAGCTGAGTAGTGAGATAATGGCGAAAATTGAAAATAATTATAGTTGGCTGCATATGTGCTGAGCTTTTTTTGGCTTCGTTTTTTTTTTGTTTTTTTTTTTTTTGAGAGTATCTTAAGTGCAGCATGCTTTTAGGCGCACTCAAAGCTGTGAAAATAAAGTAGACGTATCATGGTTGGCGCAGCTGTTTCACAATCGTTTTGATTTTCACTTCGACTTGTCAGCTTGTCTGCATTAGTTTTGGTGCACAAAATGAAAGCGTTTGTGTCCAAGAAAATTCATTTAAGAGCAAGCAACGCGCTAAGTTTTTTGGGAATTTTTGAACACGCCTGTCAATTAAAGCTTCTGTGAAGTTTAAAAAGGTATTGGCAGTTTGATGAAGATTTGGTTAACCTACACTTGTCATTATTTACCAGCCAAAACTTTGTGATGCCAACTCAGTAAGTCAGCTTCTCTAGTTATCATTCAATGAAGCCCGAGGTCCTAATAAAGCATACAATTAGGCTGAACACAACAACTTCGAATCAAACGAGCGAGTAAGTAAGAAAAGTTCAAACTGTAGCTTATCTTCCTCAGATAGTTTCGACTACTGTACGGACAGCTGAGAGTCCACTTCCACACCAAGGTAGACACATTGAGCTTCATTGCAATGCAAAATTTGGCAAAATCGTTCAGTATTCATGTTGGACCTACTCCCGTCTCTTCAGTTCGAACAGAGTGTATTTTGAGGCCATCCAAGTGGTCGAAAAAAAAAATTCAGCAGCTGGCGAAAAGGGCTGCACTCATTACTACTTACTTGGTCCACCTAGCACTGATGCTACCAAAGCAATCGATGTATGGGATATAGAAGGAAACGGTTTCAGAGTAAAGCTTCGGTCCAGAAGTTGCTTACAAATTTCTTCAAAGCGGAAGTAGACGAAGTCCCAAGCTTTTTCTTTCTTAAGTAAGCACATGAGACATCCTCTTCAAGCGTCTACAAGTAAATTTGTCTAGGCACTTTGTAGCCAGTCTGCAAACTCTAAAAACAATCATTAAGCATTTCCCAAGCTCACTCAAAGCCTCAAATGTAGTCAACCCAAATGTTTTATAAATGTTGTAGTTGCTCCACATTTGTAAGTTTTTTGCTATTTACGTCTAGATACGTCTACTTAGTAGAAAACATTTCGAGTGTCTGTAGGCATACTTCCTTCTATACTTTATTCATATCCAACTAAAGGCATTTACTTTCCAAGTACGTATGTATGTATGTAGATCACTTCGATGACGCTAAAGACAAGCTTGTGTTGCACTTAAACACCGCAATGTGGCATAAATTACAAAAGGAAAAGCGTGTCGCAATACGTCGCCACATGCCTTCTATGGCCATAGTGGCGGCTTCCGTTGATGGGTTCGCTCGGTATCTAACACACCAAAGCGACCTCAAATTCAACTGCAAAGCAAATGTAGAAATTACACCACTTATCAAGCTTACACACAACAACATATACAGAGATAAAATTACATTGCTACGATTGTGAGTAGTTGAAAGTCGGCTTATGCATTAGTGCAAAGCTACAAGTGCTGCAGCGGAAATCTTTTGTAATCGAGTGGCAAAAAAGAAGAAGGTGGCATGAGAAAAAGTTTGAAGTTACTGCTTAAATAGACATGCGCAGTTCTGGAGTAGATCGAACCTCTTAATTTTGGGATGGAAATAGAAAATTGTAGTAGCCTACTTTTAGGGCACTTTATAGAGTTGCCACCATTTTTTATTTTTTTAAAAAGATCAAAAATTCCCATAAGTATGGGTAGCAAAAAAAAGGTATTTGCTTATTTCATTAAACACATTTTTAGATAGTTTTACAATATAAGGTTGCCACCTAATCCTATATAAACATTTCTTTGCAAGTTCGCTATCATCTCGAAAACGCCTCAACCATTTGGTTGAAGTTATGAATATAGTGGAAAATGCTACTGCATGTTTAGCTAACCTGCTGAAGTGTAGCCACTCAGGCCATTTTACCGGCGTTGCCACCTACCTTGGAAAAAGTCAAATAAGACATGCCAATATAGTTACTATTGGGTATGGGTAGCAAATGAAAGGTATAATTTCACTAAAAATATTTTTTGGCAATTTTCAAATCTAGGGTTGCCACCTAATTTGATATACATTTATTTTACATGCCCGCCATTAACTCGTGACACTTAGCCTTTTCGAATGAAGTTTTGAATATAGGAAATATGCTACATTACAAGCTCCTCTACTTAAATGCTGCCACTCAGCTCATTTTAAAGGAGTTGCCACCTAACTTAAAAAAGTTTAATAAGACATGCCAATACGGGTATCAAACGAAAGCTTTTTTACGTAGCATTTCAACAAAAATATTTTAAAACTCGCTTGCCACATAATACAATTATATTTATTACTTTCTTTACTGCAACTGGGTATTTTTTTATATCTACTGAAGTTTTCTGTTTTTCAACTCGTTGTCGAAAGATTGTGACCTATGCATTTTTAACCATTTCTATGTTTATATTTCGCGCATTTTTCGGTCATTCTGTTTTCGGTTCTTTTCGCGGTACTCCTTGCGGTTGCTTTGCTCTGAAATTTCCACCATTTCCGTTTTACATAGCTGCAAGGCAGACGGTGTGTGCCTGTTTTTAGTGCTGAGCAATTTCTACCACGAAACGTTTGTAGGAAGGAAAATTAAAATTTAAAGCAAATGCTTGATGTAGATGGATATGTACTATGTGGTATACTGAGCCCCAGTCGAATAGATATTCTGCAAGTCTTGGGCGCTTAAGTTTCTCAACAAAAATTCAGCGTACTGAGGTCATTTACATTGTTAACCCATGTTTGGATAATTGATTAACCCATTAAATATCTTTATTTTTTTTTTAAATTCCGAAATAAATTTTTTTTGCCAGTATTTTTAGCGTGATAACACAAGTAATTATTCATTAACCCTTTGGAGACCAATTTTGTTTCTTTAGAATCAAAATAAATTCTTAAAAAAAAAAAAATAAAGGCATTTAATGGGTTAATCCATGACCCATATTTGGGTTAGCAATGTAAACATTTAATTTTTAAGTGTGCAGTAATAGATCTAACATAAAAAAATTCATCTATTTATAAAATAATGAAATGCTACTCTGAGGTGAATCATTTTATTTCGTTATTAATAAAATAGTTAAGTTTGTCAATGGGTTAATGCATGCATTTAAAACTTCAAATATTTACTATTGAAGTGTAGAGCAATTTATTTTGTCATGTAAAAACTTGTTTAGAAATTATAAAAATATAAGTTTGGGTCACCAATGGGTTAGGGCATGGCATTTAAAGGGTTAAAACTCTTAAAATCAACTACTTATGTCAAACTATTTTGATGTGAAAAATTTGCTTTCAGAGTTAAAAGAAAATTGAGGTCGTCAATGGGTTAACGTTTGGCCATTAATGGGTTATAATTTTAAATATTTACCAATTAAGTGTAGCACAACCCATTCAAACCTAACCAAAAAATCGTTCATAACATCGTTATAAAAATAAAAATGTAGTTAACGAGTGGATTAATGCATGACCGTAAATGTGTTTTTGAATTTTTGATTCTGAATTTTTGGTTTCTGAGAAAAGTTTTCCGAATTTTTCCTTCTGACTTTTGGTTTCTGAAAAAATTTTTCCGAAAAATTGTATTTCTTATTTCATTACTAACCACTGAGCTAACAATATGCTGGGTTTTTTGTCTTCTGAACACCCTGTTCAATTAACTGTTTACCAATTCATGACCAATTCATGACCAACACCGCCATCTGGCGGTAAGTTTTGATCATGATGCACTTTTTGCAAATCTTTTATAAGAAAAGCTATGGCGATTGTGTCTAAACTGTTCCTATTCAATTCAACAAAAAGCTTTTAATAATTAAATATATATAATAAAAAAAAAAAAGCAACAATAATTTTCGCTACAGAAAAATTATTGAGGCCTCAAGCTCGTTCCGAACCAGGATACTTGAAAATGTAAAGGCCATAAAAGCCAACAAATTGTTGGTAGAAAAAAGCAACCAAATTATAGTTTAATTAAAAAATATATAATTTCAGAATGGAGTAATAACTTCACTTGAAATAAACTTCTGGCTCCATCTGGTATAAAAATAAATTATTTAATAATAATAAAATGCTGCTAAACAGTAGAAAAATAGTGAAACTGGCAAAAAAAAAAAAAAAAAAAAACTGACTTTGGTTGTTATGACCTGTTGTTTAAGAATTCTATGTTTGCATGCTACATATATATTTTTTTACAGCCGGCTATATAGCACAAAAATTCACCAGCTACATACATACATAACCAACTTAAACGCCTAAATTTAGGCCACAACAGATGCAGCTACTCCGCCTTGGCAAGTATGGCTCACTATTGAAGCAAGAAATTTTGCAAACATTCATTCTTAGAAATTTGAGGTTTTTCAACTCGATTTAGCATTGTTTTTGCTAGCTTACATTATGGTTAATAAGCAACCAAGCAAGCAACCAGAATGCGTGCTGTGGTTTCGAGTTTGGTTTTTGGGGTAGTACCAACAAGCACGCCGCTGCAGCAAAGCCAACCAACCACATATGGCATTTAGTATGATTTTTTTTTTGTTGCATTGCATGTCGATACGACTTTTATCACGTTCACAAAATGTATGTTTGTATGTATGTGTGTACATACATATGTACGAAAGTGACTGCAACATACTACGAGTTTGTCTGTTTGGCATTTACCATTATTTATGTCCTGCAGCGTTTTTCTGTGTTTCTGTTGAAATTGTGCCTGCCAAAGCTTTTTAATATTTTTTTTGTTGCTTCTGGACATTTTTTTTTGTTTTTGGTTTTTCTGCTAACCAATGGCTTGACTACGGTTAGAGTTGTATTTTAGTTGTGGTGGGTAGTAAGTTGGTCAGCATGGCAAACCATTCAATTTTGTATTGCCTATTCAGCATTTCATTTAAATCACAAAATCTGTTGCAATATTTTTTGTGCTATTTCTTTTGTGTGGCTTTTTGTTTTTAGTTGTTATTGAATGGCTTTTGCAGAACAACATGTTTGCAAAACTTGAAAAAATTGCCTACAAATCGAAATGTCCCAACAAGAAAGGTGCTCCATTGAAAGCACAGAAATTGAATGAAATGATTGTTGGGACACCTTAAATTTGTAGACTATAAAATGAATTGAAGCGCAATTAGGATGACGTGAGTACCTGTAGGTGAATATAAGTAGTTTTGGCAAAAAGGCAGCAAAGCTAAAAATTTAATTCTGAAATCGATTGAAAAAGAGCAACTAAGTTTAGAAAAGTTTACAAAGATTTCAGGAAAAGCTCTAATTCAAAAGTGGATGGAAACTTTTTAGGAAAGATCAAAAAAAAAGCTTCACGAAATGGCAATTTTGTTTGAGAAGAAGAAAAGTGAATTCGGAAATGGGTAAAAGAATTTCAGAGAAACCCCAATGAAATTCAGAAAAATCAGATTTCAATATAGGCCAAATAAAATTCGAAAAACTTTGAAAGAGATTTTGCAAGTAGCAACCTGGTTTCAGAAGAAGAAAAGTGAATTCAGAAAAGGATAAACGAATTTCAGAAAATACCAAGTAAAATTCGGAAAACAAATCAATAATCAAGATATAGAAATTTTTTTTTACAGAAGAGAAAAATGTAATTCATAAAAGGGTATAATAATTTCAGAAAATACTAAGTGAAATTCAGAAAAAAATTTTTTTGTAAAGATCGAAAAGATGCATAAAAGATTGATAGAGTTTTAGAAAATGGCAATTTTGTAACGAATTCAAAAAACGCTCAAATGAATTTCAGAAAATGGCAAATTTTTTCTCAAAAAATTTTAAATAAAATTCGGAAAATTTGAAAGAACTTCAGAAATTGACAATTTTGTTTCAGAAGTGGGTAGCTCAAAAAACGATACAAAATTTTAGAAAAAATCGAATGGAATTCAGAAAAAGTGAAAGCATTTCAAGAGATTCCAATTTTATACTAGAAAAGTAACTGCGACCTGAGAAAAGTTTAAGGGGTTAAAAAAAAAACAAAAAATTTCAAAAGTATTTTAGAAAAGCCACTTAGGTTCACCATAGTGAATATTTGAAAAAAAATTTATTGGCATATTTTGTTTGCAAAAACTTAAAATATTGAAGATTTTAAAAACATTTTGAAATGTGACTTTGAAAAATTTGGTGTTTTGGGTTAAGGTAGCAGATTACGCATTTAGCTTATTTTTCGCAAACAATGTGTAATGTTAAAAAGTGAAATCGAAATTTTAGTTACGAATTTCGACTTAGAAGATAAAAATAAATTTTGACCTTTAGTTCTAACTAATTTAGTTCTTATATTTTCAAGTAAGTTTCAAAGTTTTATTTCAATTGTGGTAAGCTGATTTAAATATAACTTTCCTTTTTTGAATGAAAATTAAACAAAAAACTTATTTCGCCTTTAAATAAAAAAAAAAAAATATTAAAATTTTGTTTACGACTTGAAAAGTAAAACTAAGATTATGGCTAAAGAGTTTCTTTTCAACAAAAACAAAAATTTTTTTTTTTCAAAAACCAAGCAAATTCAAAATTTAAATTGTTCTGTTTTGCAAAGTTTACTTTTTCAATATTTCGAAGGCTGATGTGTCAAAAAAAGATTAAATTTGGCACTTTCAATGTGGTTTTTAGAGGTTGAAAAAAGATATCTTGAAAAAAAAAAGATTTTCAAAATTTGCAATGTTAGCAAGTTTACGATTTTACAAAACCAAATTTTCCACAAAAATCGAAAATAATAATCACCTAAGAATTATTATTAACTGGTCTTGAGCTCACAAAACTTACAATTATCAAAATAAAAAAAACTAAAACTCGAAATGTATTGTTAAACAAAAATTAAAATTTGCGATAAAATTTTAAACTCTAATCTTTTCGTATTATACCTCTAATATATCTAAAAATATCCTGATGAAAATATGAAATTCGAAATATTTAAAGTTAGACACATTAAAAAAAAAAATTCGAAAATATTTAAAAATTCGTGAAAAACCTTTTAAAATTTCAAGACAAATTAAGATATATGAAAACTTTATTAAAAAAAAGTGGAGTGCTTTAATTTTTTTTTAGATTTTTAAAAGTTGAAAATTTTTGAAATTCGGAATTAAAATTTTTTTTAAAACATTTTTTTATGCCTTTTAGAAAATCTCTTGGAAGTGCCAAAGTTTGTTTTTTTCACCAAAGTAGTTTCCGAAATATTAGAAAAATCAACTTTACTAAACAGAAAAAATAGTAAGAAAGTAAAATTTGGAATTTAAAAAGCTTTTGAAGAAATATTATTTTGATGATTTTTTCGTCGGCAAAACTTCGTTCTATAATAAAGGGAAACTCTTCCTCGAATTTTGCTGCGAAAGTTGTCAATTCCAACTAAGTGATGATTTGTCATAGAAATGTCCATTTATGGACATAGACTTTCTTTAAAAAGGGAAAATTTTTAAATTAAAATTTTTTTCTTTCTTTTTTTTCAAAAAAAAAAAAAAAAATAGCACAAAATTTTTTAAAACATATTTGTAATGATATTTGCATTAATACGCTTTTTGAGAGGAGAATGACTTGAAATTTGACATAAATTCTTTAAGCAAAAGCGAATTAACCACCCTTTAGAAACGCGTATTAATGTCAGTGACATTAATTAAATTGACATTGTGACACATCACCTAAAAAAATTGTCAGTTTAACTATTATTTGGGGTCATTACTATATTTGAAGTCAAATGAAACTGTTGTAGCTTTTTTCATAAAACCCACGCTAATTCATCAAGTCAAATAATTATTTCCGTTAAAAAATGCGAACTTTGTCATTGCCTAAATGATACTAATGCATCTAATTAAATTCGAATGTTCACTTTGTTTTCGAATATTTTACAACAAATTTGCTAACAGCTGTTTGAAAAAAAAAACAACTCTTTTCGACCTATCAAACTAATCACCGACATTGTAAACAAAATTTAGAACAACAACTTTGCAACAAACTGCGAAACATACAAATTTCTAAATAAACATAAATAAGCACTTGCACCACCACCATGATATTTACACACACATTTGCGGGCATGCACTCACTTGCACACTAAATATAATTTTACAATGCTAATAACACACACACATACACACATACAAAACACACCTCAGCCGCATTGCAGTCTCATTGTTGACGCGTCACTACTTATTCCCCCACACTCCCCGCTTTGCACCAGCTGCACCGCAATTTCGTGCACATAATTAGATAGCAGAATACGTAGAAATGCCAAAACCCAACAAAATTTTGCAGTGCTACCTATTTTGCCAAACCGACACAAACAATATTTCAGTTTTAATGCGAAAATGTGGCAAAATTTAAACGCTGCTAAATTAGTTCAAGTTAAAAGTTACGACCTATTCAGGAAATTGAGAAAATTCATAACAAAAATTTTAAAATTGTATTAGTACGCGTGAGGTATTTAGTTCAATGGAAGGCAATGCTGTTAGCGTACACACACATAGATTTAAATATGCATGTGTGTGTGTGTGTGTTGAGTAGTTGGTATGCGTTTTGAGTGGAATTTGAGTTTAGTTAGAACGGAAGCCTAGTAACTCTCGCTTGTGCTGCGCTGAAGCTTAGAAAATTTTACTAAATAATTACAATGACAATATTTGCGAAATTTAAAGAGGTCAAGACTACATGGGAAAGCTTTGTGGAAGATCGCTAAGGCCTCAACCAGCGCTTTCAAAGTTTTGAATGCAATTCCTGCAGAATGAGGGAACTATACGTTTAACTGGTTTGGCTCATATAAGACATCTTTGTAGATTAAGCTAATGCAACTATTTTTATTATAATACCAGAAGGACCCGCAGTCGTTGTTCTGCCCAAATTTAGGGGGAAATCGCACGATAAACAAAAAAGTTTGGAATATTTCGGTCCCTGATCCACTTCCCGGAAAAAAGTAACGCCAAATTTTAACAAAAGTAAAGTGGCACCTTTGTACAAAATTTGAAGAAAATCAAACAATAAATAAAGAAGTTTGGAATATTTCGGTCCCTGGTCCACTTCCCGGAAAAAAGCAACCCCACATTTTAACAAAAGCCAAGTGGCACCTTTGTACAAAATTTGAAGAAAATCAAACAATAAATAAAGAAGTTTGGAATATTTCGGTCCCTGATCCACTTCCCGGAAAAAAATAACCCCAAATTTTAGCAAAAGTAAAGTGGCACCTTTGTACAAAATTTGAAGAAAATCAAACAATAAATAAAAAAGTTCGGAATATTTCGGTTCCTGGTCCACTTCCCGGAAAAAAGTAACCCCAAATTTTAACAAAAGTAAAGTGGCACCTTTTTTACAAAATTTGAAGAAAATCAAACAATAAATGAAAAAGTTTGGAATATTTCGGTCCCTGATCCACTTCCCGGAAAAAATTAACCCCAAATTTTAACAAAAGTAAAGTGGCACCTTTGTACAAAATTTGAAGAAAATCAAACAATAAATAAAGAAGTTTGGAATATTTCGGTCCCTGGTCCATTTCCCGTAGAAAAGTAACTCCAAGTTTTAACAAAAGTAAAGTGGCACCTTTGTACCAAATTTGAAGAAAATCTAACAATAAATAAAGAAGTTTGGAATATTTCGGTCCCTGGTCCACTTCCCGGAAAAAAGTAAAACCAAATTTTAACAAAAGTAAAGTGGCACCTTTGTACAAAATTTGAAGAAAATCAAACAATAAATAAAAAAGTTTGGAATATTTCGGTCCCTGGTCCACTTCCCGGAATAATGAACAACGATAATGGCCGATTCCCAGACTTACTAAATACGCTCAAAAAATTTAATAAGAATCGGTCAAGCCGTTTCGGAGGAGTATGGGAACGAAAACTGTGACACGAGAATTTTATATATAAGATGAATACTACATATATGTATATTTAGTAGAGATATTCCACCCCCCTGTTCACATATAACCCGATTTTATGGCGGTGCTGGAGATCAACCGACTTAATTTTTTTTTTTTAGAAATTTTAGTTCTCTATCATAAAACATTTTCAGACGTCATATGGAACTTCAGTTTGTCTGAGAGATGCCACGCCCTTTTCCCGTTATCCAATGACAGCCCTCATAGTCTGCTCCGCAAGTACCATCGACAGCAATGCCCAATTTGAACTGTGAGTTCACTGATTGTCTGGCATTATTTTACCAACCAGATATTTCTTACCTAACTCGGACGGAACCAGTTAACTTGTGGTAAGAAGGTATGAGTGAAATATGCATTTACCTCAACACGGAATGACGGGTGTTTAGATGGCCTGGAGACTAGGCTTTACCATATCAAATCGTTGATAAGATAGTACGCCTATTACCGAACGGTTCCATTACCTCAGCTCAGAGTACCGAATGGGTATCGTACAAATGGCTGAACTTCGACAACTCTTCCGAAAGCCTAAGAGCAGATATTGAAGCTTAATCGAATGCCTTTAAGGCAAATTGACTGTGAAAAGATCTAATCAAATTTAATCAAAACTAATCGAGAAATCTAATTGATTTTTTTTTATTAGTTTTGATTAAATATGGTAATCGTCGTTAATCGCCGTTAGATTTTTGATTAGCTCTAATCTAATCAATTAGTAATCAAAATATACAGAATCAAGAAAAATCTTATGATTAGATTACTTAATTTTGCTAACCGTAATGATTTCTAATTCTAATCGAAGTGCTCCAGCTATGGTTGGAACCAGACCTGTTAAGCTTCGTTAGCAATTTGTAATCAATTGATTAGGTGGATTTTTGAATAGGTAATTATTATTTTAATTGTTTTCAAAAAAAAGGCAGTTACTAATTGATTACGATTAAAAAAATCTAAAAAAAAAAAATCATGATTTTTTCACGATTATACGAGTAGTATGGAAAATAGCAAAAAAAATCAAAAATAATGATAAGTAATAAAAAAATGTTTTTCATTAGTTTCAATTATTTTTGATTATTTTTAAATTTTTTTTTGATTATTTTTTGTTTTTCTTGATTATTTCAAATTTTTTTTTTTTTTTTAATAGTTTTTGGCATTTTTTTTTAGATTTTTTTGTATTACTTTTAATTTAATTCGAAAATTAAAAAAATTAAAAATGTAAACTAATTGGTAATAAATGATCAAACCGGTAATCATTACGATTAGTAATCATTATTCAACAGGTCTGTTGAAACTACGTTATCATGTAATAATCTAATCGTTCTATAGTAAAAGACCTCCACCTGGAAGGTACTGCATAATTCAGTAATTTTTAGAGCTGATATCGATGTGACATCAAAGAAGTCTCTGGAAGCTTACTACAACTGCCATAGAGTCTTCTGGAAATATCGGGGGACTATGTTGTTTTTGTTTCTAATGACGAAAACTACTCATCTAAGGGCACCTCAGAAAGGGCTTCAAGTCATATTAGACCTATGTCATGTTCGTTCAGAGGTTGGCGCAAAAGAAGCTCTCAGACAAGTCACTCCAACATTTAAAATCCAGTCAACTATGAACACGAGACTATACTAAATGACATAGAAAATCTGGAAAATAAACTAAACGGCGTTCAAACTGACCTAGCACTGGAAACGGAATACATCACGTTCGTTATGAACATTGGAGCGTAGAAGGTAGAGTATCCCTCGAGGGAATTCTTACCGACTCCATGAATCGTGTAGTGTCTTCTAAGAGGAAATCGATGTTTAGAGATAAATACTTATATGAGCCATCAGAGGGCATTGTGCTGTCTTACCAGAGGGTTTGTAATTTTTTTTCATGCTGAGGACTACAGTCAAGGAGTGGCTTTTTCTTAAGTTCATATTTGAAAGTAATACGTTTACAAAGGATTAAAAAAGTAATACCTGATTGGATGTATATGCTTTAATATTTTCGTACACTTTAAAGATTAAATAACTTTCACAAAAATTTCGCTTCTTCGAACCACAATTTCGTTCATTAAATAAACTCTTTTGTGCACACAGCGTTTAACAATAATTACAACAACTTTGATTGTGTCACGAATTTGTCGCATTCCGTCGTTTTCCTGCTAAGTAATCATTTATCAAAATATTTCTTATTTACCGAAAAATAAAGTTCTACAAGCATTATTATTGAACTTTCAAGCGAAAGTTGATGCATTGTTTGATAGTTTGGCAGCTTTTTCTTTCATGTCAACAATAAATACAACAAAAGTAGTGCGCAGAAAAGAAGAAGATATGCGATCGACAGTTAATTTGTTGGAAAAAAGTTAAAAGAAAGTTTTAGTTAAAGAATAAATTGATGATTTATTTTTGTCATATCTATAAAAATGCTTGCGAAAGGAACATGTGGGCCATTATGTGAGACAAAAGGGGATTGTGGGTGGATTTTGGTCAGGGTGAGTGGCTGAATTTCTCACTTTTTTTTAGGAACATGAACAATAAGCAAAACATTTCACAAGATAACGAGCAGCTTTTGAAAATGTTAATTCAGATTTGCTATATTCCGAGTTTGGTGGTGTTGCTAAAAAGGATGCTCATTCAATAAAATACGCGCCTAAAAGTATGCAACGTTTCGCTAAAATATCTATTTTGAATTTTCACGCTCCATTCATTGGCAATATAAATTTTGAATTCGTCATAAATCATATTGTAGATTAGTAATATTTAGTTTTATGTAGGGGGGTGCTTACCGTTTTACCCGTAATCTGATAACCCTACTTTTTCATTTTTCAATACAGCAAATTGTCATAAAAACCAAAAGCTGTAATCCTAACACTTCAACCAACAGCTAGCTACAACTCTTCACTTGTAACAACCAATACGATTTAAGCTTTTAATAACGTATTTAATAGACGTCCATCTTCGTAGCCACAAATTCCTTTAAAACCACAGCTTTGAAATTTATTTATTTCTTTGTTGTGTTATTTTTGCGCTTTTACGGTATCAGCTGTAGCCAAAATTTCTTATGCGGCTTTTAATCCCATTCAAAGCTGAAATATTAGCACCTTCTTTGATTTAAAACTTTTCATTTTAACTGCGGTATTTGCTTTTGAGAATTGTATAAACCTAGTATCAATACGAATATTTACTTGGAATCAAAAGCAAAGTTAAAAGCTTAGCAGGAAGCTTAAGCTGATTAAAATGGAGTTGATATCAAGCGATTGCTGTATTTATGTTCAAGACGCAGAAGCCAACAAATGATGGTAGAAAGAAATCTGCTTTTATGCCTAATTTGACACGCCGAAAAAGTGCTGGCGAAGCAGCAACAATAACATTTTGTAGATAATAGCAATTTTGTAAATTATATGACAGTTTTAATCCATTTGGTTAAGCTTTTCCATGTGTTTGTATGCATAAGTGCTTTATAAAACGAGATGACAATAACATTTAATTAAAGACAGAAAGGAAATTGCACATTTTTGATTAAGAGTGCATTTCACTGAATAAAGGAAATTAAATGCTGTGCTACAATGCAATTTTAATTGGCGAAATTTTAATAAAATGTGTATAATATATACTAGAGATGGTAATTATTTTTTTTTATTTCGGGTCTCGCTTCAATGCATAATGTAAAATGTGTAATGTGTAATGTATAATGTATAATGTATAATGTATAATGTATAATGTATAATGTATAATGTATAATGTATAATGTATAATGTATAATGTATAATGTATAATGTATAATGTATAATGTATAATGTATAATGTATAATGTATAATGTATAATGTATAATGTATAATGTATAATGTATAATGTATAATGTATAATGTATAATGTAAAATGTATAATGTATAATGTATAATGTATAATGTATAATGTATAATGTATAATGTATAATGTATAATGTATAATGTATAATGTATAATGTACAATGTATAATGTATAATGTATAATGTATAATGTATAATGTATAATGTATAATGTATAATGTATAATGTATAATGTATAATGTATAATGTATAATGTATAATGTATAATATATAATGTATAATGTATAATGTATAATGTATAATGTATAATGTATAATGTATAATGTATAATGTATAATGTATAATGTATAATGTATAATGTATAATGTATAATGTATAATGTATAATGTATAATGTATAATGTATAATGTATAATGTATAATGTATAATGTATAATGTATAATGTATAATGTATAATGTATAATGTATAATGTATAATGTATAATGTATAATGTATAACGCAAAGTGTCTGTTGTACATATTTAGATACATAAGTGATGCTAATCTCGATATTCATATTTTACAAATAAATTATCCTAATGTGTCCATCAATATTCATTTATGCCTGATGGAATTTACCAGCAAAATTTACCTATAAATGCAGTTATGTGACTTTGTGCATTCCAGTGCTTTTCGTACAATAACATTTTCTATTTAATTTGCTTAATTGACAAGTGTTAGAATATGCCGATTATGCAATTGTAAGGAAATACATTTGACAAAGATTAAATTTTTATTAAATGGTGCTGCCTGCTTTCTAAAAGTTGCCATAAGCATAATGTTATTCCGTGTCTTGGTATGAAATATTTTCTCACTTCGGCAAATGGGCATATATTTATAAATTTTAATTAAACAAATGACATTACATAAATCCGTACACAAAATTTATCTAAATAGAAAACCGGAATATTAAATGTTGCGTAAAGAAGATTTGAATGAGCTTTTTGACAAAAGAAATGAATTATTTATTATATTGCACACTTTTGAGTGTAATACAAAGGAGTATGTTTTATGAATTAATCATTTTTATTTGATAAGAAAATTGAATGTTATATAAATCTAACAAATTTTAAAGGATGATGCAGCGTACTTATTTTTTAAATAATGATGTGGTTGTGGTGAATTTGTGCAAAACAAAAAAATATCTACCATGAACTAAAGTTTTTGAGAGCTTCGAGGTTGTTGAACCACTTAAACATACTCCCCTTAGCATACGGCACTGAGTATATAAAATGTTACGAGTTAGAATAAACTTCTTTAACGAAATTAAAAAAAAACATATTTTGTTGTTCTTGTCTGTCAAAGAAATGCAATTTGGCATTATTTCCCTCAACGAAAATAAAACCAAGTAACATATTTTAAGTGCCCCAAAACTAATACATTTTATATGTCAATTAACATAGTTGCTGTTGTGCAAGGCATTCTAATGAAAAGCTGATGATTATTATATAATAAATTGAGCAATAAAGATAATTGCATCAACAACAAACAGAAATGTATGCTTTGTGGTTAAAAACGTTTATATCTATGTGCATACTTGCTGTGATAAAGCAAACCACAAGATTTGTAAGAAAATTTATAGCAAAAATGCGCCACTAAAAAGTGCAACAAATGTATGCTTGTGTGTGTGTGTGTAGATGTGTATGGGTATTTGTTTTTGTCTACTGGGAAATGGGCATGAAAAAGCATACCAAGGAATTTCCAATTTAAACTCTTAAGTCAACCGAGCAAATAAACTCAAAAACCAACAAACTATGAGCGAAACGAACGAAACGTTCAACCAAACACAAAACGCCCAATCAACTAGCTGATCAGCCAATAAAGAGAGTGTTTGTATGTCTGCCTGTGTGTTTATCAGCTTATTTGTATTTGTTTGTATGTGTATATGTGTGTGAGCTGTCGAAAAATGACGTTCATTGACCCAACAAGCAAAAAGTTTTGCACAAGCTTTGTTGGCCCACAGCTGCCCTAGCGATAGTGTAGGCTGTCGTCATCATTCTTAACGTCGCATTGTGGGATTTTGTGACAGAATTTGAGGTAAAATGATGATGAATGCATCAGTAAAGAATAAAAAAAGAGAGATATTATCAAAAGATTGTACTAAAGAAGTATCGATAAATATCGATAACATGCGGCAGAATTGGTGGAAATTAATGTGAAAGTGAATATCGATAAAAGCGATTTGATGACGATGAAAACTAGACAAACTTATTAAAGTAAAAAAATAGTCAAGAACTTTAAAAAAACTGTTAAACCATTAATAAAATAACAGCAGTGGAACGATGGCTTTTAACTATAAATAAAAAAAAAAAAAAATTTAAAAAAATCAAAACTCACAACAGGAAATAATCGATATGCTTATATCGATAAACTTAAAATGCTATGGGTTCACAATAGAATACGTAATAAAAATCGAAAAAACATCAGAATCAATTCATAAAATTTGTAAACATTAATAAATACCGAGATTAGCGAGCAAAAATGTTTGCAAACGAAAGTGCCTAAAATATAATACTGAGTTGTTATAAACCGATCATTAATCGATAACAAACTAAACAAATACCTAAAACATTAATGCATTTGACTCGACTAGTATTGAAGATACTGAAACATAAAAAGTGTAGAAAACGGAGTTTCAGAAGAACTATATCGATTTAAATAAGCAAAAATTACTAATTGATAACAATTATAGATTAATAAATATTAAACTAAATAAAAATCGATGCACGATCGATAACAGAAATAATCGAATCGCTCTACCCGTTTGAAATATATAGAATGCATTAAAGAAGGCGAAAAAATCTAGGAAATGGAATTTTAGGAGAACTATTTTGATTTAAATAAGCGAAACTTACTCAATTAACAATCGATATATAGTCGATATATGTACATCTACAGAATATGTTAAGCAATCGATAAAAAAATAAAAAAAGTCGATAAATATTTAATTTAAAAATCGATATAAAATCAATATCGTAAATAATCGGATCGCCTTACCGGTTTGAAATATATAGAATGTACTAATGAAGTCGGAAAAAATCAACGTTAATGTATTCCAGCAGCAAATGTTTGAATAAATCGATAAATCATTAAAATAAATCGATAAATTTGTGCAAACGTTTGTGAAATTTAATTAATGCTATGGAGAAATAAACGTTTATAAAGAGGTCCAATACCCACTAACCGATTATTTTATCAACATAAAATGTCCTTGACCATCGATACATTTCATCAAAATAACCCACTGCCCAGAGTCTCTACCAATATCAAGCACCTTCAAGCACTGCTTGCGGAGCTGCACTAGAGCTTTTGCAACTGTCGAAAAATTGCAACTTTGCATGTTGCAGTGTTGCAAAGTTGCAAGTAATTTGTTAGCCGGAAAGCATGCGAAGCAATGTGCAATCGATTGGATGGTCAATAGTGAACGAAAGTTGTGACTAGAATGACTAAGGCGCAGGATGTGGGGGAGCGCGTGAAATGCCGAAAATGTGAAAGCAAAAGTTTTTGTGTGTGTGGCGCAAAACAGACAAGCGGAAAGATGTGAATGTTGCTACGTCATGCGCCAACTGATGACAATGGCGCACACCAACAACAATGTGAACTTTTAGACACTGAAATAAGTTTGGCAATTGCTTATCCTTTTCCTTCCCCTTGTTCAACTCGTTTCCTAACGAAAGTTACAAAAAGTCAATGCTCGTACGCCTAAAAGTATGCTAGCACTTACATAGGTTTAGGAAGTTTTATATACATACATACATATTTAACTTGTGTGTGTGGGTGCTTGCTTTTTCTATATTTTGGCAGCCAACAACAGCTATTATATAAGTAAGTCGCTTTTTGACACTTTTGTCAAATTATACTTTTAGAAAGTTTTTCTCACATGGCACCCATGCAGCAGCAGCTAAAGGGAGGCAGACTTGTAGGTGCGAGATACCTCATTTATTATAAGTTTGCTTATAGGCATAAAGTCGTAACTGCAAGGTATATAGAATAAGTGATATTATCCCTGTTTAAAATTTTAAAGAAATACAGATTGTGACAAAATGGGTGCGCGCTGAAAACCTTGAGGGAGGAAGCTTTGGTTTTCAGGGAGGTAAGCAAGAGGAATTTGTTTTAATGAGTTCGATGATCCCATAAATTCTGCATTTGAACTGTTGAAAATTGTTGTTGCTGTAGCATCATTTAACAGTCCTCAGATACCCCCTAAAAACATAGCTAATGAGAGGTTTCTACTGAAGAAGTTTGAGAGCAGGAAAGAGCTTCACTTCCCAAAACAATAAAACGCACCCTCTTGGTCAGTATATTCTTGGCCGGGCTTCCATTTTTAATCTTTTTATAAAGCTAAACATATAAAAAAGAGTTCCTTCCATACTTCGTAATGCCAAAAATGAGAATCTTTATGCAATGACTCTCTTGAAGCCACCCAGTCTTCTGGCGCAATAAATTTTCACATCCTTTTGCATGCCAAGTGCAAGTGCACAAGTTGTTACTGTTGCAATGAATATAAAATAATAAATGTAAAATACTTTAAAGGAATTGTTACACAACACTTTAGAGTCAAGCAAAACAATGTGTTAACATAATAATTACAACAATGACAACAAACATGCTACTTATCTGAAATAAGATATATGGCGCTAAGGCTATAGAGTCGAATGACAATAAAAGTTGAGAATTTACAATAAATGACAAGTAAAACAAATAAAGCAACAAACACAGACTAAAGTTCGGTAATAGTTAATACCTCAAAGATATGGACTTTCTTCGAGAGGTTGCTGTTAACAAGAAAATTTGCATTAACAAGCTTCAGGGCTGATGTATTAGACTGCGCCAATCAAACATACTTTTGAAAATATTTTTAGAGTTAAATATAATGAAACAAAATAAAATAAAATAAAATAATATTAAATATATAAAATAAAATGAAATAAAATAAAGTAAAATAAAATAAAATAAAATAAAATAAAATAAAATAAAATAAAATAAAATAA
>OX608082.1:62689267-62889267 GCA_951509765.1 Sphenella marginata
GTAGGATAGGGCGGGTCGATTAAAAAATCGCTCATTGCTCTGTGAAAATCGTATTCTAGGGGTCAAAATAAGAAATTTTGCCGAGGGAACCATACCTCTAAAACGAATTTTTATGTCCCCCAATTGGATAGGGGGCCATGGCGTATGAGTGACACAAATGGACTACATATGATACCTACCCAAAAGTTCGACCCAATTTAAGGGACATCAGAATTCGTTTTAGAGGTATGGTTCCTTCGGCAAAAGTTTGCTATTTTGATCCCTACAATACGATTTTCACAGAGCAATGAGCGATTTTTTTGCCTCACCACAAATCGACCCCGCCTAATGTAAGAGGGAGGTAAGGAAAAGTCCAACGGGTTTGAAAGCGATCTCTAACCCTGCGGTCTTATAAATTTAGATAAAAATGATTTTCTTAAGGAAGTCGCATATAAGAAGCAGTGCTAAGCAGAAGTTGCAGTCACAGAGCCAACATCTTATTGTAGTTTTATTCCTCGGAGCTTGAAGGTAGCGCGACTGTGACGAGGCGTTCAGAACCTATTTTTTTCTGAATGACCTCGCACTAATGTTTCGATCGATGAGTTGCAAACAACTTTTTTTTCTTACTGCTTGATATACATTTGTACATATGTATATAAAACAGCATGACCTCGTGCGATCTAATTGCATTACATGAGCCTGCATGACTGTTTGTTTTCATTTGTGCACTGTTACTGCTGAGTGCCTTTGACCGCAAATTCAGAACCAACATCTTGACGCTGCAAAAGCAATTTCTATGAATCAATCGAGCGCATCAAAGTTTTGCTGATAATTCAGAAAGTCATGCAGAGAGTTAAATAGAGAAGAGGCAAAAAAAAAAAGGGAAATGTCAAAATGTATGCCAAATTGTGGTAGGTTTGAGGAGCTCGATCTAACTTTTAAAGATATTTCACTAAAACTATCAAGTAAACTGCTTTTACTTTGCGCTAACCAAACAATATTTTATAAAGTTTTGGCCAATACTTAGTACACTCTAAACTTTTATGTTGAATTTTACAGCGATGATATCAGTAAATTTTTGTTGACTCTCTCACTGTTGCTTGAAATTGCAATAATTTCTGTTTATTTTCTGCTTTAAGTCGCAAAAGGAATAAATTTAAACACAAATTACAGCAAACTTTCATTTCACAGCTGAAAATGAACATAAAATTGCGCAAACTTTTTTTTGCGCACAAAAAATACGAAATAAACAAACCCTTTGTTGCGTGAAGCTGAAGCGCACAGTCAAATATGCGTAATTCCTCTCAGCAAGCGCTTGTTGATTAGCGCTCTCTTTTCTCATTTCAGTTGAAATAAGAATTTCAGTTGAAAGTGTTGCGGTAGCGTGGCGCAAAAGAAAGAAAGTATTATAATAAATAAATATAGTAAAATAAATAATTATAAATAAAATATTGTTAGTGATAAGAAAAATGTTTAAGTGCAATATATGTAAAAGTGAATTTGCTAGCCTTACAAATTACCATCGACATTTATACGCTCATAAAGACGCTCGCGATTGTATTTTTTACTTACATTATCAAAACCGAAACTCAAAGCGGTTTTCAAAATTTCTGAAACAGGGAATGATGAAGAGATTATAATAGCAATTTCCAAACATTTCAAAGAAAATCACGAATTGTTATTTTCAAAGTTTGAGGTACAACTAAATGCAAAAACTTTAACATTTATTTTTATTAACTAATAAGTAAATTTCAGTTCAGTTCATATGTAACATTTCAATTAATTTTATTTGTCCTATTTTGGTGCTATTGATATGCACAACACTATATTTTAAACCTATGTATGTATAGTCCTTTATTTCAATGTATGAATACATGTATTTTCTTATTTTTTTTAACATGAAATTAAATACTTTCGTTAGTTTACTATATTTTCTGTTGTTTTAATAAAAAAAATAAAATAATTTTCATCCTTTATAACATTCAAATTCCAGCAATAATTTAATTCTTTTCACAAATTTCGCTATTTTTTTTGAAGTATGTGTACATATAAGTAAAAGAAGTTATTCTTGCTGGAATTTGCAATTTTAATGGTGGCCCATTTTGACTGTGAGCTACTGTATATTTTCAAATTAAACATTTTTGGCTTTAAACATAAAAATAAGTGAGAGAGAGCGCGTAGAAAGCGCTGCAAATTTAAGCAGCTGTGTGTGTATGGAATTACACATTTTTCGCTTTAATCAATCAACAAAAAAATGCGTATATTAACATGCGTGAATTTAGACATAAACAGTCGGTAATGTGTTGCCTACCATTATCGCTGTAAAATTCAACAAAAAAGTTTAGAGTGTAATTATTGCCGGAGACTATAACGTATTGTTGATTAAAAACAAGTAAGGAGAGCGCGCAGTTCTTTGATTGGTGAAGGGTTTATATCTTTCATAAATAGCAATCACCACTATTACCATCCCATATTTATATTATGATAGTTATGTAGTATATACTAAGTTCTCCCCATCTCTATGAAGCCTCCTTTGCACATATTGCAAACTTTGTTGCTGCTCCTTTCTTAATTCAAAGGGTTATATCCCTAAACCGGTTTCTCAGAGCAACGAGAAGGAGAACAAGTTGTTTAAGATCATCGTAATCATCATCATGGCAATCTTTATAATACTTATCGCTATTATAACATCATCATTTTTATCCTCGTTACGAACATCATAATCATCGTTACCATTACAATAATCATCATTGCAATCACATTCATCATCATCACTTTTATCGGCATTTCGACCATCATAATAGTAATTTTCATCATCATTATCATCATTATCATAGTAATCTTCATCATTATCGTAATCATCATCACATTTATCATCATAATAAAATCATCAAATTCTCCCTCATCAATATTATTATCATCAAGATGATCATAATCATCATAATCATCATCACTTTTATCGGCATTTCGACCATCATAATCATCGTTATGTTTATCAAAATCGTAATTTTCATCATCATTATCATCATAATTATAGTAGATAATCTTCATCGTTATCGTAATCATCATCACATTTATCATCATAATAAAAACATCAAATTCTCCATTATCAATATGATAATAATCATCATTATCATTATCATAATATTCATTATTATTATTATCTTTGTCATAACTTTCATCATCACTATCATCGCCATTATAATAATCCTCATCATTATCGTAATCATCATCACATTTATCATCATAATAAAATCATCAAATTCATCATCATCAATATTATTATCGTAATCATCATCACATTTATCATCATATTAAAATCATCATATTCTCTATCATCAATATTATTATCATCAAGATGATCATAATCATTATCATAATATTTATTGTTATTACTATCTTTGTCATAATTTTCATCATCACTATCATTGTCATTATAATAATCTTCATCATCATCATCATTATCGTCATCATCATCACATTTATCATCATAATAACATCATCATCTAATTCTTCATCATCAATATTATTATCGTCAAGATGATCATAATCATCATTTTCATTATCATAATATTTACTATTATTACTATCTTTGTCATCAGCATCATTATCGTAATCATCATTACATTTATCATTGTCATATTCACCATCAAATTCATCATCATTACTATTGGCATCATCATGAACATAGTAATCTTCATCATCATGATCATAATTTTCATCATCGCTATAATTATAACCATCATTCACCATCCTCCGAATTTTCATCATCATCATCCCAACCATCACTAGAAACACAACTATGATCACTATGTTTTTTTTTGCTTTCACGTTTCTTCCATTTTCTCTTATAGTTTGCTGTTATTTCTCTCTGAGTTGTTCGTTCTTCTTCTCTTATTCTTCTTCATCGCTTTTTCTGCTCCATATTTTGTCTGCATCTTTTTCTACGCCTCTTCACATTCATTCACAGCCGCCATTAGCATCGTAATTAACATTGTCATTATTAACATCACTTTAGTCACCATCATCATAAACTCCTTTGTTTTAATATTCTTTACTTTGCACTTCAAAGTGATTTTCTTCTTTCTTGCTCTTACATTTTTTTTTTAATTTTTTTACCTTTTAGGTTCCTTTTTCTTTCTCTTTTTCTCATTCTTCCTTATAACCTTATCGAGTTCGCTTAAAATTTTTTCTAGGTTACTTTTTCTTCGAAAGGTAACCAACACAATTTAACAAAAAAAAAGTTTTCTTGCTTTTAAGAATGTTTAAAAATGTATTTCATTCAATAAAAAAATTGTATTTAAAAAAATTCATTTGAAAAAAACCAAAAATGACTGTGCTCGTGCTCGTCTAATTAACTCGGCTGACGTGACAAAGCCACTTACCCATAAAATTTAACACAAATGAAAATATGAAAGCATTCGTGGCAAAGAAATTCATATATTAATGAAAATTTAAACTGAACTACAAACCAGAAAATAGCAGAAGAAGCATGAAATAAATGTGAAAGCCATATGAGAATGATTTAGAATGGACAAAAAAAGTTAAAGCTTTAAAGTGGGTATTTCATTTTTTTATTTAATCCACTTTAATACTCAGCGGTGCTACTTTAAACTCCTATAAGTATGCTACAAAAAAAAATCGACTTATGCACCTGAGAATATGCTACAAAAATAAAAATGTGCATAGACATTTGTCACTCGATTTTTTGCAGGGATATAGTTTTGTGGGGTTTTTCTAACACTTCCACAATCGAAGTGAATGTGTATTAGTTGCGGCTCCCTAAATTTGTGTTCAACCGAACTTACACTTCCTTACTTGTTAAGACTAAGCCAACTCAAGTGGAGTCAGAATTTTTCCGTAAATTTTTTCGCTAAACCAGCATAGGCTAAGTGAGGAGTGAAAATTTATAAAGAACATCATTAACAATTTTATTGCAGAGTAAAGAAAAAATGTTAAAGAAGATGAAGTAAATATAAAGAAGAGAGGAATTTCTGTGAGTTAAGTAACAGACAATTTCACGCCACTAAGAATGTAGCTACTTTATATAATTTAGAATGTACAGTAATTGCAATAATTACGTAGGTTATTTATGTCAGACTGTTCTTCACAATTGACAGCTAAAGGTAATACCAGGGCGTACTTTTCCGATATTAGTTAAGACCATAAAAAATGACTGGATGACTTTCTAGAACTCGTCTCCATTTTTAAGTGAGTATAAAACAAAGTGAACGAAATAAGTTTGTGCAGAAAAATTAAACTGCTCAAACGCATCACAGCAGCCACTGTACGAAGTTTGTCTACATCAACACTCGTCTGAAAGCAATTGCAATGAGTATTAAACCAGCGAAAAACAACAGAAAAGCGGCGAAAAAAATATAAAAAAAGAAAACCAAGTGTGAAGTGAAAATGTGTGGAAATTAAATTTTATAGTAGCTGCAGTGCAAGCAAACTTTTGAAAATTTTTGTTTGTTTTTTGTTTGTTTGTGAAATAAAAATATGTCTGCTTACAAGCAGCGGAAAAAAGTCAAATAAAAAATAAAAAACAAAACATAAAAAAAGTTCAAAAAGCATAACAATAAAAACATTAAATAAAATGAAATAAAATATTAAGAAGGTAAAACAATTTCGCACAATGCGAATGTAAACGATTTTTATGTTTATTTGTGTTGTGCTGCTATGGCAATTGCTTTAATAACACGTATACGCCCTGGCGCATCACAATAAGCATGCTGAGCACGTAATGAAGCACACTAGCACCTCTTGTTCTTCTTGTTCCGCCACCATCACCTGCATGCCATGGTGTGTGCTAGTAAAATTATGAACAGACGACGATTCGGATGTGTGGGTGTGGGTGTGTTGAGTTTTATGAGCGCGACTTTCAGTGTTATTGTTGTGGTTGTTGGTATTATTGTAGGCACAAGTAAGTAATTGCAGTAATTTCACTTCAAATGGCACGATTTTTACTTTAGTTTTGTTGATGATATTCATAACTTTTATTTAAACTTTTTTTTTGTGGTAGGAATAATTTATAAAGGACTGCAATAATAGATTTTAAAATGTTTAGGGGGCAGTAATAATATTTATTAATGCATAAAGCATGGCAGGAAATAACTTGAGGCTCTGGTACCCCAGCGCATAACTGTGAAGTTTATAAAAATAATAATTTCTAAAAAAAATTGTGTATAAAAATATAAATAATAATTCATAAAAATAATAATTTATAAAAAAAAATAATTTATAAAAATAATAATTTATAAAAATTTTAATTTATAAAAATAATAATTTAGAAAATAATATCAATAACAGAAGTTTATAAAAAAAGTAGTTTATAAAAAAAATAATTTATAAAAATAATAATTTATAAAATAATATCTATAACAGATGTTTATTAAAAAAAAATAACTTATAAAAATAATAATTTATAAAAATAATAATATAGAAAATAATATCAATAACTGAGAATTTTATAAAAATAATATTTTATAAAGAAAATAGTTTATAAAAAAATAATAATTTATAAAAATAAAAATTTATAATAATAATAATTTATTAAAACAATAATTTATAAAAATAATAATTTATAAAAATAATAATTTATAAAAGTAATAATTTAGAAAATAATATCAACAAAAAATATTTTTATTATTTCATTATAAATTTTTAATAATTTATAAAAAACATAAAATAAACCAAATAAATAAATTCAATTCTATTATTAATTTTATTTATAATTCCCTCATTCCCTCATTCCCAAATAAGCTTACGAAAAAAATATCGTATTTCCCACTTTAGCAGAGTATTTCCTATTTTTTTATATTCATTGCCCTAAGTCCATTTGGCCAAGAGTCAAACATGTTTGAAATATATTTACCAACGCAACTGGTTATATGTATATGTATATACATATATTTTTGTTCCACTTTCAACCCATTCTTAAATTTTATTCGCACTATCGTGCTACCTCTTTTTCAAAACTACTGCGTACGTGAGCTTATTTGCAATAAATTTTTTATGCGTCTCCACACTTTCAACGACTCATATACGCACATATGTAAGTAAGTATGAGTAAATTGGTACGTAAAAATAAATTGTTTCACGTACATACAAACCTCTGACATGTTTGGAGGCTGCACATTTTGCTCGTTGCACGTATTTACCCATATTTCAAGCAACATACAATTTTCGCATATGCAAACGCATAGTTGCGCATAACACCTTTAATTATTCAAAGGAAAACTTATGGACTTTGGTTTACGTAAGCAAACTTTATGTAGGTGTTGCAATGTGAAAATAATCTTATACTTCAATCAATGTACACCGCTGATGGATATATGAGTGTGTTAGCTGTTTGAAGTTTCAAAAAAAAAGGAATAAATGAGCCATACGCGTCTTGCCCAAATGAATAATTCATTTAAGGCAAGGGAAAGGAAACAAACGAAACAGAAATTAATGGGATTTTCCTATTCAGTAAAAGTTTATGATTCTTAAATTTATAGAGTCGCATATGAGTCATATTTAAAAGTATGTAATAAGTGAACCTAAGCTCTTTTACTCATTTTACATTGTCCAATTTCCTTATAACGGACATGATTACTTAAAAAAATAAATGACTCATATATGACTCCATATACTTTTTTTGTGAATAGTTTGCAAATTTTCCATGCAAAAGTGGGTGAACTATTCATTACAATCAAAGTAAAATTATTGAGGTTTTTGTGGATAGTTGGCGTTGTGTACATTTCTCACATAGTACGTTAGTTTGAGCGACAAAATGAGTTATGTACATACATACACACAAATACATAGGTAAAAATTTATAATTTTAGTCTTTTGGTTTATCTTGTATTTTTGTTGCTTTTGCACACTTGTTTCTGTAATAAAAAATCTACAGAAATCTTTTTGAATCCAGAAAAATGTTTTATAAAATCGAAAACATTCTAAGAGCACAAGATAATATTAAGAGTCATATATGATTCACATTTAAAAGCATATAAGTTGTGAACTTAAGCTTTTACTCATGTTACATTCTCCAATTTATCTATAACGAATAAAATTACTTAAAAATTCAATGACTCATTTATGACTGTATGTTTTTTTTTTATAATTAAGACAGACAAGAGTTATATCAAATCAAAAATACACCGAGTAGTAAGATGGTATTAAGAGTCGTATGTATATGATTCATACTTGGAAGCATATAAAATGTGAACTTAAGCTCATTTACTCATTTTGTGCTCACAAATTGACCAATAGTAAACGGGATAACTCAAAAATATAAATGACTCATATATGACTCTACAGGTTTTTCAAATGTTTTCGTATTTTTTATTTCATGCAATACTCGAGGCAAAATGTAAAAATAAAAAAACACTTACCAATAATTGTTATAATACAAAGGGATGAATGCTGCTAAATACCGCACTGTTACTGCTTTTGTGTTAAGCCGATTATTCTAACACAAGCACTGGCTCACAGGTGTTGGAGTAAAACTGCTACAAATTGATGGATAGAAGTGCTTCCACTGGCTTACACAGTATCCTAGCAACAATAATTTTTCACTCAATATTTTATACTTCCAATTTAAAATATGAAATTTCTTAAATTTACAAAATTAAATTTAAATAAACAATTAAAATTAAAATTGTGTACAGCCTTTCGTAAATGGAACTGCTTGCTTTTAATCGCATGCTTTCTTGTTCGAGCCATCTCTTTATGTAAAAACCAGCTTCACCTTGCTCTTGAATGTAGTTTTTTTTTCAATTTTCACCAGAATTCCCCTAGCTGTTTCGTGCATTTCCACTGAAAATTGCAAATATTAAATGCACATTTTACCTCAAGCCTTATTTATCACTTCAGCCGTCTTACAAACGATCACTTTTCATCCTTACCATTTTATAGCTGTGTGCGCTCACATGCTTAAGTACCAAACGCTTGAGCTCGCCTCATTTTGCATCAAAAGCCCTGAATGTGCATGTGCTACGCATTTAAAAATATGTTAAAGTCATTATTTTAGCTGGATGTATCAGACAAGTGCACCTTTCGTAGTTTGCTATTTGCCATTGGCAATAAGCCCTGCTTGCACTCCATTTAAATTTTTCTTACCTTTCCAAGTTCTTTTGACTATGACTACCATTATATAAGATGTCATGAAGGTATGAAACAAGTGTACTCTCGTCTAACTGGGAGATTTTCCACTTACGTTGCTTTTATTGGGTTGCCACCCATCTGAACTTCTATCAAAATAAAATTCGATATGACTAGCTTGGGATCCAGCTTTATTCAACTCAAGTCTTCTGATATCTAAAATATTCTTAACTAAGGTTAGCACCTAGAGTTGCCACCTTAATATTTTATATTTATTTTCTTTTACATGCCAGCTTTTACTCAGGTGCTTCTATGGGGTTGCCACCTGTCGGAATTAAACAAAAAATTAAAAGTCATTGCATAACTTGGCATCTAACTACAGCTTATTTAAGCTTTATAAAAGGTAAAATTCCTCATTTTATTCGCACTTAGAGTTGCCACCTAATTCTTTCATTATTTTTTTGCATATCTGCCTTATATAGAAATCAATCTCTCCCTTTCATTTAAGATTTGAAATGTAGGTATTATGTCACAAATTTAAGGCCTATTACACAATGCCTCCACTAAGGATGCTTTTATAGGGTTGCCACTTGTTTACATTAAAAAAAAAAATTAAATACGTTTGCATAATTTGGCATCTAACTACAGCTAATTTAAGCTTTATAAAATTTAATATTTCTTACTTTAATAGCTTTTAGGGTTGCCACCTAATTATTTTATATTTTTTTTCATATTTCTCTTATATGGAAAGTGACTTTATGGAAAGCTACTTGTCCCTTTTATTTAAGATTTGGAATGTAATTATTATCTCACAAATTTAAGCTCTATTTTACTCCAATCTTTTCACTTATTTTCTATTACGGAGCTGCCATCTGTCCGAAAATTATTAAAAATTAAACGCAATATAGCAATATGGATATCAAATGAAAGAAATTTTATGGCATATTTAAATAGAAACAATTTTAATTGGCGTTGCCAGCTAGCATTGCCACTTTCAACTAGCGAATTCATAGTTGTTGCCAGCTGCGACCGTTCTGTGGTGGATTTGATTAACGATATTCACCACATCAGAGAGTGTTATAACTTTAATCGATATATAGGTAGCTTTTGCCTATTTATATAATGGTAACCTTATCTTATTGTATCCCTTTTCTACTATATACCTTTACTGCATCGGTAAGTAAAGAAACTCTACCTGCATACATACATACATACACTCAAATATTCACATATTTTATACACACACACGCATAATGTAAATGTAAAACTAAAGCTTTGTGATGAAGTGGTGCACTTTATCATTTGCATTTATTATGATAAAAAATAAAAACAAAAATAAATGTATGCACACCTTAACACACACACTAACGCAAATCTATGTAAATCACTGTGAAATGATTGAAATAAATGCAATGAAACGTGTAGATAAACGTTTGTTGAAATAAATAAAATAAAAAGATAAATATGTCACATGCAAATGCAACCATTCATTCATACAAATATATAAAGAACTTTGTTTAATACCTACTAAGAGAGTGGCACGCAATGGGTTAAGTGGAATAAACGTAGGTTGCAAAAATGTTTCTACTAAGGCTTTTACGCAATTGAGCTTACTCAAAGGAGCTTTAAGACAGTTTTCGTTACTCATTGTGGCTATTGTGCTGCAGAAGGAGTTGGTAGTTGGCGCTCAACTCAAAGAAGGATTACTTCTATGATCTATGAGAAAGTATTGAAATGGAAAAATAATAAAAGCATACTTACAAAGCACACAAACAATACCTCTTTGCTTTCGCTTGATGAAACGCACCTTAGAGGGGGTTGGGAAATTATTTTAAGCTTATGTTCAGAGGAGTTCTCGGAATAATTTTTTTGATCCATACAGCTAAAAAAAATTTTTCTTAATTTATCTCAAAAATTATGTAGGGGGGAAGCAGAGTAAGGTTTGTGGGACTATGTTAGCACGACTACATGAGGTCCAATATCAACTCGGACGTATTAAAGAGTATCCTCTGTTCTCAGTGTAGTACACAGAAACAAATATTGATGAGCTTAAAAATAGTGTGTGGAGTTTTCTTGCCGCAACCACATTTTACTAACACTATTGTGGACTCAATTACCCCAATGGCTGACACTTTATTGTGTGAAAGTCTTTATCACGCTATCAGGACAGTTGAATAATTGGTCAGCAATGTAAATCTCTTGCTCTCTTTCAGCTCATCGCCTTCCTACTTCAATGGTTCGGAATAAAATCCGTCTGGGAACGCTGTTTAGTTGTTTTTGAAATCGTGATATTGTTTTTCATAATCTGCGATTGTTTGATTGGGTTAGCTATCTTCTAGGGGTACCTACTTACTGAGCTTCTCGGTTTTAGAGGGCAGAGACGTACCGCCTCGGTAGTCTTCTTACTTTCTGGAAATCGGTAACCCGTTCACTGTTTTGGTTTTTTGCAGAAGTTAGTGAATTCGCTGCCACTAGGTGCTCCAAGTCTATGTTAAGTCCGCTCGTCGTGCTGACATCAAAATTTTCAAAATAATGCGGTCCTTCCATTCCGACTAGGTGGTAACCAGATCCACAGGTTTTACATTCAGGAGCATGTGACCTGCTTTATCTACTTTTACTTAATCCTAGTTCTTGATATGATTATGTTTTGGGCCCCCCGAATAGCTTAAATAATTTACTCAAAGTCTCAAATTTCAAAGTGTGGGAATCTAGTCAAAACAGCCAAAATGTGCAATAAAATATTACCGAAATTGGCAAAGCCAGTGCTGATACAGTGTTGGATATACCACTATAGTTCTTGTTTAAAAGTTATACATTTATCATTAAGGTTCCTAAAAGTATGCTACATAAAATATGATTTTAGTTATGTATATCTACCTTTTTACAATTTGCTATCTCTCTTGCAATACTAAAGAGTAGGGCTGTGCGATTAATTAATTAATCACAATTTTGATTAGTCATAATTTCGATTACTCAATTAATCGATTAATTATGATTTTTGATTTATCAAAAAGGCTGTTCACTCGATTAATCAAGATATTGATTAATCAAAAAGAAAATTAATTGATTAATCGCCTTTTTGATTAATCGCTTTTTGAATAAAATGATTTATCATATATTAAAACGGCACAAATTTAGAAGTTCCTTGATACTTCAACCATTTGTTGCATCTTCGACATTTTGCAAATTCGCCATCGGACATAACCTTAAAATTTTGTTTAATTTTTTTATTTTTTAATATTTTGAAGCATGTTTTTTTTTTTAATTATTTTATTTTTAGCTATTTCAAGGCAAACTTTCACATAAGAAAATGAGTAAATTAATCAGTTTTTGATTAACCCTTTTTGAAAATACTCGAGTAGCGCTCGTTTTGGTTACTCATAATTTTGATTAATCAAGTAATCGATTAACTGAAAATTTGGTTAATCAACTTACTTGTTTAATACGAAAATTTGATTAATCAACTTACTCGATTAAACTAAAAAGTGTCGATCTACTACAAAAAACTTTAAATTCCACTCCGAATATAAACTTTTTATCGCCTTCGTATCAAAAATAATTAAAAAAATATTTTTCTTTAAGTTTTTTCAAACGATCGTCTCTCGAAAGTGTTAGCCGAGCCCTTCGAGTACGTGACCCAACGTGTTCATTGTTTACCTTCCTTCGCATTAAGCTGTTTTAACCTGTAATGTGTACTTAAAAGTAACAAGTTGGAGGTCTGTAGACTTTAATAGATAGTGAGAATTTTTTTTTAGTCAAGCTACGTATTTTTAAGAATTTGGTCAGTTTGTGTGAATATTTGAACGCGCATCACTTTAAATTAGTGGAACTGAATTGAATGAAATTTCCACCAAATTGTTGATGGAAGTCCTAATTAAAGTATGCAAACTTATGTTTGAAGTTCAACTTACGTCAGACAGATATTGTGTGGCTATAGAATTATGTTCAAAATCTGCTTCCATACATCTAAAAAAAATTTAATAAAGCCTTGCAGCAATGGAGCGGGAGGCATGGCAGGACGTATTTTACAGATGCCAAATCAACAATTTCAACAAAACACCCTTATAAATAATCATCAAACAACTCAAACATCATAAATTAAAATTCAGCTGATCCCTTGTTAGCTACCTTTCATGCGCTTATCTTATTTAAAGATTCACTTAATGACCATAATCGTTACACAAACAACACATAAACCATATATTGTAATGAACATTTTTGTTGTTATTCAAAGTATTTCCATGCCTTACTTATAAACATTTAATGTTGTGATCATCTTTCATGTGACCCTAATACCCAGACCTTTACCCAAAAAAAAAAGCTTACAAAGCTCAATGAGCACTCACCCAGCCACACACACACATACGCAAATGAAATTTACATTATTTATTTGATTAACATATATCACCACAAGAATACAGCAATAACAAGCATGGCCACTGCTACGCTTTGTTCACTTGTTGTTGTTGTTGTAAAATGTTCACACGCCTGTAAATTCACACCAATCGCAAATCCATTATACCAACGCCGCATTTGTTACTTTTGGCTGTTATCGCGCTACGTCTGCTCGCCTACCTTGTTATTGTAACAGTATTTCAGCAATTTTTTTCCAGTCTCTAAATTAGCGCAATGTCGAAAATTTATTTTTATTACAGTGGCCAAAGGAGAATCACAGGATAATGCGTAGCTGTGACGGTTAAGCGGCTAAAAACCCAGCAGGAGAATCGTTAGCGAGAGCGAGAAAAGTTTTTGGTTCCGAAATAGATTAAAAGTGCCAAGAAAGAACTAGTTTGAGAGCAAATTGTTTTCCATTAGTGGAAAGCCGCCAGCTACGTAACTTACGCCAGTTAGCCACTTTAAATTTTATTGAAAACAACCAAAAAAACAAAATTTTCGGAAAAAAAGGAATTTTTATTTATTGTAACGATGTGCGTTTTTATTAATTTATTTCTTAATTAAAAATTTAAAATTGATATCTCTTTAAAGGAGAGTGATTACAACAATAATGTTTAACTTATCAAATAATAATTATTAGTCGAATTGAATACCGATTAATTGTTTGATTTATTTAAAATTAACTACCACTTCAAAATCTTTTAGATTATTTTCCAAATCATAAAAAATATCGTTATTATTTTTAAATATTTTAAGATTATTTTCCAAATCATAAAAAAGATAAATAAATTGTTATTATTTTGAAATTCGAATTACAAAATCAAAAGCAAAAGAGTTAAAAAATCACCATTATTTAAAGACTTACAATTATTTAATTTTTTTTGATTAATTTAAGACTATTTGCAGCGATGATTATTTTTGACTTTTCGTACAATGTTCTTTACTAAAACGCATTTATTGCTTCGAATAGATTGTTTATTTATTTGTTTTATAATTTAAACAAATAAAATAAATTTTTTTAAGTAGGTATCTTTAGTATAAGCAGGCCTCTTAAATATTGATTATAAGTCATTATTAATAACACCTTAATTGACTTTGTGGTAAGTAATTTGTTGATTAATTAAGATTACATTCAAGTTTTAATGATTATTTTCTAACTAATTAAGAGAACTCATAATTATTTACGATTATTAAAAATAATGAAATCAATGATTATTTTTAAACGAAGCCACAAAATTACTTAAAAGAATCGTTACTTGCATTACTCTTAAATAAATCAAATTATTATTTTCTGTAATATGTTAAGATTCTTCTAACAAAAATAATAAAAAAACATAGAATTATTACTTAAAATTAGGTGAAGTGATTTTCCTGAATTTTATTTTATAACTTAAAAAATTTTATGTTTTTTTAATTTTTTCAATAATGCATTACTAAATAAATAACAAATAACAAAATAATAAATTTAGATGAATGGTAATGATAATAAAAAATTTTTTTCTGAAAACCACTGAATTACTCAAAAGATCATTACTTTTATTTTATTTCGATTATTTGTGATTTTTATTATTTTTATTTTACTACTACAAAATCTAAATTTTTTTTATTTTTTTATTTTTAGGTAAATTTTTTCAGAAACCATGTATGTTAAATGATGTTTACAAGAAGTAATAAATTTAATGATGATTAACATTACTTAAAATATAATATAATAAAAAAATTGTAATTATTATTTTCCAATTAATTTCAATAATATTTTTGATTATTAAAAAATATTTTTTTAAAAAATTTCAAAAAAGTTTTTTAGATTACTTTTGCTTATTTTCGATTACGTTAGATTATTTTATGTTACTTTTAAGTACTTTTGATTTTGTTTCGATTACTTTTGCTTATTTTTGATTAACTTTGATTTTTTTAAATTATTTTATATTATTTTTTATAATTTTACAGTTTTGTTGTAAAAAATATAAACACTTTATTGGGTGCTGATGGGGGTCTACAAAGGACCGTACGCGTTAAGCAAAGCATTTATTTATGTACAAGAGAGAAATTTTTAAAGTGATTATATGAAATCAGGACAATATTTATGTACGTATGGGAAATGCTTAAAGTTCATTTATATCACTTGACATACATCAGAGGGTACCTATGACTCTATAAGAACACTAAAAATGCTCTAAAATTTACTCAAAAAATAAGTATTCAAAATTGTTTAGCTGTTTTAAAACTTCAGAAAAATGGAGTCAACAGAAACTAGTTCCGAAGCACATATTTATGAAGTAGTCAAGAACTATCGCAATACGATGCGAAATCGTACTCAGTACTAATGATTTCGAATGCACAAGAAGCGCACCAGTTCGAAATTAAAGATTCTTCCTACAGGGAAATAGCCGCGACCTTACCAGTCGTGAGTACCTGCTGGTGTGAGTATTTGTTTGTATGTGCCAATGGCATTTATTTAAGGCTCATACTTGATATCGTAATTTTTTCAGCCCAAATTTAAGCCCTCGCGGCATCACGTAAAGCGGATTTGTGAAAGAATATTTTCAGCAGGTTCAATTGGGGGTGCGTATGGAATTATGGCGCAGTACATACTTTTATTACTTTACATACGCACCTACATACTCGTATGTATGTATGTTATATACTTGTGGTATATTTGCCATAAAATTTTTTTTTGCAGCAAAACATGTTTCCCGAATTCAAACATCACCTGCTTTTTTTTACAAACAAAATTTTGTAGATGTGCCATTGAAGTATGCGGTGGAGATCAAATGGTGTGATGAGCAAAACGTAAAATTCGTGAAAAATCCATCAAAAAAAAATTTTAAAATAAAAATAAAGTGAAACCATACCAATTATCTGTGGCGACAGTCTAGTATCAGCAGCGAAATGAAGGGCAAGCTTATTGAGAAGACAAAGAAAGGAATTAGCTCATCTTCTCTTATAAACACTAAAGTGGAAATAAAAGTTATAAGGTAGACTAAGAGGCCCTTAATATATAGTTACAGCTGTCATTCGCCATGTTGCTGATAAAAAATTTGGCAATGGCAGATACATAGCTGTTGAGGGTCTTAAAAATTTCTCAAAAAAAGTTTAAACCGCTGACAATTTTGATTTGAATTTGCAACTAAAAACAAAAAATAAAAATAATTTGTGAAATTTAAGCAATACAATCGGAACTAACACGACGTAATTTTTTTGGATTATCGCTTTCAACTTTAGTTCATTTTTATTATTCCCAACTACGTGTTTGAGTTGACATTTTTTTTTTGTTTTCAACTATTTTGACTCCAATGGCCATTGAATAAATATGTTTGTGTTGATATATGTATGAAAAAATAGTTGCATCTATACAATCACATTACGCTTTTTATTTGATACAAGCCGATACAAAAATTAAAAATTTCAATTAACAATTTGTGGACGAATTTGCTGATTGAGTTGATAAACGTTTGCTTTTACCTTTGTGGTGTAGCATTTTTAGTGAGTGTTTGGTTTCATTCAAACAAAATTAGATAGGTGGCAACTCTGCAAAAAAAAAAATTTCCCGGATAGTAGATAGTGAATATTGGTATAAAGGTTCCTAAAAGTAGGATATGTAAAATATTAGATTTGCTCTGCCGTTACTTTAAAAAGTGTTGATCTATTACAAAATATGTAAAATTGCACCCTCAAAGACTTCGATCTATTACAAAAAATCGGAAATTTCGCTCTAATTGCTGTTGATAAATTACAAAAAAAAAAATTAAATTTAAAGCCTTTACATATCTATCAATCATGTTAACCTTTTACAAAAAATCAATTATGTCGATCTATTACAAAAAAAATTAAAATCTTCCACTCTCAATCACGTCAATATTTAATAAAAAAAATTTATCATGTGAATCTTTTACAAACAATTTTAAATTTAAACTTAACACTTTGAGCCCCGCGTGTACCACCGGTGGACATTTATGTTTTTGCGAGTTGGGACAATGTGGCCCCCCGTGGACATACGTCGTGTTTCATTTACCGACGTTGTGATCACCGGTAGAAACGTTCTGCATACATTTTCCATTGAAATAAAATTAGTTCGGTCCCAGGAGGTCAACCTTTTTGACTTGGACTTTGTAATTTGGTCTGACAAAGCCTAAAAAATAGTGAATTAAGTTTAGGTAAGAAAAATTCAAACATGAAAAAACAAGAAAAATACATTTGGTTTATCAAAAATAATTATCACAAAGTTGCCCCAATTGCAAAAAATCAATAAAACTAAGTAAAAAAATGTCGGTCCCAGGATGTCAACTAATGCACGCGGTCAGCACGCGGTCCCCCGGTGCAGAAAAAAATAACCACCGGTGGACACGCGGGGCTCAAAGTGTTAAATGATGTTTTAGTCATGTAATCTTTCTTTACAAAATTGAAATTTGATCATTGAAATATTAATGATCTATTACAAAAAAATATTAATTACACCCTCAATGATGTCGATCTATTACAATTTTTTGTATCACACCATCAATGATGTCGATCTATTACAAAAAAATTTACGTCTATATTAAAAAAAAACTTTATTTCACCCTCAATGATGTCGATCTAATACTCTCCATCTATTACTCTCAATTATGTCATGTGAATCTTTTACAAATTGAAATTTAAAAATTTACAAAAAAAATTTTAATCACACCCTTAACGATGTCGTTCTAGTACATCAAAAAAATTCAAAATTTTATTCTCAATCATGTCAATCTTTCACAAAATTAAAAATTTATTATTTGAATCTTTTACAAAAAATGTGAAATTTTTTAATAACGTTGATCTATTACAAACATATTTTAATCACACCCTCAATGATGTCGATCTATTACACAAAATTTAAATTTTCCTTCTCAATCACGTCAATATTTAAAAAAAATTTTAATTTCACCCTCAATGATGTCGATCTAATACTCTCAATCATGTGATCTATTACTCTCAGTCATGTCAATCTTTTACAAAATTATAATTTGGAATTTTACCTTCAATTCTATCTAGTAAAAAACTTTTAAAATTTCACTCTCAATCATGTCAATCTTTAAAAAAAATTTTAAATTTCACCCACAATCATATCAAAATGTTACAAAAAAAATTTAAATTTAACTGCCAAATAACTTTTAAATCAATGGAAAACTATATACTGTGTTCGATGCTGCTCAGAGAAAAGAGAACGATCGAAATCAGAGTTCCGAGTTGTTCCCGTTTTCTTAGCTTTCGGTCACCCTCACTTCTTCCGGACATCAGAAAAGATAAGAATGGGCAGAGACAAATTGCGTACCCGCGATAAGAAACTTAATCCATGGAACTTACACAATAAATGTGGTCAGTGTATAAAAGTCTTAGACAGCTTTAGCGAAAGCTTCCGTAAATTTGTTTCAATAAAAAGAACACAGGTGCGTCCTTGGCGTCACAAAAGTATAAGAGGCACTTAAGAATCTTTGTGATGTTACTTCCACATGTATGCCTATTTTGATTATCAGTTCAACACAATTTTTTCAGCGTGCAAATATGGCCCACCCTAATGCATATACTTAAATGCTAAGCTTATCAAGAAATTACGACTAAAATCAAGGTTACTTATCAGCAAAGAGATACTGAGAAATTTACGACTGCTTCTATATCTACGAGTATAATTTGTTACTTTTCTATTAGAACGGACTTTTGTAGTTGAAAAATCTGACCGACCCCTTGAAACCACAAAAGGAAAGGAAAAAGATAAATTTTTTTTTAGCTTACTTTGCAAAACGGTTAACACCAAAAACAAGTCAAAGAAGGCCAAAACTGGAACCAAAATTGGAACCGAAATCAGAAGCGAAACCAAAACTGAAATATCAACAAAACTCGGTATCGGAGCACCTACGTCCCTACCAAAAAAGGTTAGACAAAAGCTTTATGAAAGTAAAGTATGCAATATACATACTATATTATTTTCAAATTTTTTTATTGAGTTAGTTCTACAAAATTTTTACATGTTATACTGCAATAATTTTTTTTAACAAATCACTTTTACCAAAATGTTGGAATTTCTTCTGGTACTTCCTCCACACCCAACAGTCCGGTTGTCTGCAAATCTTCCAATGGTATATCTTTCACCACTTTCGTAAAGTCTTCCACCGAACATGCATACATATAACCATTCCCGGGATTCTCCTTATCCCAACCAATCCAATTGATACCCTTACCAACATCCGCACAAATCACATAGTCCGAGAAAAGCTGCTCCTGCGACAAATGCGGATTATTCACGCCCACTAAAACAATACCCTTGCGCGTCTCACGTGCGATCACCACGCGGAAGTAGATCTTTGGCACCGGTATCAAACCATTGTTATTCACATCGAAATTCAAATATAGTTCCTGCGGTACACCATTAACATCTGGCAGCGTGGAAACACCCCAAGTGCCGGTATAACAATCCAAAGTCAACGACTGATCGCGCGCAAAACGGCGCACACCATCCTCAACGCGTTCCCAATTGCGCCCATTGAACATTTGCCACTGTGGTGCAACATTGACATAATAGAATGTGGCCTTTTGTGGTGTACCAAAAATGAAATCCACCTTAGCAGCCATATGACCGCGCGCCAAATAGACATCTTTGGAATCATTGAAGTACACTGAGGCATTCAAGCCGAGTATACGACTGAATGTAGCCATTTGTTGCTTCTTTGTATAGAAATCATTCACCTTTTTGCCAGCATAAAAATCACCCGTAATGAAATTCGGACGTGTGACACCATGTTGATAACCGGCGCTTGAAGGGTTAAGCACATGATGTACATAGCGTGTCACTTCATTCACTTCATCATGACAAACATCCATTGCTTGCAAGAAACCACCGTCGAGTACGAAACCAATTTCCAACAAATCAGTGCCACCATTACATTTACGTCCAGTGCGTCGTGCCGTGTGCGCCGGCCATGCAGTGCAGCTAAAATTCGAGAATGGATAAATTAAACCATCGACAAGAAAATATTGTTTCTGCAAACACTGTGCGTTAATCTTGGTGCGGTTGAGAAATGGTGCGGCAAAGGAGTCGCTGCAATACATGTCGATGTAGTCGCCATTTGACAGCTCAACCACACCAGCTGTGTTTGGTACGAGCCATTCAAATTGTTTGTGTGGCATGAAGATGGGTTCGGGATCAGTGAGATCGCCATTGATGTTGAATGCGCAATCACCTTGCACCACTACTCTGCTAGCTTTGTTTGTGGTTTCATTTGTCAAGTTGGCAGCTGTGCTGATGTGTGGCTTCTCGGAGTCAGAGTGTGCTTCTACTTGAGTTCGGCTACTGTGTCCATCTTCTATGGCTACTGGTGGAACTTCGAGTACTTCAGCTAATTTTCGTTCCTTTGATGAGAATATGCCACCTTGCGCAGCCGCTAGTAAGCCAAAAACTATGAAGCCAGTTATAAGCGTGTTGTTGCTGAACTTCATTTTGGCTTTTATGTTCGACTACTAAAATTTGCATTGACGATTTTAACATTTTTGATATACCAAGTCAGTTATTGTAAAGATTAGGCAAACATTTTTATCGCTGATAAGTCGTTTAAAAAGTCTTGTATAATTGTTGGCGATAGCTGGTGTCCGATACGAGAGCGGTTTATACCGATAATTTTTGATATTGACTAATGGACTTTGTTTCTTCAATTGGTCGGAAGAGATTAAGACTTTTATAGAACAGAATTTGAGAATTTGAATATTTATACTAAACCTCATTCGAAAAATTAAATTGAGAACAAGGCAATTTAAATCATTTGGAAATAATCATTGGATTATATATGTATATTAATTTTTTTTAATTTTTTTGTGATATTAATATGAAAAACCTACAAAACTATCCAAAAGGTGCACTAAATGCTTATAGTAGGGTGCTGAGAATAGTCCCTAAATGCTGTAAAGCCTGGAGGCAGCACCATAATTCAGAATTCAAAACTTAGCTCTTGTGTTTTGTATGAAAATAACTAAAAATTTAAAAAAAAAACACAAAAAAAAAATTTTTACGATATTTTTGGTCGATTTTGAGCGTTTTTAAGTCAGAATTAGTTACTTTGAGTTACAAATAACGTTTTTATATTAAGTTACGAGAATGAGCTAGTGACTTGTTAGTATGTCTGTAAAACTCGAAAAACGGTAGTTTTTTGAGGTTAAAAAAAAAAAAACAAGAGCTAACTTTTGAATTTCGACTACGGATTCGTGTTCTGTCTCCTCCCGAGAACATACTACTTTTTTTTCTGTTGGGCTGTGTAATCATTATTTAACAGGTCTGACGAAAACATATAGAGAGTAATAAAAACTTCTTTTACTACTTTACTTACAACAAGAATTTTAAGTGCTCAAACAACGACCTTTCGAACCAGAAAAATCTATATCCAAAAGTTAAAAAATTCCGTTGAACTCAATTAGGTTTCTCGTGATTAGAGCATTTCGAGCATACAGAAACTTAACGGCTATGGATAAGTGAATATATTTTTAGATCATCCGCATAAAGCAAAAATCTTACCGCTTAAAAGTAGGAGCAAATGCCGTTCATAAACAATGCAAAAAACATTGGGCGCAAGATGCTTCCTTATGGAACATTAGAACAGGCAACGAAAGGAAGAGACATAAAATTGTCAACAACAAAGGAACAACAACGACTATATAGGTTGAAATTAATCCAGTTTAAAAACACTGAATGGAAACACATAGCAGCAAGTTTTCTAATCAGAATTACATAAGAAACCCTATCAAATACCTTCGAGAAATCCGTATAAGCTGTCTCAACCTGATATCCTGACTGAGAAGCTGCGATGCAGTTATGAGAGAAAATATCCAAGTTAGAGACAGTTGAACGCCCCGGGAAAGAAACCTCGCTGCTCTAGACACACAATATTCTTGACAGAAAAGGGTAATTTGTGTTGAAGAATACATTCAAAGAGCTTTGCCGTGGCGAAAAGTTTTGAGATAAAAGCCACTTTTCAAGCATCAATAAAAGTACCAGTAGATAGGGAACAGTTAAAAAGGTATAAAAATGGATAAACTAAGGAATCGCAATGCTTAAATAGAATCCAGGGCAAACCATCAGCGTCGGTAATTGATGAGGGTTTAAGACGAAAAATTCCACTCAGGGAATCTTCAGTAGACAGTACTAGATTGCCAAAATTCCATACTGCGGAACTGCTGGAAAATTTGCCATGAAATAAGGCGAGCAAAGAAAAAGAGAAGAGGAAATATTTGAGACCGATTTCTTTGAGTAAACGAAATGTTAAAACAATTTTGGGTTTACTTTAAGGTTTTCTTCAAAACTTCAGATGTAATTTCTGTACAAAAATTTGTCTAGACAAGTGAACTTTTTCACGTTCCTTATAGAGATTGAAAAACGGCGTGTTCAGATTTTTTTTAAACTTGCGAAAATATTTATGTTTCATATTTGCAGTAACTATAATGGAAAGGTGAGTAAACTCCACACGTTAAAAACGGTTAAGAAAATGCGTTTCATTGACACTCGGCCTAGAGCCATTACTACCTCTTACTTCAGTCAGGGCCCATTGCGTAAATGAATGCGCTGATTAAACAGAGTGAAGTACTGATACGGCAAAAACAACAATGTCCTAGAGAAATCCAACAATAGTGCACAAGCCCGCTGTTAGAACTTAGATCGGCTCAATTTCATTAAACGATTTTATAACAAAACGGTAGACAATAAATCTTTGAGAGTAAGAAAAAAATAAACATATAAAAAAAGAAATTTATTATTATTAGTTATTATTTTTTATTATATTTTAATTCCTACAATTTTTTGTGCAGCACATCACTTTCAGAACATTGTAGCAAGTTCCTATAGTACCTCCTCTACACCCAACAGTCCGGTTGTGTGCAAATCTTCCAATGGTAAATCTTTCACCACTTTCGTAAAGTCTTCCACCGAACATGCATACATATAACCATTCTCGGGATTCTCCTTATCCCAATCAATCCAATTGATACCCTTACCAACATCCGCACAAATCACATAGTCCGAGAAAAGCTGCTCCTGCGACAAATGCGGATTATTCACGCCCACTAAAACAATGCCCTTGCGCGTCTCACGTGCGATCAGTACACGGAAGTAGATCTTTGGCACCGGTATCAAACCATTGTTGTTCTCATCGAAATTCAAATATAGCTCCTGTGGTACACCATTAACATCTGGCAGCGTGGAAACACCCCAAGTACCGGTATAACAATCCAAAGTCAAAGACTGATCGCGCGCAAAACGACGCACACCATCCTCAACGCGCACCCAATTGCGTCCATTGAACGTTTGCCATTGCGGCGCAAGATTGACATAATAGAATGTGGCCTTTTGTGGTGGACCAAAAATAAAATCCACCTTAGCAGCCATATGACCGCGCGCCAAATAGACATCTTTGGAATCATTGAAGTACACTGAGGCATTCATGCCGAGTATACGACTGAATGTAGCCATTTGTTGCTTTTTTGTATAGAAATCATTCACCTTTTTGCCAGCATAAAAATCACCCGTAATGAAATTAGGACGTGTGACACCATGTTGATAACCGGCGCTTGAAGGGTTAAGCACATAATGTACATAGCGTGTCACTTCATTCACTTCATCATGACAAACATCCATTGCTTGCAAGAAACCACCTTCGAGTACGAAACCAATTTCCAACAAATCAGTGCCACCATTACATTTACGTCCAGTGCGTCGTGCCGTGTGCGCTGGCCATGCAGTGCAGCTAAAATTCGAGAATGGATAAATTAAACCATCGACAAGAAAATATTGTTTCTGCAAACACTGTGCGGTAATCTTGGTGCGGTTGAGAAATGGTGCGGCAAAGGAGTCGCTGCAATACATGTCGATGTAGGCGCCATTTGACAGCTCAACCACACCAGCTGTGTTCGGTATGAGCCATTCGAATTGTTTGTGTGGCATGAAGATGGGTTCGGGATCGGTAAGATCGCCATTGATGTTGAATGCACAATCGCCTTGCACCACTACTCTGCTAGCTTTGTTTGTGGTTTCATTTGTCAAGTTGTCAGCTGTGCTGATGTGTGGCTTCTTTGAGTCGGAATATGCTTCTACTTCTATTGGGCTACTGGTGGAATTTCGAGTACTTCAGCTAATTTTCGTTCCTTTGATGAGAATATGCCACCTTGCGCAGCCGCTAGTAAGCCAAAAACTATGAAGCCACTTATTAGCGTGTTCTTGTAGAACTTCATTTTGGCTTTTATGTTCGACTACTAAAATTTGTATTGACGCTTTTAACATTTTTGATATACCAAGTCAGTTATTGTAAAGATTAGGCAAACATTCTTATCGCTGATAAGTCGTTTAAAAAGTCTTGTATAATTGTTGGCGATAGCTGGTGTCCGATACGAGAATGGTTAATACAGATATGGACTACTGGACTTTGTTTGTTCAATTGGTCGGAAGAGATTAAGACTTTTATAGAACAAAATTTGAGATTTTGCAGACTAATACTGAAACTGATTTGAAAAATTAAATTGAGAACAAGGCAGTTCAAATAACCTGGAAATAATCCAATAATGATCAGAAAATGGTTTTAAAATTTTTGTTTATTTGGAATTGAATTATGAAATATTGACAAACTTCATTTATTGGTGAGCACTCTTACAATAAAGAGAATGGCTGAAAATATCTGTGCTAAATAGTTGACTCGTGACCAAAAAGTGGTTATTTTTACTTTCGAAAAAGGAGTCGGCACTCGCAAGATAGCAAGAAAAGTAGGATACAGCCATCCAACAGTATTAAATCTATTAAAGTAAAAAAACCACGACCATCGTTTGGAGCGTCCGAATGGGACTGGAATCAGGAGGAAAATGTCCTCCCAATAGACAATATTATCCATATGATAAGTTTGAAAGATCGCTTCAGAAACTCCATCCAAATAAGAAGTGATCTGGAAGAGCAACACCAAGTAGCAATTAGTGCAAGAAATGTACGAAGGAGAATCCAAGAGTATGGTTAAAGTGGAAGGAGGCGAAATCGGTAAGTACGATATGGTTTTCAAGCCCAAAATATTTGCATGGTTTCTATAAAAAATAGTGTCATCTGTCATCATTTTTTCCTTTCAGGTGCAGAAATTGTTTGAAGATCTCAGAATACAACACATGACGTTGCCAGGAAATTCCCCCAATTTAAATCCGATCGCGCATCTATGGCACACTATGAAAACGAAAGTGACTCAACATAGCCCGAACTCTAATGCAGAGCTAAAAAAAAGTTCTTGAAATTGTGTGTGAACAGAAAATTTCACAGGAGGTAATCGGAAATCTCGTTATTTCAATGCCCGCGCGGATCGAAGCAGTTATAGCCGCCAAGGTGGATCAACTAAATATTAAAATTTATATTATAGATAATAGTTATAGATTAAACTTATTAAAAGAATAAAAAAAATTTATAAAATATAGAAGAAACCACCATACCATAATTAAATATATCGCTTACATTTGACACGACAAAATATCTATTTCGTGTTCTTACCAAGGAAAAAAATAAAAATAAGTATTTTTCAGTGAAAAAAAATTTCTCAATAAAATACTATTCCTCATTTTACACTTCTGCGAGTTTTCAGCAAAATTGAATTAGTTAATCTGCGATAATTGAAGAATATATTTAGGGGATTCACAAGACTGTCATATCAAGTCATATCAAGTCATATCGTCATATTGTCATAACTGTTATAACAGTCATAAACATTTTGTTGCTACCTTCCATGCTGTATGCGTACTAAACAGATACAACTCTGCACGGTATGATTATGGCTCGCTGTATTTGATCAGCTGTTCTGTTTACCTTCTTATTTCACAAATTCTAATTCAGATTCTTATTTTGTAGCTGCGAAATTCAGATTCTCTTGGCATTTTTAATGTTTTCGGGCAATCAGCTGATCAAAATGGAAAATATCACTCAGATTTATGAAGGTGTGCTCACAAGTGTTATATAATTGCGTTGTTTTTGATTTCTGCATCCTAAAATAAAATAAAGAGTACATCAAATTATGCATTAAAGATCCATCTTTCATAATATGTAAAGACATTTTTACACTTTTGCAACGTTCCTAAGTTATTGAAATTAACGTTACTGAATATGCACTCTGCACGCGATTCTGCTGGCAAAAATGACTTAAAAAAAAATCTTTTAAAAAACATTTTTTGTATGTCTGTTGATATGGACCGTTTCTATCACACACATAAATTGACACTTTTTAAAAAAATTTTCAAAACTACTAATTAATAAAACTAATTATTCGTATTTGGGGGCACCCTGTATTTCTTATGCAAACGAAAAACAAAAAAATTGATTTTCAGTTATTTTTTTATGCTGAACACGAATCCGTGGTCAAAAACTTCCCAGCCTAGGATCACTTCACATGGCTTTACTCAGCAGCAAGTTTTTTAATCAGCATTACAGAATTACGGAAACCTTATCAGATGCCTTCCAAGAATCCTTATAAACTGTCTCAACCTGATATCATCAGCTAAGCTATAGACAGTTGAGTACCCCGGGAATACATTAAAGAGATTTGCCGTGGCGAAAAGTTTTGAGATAGGCCTTTAGTTGCTGATATCATTGTTAGTGCCACTCTTGGAAATTTTTGTGACAAAAGCCAGTTTTCAAGCGTCCATAAAAGTACCAGTAGATAGGGAACAGTTAAAAAGGCATACAAATGGATAAACTAGGGAATCGCAATGCTTAAATAAAATCCAGGGTAAATCATCAGCGTCGGTAATTGATGAGGGTTTAAGACGAAAAATTCCACTCAGGGAATCTTCAGTAGACAGTATTCCATAGTGCGGAACTGCTGGAAAATTTGCCATGAAATAAGGCGAGCAAAGAAAAAGAGAAGAGGAAATATTTGAGACCGATTTCTTTGAGTTAACGAAATGTTAAAACGATTTGGGGTTTACTTTAAGGTTTTCTACAAAACTTCAGATGAAATTTCTGTACAAAAATTTGTCTGGACACGTGAACTTTTTTTACATTCCTTAAAGAGATCGAAAAAACGCCGTGTTCAGATTTTTTTTAAACTTGCGAAAATATTTATGTTTCATATTTGCAGTAACTATAATGGAAAGGTGAGTAAACTCCACACGTTAAAAACGGTTAAAAAAATGCGTTTCATTGACACTCGGCCTAGAGCCATTACTACCTCTTACTTCAGTCAAGGCCCATTGCTTAAATGAATGCGCTGATTAAACAGAGTGAAGTACTGATACGGCAAAAACAACAATGTCCTAGAGAAATCCAGCAATAGTGCAAAAACCCGCTGTTAGAAGTTAAACCGGCTCAATTTCATTAAACGATTTTATAACAAAACGGTAGACAATAACTTTTTGAGAGTAAGAAAAAAAAACATATATAAAAGAAATTTATTATTATTAGTTATTATTTTTTATTATACTCGTATTTTAATTCCTACAATTTTTTGTGCAGCACATCACTTTCAGAACATTGTAGCAAGTTCCTATAGTACTTCCTCTACACCCAACAGTCCGGTTGTTTGCAAATCTTCCAATGGTAAATCTTTCACCACTTTCGTAAAGTCTTCCACCGAACATGCATACATATAACCATTCTCGGGATTCTCCTTATCCCAATCAATCCAACTGATACCTTTACCAACATCCGCACAAATCACATAGTCCGAGAAAAGCTGCTCCTGCGACAAATGCGGATTATTCACGCCCACTAAAACAATGCCCTTGCGCGTCTCACGTGCGATCAGTACACGGAAGTAGATCTTTGGCACCGGCATCAAACCATTGTTATTCACATCAAAATTCAAATAAAGCTCCTGCGGTACACCACTAACATCTGGGAGCGTGGAAACACCCCAAGTACCGGTATAACAATCCAAAGTCAAAGACTGATCGCGCGCAAAACGACGCACACCATCCTCAACGCGCACCCAATTGCGTCCATTGAACGTTTGCCACTGTGGTGCAACATTGACATAATAGAATGTGGCCTTTTGTGGTGTACCAAAAATGAAATCCACCTTAGCAGCCATATGACCGCGCGCCAAATACAAACTGGTCGATTGGTTAATGTACACTGAGGCATCCATACCAAGTATACGACTGATTGTAGGAACTTGTTGCTTCAGAAAGATATGAGTCATGTTTTTGCCAGCAAAGAAATCGCCCTCAATGAAATCAGGCCGTGTCACATTATGTTGATAACCGGCGCTTGAAGGGTTAAGCACATAATGTACATAGCGTGTCACTTCATTCACTTCATCATGACAAACATCCATTGCTTGCAAGAAACCACCGTCGAGTACGAAACCAATTTCCAACAAATCAGTGCCACCATTACATTTACGTCCAGTGCGTCGTGCCGTGTGCGCTGGCCATGCAGTGCAGCTGAAGTTCGAGAATGGATAAATTAAACCATCGACAAGAAAATATTGTTTCTGCAAACACTGTGCGGTAATCTTGGTGCGGTTGAGAAATGGTGCGGCAAAGGATTCACTGCAATACATGTCGATGTAGGCGCCATTTGACAGCTCAACCAAGCCAGCTGTGTTCGGTACGAGCCATTCAAATCGATTGTGTGGCATGAAGATGGGTTCGGGATCAGTGAGATCGCCATTGATGTTGAATGCGCAGTCGCCTTGCTCTCCTATGCGGCTCGCTTTATTTGTGGATTCATTTGATTCTTCATCAATTCGGCTACTGGGTCCATCTTCTATGGCTACTGGTGGAACTTCGAGCACTTCAGCTAATTTTCTTTCCTTTGATGGGAATATGCCACCTTGCGCAGTCGCCAATAAGGCAGTAACTATAAAGCTAGCCACTAGCATTTGATTGCTCAACTTCATGCTGGCTTTTACATTCGACTACTAAAGTTTTTTTTGACTACCAACATTTTTATATACCAAATCCATTCTGGTAAAGATTGAACAAACATTCTTATCACTGATAAGTCCTGGTAGCCGATATCAGAACGGATAACACCAGAAGTTTTTTTATGGCTAATTAAAACTGTGTTGGAATAGATTAAGTCTCGTCTTTTTCGTCCAACATCAATATTTTGAAGAACCATGACTTCAAATGAGCTCAAAGTTTCTTATTCTCTTTATAATGTAGAAACTGTTGGGCATTAGTAACTCTCAATCCACTATATTGTGTTCATAAAGTTTTCATTCAATTTGCTCTCCCATCGTTGACTTTTTCTGATTTTACCAACGTATTATTCTTCAAGAAATGTGCGTATAGCACACACGCCAAGGAAAGTTTTTTTTTTTTATTTAATCAATATTTGTTATAATTTATATTACTTACATATATCATAAAACTTGCCGATTTGAAAATTAATCTACATATCTTCTTTATATATGTATATATAAAATTCAAGTTATGTATGTAGGTATACATAGATGGACTTGGGTCCTAAACGAATAAGCCGATTGTAACCAAATTTTAAAAACGTACTGGATATCTTCCAGTGATAGTCATAGGCTGGAAAATACTTTTTTATTAATATAGGGGGCATGGCAACTCCCATACAAATGGACTTTTTCATAGCCCATATCTCTGGAAGTATTTAGGTTGGCCCACTGAAATCCCTAAAACCTGCATGAAAACTATGGATAACGAAAAAAGGGGAGTAACACCTCTCATACGAATGGAATTTTGTTACTCTAATGAAATTAAAAAAAAATATAATTTGTGTAATCATCATATATATTATTTCTGTAAGGTCTTTTTGTGTTTGCTCCTAATTTTTTGCTCTCATTTCGAACCAATATTAATAAGAAAGGTGTCGTTTTAAAGGTGTGGGTTACCTCTACATGCGAAATCATTTATGAATTACAGCAGTGATTTTGTTTAAGCGTTTTTATAAAAATTAATGTGTTTAAATAAACCATTGTGAATGCACAAAATAATCAATTTGTACTGCAACGCCATTGTGAATCAGAGACTTTATCTACTGGGTTGTAGATGTCGCTGAGGGTAGTGGTGAAATTCTTTGAGCAAGGCGCGCACGGGCCCATCTAGTAAACATACATAAATGCTCAAGTTAAAAAAGTTTACGCTTTAGTAGCCAAACTCTACATCTAAGGTATAAATAATTATATTACCATATGTGGATAGGTCTTTTCAAGTGATGGTGTCGCAAATTAAAAATATAAAAAATTTAAAAAATTCTATTATAATATCGCAAAATCACCCTGCAACAAAATCATTTGACTAATCCCGAAGGAGAGCGATTCGCTTTTAATTCCTTTAATATACTGTTGACTATAATTCAGTATGTATAATTAAATTTTTGTTTGTGAAGCATACGCTTTTGGGTAGAAAGTGGACTGGCCCTTTTTTCGGGTTTAAATCAGTACATTTTGATTTCATACAAACAACTAAATAGATTATTAAAAAAAAAAATAAAAACTTGAATAAAGAAAGTTATTTAACGAATAATTTATTACATTTTACTACTTGCCACACCACCAATTTTTCAAAAATGCTATTTCTAAAAGTCATGCTATGTTTGTATTCGCATATGAGGGGGTCGGATTTAATACACATCGGTTTTGATATGAAATTCCATATATATTAAATATAAAAAAAAAGTATGGCAACCCTAATACCAATTTACGCATAGATTTATGAACAAAAAGTTTGCTTAACATAACTCCTCTACCGCTTCTTATTATAATAAAGTAAATAAACGCTATGAAAGCCAGCTCTTGCTTAACCCGCTAGCGAAATGTTGCACCTCAGCTAAACCGGTTTTGAAGATTCACCATGGAATTCTAATGCATCTTCTTCTTAGTTGTATCAATCGAACGAATCAAGTGGCATTCACCGTTTAATTGTGCTCAACTCAGTCAGCTGTTAAAGCTGCTTTAGACAACAACAGTGCAAACGATTAAGTGATAAAATGTGTAAATATATAAACAATGCAAACGCGCTACCAATGTCAATAACAAAAATCACAAACATTTTTATTTTATTTACGATTTACGAGTGTGTTACTGGCAGAGAGGCAATACGGCCAATTGATGACGTCGAGATTATACTACAAAGCGAGGGCACAGGTGGTGAAGTGCTGATTAATCCAATAGCGAACGATGGTATGTATGTTAAATGTATATATGTATATGTACATATGTATATACGAGTATATGTGGGTATGTGGTAAATAAATTGGAAAGTGATTTTATTTAGAACAGAATGGAAGAGAAAGTGAGTGAGAGAGCAAGTGATAAATGTGTGAGAGAGGTAGTCTAAACAATTTTTAAAAAACGAAAATTCCATGAGAACTACCAGCTGTGAAGAATTAAAAAAAAAAACCTGAGGAAACAGCTACCGTACTGAGTAATCTAAAAAAACAGAGCTCCAAAATAAAATTGTTAATGAAAAATGTTAATTGTTTATGTTTAGAGAAATCTTAATAAATGTAGCGCTATCACTGAGAGAAACTTTTTTATGAGGTAATAACGAGTGAATCATTTAATTTCAAGAAGTAATATTTTTTTTAAGAATTAAAATTTTAATTTTGTCTATATTAAAAAAAAAAAATATATTAACGAAGTAAACGCCCATCTTTGCGCATTATTATTACTTTTTTTTTTTAAATAAAGTGAGCGCTCTGGTTAAAACCTAAAAAAAAAATTTTCTCATACAACCAATTCTTTGCTGCCCGCTGTTTTCTCTCCTTCAATAACCTTTTTTTTAAGTATGTGACCCGGTCTATGAAAAGGTGGGTTATGACTCAAAAAATTTGCGAGAAACAGCTGTTAAGGATAAACAATGTCATATACACAGAAATGACGACATGGGGAAACATTTTTAAGCAAGATAGGACTTTCTAGTTTTCACCACGTGAAAGAGTGTCTCAAAAACTATCGAAAACAGAAAAAAAGTGGAAAAAATTTGTTTGAGTCATAAGCAACCTTTTCATAGACCGGGTCACATATAGTCATACATACATATATCATAATCATTAGTCGCTTGGCTGTTATTCGGGTACACTGCAAATGAGTAGCTACAATCCGATTCAAATCTATAACCTGTTATTGAATTTAACGGGTAACATTAGATAAGCTACGTCAAAAGTAGCTGGTTACGAAGCAAAATTTGTATTTATCTGATAAACTTACAATCATGAACGATTGTGATTATAGATTGCACCTACGACTATGATTACTTTAGTGGTAGTTTCATACTCCTTAAGCCTTATAAAGGTAAAGTAATTTTTTTTTAAATTTATTTTGATATTTTATTAATTTTAGTACTTGGCACTATATGCGTTTGATATCCATATTGAAATATGCGATTTATTTAGACAGTTGATCGGGGGTGATCTATTAGAATGGAGTTAGCGGGGCACCTGTTACACCTTGCATGTATTAACTGGGGGCGAGCACTTTTGGCTCTGAGGCATTGTGTGGGACTGGCTTCCTCATTTTCGTTGTGAAAAACCATTATTTGGGACTACAAAACATAATCTATATATTTTGGAGTATTACATAAGGTGGTTGCGAATTATAAGAGAAGGGAGCACAAATGAAATAAACGAAAGAAATGGCTTCTGTCGCTTAAACGGTGGATTTTGGATCACTACAAAATCTGGATATCTTAAATGGGTTTCGAAAGAAAGAGGGACAGGAACAATCGGAGGGGTAGCTATGCAGCGAAAAAGTGTTGTAGAATGAGGTCAAATGAATAGGAAAATAAGTGGGAGAGCGAGTGTTAGCGCGAGTGAGAGAGGAAAAGTGGAAAAAGAAGAGGTACAAGTTTAGTTAGAATAAGAGGTGGTGGTTAAAGCAGAGGGAAGGGCTAAATGTATATTTATGGGAGATTAAAGAGTAAGGGGAGAGGTGAAGGTAGAGCTCGGGGAAAATGTAGAGGGAGAAGAAATGGGATATGCTTAAAAGTTTCGGAGTCATCTTTTTATAACCTGCATAAACATTAAATGGTATTATTAGTATGAGAAGAAGAAGAGATAGACAATCCAGTAAGTACACCGAAATGATTCGGGCGATGAGCTGAGTCAATTTTGCCATGTCCGTCTGCTTGTCTGGTTGTTTGAACTCAACGTAGTCCATCACCATTGTGGGAATACCTCGGTAAATTCCAGTATGGTGTCGCCATTTTGTAATATATTTATTATTTGTAGGAACCAACACCATTACGAATACAACCCAGAGTGCCCATACAATATGTTGTTCCGGTAAATGTGATCTTTGAATTAATAGTTTTGCAGAGCTCGTACTAATTGTAAGTAAGGATCGGACACCTAAAAATGTAATGCCGAAACCAACTCTTCCTTACTTGTTGAACCCTAACTGACGCCAATCGGAAAGACCAAAGGAGACTCTTGCCTACTCCACTTATACCTTTACACTCAGGGCCGTCCCCGATCCTCTGCTGCCATCATATGACGTGGATAAATCACCATCTAGGTCGCACCGTCGTGGTTCTTTCGGGTTAGATGACATAGACCGCTTACCGGATCGCATCTGTCCAGCTCGTAAATAACTTTCCTTTGATTAATACGTTTGACAGCACTGGAAGGACAAGAAGTCGACTGGAAAACATTTATTTAAAATGCTCCAAAAACTGGTCCAACTTATTTTAACAATGTGTGGTATTCTCACTCGTAGAACAGGGCAGGTTTTATGAGAAATTATAAGCGTTATCGTTCTTCGTTGCGCAGTCCAAAGCAGCACTACTTAGCCGGAGTCCAAGGTAGAAGTCCGTGGCACCTTTTGGCTAGATCGATTCGCCCTTGAATTTCTCGGTTTATAAACCCACATCAATTTTCTTAAACCAAGTTTGGTTCAACCAATCCTAAAATTAAATTTTTCTTTTTCCAGGTCCACCATGTTCCATTGATCTTCAACAGGACTTACCAAAACCTAATCTGCCACAACCGCTGTACATCAAACCCGACACCTCCGAATGGTGGCTACCAAACGCAAATGGCCTACTTGAGGTGCCGCGCGGTCAAAGCATAGAACTACACTGCACTAACTACTTTAGGAATACGACCAACGAAGATGATTCACCAGGAAACATCATATCATACAGAACACGTACAATCCGTCCCATCTGCAGGCAGGGCACAACATTTCAACTAAATGGCAAAAAATATGAATTCCAACACTTCACCTGCAACGCAAATGAAAAATACACTGCGCAGCGCACAACCGAAAAATGCGCCAACAATGCGGGTCAACTCTATCGCATCGGCTATAATTTGACAAGTGCGCGCTTCCTTGAAACTATGCAGATTTGTCATAACGAGGCCGAAGTACGCACCTATTATGTATGTCACCGATTGAACGCCAGCAATGCGCACACCCAAAGACGTGTAAAACGTTTGAAATTTTCCAAAGCCGGACACTTTGGCGCGCTCAACATGAACTCGTTGTATACAATAAAAAATCAACAACAACAAGCTTCACAACTGCTGGGCAATGAACAAAAAGCTTTGACATATTTCGCAGGCAAATCAAATTTCTTAACACGTGGACATCTTGCTGCCAAAGCGGACATGATCTATGCAACACAACAACGCACCACGTTTACCTTCTTAAATGCTGCACCACAATGGAATTCATTCAATGCTGGTCAATGGCAAAAGCTCGAGTCTGAAGTGCGCGCATTTGTGGCTAAAGCTCAATTAGAAGTGCTCTGTTATACTGGCACTTGGGGTATTATGCAGTTGAATGCCGCGAATAACACCAGTCGTAGGTCCTACTATTTAACTACTGATGAGAATAATAATGGTTTGTTGCCAGTGCCGGCGCTTTATTATCGTGTTGTTGTTGTTATGCGTGAGGCAGGCATTAACTATGACAATCCGTCTTATGGCATCGCTTTGGTGGGTGTAAATAATCCGCTTGCTACATTGAGTGAGATACTCAGTGAGTATGTGTTGTGTGAGGATGTGAGTGAGCAAGTGCCATGGTTGCATTGGATGCAGAATAAGGCGGAAAACTTGAAGAAGGGCTATTTGTATGCATGTCGAGTTGAGGAGTTTGTGAAGGTGGTGACAAGTCTGCCGCCTGAACTAAGTAATATTACAGCGTTGTTGGTGTAGTGCTATTATTTTTTACTGAAAAGTAGGTACTATTTAAAAACGAATATTATAATAAAAAATTTTTGGAATATTTATTTAAACAAAAGTGTATGTAAAATAAGTTTTGAAAAGAGGTATAACTAGAAAAATTATCTCTACCTCAAAAATGGACGTTTCGAAAAATTTGAGTGATGAGTGACGAAAAAATATCAAATTTAATTTAATTTATTATTCAAAGAAATATTAAAAAAATTGTAAATAAAGAATAAAATTTAATTTTTTATTTAAGCTTTTGGAAATCGAAAAATAATACATGAAAATTATACCCATATGCGTATATATGTACATGTGATACGTATATGTATATGGATGCTTTTTAAAATATTTCTGTATAAATTGAAATTCACTGATTTGATTTGATTCAAGTTAGGGGCCATTGCTGGACCAAAAATGTGCTTTCGGCGGGAGTCCTTCGATGTTTTTGGCATAATTTTAGAGCTTATTTTGGCACTTTTTCAACCTCACTTTGGGACTTTTTCTAGATTGTTTTGTGTCCAGGTTATTTCAATATTGTTTTCGGAACTTTTTTCCGAGGTAATTTTTTGGAAACTCACTCAGCGTGATCATTAAAACAATTCCATATCGCCCGCTGAGTGGAAGATCAATCTATTTCAAAATATTAAAAAAAAAACGCCCTATCACAGAATTTGGTTGAAGAACGCCCTATCTGAATTTTTTTTTCATTAACATCCTTGTCCAAAATGATTCAAAACTGCCCTATTTGAACAAAAATTTCATACATTTTTGGTTGCGATTGGGATTTTTGAATCAAAGTTTGAAATGGGGAATTATTGATAAAAAATCTCAGATAGGGCATTTTTAAAAATATTTTGAAATAGGGTGATATTCCACTCAGCAGTCGAAATGGTCCTCAAATGATCCATGAAACTGTTTCGAAGTTACCCGAAGAATCAAGGAGCCCCTAAGAAGTCTCCCAAAAAGTCTGGTTTTATCCAGCAACGATCCCGAGCTCGAATCAAATCAATTAAGTGGATTCAAGTTTATACAGAAATATCCCAAAAAGACTTATATTTCTAGTTATATTTACTTCCCTTTCTTCTATTTCTCCCTTTTCGTTTACTCTTATTTTTATTCTTTTTTGGATTTTACTTTTATTCATCTTTCTTCTTTTTTCTTTTCCGTTTTCTATTCCTTTATTTTCTTTATACTTTCATTTAAATTTTTTTTACTTTGTTTGTTTCTGTTTTCGTTTCCTGTTCTATTATCATTTGTTTTTTCCCTTTATCTTAAGCGTAGCCTTTGCCGTAGTCTTCTCCTTAACGATCACCTTCACCTCTCACTCTTTTTTTATCTGTCATTTCCCTCTACTTTTTCTTTTCCCGTATTATTCTTTTCAGACAGAGGTCTATCAGCGAGGTAACACTGCCATAGTTCCTTTCATAATAATTCCTGATGTTCAACCTTTTACTATCCAGATTGGTCTATCATATTCCTAGTATACGTTCGGTATGCAGGGAACCGCCAGGCCATACCAGTTAAATCACAAAAAAATTCATCCAGCGTCACATTTCCTTTGGTCAGCTCCTCTTTACTTATCGCTCACATTTAAATAGTAGACGCAGCGTAGCCAACAAAGTCCAAAAAATAAATTTCCAAATAAACCTCTGTCAATTTGTTTAGTTGACCCAATTGAAGTCTTCATTGAGTTATTCAAAACTCGTCATTTGATGAGTTCATAACGACTTTGATGTGCCAAAAACTAATTATGAAAATATTTCTCTATGTATTTTATTTATCAAATATTTACGATTTTCCAAATGCCAACAAACATGTGAAATGTGCATGAGAATGCGTTGTGGGGTTAAAAATAGAAAAGCTTTGAGAATTAACAAATGGCATCATGCTGTGGGAGATGAGTTTTGGCAAAATATTGATTGATTGCAAATAATTTAAATTAGATAAACAATGCAAAAAATATCACGCGGGTTGTGTGAAGCTTAGAGGAGATAAATTAGTTTTTGAATATCTAACTGAATGTCAGTTTAAATTATTTAAAGTTCAACCAAAGCCGAGAGTGTAGCTGGAGCCGGCGGCTGAAATGATAGAATTTGACAATTTATGACTTTTAATAAATTTTTGATTATGGGCGTGAGGTTGAACGAACTTTGAAAATTGTTAAAAGGCATATTTTGATTATAGCGAATGAGCCGATATGCACGGAAAAGTTGGAGTTATGGGAAAAGAGGAGTGACGCCGCTCATACAAAGTTGATTAAACAGACCCTATTATTTTTAAAAGAGTTAATGGTAGGTATCTCTTAAATTGATATGAAGATATTCGAAAAAAATGTGAGCTATCAGCAGAAGAGGGCGTGGCACCTTTCACTCAAATTTAATTTTTCAAGCTGATTGCCTCAAATCAAAAGTCAAGCGTTTTCTAAGTTTAAAATTTTATTTTTATAAAAAATTATGGACTATTGGAATTTTGGAAAGTCGCTTAGTTTTGATTAAAAAATCGATAATTTAAAAAACAAAAAAAAAAAATTGGCAAAAGTAAAACATACATTATTCCTCAATAAAGAAAAAAGAAACTCCGATTCTAATGTAAGTTAATCGCTTCTATGACTTCGGAAGAAAGTCTCTATCGGCTTGAAATCGATGGTTTTTAAGCCAATAAAAGAAAAAGAAACTGGGTCAAGATAACCCTGCAAGGCTAGGCTAATAAACTACAATTTGAATTGTGACACCCTGCAGTGCATGCATTCAAGAGCTACAGTTAAGCTCACGACAACTTCGCGCACTCAGTAGAGCCGCCGACACTGTTAATCGTAGCCAGTGATCAATCCAATAACAACAACTAAAGCTAGAATGGACGACAGGTTTTTACAAACAACAGTGGCGCTATGCTGTGAATACTTGCTTTTCATTTGTCCACCACCAACTCCTCGCACTCACCAGTCCCTGCCAACCATGATCGGATAAAAATCTGGATAATCATTGAGTCGCGCTTACCACAAAAGTGGATAAAAAATGGGCAATTTTGTTCGGCGAGGTTTACTTTTTACCCATGTTGAAAAGATTTTTGCCTGTAAGTGTGAGGCATACTTTTAGGCACTTGTCGTTTTCTCTACAAAGTGAGAGTCGATTAAACGAGTCGTAACATGCATAACATGTCTGCTCACACAACAATGGCTACCCTACCAACCATGGCTAACCATGGTGAAACTCTGATTCCAAAAATTCACAAATTTTTACTAACACCAACGCATATTTTTTAGAATTTGTATGGAAAACGACAAGTGCCTAAAAGTATGCCTCACACTTACAGGCAAAAATCTTTTCAACATGGGTAAAAAGTGAACCTCTCTGAACAAAATTACCCACTTTTTTATCCTCTTTTTTGGTAAACGCGACTCGATGATTATCCAGATTTTTATCCGATCATGGTTGGCAGGGTATGTATGTAGGTGAATATGTGTCTGACATCTGTGTTGGTGTATTTTTCAAACTGATTTTCTTGAATTAAAATTAATTTCTTTTTAAATTATTTTGTTGGACTGCCCCTCAGCTTGGCCATACTTGTCCATATATACATAAATGTTTATACCTTAGATGTATAGTTTGGCCGTAATGTGGGACAATATAATAGATAGAAGATAGCTAGATGCCACTCTTCTTTGAAAACAAAAATTTATTCATTGCAATCACCTGCCATTCTCAACACTAAATAACCGAAATGCTTATAAAGACAACGCAAGCAAGCAAGCAAGCAAAGTAACATGAAAATATGTAAGAAAATATTGATGTCTGTGAAAATAATCAAATACGACTAAGCATGCGAATTTCTAGTTTTCTTATTTGGAGGAATTTTTTACTTAAATATCTATGTCTTTGTTGTAACCAACAACATGTCGTAGCGGTGACCAAGTATTTATGCTCACGCACAGTGGTCGTATATCATACAAAAGCTTGTAAATGTGCACACAATTTCTCAAGTACGCATTCACCCAAAACACGCACGCAGTCAACGTGTTGGCACGCAAGCAAAAGCCACTAACATACCAGTTGAGCAGGTCGTTTAGGGTCACAAGAGCGCAGCAGTCTTACCATGCAGACTGCAGATGTAGAGAAAAGCAAGTGAGAGACGTGGAGTAGCTGCAGCAACTATGAAGATGCTAAGGAATGCGGCTTTTGTGAGCCAAAATGAAAAATGTGCTGTCTTATAAATATATATCCGACAGTCAAAGTAACTAGAGGGAGAGTACTTTGAACCTAGTACTTATCTAATCGAACTCTGATTGTTAAGCCAAAATTGGTTAAATGCGTCCCAGTATAATAGGTACAAATTTGGTGCACTTTGGAGGGGCCAGTTTCGCGGCGCTGATGCTGAAAGCTTCAAAATAAATTTTTGGAAATTTTTTAATACATATTTTCTTATTTTTTGGACTAGCTTGGGACTAGTTGAAAAATGCAGATGTTGACTGCGTGCTCCTCATAAAAGGATGGTGTCGCTTTACAGAGCTTTCGGAAAATATTTAAACTATCAGCGCAAACTTTTAATAGATAGCAAAATATAAGGGACTCTCATTAAAGGATCTAGAAAAGTAGAGCAACCGCATGGACACATCGGCAGAAGCAAACAGCTAAGCTCAAGAAGAACTAAAGCTTTCTTGTTATCTTAGTGTAGCTGCAGAAATAAGCACTCAAAACTATGCGTGTCCTAGAAGCCAACTATGGTACTGTCCGGGTGATTTTAAACGACCTACTTCTAAGGTCACATAGATTTCAATTGAAAGACGTTTTTTACATAAGAAATACTCAACCGCCATTATTATTTCGGAACACCTTTTGAAGCTCAAAAAAGATATACGACACTTATCCTTATAAGAGGTTATTCCTCGACGCCTTTGTTTGCTTACATCCTTACAGCTATCTTCGTTTCATCTTCCTATACAGCAGTTACTTCACCGTGGAGCCTATTCACCCATTGTACTCGTGCTCATCTGCGCCAGCTACTCAGTCAACTCAGCACACCCGTGGTTTTTGTTTAACTTTACATTCGCATTTGTACTTGCACATCGTAGATTTCTGCTTTATTTGCATTCGCATTTGTCGTGTGTTGATAAACATTGTCTTTATTGTCCTTCGTTGTATGCGTGTATGTGTGTGTGCTTGTCTGTTTGTTTGCGTGTCTCACTAACATCTTTAGGTATTATCATTTGTGTCTGTGGCTGCCACTACAAAGTGCATTGTGAGGCGATTCTATACTACGCTGGCGTCCTCACTGTTCGCCTATTTGTGTGGATGTCCTGCGGCGCATACTTCTTTTTTGTTGTTGCTATTCATTTGCAGTTGCACTCATTTGCACACAAATGTCGACAAATGCCTATGCGTTTTTTGTATATATATATATGTATGTGTGTGTATGTATGAATTCTTTCTTTCTCCATCTTCTACTGTGCGTATTTGCTTAGCAATGCGTCTGAATTTGCACAAGGACATTTCTCATTTTTTTCTTAAATGTGTGTGACAGTAACGCGCACCCTAAAGCTGTCACCTACAAATATGGGCTCTGTAGGAAAAGTCCGTAACTAGTGAGATGATTTTCTGGTTCAGAACTATATAAAAAGTGTCGAGTAAGAATTTCAAAAGCTATCAACTTTATTTAAGGAAGCTTGGATAGTATTTAGTTTTTCAATTGTGTTTCAGAGCTTTAGATAAGCTCAGATTTATGTATTTCAGTTAACGATAAGTCTATTTTAGAAAATCTGAATTTAATTTCAGAAAAGCTCAAATTTATTTTAGAAAAACTCGATAAAAAGAAAAGAATGGAAAAGCTCAAATTTATTTCAGAAAATCTAAAGTTTATTTCATAAAAGCTCATTTTATTTCAGGAAAACTCAATTTCATTTCAGAAAAGCTCAAATTTATTTTAGAAAAACTCAATAAAATTTCAATTTTATTTAAGGAAAGCTTAAATATATTTCAGAGAAAGTCCAATTTGTTCAAGGAGATCTAAAGTTTATTTTGGAAAATTAAAATTTTATTTCAGAAAAGCTCAAATTTATTTCAGAAAATCTGAGTTTATTTCAGAAAATCTGAATTTTATTTCGGAAAAGCTCATTTTATTTCAGGAAAGCTCAATTTCATTTCAGAAAGCAAAAATTTATTTCAGAAAAACTAAGCCTTTTTCAGAAAATTAAAACTTTATTTCAGGAATTTATTTCAGAAAATCCCTAAATTTAGTTCAGAAGTTCTAAATTTATTTCAGAAAAGCTGACATTTATTTTAGAAAAACTCAAATTTATTTGATAAAATCTCAATTTTATTTCAGGAAAGCTTAAATATATTTCAGAAAAACTTAAATTTGTTTCATTAAATCTAAAGTTTTTTTCAGAAAAGCTCAAATTTATTACACAAAAGCTCATTTTTTTTTTTAGAAAATATCAAATCCTCTTGAGCAAATCTTAATTAGTTTTTGGAAAAACTCAAATTTCTTTCAGAAAATCTAAAGTTTCTTTCAGAAAAGCTCAATTTTATTTCAGAAAAGCTCAATTTTTTTTTTATAAAATATCAAATCCTTTTGAGCAAATCTCACTTTTTTTCCTAAAAACTCAAATTTGTTTCAGAAAATCTAAAGTTTTTTTCAGAAAAGCTCAATTTTATTTCAGAAAAGCTGAAATTTATTAAAAAAAAAACACAAAGTTATTTCAGAAAACATGAAGTTTATTAAAAACAATATCAACTCTTTTTGTGAAAATTTTAAATGCATACAAAGGAGATCGAGAACGAACTAATGTAGCGCTAGAGACTTTCCCTACAGGCCCTGCAAACTTTTTCACTTGCATCACACATGCACACCCTTACATATGTACATGAGCACGTACCTTGGCTTTGTTTTGCACGTTGCTTATTTGCTTATTTCTTTACATTCCTCACACAACGTGCTAACTTTCGTTTCGTATTTTCAGTTCTTGTTGTTGTTGCCATTTCTGTATAAAAACACCTCTGCAGTTTATGCTTTGCTCGTTATTTATGCAGTAGCTGCAAGAATTTTAATTTTTAATTTCAATTGTTTAACTTTTTTTTTTTGTTGAATGCTCAGACTATGGCGACGTTATGTGTGAGCCTGAGGAAATGATTTTTTTGAGTTTTGTTTTCATTTTGTTTTCTTAAATTAAGCTTAAATATATTTAGATATAAGATCTTGTGAAATTTTTCCATTTTGCAGCTTTATTTGCTGAGCATTACAAATATGATTGTGGGTTGCTTACCCAGGTAAAAGCCGCTTTCAATGGAAAAAGCCATTAGAGCTCAGACGAGTCTCCTCATTTTCCGTCTCCATAACACGAAATATTTTAAAAGCTATACATTATTAGGGGGACATCCATCTACCATGTTGAAAAGCTAATATTGCTGACCTTCAAGCTTTGTGGTTAGAAGAAAATTATGTCCGATGGCAGAGAGCACCAGCAAGAATTTTTTTTTTTTTTTCAAATTAGTCGAAAACTAGTTACGCCGAATTTTCTATGAGATATATTTAAAAATACATTTTTTCGCTATTTGAAATCAAATATAAGCCCACTTACCTCTTAAATTTTTGTTGTACATCCAACTCAACATCATCTTGCTATCCTTTAATATTTCATAATAACCTAACATTTTGTTACATTCACCTACAACCACCCACCCATTTAGCATATACATAAATACATTTTCAAGTATCTGCCAATACGGAAAAGGGAAACAAGCTCGACTGAAAAGAATAAATGAAATGGAAAAGATAGCTAATAACTGTGAGTAAATCTGCCGTCCTAATTGGGTGAGCACATCAAAGGCTCGCAAAATATTTTTTATCTTATTTTGCGCTTGAATGTAAGCAAATAATTGAATTATGAATGTTATTTGGAAATAATTACACTTAGATACATTAAAGGAAAATGGAAATAATCTTGTTTGGCGCACTTCCAAGAAATGCAACAAAATGCTGAAATGGGTTTTTTGGAAGAAATGAAATTTTAAGCTTTTTTTTTTACTGTAGATACTTTATTTGAGAATGAAATTTTTGTTCGCGTTGCTCCTTGTTAAAATATTAAAAGCAAGAAGTGCAAGGGACAGCTTAACTTAACTGTTATAATTTTCAGAAGAGAAAATGCAACCGTAACTTTTAAAATGCCAACTTCAGTTTTTGAAACCCAAACTGAAACTGTAAGCGGCATAAATCGTTTAAACCATTTTAGTTTTCAAAACCAATAATTAACAAAAACCGTTTGAACCGGCTTAGTTTTGAAACCCGATAATTTAACCTCAACCGTTTGAACCATTTCAATTTTCAAAACCAATTATTTACCTTAACCGATTGAAACGGGTCTGTTGTGAAACCCGATAGTTTAACCTCAACTGTTTGAACCATTTCAATTTTCAAAACCAATTATTAACCTTAACCGATTGAAACCTGTTTGTTGGGAAACCCGATAATTCAACCTCAACCGTTTTAAGGCTTTCAATTTTCAAAACCAATTATTTACCTTAACCGATTGAAACGGGTTTGTTGGGAAACCCGATAATTTAACCTCAACCATTTTAAGCCTTTCAGTTTTCAAAACCAATTATTTACCTTAACCGATTGAAACCGGTTTGTTCGGAAACCCGATAATTTAACCTCAACCGTTTGAACCATTTCAGTTTACAAGACCAATTATTTACCTTAACCGATTGAAACGGGTTTGTTGTGAAACCCGATAATTCAACCTCAACCGTTTGAACCATTTCAATTTTCAAAACCAATTATTTACCTTAACCGATTGAAACGGGTCTGTTGTGAAACCCGATAATTTAACCTCAACTGTTTGAACCATTTCAATTTTCAAAACCAATTATTAACCTTAACCGATTGAAACCTGTTTGTTGGGAAACCCGATAATTCAACCTCAACCGTTTTAAGGCTTTCAATTTTCAAAACCAATTATTTACCTTAACCGATTGAAACGGGTTTGTTGGGAAACCCGATAATTTAACCTCAACCATTTTAAGCCTTTCAGTTTTCAAAACCAATTATTTACCTTAACCGATTGAAACCGGTTTGTACGGAAACCCGATAATTTAACCTCAACCGTTTGAACCATTTCAGTTTACAAGACCAATTATTTACCTTAACCGATTGAAACGGGTTTGTTGTGAAACCCGATAATTCAACCTCAACCGTTTGAACCATTTCAATTTTCAAAACCAATTATTAACCTTAACCGATTGAAACCTGTTTGTTGGGAAACCCGATAATTCAACCTCAACCGTTTTAAGGCTTTCAATTTTCAAAACCAATTATTTACCTTAACCGATTGAAACGGGTTTGTTGGGAAACCCGATAATTTAACCTCAACAATTTTAAGCCTTTCAGTTTTCAAAACCAATTATTTACCTTAACCGATTGAAACCGGTTTGTTCGGAAACCCGATAATTTAACCTCAACCGTTTGAACCATTTCAGTTTACAAGACCAATTATTTACCTTAACCGATTGAAACGGGTTTGTTGTGAAACCCGATAATTCAACCTCAACCGTTTGAACCATTTCAATTTTCAAAACCAATTATTTACCTTAACCGATTGAAACCGGTTTGTTGGGAAACCTGATAATTCAACCTCAACCGTTTTAAGGCTTTCAGTTTTCAAAATGGATATTGAACCTCAACCGTTTGAACCGGATTTGTTTTGTAACCCGATAACTCAACCTCAACCGTTTGAACCATTTCAGTTTTCAAAACCAATACTTTAACCTCAACCGTTTTAATAGTCTTAGCTCTCGAATTATATAGTTTAACCTCAACCATATCAACCGGGCTGGTTTTCAATACCAAAACTTTAATTTGAACCGTTTAAGCAGTTTCATTTTTAACAAACCGAAAACCGTAACCTTGAAAGCCCGGTTTCAACATGTTTTACTCTTCAGATCGGAAATTGTTTCAGTGATTAAACTTTTGGCACCCATAACCGTTCCAACCGTTTCAGCTTCCATAACCGGGTGAGTCGGAACCCATGGACTCTAATTCCACATACACTAATTTGTCTTCTAAAGCATTACATAATAAGGCCAATATATGTACATATTCATTTGGAGTAGAGACTTCCAGAGGTGCTCTCAATTTCCCAGACTGTCCACATTTCGAAACTTGATGGTAAGGTTAACAAATGGGAGATCAAGAACACGGTCCGACATTTTCAAAGCCATAAATCTAGCTAAAAAGACTCCGTAATACCTTAATTCAAGTCCCCTAAACTCTCCAGGCGTGCTTTTTATTAATCAATTCCTAGAGAAGACGACTTTCGACTACCTTTTCTATGAAACATTTATTAATTTCTAAATCTAAATTTACCTCAGCACAAATTCCAAGCATGGCATAAACAAGTTGGCTTAATCTGCTTACACTTTGTATAACCTAAACCGCTTCGGTGTATTCATTATGAGTTTTCTATTTAAATTTCTATTCAACTTTTATGCTTTTCCGCGAAACGAATTTTTTATTTTATGCAAATTTTAATATTAAATAATTCAAGAGCAAATGTGGGTAGCCGCAACAGCAAAGGCCAGAGAGAGAAGAAAAGTTTTTTGCTTTTTCAATGAATTAATGAAGAACAAATTTTATTTTATATCCTGCTGGGAATAAATATTTATTTAAAAGCATAGAAAGCAGTACAGAGTTATTTTTAAAGCGCATCCAAACTTATATAAATGAGAAATAAATGTTTAACAAGTAAAATTGGCGTGAGCTAGGAAGACGAAGAGCCGGGTGAAGTTGCTCATTTTATATGTAACGTGGAGTCAATTTATAAAGCTAACTTCGAGCTTACGAGTAGTTACCTTCTCAAGGTCACTCAGAATTTTTTGAGTAATTAACCATCCACGATAAGTGGCTCAAATCGAAATAGCACAGGGTGAGTACTTTGCTCCTCTTCAATAAATTTTCAATACATTTGCAATTGAGTTATACCAATAAGAATGCTGCCCCCCATAAATACACTTTTTCGGAAATTTTTTTTCAGAAATCATTTTGCAGAAACCAAAAGTCAGAAGGAACAATTCAGAAAACTTTTTGCAGAAACAAAAATTCAGAAACACATTTACGGCCATGCATTAACCCACTCGTTATCTAAATTTTTATTTTTATAACGATATTATGAACGATTTTTTGGTTAGGTTTGAATGGGTTGTGCTACATTTGATTGGTAAATATTTAAAATTATAACCCATGAGCGGCCATACGTTAACCCATTGACGACCTCAATTTTCTTTTAACTCTGAAATCAAATTTTTCATATCAAAATAGTTTGACATAGGCCTGAGTGTTGATTTTAAGCGTTTTAACCCTTTAAACGACATGCCTTAACTCATTGCTGACCTACATTTTTATTTTTATAATTTCAAAATAATTTTTTATATGAAAAAATTAATTGCTATACACTTCAATAGTAAATATTTGAAGTTTTAAATGTATGCATTAACCCATTGACGACCTTAACTATTTTATTAATAACGAAATAAAATGATTCACCGCAGAGTAGCATTGTTCTATTCTATCTATCTATTACTGCACACTTAAAAATTAAATGTTTACATTGTTAACCCATATTTGGGTCATGTATTAACCCATTAAACGCCTTAATTTTTTTTTATAATTCTGAAATAAATTTTTCTGCCGGTATGTTTAGTGTTATAACACAAGTAATTATTCATTAACCCTTTTGGTGACCAATTGTTTTTCTTTAGAATTCAAAATCAAGTTTTTTAATTTTTGCGCAAAATTTGATTCTGTTCTGCCGTCTCAACTATTTCTGAATTTTTACTTCTGAGTTTTGACTTTCTGAAAAAAGATTTCTGAAAAAAAATTTCTGAAAAAATGTGTTTCTGATTTTTTGTTCTCTTATTTTATGGGGGAACCAATAAGAATAAAGGCGACTTATGGTTTACCCGATCAATCAAACCTACCCAAGTAACTATTTTCAGGAAGCATGTAGTGGGCAGTACTCCTAAAAAATAATATATATGTATATATAATAAGAAAGCTCCGGCCTTGAAAATTTTCCATACCAGAAAGCACAAGCAAAGGCAAAATCATCCCACTGAGATGGAAAAAACAGGTGGCGTATGAATTGGCTTCAGTTGGACTTTTTCCACTAGCGTCAGTTATCGCCAAAGGCAGTTGACTGTTGCGCCAAAAGGATAAGTGGCAATGAATAAAAAAAATATTGATGACATTTCAACCCACAAAAATTTTAAAATGCACAAAATATTTAATAAACTATGTCATTCGTTTTGCTTTTTAATTTAATATACATATGTACACACATAGCCATAAATTTATGTCCACATATGAGCTATTCATATTTTATAACGAACTTAATGTGATTCACTCAAAAAACCATAAACAGTTATTTTTATGAAAACTAAAATTCGATCATAAACTAAAAATTTCCCATTTTGAAATGCACTGGAATGTCTAACAAGCGAGAAATTATGTATAATCGTGGTTGTTGTTGTTGCTTTTTCTCTCGCCACTTCAGCGAAATTGCAGCAATGAACATTATAACCACCACAAAATGACAGTAAAATGACAGAAAATCAAGATGAAGTGGAAGTACAAAGATTGCCATCAAATAACTATGAGTGTGTCTGTATCTTTGAAACGTTAATGTTGAAGCCAAATGCATTTATGAATATCTTAGCGGAGTTGTAGGAAAACAGCAAAGGCGGGGTGGCAGCAATAGCGGAAGGAGATAAACAGAATTGCTTGCTTCATAATACAGCCATAATCGTAGCTTGTTGTTCTCACATTGGGGGAATTCCAAAATTTGAAACTTGTAATTCAGATAAGCAAGGACGTTTCGCTACAGGTAAAAATGACCAATATATTCCCAGTATTTACATTATGGCATCCCGGATTACGCAGATCTATATCAATGATTTTTGGATCACGTTATACAAAACTCACCTCATTTCACTTTCCTCTACTTTCCTTTCTCCTTTATTTAATACATTTTTTCAAACTTTATTTTATTTTAATTTATTTTATTTTATTTTATTTTATTTTATTTTATTTTATTTTATTTTATTTTATTTTATTTTATTTTATTTTATTTTATTTTACTTTATTTTATTTTATTTTATTTTATTTTATTTTATTTTATTTTATTTTATTTTATTTTATTTTATTTTATTTTACTTTATTTTATTTTATTTTATTTTATTTTATTTTATTTTATTTTATTTTATTGAATTGAATTGAATTGAATTGAAGTGAATTGCATTGAATTGAATTGAATTGAATTGAATATAATTGAATTGAAGTTAATTTAATTTAATTTAATTTAATTCAATTCAATTTAATTTAATTTAATTTAATTTAATTTAATTTAATTTAATTTAATTTAATTTAATTTAATTTAATTTAATTTAATTTAATTTAATTTAATTTAATTTAATTTAATTTAATTTAATTTAATTTAATTTAATTTAATTTAATTTAATTTAATTTAATTTAATTTAATTTAATTTAATTTAATTTAATTTAATTTAATTTAATTTAATTTAATTTAATTTAATTTAATTTAATTTAATTTAATTTAATTTAATTTAATTTAATTTAATTTAATTTAATTTAATTTAATTTAATTTAATTTAATTTAATTTAATTTAATTTAATTTTATGTTATTTTATTTAATTTTATATTTATTTAATTTAGTTTAATATAATTTAATTTAATTTAATTTAATTTAATTTATTTTAATTTAATTTAATTTAATTTAATTTAATTTAATTTAATTTAATTTAATTTAATTTAATTTAATTTAATTTAATTTAATTTAATTTAATTTAATTTAATTTAATTTAATTTAATTTAATTTAATTTAATTTAATTTAATTTAATTTAATTTAATTTAATTTAGTTTAATTTAATTTTAGTTAATTTTATTTTATTTTATTTTATTTAACTTTATTTTATTTTATTTTATTTTATGTTATTTTTATTTTATTTTATTTTAGTTTATTTTTATTTTATTTTATTTTATTTTATTTTATTTTATTTTATTTTATTTTATTTTATTTTATTTTATTTTATTTTATTTTATTTTATTTTATTTTATTTTATTTTATTTTATTTTATTTTATTTTATTTTATTTGATTTTTTTTTATTTTACTTTATTTTCAAAAATATTTCTTATATCTTGTAATTTTATTCAGAGGCACTTTGGAAGTGAAAGGGGAGAAATATTTTATTCTTTAATTCTACCTATAATAAGTAAAATATGATTTATCTGAACATTACCATCATCGGTGGAATAAGCCATACACAAACAGCGATTTTAAAGAACGATACAGCAATCAACGAAAAGTTATGAGCATTGATATAGTGACGCTATTTATCTTCAAGCAGGGGCATAAAGTAATGACGAGGTGAACGGAAAAGAAGTAGATGCAAGTAGTGACGGAATGGTGCAATCTTAGTTCACACCGTTTAAAGCAAAAATATGAGATTTTTAATTTTCCTGACTAAAATCAACGCCACCACATTGTTGCCACAGCGTTGACATCTTGTAGTTTTCCGTCACTACTACATATTTACAACGCTTTGTACTCATTTTTTTCCTCTTTTACGTGATTGAGTGGATGTGGTAAATATTTATGGCAAGCGATAACAAAAGTGAAACCTGTATTTGCTGAATGTGTGAGTGTATGTGTGTGTTTGTAAACAAGTGAAGCCGCACAAGAATTGGAAGTGTTGTTTTGTATTTCGAACGCGTAGAGGCGACAAATAGTTGACAGCTTCCGCACGAGCACGCAAATTGTGAATGGGGCTTCAACAAAGTCCCATTTAAGAATGTGGTTGAAAAACAAAATGTATTTTTAGATTTTTTTATTGCAAATGTTTACATGTTATTTTTGTTGTTGTTAGAGTATTTCGAACTGCCTTTGCAGTATGAAAAGTGACGGGAAACTTGGAGTGTCTAAAGCGTTGGGAGATTTTGTTTTTGTAACTTGTTTCGCCCTATCTCTTCGAAATCAGATTTTTTACTGAGTAAAGACCAAGCCATACACATACAGGGTGTTAATATAAAGCTACTATTTTAATTATATTTTTTGAATTCTCTTTATGATTTGGTAGGAAATTTTTGTGTGGACTGATTTTGGACAAATTAAAAAAAATTTACCTTTTCTTTCTTCTTTTGTTCAAGTATCCGTGCCGATTGGCAGACATGTCCCAATAGCTAGTATATTGGTTTGTGATCTGTTTATGCCTGTTAAATCAACGATTATGTGAACATTCTTCGCGTAACTGCGCAAACCGACATACCCAATTTGTATACTAGTACTCAAACACAAACTAAGTTACATTAAATCAAGCAGCGCAACTCCTTAAAAATTGCTGCAAAAGAGAAATGTCAAATAAATACACGTACATTAAGACCGGACTTACTTAATGCGCATGTACATTCAACCATGATGTTCATTTCAAACTCGCATGTGTACGCTGCTTTCGGAAATAAATATTTTGCCAGTCATAGTAAGGACACAAGTTCGCGTAAGTGTACGAGAGGAAAGAGAACTAGTTACGATATTAAAATAAAATAAAATAAAATAAAAGAAAATAAAATAAAATAAAATAAAATAAAATAAAATACAATAAAATGAAATAAAATAAAATAAATGAAAATAAAATAAAATAAAATAAATGAAAATAAAATAAAATAAAATAAAATAAAATAAAATAAAATTAAATTAAATAAATAAAATAAAATAAAATAAAATAAAATAAAATAAAATAAAATAAAATAAAATAAAATAAAATAAAATAAAATAAAATAAAATAAAATAAAACAAAATAAAATAAAGTAAAATAAAAAAAAATCTAATAAATTGTAGTAAAAAGGTTTTAGACGAACTAGCAGCAGTCCCGAAAGTGTTGATAACCCACCTGCTCAGAACTAGAAAGATTTCCTGCAGGGTACAAACTGCTTTAAGTGCTGGCGGAAAATTACAAAGCATTCTATACCATGACTTGACTTGACACACGCAGCATAAATTAATAATAAAAGCAAAGGGAATGAAAGGGAAAACATAAAAAGGATGCTTTTGAAGGGAAAAAAAATCAAGCTAGTATGGAGTGAGAACAAAGGGTAAGGAAGGAAACATTAATGTTAAAGAGAGAAAAGTAAAGTTCTAGTTAAAATAAATATTTAGGATGCTATTTGCATGAACCCTTGAATCATTAACTGCAATTTTTTTTAGGAACCGGTGAACGCTACAATTTCTGTTAATAGGGACTTCCGCTCTTTCCGTTTGTTGTCTTAACTACCAGTATGGAATAATTGTATTTGTGCAGATTCCCTGCCAACCATGATCGGATAAAAATCTGGATAATCATTGAGTCGCGCTTACCAAAAAAGAGGATAAAAAAGTGGGTATTTTTGTTCAGAGAGGTTCACTTTTTACCCATGTTGAAAAGATTTTTACGTGTAAGTGTGATAGCATACTTTTAGGAACTTGTCGTTTTCCATACAAATTCTAAAAATATGCGTTGGTGTTAGTAAAAATTTGTGAATTTTTGGAATCAGAGTTTCACCATGGTTAGCCATGGTTGTTTGCTTGAGTCTGTTCGGTATTGACTGTGTTTTTAATTTTATTAAAGCTAATTAAGCTTAATGTATCATTGATATCCGTCAGACATGCACATTTTTGAAAAGTCGAAGCCATAGCTAAAGCCTATTACTGAAGCGCCCGAAGCTGCCATAAAATCAAGCACTTAAATAGAGCAAATCACAAAGCAACTGAGAATTATGCTGGTGACTTTTTTGCACCGCAATGAAATTCATTTGACCACAACCGATCACCTCAGTGTCGCTGCTATCGATTAGGTGTATGGTTTTTAGTCAAGATATACTTTTAGGCGCTACTTGTCACTAGGGGGCCAGCTGTATGCTGCGTTGGATCTTTCTTTAAGTTTGTCATCGGCCCTCGATAACTACGGCTTAAAATAGAAAGATAGACTTAAGCTAAATTATTGCTTTTAAGTAAGCTTTTTTGTTTTCGCTTTTATTGGTGTGTTGTTGTTCTTTTATTCCTTAATGCTAATAAGGGATAGTTTCCTATTTACTTCCTACGCAAACTTCCTCAGCGAATTTTTTATATCAAGCGAATGTCGTCCATACTCTCAGCTGCCTTCAGCTACTCACAACAAATCGCTTTGATTGATTTATTGCAATCGATTTTGTTGTCGACTGAAACATCGATTATATAACAAATAGATGAATTAAAGGAAAAGTGATGGTTTGTCACTATCTTGGCTGGCACAAACATCTCGCTTCTACTATTTTCATGGTTTTCATTGTTTCCCTTAAAGCTCTTCGTAGCAAATATTTCAAGCAAATTTAAGTAGAAATGGTTTTGCTATGAGACGCGTGAAAGCTTGCTGACCTTGAACGACTATTACCCAAGGGTTTTGGCAATAAATAAGCGCTGGCCATTACTCAAATTGTGCTGATCCTATCTGCAATTAATAACAGCGAATTATGTGCTAAAAGAGAAATGTTAACTGAAGAAAACAAGGCATCAACAATGATAAAATTTACCCAGTAAATATTCGAAGTCGAAAGTGAGTCAGTAATGAGTAGTAATTTTTGGTTTAATGAGCGCGTCTAGAGGAATGTTTTTGCTTTACTTTAAGGTATTTTGAGTATTTATTTGTTTTTTGTCCACATAACGGTACTATACAAGTTACTTTTTGGCCAAGGTAGCTTGCTATTGAAAATGGACGAAATCGGATGATAACCACGCCCCCTTTTTCGATATCGAAAACTTCGAAAATCACATAAATTAACATAACTTGCGTAAAAACTGAGATTTGTTATGCAGGCTACTTTCTGGCCAACGTGAGCTGCTGTGAAAATTGTCGAAATCGGATGATAACCACGCCCCCTTTTTTGATATAGCAAATTTAAAATAAGATTCTAGGGCCTATATCATTGCCAAGTCATGGTATTTGTATCTCGTTCTGAAAACTAACGCTGGGTATTTAATTTTCGGTTCACCCGAACTTAGACTTCCTTACTTGTTTTTACTTGGTTTTAAATGCAATTTCTCAATTCACCAATTTCTTCATTAAACTTCACTAGCTACTTATGTATGTATATTTTGATTTACTGCTTACTGTCAATTAATTCACACTTAGCTGATTCGCTGCGTTTCACTCTTTCTCACTCACTTTCGTTTTCTCTCTCTCTCTCTTTCTATTGCTCTTAATATCCATCGCTCCTTAACTGAACCGTAACCAAGCAATCATATCGATATTGAAATCGAATTAAAAGTGCAATATCCGTTGCGACATTCAACCAGATGACCTGGTTTCACCACAAAACCTCTATTCAACTGCTGCCAACCAAAAAAGAAATGTCTGAAAACGTCCAAATAACCAACCAAACGTAAAATGAAAAGTGAATTGAAAAATAAAGAAAAATTCACATAAACGCAAAAATTTAATTTTATTTGAATGGTTATGGTAAAACATAAAAATTACAAAGAGAAAAGAAAAATTATTGCAAATATACTTCATAAATGATTTAAAAAAAAAATTTATTAAAATTTCCGTTTGCCTGAATGCGTTGGTTTGAAAGCGCGAGTCACACGGGAGACAGCTTTACCGGCTAGCTTGCTTGCTTGAGGCGCTTAAACCCACTGCCAGCAGTTTGGCAATCTTTCTTACTCTTCTTCTTTTTTTTTTTTTTTTTTTTTTGTTTGGCTATCATTGTCACCACATGTCGATTTGCCGTTTAGCAGTTACGTAGATTGTGGTGTATGGCAATGAAAAGTGGTAAGTTGGGTTCGTTGTCAGGCTACTTTTTGTTGTATTTGTTACTTTGTCCGTTTGCCTTTGCTGCCTTTACTGATTACATATTGGTTGATTTCATTTGACTATTGGAAATTTCATTTCATTGCTGACCATTTCCGTTTGGCAGGTTTTGCGGCTATAAAAAGTTGCCACCAACAATTCTTTGCCCGCAGATGAACTTGCATTTGTACAACAACAAATGTAGCAAACATTTGGCAGCGTGTGTGGTTTAATGAAATTTTTACTATCATCAAAGAGTAAAATAAAACCAATTTTATGCACTCACAACGATATATGGAAAGTGTCCCTTTTGTGAATAAATAGTTTCAGCTTATGAAATTATCGAAGTCTGTATGACTCTTTTTGGGAAAAAAACTTTTGGGAAAAATATCCTTTTTTTGAGCAACAATTTTCTTCTTTGGATGAATTGGGGAGGAAATAAATTTTGCTTATTGATCTTTTGTTTTATTTTTAAAAAAGGCTTTTATTAAAATTATTAAGTGAGAAAAAATTATCTCGGGCAAAAATGTTTTTGTTTTCAGAGGCGATGCCCGTTTATATTAAGAAAATTTTACGTTTTTTGGGAAACAAATTCCCTACTCGAAAATATCATTTGTTTTGACAATAGAAACGATTTTTGATATCCATAAATACAAAATCTGAAACTTAAAAGATTTCCCTCTTTTGGTTTAAAAGAAAATAAAAACTTTCTTACGCAAAGAAAGCTTCTCTGAGAAAATTTCCTTTGCTTTCCGAAAAAAACCTGCCCTGCTTCCAGAAGTCTTTATAATGTTTTGATACAAAAAGTCTGTCATGTTTTGAACGTCTAAGCATTAAGGACAAATGCGTTTGTTTTGACTTTATTTTTTTTTGTTTTGAGGAACAATTTCTTAAACTTCCGAAAAATTTATTTATTGCGACAAAAAATTCGACATGAAAAAACGATTTTTTCTTATTAAAAATGTTTCCATCTTAAATTTCGTTATATTGCGGAAAATAAATTATTTCAGAATAATTTTTCTTATTTTAAATAAGATATTCTTTGTTTAAAAGAAAATTTTTCTTTGTTTTGTGAAAAAAATTTTAGGGAATAAAATTTCTCAAAATCCAATTTTGTTCGAAAACCATATTTTTATGTAGAGAAAAGAATTTTTTTTAATATGTTGTATAAGAAAAAATGGCAATCAAAGAAAACTTGTTTCTAGTAGAAGATTTTTTTTGCATAAATTTTTTTGTTTTTGAAACAAAAAAAAACATTCCTTTGTTATGAGAAATATTTGTTCAGAAAAAAAATTTTTGGCATGAAAAAACATTTTGTGTATAAAAAATATTTGCTGAAAATTTTCTCAGAAATAAGGAATTTATTTTATATTTTTGTTAAAAAAAATTTTGTTGAAAAAAAAAAACTTGTTTGTGGTAGGAACATTATTGATTTTGATAGTATAATTTCTTGTTTTAGGGAAGCATTTGTTTGGTTTGAGAAAAAAATTTTTGTACAAAAAAATTTTCTAAAACCATTTTTGCTCAACATTTTTTTTATGTTTCAAAAAGATTTTAAGAATTTTTTTAAAAATATGAATTTTTTTATAAATAATTTTTTTTTAAATATGAAATTTTTTTTAATCAATTTTTTTTGTTAAATTAGTTTTATAAATTAAAATTTGAGTAAAAACTCATATTTAAAAGAACAAATTATTTTGGGAAAAAAATATTTTCTTTTGTTGAAAAATGTCAACATTTCGATCATAATTTTCTTTCTCCACAGCTTTGCAGTTTCAGTAATCCACCCCCTTTGGTGCCTGCACCACTTAGCAAAAATCATGTCTCCCAGACAAAAGCTAATAATAAAATATTGAAATAATTTAGTGAAGAGCCAATTAATTTCGATTATTTCACCTGAGAATATCTATTGTCTGGAATAAAAAAAGACCTTCTCGAGACTATGGTTCTAAAAATGGTATTTCGTTCTTCAAGGTTACTGCAAGCAATTGACCTGTGTATGTACTAATATTCTTGTAGCGCGTCCTCTCTGTTTGTTTTTGCCATCTGTATATGTATATAAAATTTTCTGCTATCTTGTTGCAAAAAAAGAACATAACGTTAAAATTTACAACATTTCTAAGAGGTAACAAAAGAAAACTATTTCATTTTGATAGAAATATTTTGAAACTGCTATTTTGAATTTTTTTAAATTAAGTGTGGCAACACCTGGCCAGACATTTTAGAATATTGGTATGAGTAGTATAGATGGAAAATTTTTAGAAAATATTTTTATGGGAAAGGTACATGAATTGCTTGGCCTGCGATGCCTTTTTTAGCATATTTTTGCAATTATAAAAATATTTTTCTTTAGGTGGCAACCTCTCAAAAACATCAAGAGTTACAGTTTGCTTCAGCTTACCACGGCGTATATTATCTGCTAAGCAAGTTAGAGATGTATGAATAAAAAAGACTGCTGAACAAAAATTTGTTGCTAATTAATTTAGACGATTTTGTATTGTTTCATAAACAGTTCACTCTTTTACTATCCAACTACATTTTAAATTTTTTTTTTAACTCTGCAACAAAAGATTGCGCCTATCGGCATTGCCAGTGAATTGCTTTCACGCATTTCTAGCATTTGTTGATGACGAAAAATGGGCGATTATATAAAAACATGAGTAAAAATTCTATTGAATTGACGCTTTATTATCGACAAATCACACATGAGCACACACACACACACATACATTTTTGTACATGAGCGTTGATGATATCTAGCCACACATAACGAGTGAGCTTGCCATTAAAGAGTCTTGTTGTCATGTTAAGCGGATTTTCTGTGTCTTTGCGTGTCTGCGTTTCAGGTCATTTTATGCTCTAAATGTAAGCTCGTAAATTTTCTTGGCAAAAAAGGATATCTGAGACGGAGTGAAAAAAAATATAAATTCCTTAGACAGCTTCCAAAAAACCAAAAATCGCCATTTGCCCCACAATACAAATTAGTAACACGTTTTCTTTTGTTTGGACTCACTCTTTAGTACTCAATTTTCTCTTAACAGTACTGCATATTTTTTTGATACGGTCTAATGTCCAAAGGTTGCTGTAATAAAACTCATAAAAATGACACAAACAGTCATGAAATTGTTGGTTGGCCCAGCTGTTGTATGCTTAAATATGCCGAAGTGTGTCGTTACGGTGAAAGTGAAATTGGCAATAAAGCGATGAGTGGTGGTACAAATACAATAAATGTTGCTTTGTGTAATAAATATATGTTTTATTGAAGGAAAATTTAATTTGTTGACATGAAAAATAGCTGATACGCAGCTTTAAATACAATTTAATCTCTTATCGATTGAAGTCTAACTTAAGTCTCGACTCTTTTTAAACGATTATTTTTTCTTATGTTTCGATATCATTTGGCGAATGTTTTTTATATCTTGAGCATACAATTTCATCTCTAATTTTCAATACTCAAAATCATGAAAACTTTTTTTGATCAGTAAAAATATTAAAAAAAAAAAAATATTTTAATGCACTAGTTTTAGAAAATTTTCAATTCAACAAAATTAAAAGCATTTAAGTAAGTCAATCGTTAAAATAAAAAAGTATGTATTTAAAAAAAAAAAAAATTTTCAATTTCTAATTTTAGAAAATATGCAATTCTTTACAATCAAAAAAAAAATTGAGTTGATGTGTATTTTTAACGTAGGGCCTTCCAGGTAAAAAATAATTTTGAATGAAAGGAAATTTTTGAAAGAACAAATTTTTAGTTTAGGAATGTAGAAAAGTTCCAATTCTTCTAAATTAAAGAAGAAAATTGAGGTAAGCAGTAAAAACATGTGAATATGGAACAAAGAAGTATTTTGAAAAAAAAAAAAAAAAAAAAAACAAACAAAATTTTAAAGTTGTTATTTTGGAAAATATCCAATTCTTCAAAATCAAAAAAATAAAAAAATTAAGTTGATCAATAAAAAAATATCAGTTTTTAAAGGAGGGCCATCGAAGTAAAAAAAAATTATGACTAAAAAAAATATTTGCAAAAAAAAATTTGTGGTTTGTGATTTTAGAAAACTTTTAATTTTTCTAAATTAAAAGCATTTAAATTAAACAATAAAAAAAGTGAGTTTGGAATAAAAAAGTCTTTTGAAAAAAAAAAAAACAAACCAAATTCTAAATTTTCAATTTTAGAAAATATTCAATTCTTTAAAATCAAGAAAATTTAAGTTGTTCAGTAAAAAATATTTGAAAGAAAAAAATTTTAAATCTGTGATTGTAGAAAATTTTCATTTCTTCAAAAATTAAAAGCAGTTAAATTGGTCAGTAAAAAAAAAACAAAAATGTTACGGTGGTCCGTCGAGGTAAAAAAGAATTTTCAATTGAAAAAAATATTTGAAAAACAAAAATTTTAAATTTGTGATTTAAGAAAATTTTTAAATCTTCATAATCAAGAAAGCTTAAATTCACCATAAAATTTTGGGCTAACTTTGTAGTGCATGTATTCTAAAATCTTCAGAAGAACGCTTGTGTTTTTTTTTTGCTGAAATATATGAGTTCTTTAATTTTGGTAAACTATTCTTTTTTAATATTTTTAATTTTCTAGTCGATTTAAATTAATTAAACCCAAAATTACACAATTTTGATAACTTATAAATTTCGTAAAATTTTAAAATTGGTTATTTCTAAAACATTCAGAAGCAACAGAAAAACAAAAATTCGCAGACAAATGAACAACCGCTTTCATAGTCAAGTGATTGAAAGAGATTTAAATTTGTTTCCACATTTTATACTTTTATTAACATTTAATAAAAAAAAGATTCAAAAAAATTACCTAAAAGAAAAAAAAGTAATTTTTAAAAATAGAAAAATTAATAAAATTGTTGCTACAAAAATTCCACTTTTCGAGGTAAACTGTAGCCAAAACCCGTGTATTATTATTGCAAACCCGTGATTTGCAAACTCAGTTCCCAAATAGCTCGGTTTTGTAAAAATCGCGCAAACTGCCATCTCTAGCTTATAAGCTCCTTTAGTCATACGCGTCGTATGAGTGACATTTTTACCTGGATATTTGCTGTAGCAATGTGCAGCTTTATATGGCTTTAAGTTGTCATGCATGTCACAGCACTGACATGAATATGACTACAATTTGTAATGCGACTACATAAATCAAACAAAAACAACGCTCCAAAAACAATTTACAAGCACATATTTAACCTTCAAGAGCGTAACGAATATAACATTTCACTACAAAACGACTAAAAGCGTTGCAGCTGAGCGTTCCTCTTCTTCTACCATCACGCTTCGTTTGTTCAGTTTTACATTTCATAGCTACATATATCTCTAGTCTATATATTCGTACTACCAATAAGCTTGTTAGTTATACATACATATATTTGATAAGCGCATGTTTGTAGTTGTAATTTTTTGCAGTGTTTTTTTTTTTTTTTTGTTGTTGTTTGCTAAACTCTTTGGCTGGCTGCATGTTGTTATATTTGTGCACTGATGCGGTGTGTGCAGGTATGTATGTATGTGTGTGAAGTATTATTCAGTAACGCAGCATTCATTTTGTTAATAACGTTATTATTTTGTTGTTGTTATGTGTAGTGAAATTTCAGTATGAATGTGTAAATGTATGTATGTATGTATATGTTTGCTATTGTGTTGCTGATTATGAAGCGCATGGAGCTCACTTGAACTTGAAAATTTTCATGGTTTATAGCGTATTATCCTTATTTGTAAGATATTAATTCAAACTTAAGCGTAATTTGATAAGAGGATACATCAAAAAGGTAGAATGAAATTATGTAGTTATTAAGTTAAATGAAGAGCCAGGGAAAGCGTTTATTTTTAAATTTTTAATGAAAAAAAAAATAAAATAAAAAAAAAAGATTTAGCAACCTAAAGTTGGCTACACCAAAAAAGAAGATCGTGTTTCTCACGTAGAGGTGGACTCTCATCATCATCAAGATGGCAGTTGTAGATCAGCAAATAAAAAATGTGTAGGCCCAACAAATATCTGGAGATGAGCCTAAACAATGAGCTCAGCTTTTCAGACCACTTTCAAAGCTCCTGCGAGAAGCCTGCTCACACTACAGCAAGCCTGATTCTCCTAGAGGCGATCGTAGTTGAACCAAAACCTTAGAAAACTGCTAGTTCTGATTTAATTCTGATGTTGCGAAAAATTGGAGGAATCAAAATTCGTGGAATATCAGACGTACCAAGCCGCTTTCACCATGTCACCACCTTAGCGTAACACACGGTCTTCGCAGATGCTAAGCTGGCCATTTCTGCGACTAGAGCCATATATCTCCTCACGCCCTGACGCAGGCTAAAGAAGAATCAATTTGGCGCTGGCAATTGCAAAGGAGCAGCACTGATGCAGGACTGGGCCAGGTAAAGAACTCCCATTTTAACCGGACATGATTACTTGCATAGCCGACATACGTCATACCTTCTTCGAGTGCTAGTAATTCGTTCAGCAACGGAGGCGGGTATATGATATTCCAGGCGATCTATCTCCAGGAAATGGTATCCACTAGATGATCTATGAAAAGAAAAGTTGGTACATAGCCAGCAGATCCAAGAAAAACGTACTCCATATAAAACGGGAAAAGGAGGCTTAGCCTATTAGCGTAAGAGTAGCCACCGAGATCTTTTAGAGGGCTGTCGTACTTGAAGCAATGCTGCAAGTGGTCCCAGGTATGTTGCAATTCATGGGCCAGGGAGGTTAGGTTTTGATAGGTAGTCCTTCAAGAGAGAGAGAGAAGGGATTATAAAAAACGATGAGCCTGTTCTCTAATGAGAGTGAGCCGGGATCAAGTCCTTATGTCTACAATGGGCTACATTTAGTCCCAACTATTCCGGTAAAGGCATTGATGGGATACGTCGATTTTAATTTCTGTAGCCTACTTTTAGGTGTTGAAAGTAAACTTGTTCGACCGTCCCTTAGGGGAACAATGGGGCTCTGTTCGACACTACCATATTGGGTATAAAAAAGGGAACAATTAGTCTCTTTGTAGGACATGCTCAAACAAAAGGGATCACTTCAACCCATACAAAGATATCAAAACTGGTATTGACGGTATTCTCTATCGTGACTCATTCCAGATTCATGCTAGACTAAACGCAGGTTTTCCAGAGCAGCAGCACTAGCAAAAAATACCAGCAGCAAAGCAATTCCATATTGGCCATTTGTGGCTTTCAATGGCCTTACTAACAATTCTAATATTAGATTTTAATTAAATTTATTACCCCAAAATATATAAATCTTCAACAAGTAACAATAACAACAACAAGCTGCAGGCAACAAATTTACAAATTCAAAATTTAAGAGAAGTGATAAAACTTTTCTAAATTAAAATCTGCCAGCTGCTGCAAACCAATGAACCCCATATGCAGATGCTGCCCAATCCATTTGAATTGATAAAAAGTGATTAAAATGGGTAATAACAAAGATGTTTGAGTGTAAAGTCTTTGCTATCAATTTTATCTTAATTATCAGTTTGCAAAAGTCGCACAACACGAATGAGAAGGGTTCACTCACCTAACTTGCTTGTGTCTATAGCATTCTAAAGATGAAGAAGGATGAGTGAGAAGTAATTTGGTAGAAGGAAAAGGGATGGGGGGAGGGTGGGGTGAGGTAAAAGGTAATGAACAAAGTTGAAAGTCTTGGCATTTTGGCATTTTGGCATTTCTAATTGTCGATACAAAGTTTTTACTATGACTTTGTCTTTTAACATGGACATTAAATGAAGTTTTAATAAATGAGTTTTACAGTAGAAATGGTTGAGAGAGGTTGAGAGAAAGTAGACAGCGCTTGAAGGTAGAGCTACAAGGAATATAAGGATTTTCTTTTAAATTTTGTTGAGCAGAAAAAAAAAGTGAAATATGTTTGATCATAAAAAAAGCTTTAATGGAATTCATTTATGTAAATGGACCAAGAGCGGTAAATAATTTTGAAAATTTCTAATTTAGAAGAAAAAAATATTTAAAATTCTCAAAAAAAAAAAAAAGAAGAAATCACCGCGAAAACAAAAGGTGGCTGAATAAGCAGTCTAACTCTTCGGTAGTTCGACCTCTTTGCTAGGCCTCCGTTTTTATGGATTTCTCGAGGAGCTATTTAGTTCCAAACTGCAGCAAGACTTCACCTCTTTTTATCCTCTTTTTGTTTCAGCAAATTGCCAGTGTTATCTCTGAATAAACGTATTGAAAAGTGTCTGAAAAAGTGTTATAAAGAATGCGAGAAAATTCATTTTAAGATGCTAGAAAATTTACCAAAAAGTTGCAAAATTGAAAAACTGAAAAGAGTCAGCAAAAACAATTAAGGTGAAAAGGAAAGAAAAACATTAAATTAAAAATTCAAGTCAACCAAGGCAACAAATTAAAATTGAATTTGAGCACAGATGTTTCCAACAATTTTCTGTAACTATTTATATACCCAGTTGCGTTAATTATAAAATTCAAATTTATTTGCGCGATGGAGTAAGTAGAGTGTAGCTCAAAATAGGCGGAAGTTTCGCTGCAAAAAATGTGATTAGTATAGGATGAATCTGGGATGAGTTACAGAGAAGTTGCCACGCAAAGCCAGTTTGGATCTCGTTGTATGGGTTGAAGTGATTCTTTTTGTTTGAACATGCCCCATGAGGGTAGTATCGGACAAATCTCTTTTCCTCTTCTACAGCTGCAGTTTTACAATTTCATTTTTTAACACCTAAAAGTAGGCTACAGAAATTAAAATCAACGTATACCGCCGAGAACGAAATTATTGGAATCAGTTGTAAGCGACTGTAGACGAAAAGAGTTAATCGCTGATCATTCTCTTTTGCAGGGTTTGTTTATAGTTTTTCACTTTTAAATTTATTTATTTATTACTTTGTAACCACGTTGAAATTTCTTCTCCATGTAGGAGTTAGGTGTGAGTACTTGCATACTTTTAGGCGCTTGTTGTTTGCGAAACACTTTTTATACATTTGCGCTGTTATGGGTGTAGGAAAGCAAAAGTTTGTGTCTTTATTAAGGGTTTCTTTTGTCGGTATTTGGAATTGAGTTGGTTTTTACCACCCGGCACATTTTCTAATAAATTTACATCTCAATTAATTACCCAACCCACCATTTGGTATACTTCATGCCACATGCAATGCTGCCTTACTTTGTCCGTTCCCAACTTCAACTAATTTGTTTTCACTTATTTTGTATTAATGTTTCAATTTTTTCTGTCTGCCATATAACTACGCAATGCGGTAAAAGCAAACTATGTGGCACATCTGTCACAGTTGATGTTGACCTGCCCAGCTAACCGTTCCTAACACAAGTGGGTGTGTATTGGTGAAGGATAGGTCAGTTGTGGTATAATAAATGGCACAGCAAGTAAAGGTCTCTGAAGTGGCATGATATTGCAATAAAAGGGTTTACAAAAACAAAAATTGGTTGCCTTTTTGGTAAGGAAAAGAGAGGCCGAAACCGAAAACAAACGTGTTGAATAAGCTAAATAATAGAAAAGGAGTCAAATATACTCATACATACATATGTACTTAATAACTTTCTATTCAAATCTTGGATATAAATTTGATGAGATTCACAGTTGCTTCTTCTCTGTAATTATACCAAATTTGGTACATTTTTGAAAAACTATCATAACAGACTAAATAGCAGAATGTCAAGTGTATGTGATGATATCAGATCATTATATCATTAGTTGAAATGTTAAATTACATGTTTGAATGCTATCATATTGAATGCTTAAAATATTTTAATTAAAAATTAAAATTTTGAGGTCATAGTTAATTAAGTTAAAGAAAAAAGATCGTATGATATCATATAAAATTTGTAATAAAAATCATATCACATCATGTGTTCAGTTCAGATTTTATCTCGAAATGTGATCGACTGCCTTCAAGTTCTGAAATTACTTACAATATTGGTCACCTCACGCTCACATGATATATCTAATATCAAACGAGCTCAATAAATTCGTATCACATCAAGTGTATGACATCATATCATGCACAAATGAACGAAAATCGAATGCAAAATACATCTCACTACTTCCAAAATATTATATTTAATGCTATCTTACATTACAGAACAAATATTTTTTTTTTTTATTTGTTTAGATTTGATCATAACTCAACATATCACATCACACACATTTCACATTTTCAGTCATTTGAGATGCTCACAATACAAGCCATTACTTTAGAGGTCTATTTAGTTTGAATAAGTTTAAATAGTTGTAACCGTGTGAGGTCATATCATATAGCAAATTACAAAGATGTGATGTTAAATAAAATCTCGTGATATTATATGAACCAAATAGTGTCACACCAAATGACACACAAACAAACAAACAAAATCACATAATTATTCAAAATCAGTTTAATCACATATTTTAAGATATATATGAATATTGTACTTTTTAAAATCCCATAGTATTGTATCACGTGATATGCAATTATATCACACCAATAGTGTTCTCTTTAAATAAGATTATGTCACATCAAATCAAATCATATGATATTGCAGCACACCAAATAACTTTTAACAAAGTAGTCCATTGGTCATATCATATTATTTGTATAAGTAATGCTATTTTACTGAGTTTAATTTTTGTTATTAATGGATTTGCCAGCTGTCCATGTGACTGTAAGATATCATATCGAAACAAAATATATCACATAAACGCTAGGAGCATCAGATCTTTGCTTCTCTTGATTTCTTAGGACAACATATAGATTTACTCATGGCTTACCATATTTCATCACATTATTTAAATAACATCACAGCAAATCCTGTCACATCATACGTCATTGCAAGCATTTCCAACGTGATGATTTTCGCTATCAGATGGGTGCATGTCACATCCCATGATATCGCACCTTAAAAAAAATGCGTGGTATTAAGATATGGTTTCATTAAATATTATGTAACAGAATTAAATAAAATCAGGCTACTCCATATCATATGATTTGTTTCCACTTCCAGAAGATTTATCGATATCACATCGTATAGAGGAAGTTGTAAAGAGAACATATTTAGGTACAATTTCTCATTTATTTCGTTACAAGAAAATTTAGTTGCATGGCAATCATGATAAACATACCACAAACAAATTATTTGGGCTTTTCGTAGGCAGAATTTCTTCACTTCTTTGCAAATATATTTTCGCATTTAAAATAGAACTTGCTCCCTTGCAATTACTACAGACGATTAACCAGCAATCACTCACTGGTAGTATAACTAGAGCCTCAGAGCCAAAATGAGTACAACGTATTCATTGTACTTGCAGGAAGTACATGGGCGTATGTAGAAGGGTGAGTGGAAATTAGGGCAAAAAGTAGGATTGTTAAAGTGGAAGGAATGATTGTTGACCCAGTTTGAAGCAGGGTCAATCTGGTAACTGAACATGACCAAACTTGGAATGGTGAAATTGCTGGCACTCATTTGTGACAATTATAGCCGATTTCTAGGTGATCAGCAATCAAGAAGACCTAGAAGTAGATACAAGAGCAGTTTGAAAGTTCATTGAGTTTTTGAATAAATCCTAAGCTTTCCACATTATATCGACCAAATTACAGTTCATCTCCCAAAGTGAGGGTCCATATAAACCCCCTAATAAGCCCCAGCACAAAATTTTGCACGAACTCCACGCTCTTGACTATCTCTAATAGTCCAAACGCCTAAAAGCAGGCTACAAAAATTTAATTATATTCCAAAAATGAAACCAGTAATTTTAGAGCAAAATTTTGGTCAGCAGAAGGAGCAAGTAATGCAGGAAATTTTGCAAACATTCCAACAAAAACACAAAAAAAAAGCCAAAATAAAAAAAAAAAACAAAATAAAATTGAAAAGAAAATTGAATAAAAGCTAGGGTGCAAAATAGCACTTAAGAATGCAAATTAAAAACATGTACTGTAAAGCAAAAGTAGCATGTACTTGATGGGAAATAACTTTGTAGCGGAAGAAGAAGAAGATAGCCAATAATTGATGGGTTCGTATGTTACGAATATTTCGTCTAAATTGCAATATCATGATTTTGGTGCAACCAATAACAACAAAAGAATGCCAAAGCACAATTTGCATACACTTTTGGGCGATTTTAGTTACCCAGAAATACACACACACACACACGCGCGCACACATACACACATACAAATACAAATACATAGGCATACCATTGTATTTTAAAAGTATTTCCATGCCATCCTCCATTTGATTGTATTTGATGGATGGCATTGCGGGCAATGCAAACTACTTTGTTATTGGTTTTTGTTTTTTTTTTTTTTGTTTTCAACAAAGTCAACAACAAATACTAAGCGCTTTTATAGCTAAACAATATGCAACAACACACACAACTCAGTGATATACAACAGCAATAATAATCAAAAGCCAAACATTCAAGTGGGCCTAGCAATCGTGTAATTCGATTACATTTAGCCCATACAAAGAATTTTAAGTTAAAATACACCACAATGACTTTAGGCAATCAATCTTTTGAGTTTTGCGCTAGTAAAAAGCTGGGATGTCATCATCATATTGCTAAAAACTGAATATGTGTGACTTTTCGGGATCAATTGAATATCATTTAAAGTCAATAAAATGCCAACACCAATACCGAAATGATGCCGAAACGATGCGACAAGCAATCGATAAATTATACCGAAAAACACCACAGATTGCCCAGAAAACGTTTCTACAATGATCGAACAAAATCCCGAAAATTTTAGAAACTGTTCCCAAAAGACATACCCAAACTATAGTGTAATGATTCCGGCATAATACAGAAAAAGTCTTAAAAAGTCCCAAAAAAGTGAAAAAAGCAAGACCGAAATGATCACGAAAACACTTCCGCAATTATTATTATTTTTAATTATGCGACAATCAATTCCGAAGCTGATACCGAAATGGTCCCGAAAAAATAGCTTAGTCCCGAAATGAAAAAAATGTACCCAAATATTCCCGAAAAAGTAAAAAGCAATAACTCCGATGTTAACCCCAATCGTTTTTACAATGATCCCAAAAAATCTCGAAAATTTTAGAAACTGGTCTCCAATGATATTCCGAAACTATTCCGGAATAATACCGAATTAGTCTTAGACAAAAGTCCAGAAAATGTAAAGAAATGAACACTGAAATGATCCCGAAAGCACTTTCAAAATTATTTTTATTTTAATTATGCAACAATCATTTCCAAAACTGATCCCGAAAAAGTTCCACAAATGTCTTTGGAAAAAGACTTCATTCACTAAATACATAAAAAAAACAATGCTGAAATAATTCTGAAAAGTACCGAAATAGTTCTGAAAAAAACAAGTAAGGAAGTCTAAGTTCGGGTGAACCGAACATTAAATACCCAGCGTTAGTTTTCAGAAAAAGGGGGCGTGGTTTTCATCCGATTTCGCCATTTTTAAAAACCAATCTATTCCGAGCCTAAACAATAGCGAATTTGGTGGCGCGGCCACGCCCCTTGCTTATAAAGCTTTAACCGCTTACATGAGCCAAAAGTACTGAATCGATCTTTTCAAGGGTTATACCATGTCCTATATATAACTTTGGAAAAGAAAGCGTGCCATGCCCATAACTTTTAACGTATTTTGTAAAATTTTTGATACACGGATATAGGTGTCCATTAATCAATATTTACATAATTTTAAAAAAGTGGGTGGTGGCACGCCCACGGATTTTATTATGTTGGTTGTCCCTGTTTGAAGATCAGTTTTCATTGCAGATAGTTATGATACTTTCACAGTGGCTTGTTAATAGTGAAATGTTGATATTTTGTTTATTCACTTGTAGGCGGTGCCACGCCCATTTTCCAAAATATTACCAAAAAACCTTTAAACAACACTAATAACATCATCAAGTGAATGAGTGTACTAAATTTTATCATTATATCTTTATCAGTTAAACAGATATTGCATATTCCGGTTTCCTAACTCTCGTTTAGAGAACTTTAGTCCAAAAAGGGGCGTGGTCGTTCACCGATTTTTCTTATTTTCTGTGGTAGTACTCTACATAAACATAACATGCCTGGTACCTAGTTTCGTAAACCTATCTCACACCGTTCTGAAGTTATTAGCAGTCGAATTTGAAAATTGCTTGACTCATAAGTGGGCGGTGCCACGCCCACTTTCGAAAATTTTGCAAAAATAATGTAAAGAATGTGAAAATTGATGTATGTACCAAATTATATTATTATAGCGGTATCAGTTAATTAGATATGGACTTTTCAATATTTCCACCTCTTTTCAATATAACTTTTATGAAAAAGTAGGCGTGGTCGAGAAGCGATTTCGTTTATTTTCCATATCTGAATTTAACACAACAATAGTATGCCCTCTACAAAATTTCGTTATACTAGCATAAACTGTGCTGAAGTTATTAAGAGTCAAAATTTTAAAATTTCTTCAAATATATGTGGGCGGTGCCACGCCCCTTTTCAAAAAGTTTGATAAAATCGGCCTTAGAACATCTAAAGCAATACATATTGCAAATTTTATCATTGTAGCTGCTTCTGATATTGAATTAACCCGTTTTATACGTTTTTCGAAATTTTCGATATCGAAAAAGGGGGCGTGGTTATCATCCGATTTTACCCATTTTCAATAGCAATCTATTCTGAACCCAAATAAGTACGCATGCCGAATTTGGTGAAGATATCTCATTATTTGCTCAAGTTATCGTGTTAACGGACAGACGGACGGACAGACGGACGGACGGACGGACGGACGGACGGACATGGCTCAATCAAATTTTTTTTCGATCCTGATGATATTGATATATGGAAGTCTATATCTATCTCGATTCCTTTATACCTGTACAACCAACCGTTATCCCAACAAAGTTATAATACCCTTGTACTAGTACTAGTACGCTGGGTATAAAAAAAATAATAATAACCCAGAAGTTAACCCGAATCGCATTAATCCAAAAAAATTACGAAATTTTATAAAGTGGTCTCAAAAGATATCCCGAAATAATTTCGGAATAATACCGAAATAGTCTTAAGAAAGGCCCGAAAGAGGAAAAACAAAACAACCCCGAAATGATAGCCAAAACACTTTCAAAATTATTATTATTTTAATTATGCGTAATTTATCCCGAATCTGATCCCGGAAAAGACCCAAAATTGGCCCCGAAATAAAAAAATGCCGAAATAATCATTAAAAATAAAGGAATAGTTCCGAAAAAGTAAAAAAAAATTACCCCCAAATTAACCCTACATAAATTATCTTACAAAAAAAATGTTTTAAAAAATTTGTGCTCATAAGTATTAACAGCTTAAGTCGACCTATAAAAATACGAGAAGTTGGTTTATTCCTCAGAGAACATTTTAGTTAAGCTGGAAGAAATAGTTATGCCAAATGATCTGTCTAAAGGTATTCGGAGCCTTAATATTACGGTGAGTCAAGTCTTAGCTACTTTCTATTCATTAATGTTTTAAGATAAAAAAAAAAGCTCCAGAGTGTCAATGTCCACCGATAATTTAGTTTCTAAAAACCTGATAAATTTGACAGCAAGATATGGAGAAGGCGAGAAATAATGCCCGTTTGTTTTACTAATCTAAAAATGTTCCGATCTTTCGATTGTTCACAATTTTTTTTTGCAATCAAAATTAAAAGACTTAGGTAAATTGCACACACGGCAAGAATTTTAAATGGAAGCTTGTTAGTAAAAATATATTTTCATGTTCACAAATACTCGTTTGCAATGCACTTTTGTATGTACATATATATATAACGGTGCAGTGAAATAACGCCCAAGGAAATAACGCCCATGGACGTTATTTCCCTTTCAAAAAGGAAATAACGCCCATGGGCCTTATTTCCTTTTTAAATGGAAATATCGCCCATCTGCAAAAAGAAATAAAGCCCATGGCTCTTATTTCCTTTTTAAAAGGGAAATAACGCCCATAGGATTTTACGCGAGCAACACGAACTGTTGATTAGCATTTTTTTCACAAATAACCCTGTGAGAAAAGAGTGGGAAACCTGGCACGCGGAAGGACATCACCGTGGCGGTAGCCACGGCTATGGCACACACCCGGAGTTGGAATGGCGTAGCCCATGGTTATTTTTTAAAGCGCGGCCGAAGGCCGCCTACGCGGAAAGATGTCCTGCACATAAAAAACGTGGATGGGGCCCCGAATTGGGGATCTGACCCGGGTCAATTTTCGGTTTTTCACTAATAACTTTTCACAGAAACAAAATATTGCTTTTCCCCTTCGGATTATAGTTACGGAGGCACGATTTTTAAGTGCAGAACACCTTTCCGCGTAGGCCGCCTTCGGCAGCGCTTCAAAAAATAACCCTGGGCTACGCCATTTCAACTCCGGGTGTGTACCATAGCCGTGGCTACCGCCACCGTGATTTCCTTCCGCGTGCCACGTTTCCCACTTTGGTTAACGTGAAATTTGTGTGTAACTACTCAATAAAATACAAAAATAATTAGAATATTATTCTTTCATTAAAAAAACATGAAAGAGCAATAAGGCCTTTAAGACTTTATTTCTCTTTCGAAGTGTAATAAAGCCTTTTTTGAAATAAAGGCCTTATTTCACTTTCAATAGTGTAATAAGGCCTTAAAGGGCTTATTTCACAGGGCGCTATTGCACCCCGCCTTATAAAAACATAACAAATATGTTAAAATTTATTGAAATAAAGAAAACCATATACTTAATTCTTGAATCAGCTTGTTTTAATTCGTTTTTAACGTCCGTGGGCTTTATTTCTATTCGAAAGAGGAAATAACACCCATCAGCAAAAGGTGATAACACCCATGGGCTTTATTTCCTTTTTAAAAAGGAAATAAGGCCCATGGGCGTAATTTCCTTTTTGAGTGGGAAATAACGCCCATGGGCGTTATTTCCTTGGGCGTTATTTCACTGCACCATATATAACTATTCAAATAATTATTAGATGTGATACTAATTCGGGATCCCGCGATTTTTTTAAATTTAAATGTCTTTGTTGATTGTGTTGTTGAGTGTAACAAGAGCTTTTCTAGCAAGTAACAAGAACTGTTTTCGAGTAATATTTATTTAAGTGCAACATCTGGTTTAATTTTTACATATGTACATATGTAGTTTTACGAGCTCAAGACCAGTTGATAACAATTATTATTTAATACATTTTTTTAAATTTGTTTATGTATCCGTTTCTTTTTATTTCTTAAATTTTTATTTTTGAATAATCTTTTGCTATTTAAAAATTTTTTTTTATTACTTTTTTAATTTGTTTTTATTTTAAAGTTTTTTTTCGTTTCTCAAAATGTCTCCTCTTTAATTTGTTTTATATTTTTTTTATTTTTAAAATAAATTTTTTTTTTTAAATTTTTTTTTTTAATTTAATTGTTTAAACTTTTATTTTAATTTTTCTTTTAAATTTTTTTCTTATTTTAAAAATTTTTTTCTGTTACTTTTTTCGTTGTTTATTTTATTTTTGTTTTTCCTTAAAATAAAAATTAAAAAATATCTTAATAATAATTACTTTCAACTGGCATTGAGCTTGCAAAACTTACTTACTTTTTTTTGTAAAAATTTCATAAAAGCATAACTTGTTCATTCGATAAATGTATTTCAAAATAAAAAAAATTAAAAGTAAAGAAAATTGTACGCCATTTTACTATGTTATTTATGAAAGAACTTTAGTTTGAAAGATAAAAACAAATGTTTATAATTAAATGTGACTTTTGTAAAAAATGTTCACTTTTTTCAACATAAATTTCTAAATTCGAAGATCTTGAGATTGTAAAAGAATATCCCGAAAATCAATGGATTTAAAAATTTAAAAAAAAAAGTTATCATTTCTAATTAGCACTTACCAATGGAAAGTTGTTGTTGTACACATATAGCAGCTAAACGGAAAAACTACCCGAAAATACTGGTGCAAAAATTGATTAATTTTGAAACAGAAGAGTAAAATGCTTAAAGCTTTAAAAATTCATTTTTAAATAAAGATGTAGAGATAGACATACATACGTGCAGACAGAGATAGAGGTAGAGATGGAGATGGATACTGAAATAGGGTAAGAGATAGGGATGATGAAAGAGGTAGAGATAGGGTTTTCGAAAGAGATAGAAATAGATGTTGAGTAAACGATTTAAAAAGTTGTGGCTCGAAATGGAAAATATAGAAACAGAGATGGAGATATAAATAGAGATGGGGCACTTGCCCTTTGAAGCGTTTAATCGTTAAATTTAAAATTTTATCAAAAAAATTTCACTGTTTAAATATATAATAATATAATATACAGATTAGAATATGTCTTTGTGTAAGTAAAAGTTGGTCATTGTATTGGAATTAAAGTTTTCACCAAATTTAAATTTCATATGAGAGAATTTTCTCAGAAATATAATACTTTCTAATAGTGAAAAGCTTTTAGTTATACACTACTAAACATTTTCAGACAAAGAAAAAATAGTTTTTCTAAACAAACATTTCATCAGAGGAAGAGAGAGAGAGAGATAGACTGCCAGTTGTTTAGTGTTTCTATTGTACAAATACAATAAAGCGAATCTGTCGAGCAAGTGAATAAATGTTACATGGTTGGTTTAACAGACAGTTTGTAAGGTATACAAACGCACACACACACACACATACATATATTTTATACACAGAGAAGAGCAAGGGAATCACTTAAATCAAATGTGCATAGAAATGCAAAATACCGAGACTGTGATTTATGCTCTACAAAATGGGTTGAAACAAGCAGTAAGAGAAGGGGGAGATGTGCAACACACATACATACATACATAGAAACTGACGTGAAAGGAATGTATGTATGTGAATGACAGTTGAGCGCACTTTCAATGCAAGTCTAGTATTTATAGATATGAATATGGATGTATATGGCTGTGCAGAAAGTTTGTATGGGTGTGCTTAGGCAATGACTGCTAGGGCGTTACATTTGTGCCTCAACGATGATTGATAGCAATGTCAGGGTAGAGTGCATTATTACAAAACCAAGAGACATATAAATCTCTTTCAATAAACAAAATGCAACTAAGTGAGTAAATATACATACGAACATACATATATATGGAGATGCTGCTGTTTAGGCAAGTATAACTTAGTGTTTGGGTACATGGATATTTGAAATATATCTAGACAGAAGGCTACGAATTCATTGATTTAGATTTAAGCAAAGAAAAGTTTGAAAAGAGAGGTGGAGTTTGGGGTATAACTATTTTTTATCTCATCACACTTATCAAATGTGATTATCTGCATCAAAGGTATTAATCAGTGCTGTTCGCGAGGAGTTCCCAGTGTCCTCCCAGTGTCAAGAGTTCCCCGTGGGAGTTGCCAGGAATACAAAATTGGCAAAGCACATAGCTAATTTGTATCTCGTAGTAGGTCGACGCCACTCTGAACAATGCCAAACAATTGATTTCTCACCCTCTGGACTATCCTAGTGAAAAACTATACCCTCTGATAGTGACAACATCCATCCAGCGCGTTCTTAATCATTGCGACCTCTGCTTGATGTAAAATACCCTTAACTCTTCCATCCATAAAAAGGTTCAACAAAGCACTTCCCTAAATGAATTCTCGGACCCCACCCTTTACTTGAGTCTATGAAATGTGTTCAGTGTTCGCTCAAGCCGTATATGACCAAGTAGTCGCACTAAAGCGTTCTCTCTCTCTTTCTCTCTTTCGCTGCGTCGTTGTAAGTTCAATTTTATTTGTTGAACCTTACGTGGGTTTCACCCAGAGATGTAAAAGAATGCATTCTTTTGCGAATAATTATTCATTTGATTTATCGCAAAATGATTGCAGCTGTTTTTTGAATTCTTTGACTGGGACTTAAAAAATGAAGTCACCAATCCGACTTCATACTGAGACTTCGAACTCTTTTTTAATTTCATTTTTTGGTTATTCATGTATTGCATTCATTGAATAAAAAGTCGCACTGAAGTCAATTGAAGTCATTTGGAGGCATTTGAAGTCAATTTACCTGTGGCGTACGATACATGATCGTAAACTATTTTTGTTGCAAATAGCTAGTGACTTAACTCAAAAGATGAAGTCAGTAAGTGACTTCTCTAAATGACTTCACAGTGGTGACTTCAAAAAGACTTCAGACTTCATTTTTTCATTCTTTAGTCAAAAGCGAGTCAATGAGTGCATTAGAAATTTGAAGTCATTGAATAAGACTTCAACTGATTGCATTCGCATATAAATGCATTCTTTTACAACCCTGGTTTCACCCAGCATTTCGTCAATAGGTGGCTTACATTTATGTTTATCTCCATTAATAACTCAAATAACTTCTTAACAATACATTTTAAGCTCTTACACAATTACACAAATTTCACTCAAAACTCTCGCATAAAATTAAATAAAGTGCCACTCAACAAAATATTGCCAACTTGACGCATTTTCGTTTGAAAGCCCATTCTATAGAATCTTCAAATAGTAAAGCAAGAAACTTTAATGAAAGAAATGCCACAAAAACTGCTGCAAGTAGCACAGCAACAAAAATAACAACAACATGCCAAAGCCATACTAAGTAACCAACTCCATGCCAAAGCAAACACTTGCGGCCTGCTGTGTTGAGTGTCCGCAAAAATAGCAGATGTTGCAACATAAACAAAATGCGAGCAAAATGAAAAAAAAAAAAAATATAAAATAAAATAAAAATAGCAAATAACCCAACACGACAAGAACATGTTTCAAGAAGCCCGAGTTGTGAGAACCTCGAGCGTAAAATGTGGTTTGCATTTTTTTTCCACTTTGCTTTGTATGCCTTCATGCTGAATGGATATGTTAGTCTACGCGAGCTGCAGTTGAAGTGACTAGTTGTTAACTACTTCCGAACTAGTATGAAGAGTAAGCTCGCTTGTCTGACTAGGTGTCTTTTAGTCATCTAAGAAATAAGCCTTTAAATAGAGTTAGTTCCTATGAGGTATTAACTGTCAATTTTCGAAATGAAATAATCACTCGCAAACTAGTCCGAAAGAGATCGAAATCAATTAGATTATTTCCGCTAAACTAGTGTGGCTACATAGGCGTGGTTACAATTTCGATCATCACAAAAAATTTCGAAAAATAATTTTACTTTAAATAGTTTTCAAAAATTTCAGAATTTGTTAGTTCTAATTTGAAATTTTTCGTACTAGTTCGAGTCGAGTTAGAAAATGTGACTTCTGAACTAATAACTTTTCTGCCTTCTTAGGCATTTTACAGCGGGTAGGCTACATAGATATCAGTTTTTTTTTGTATATATTTTGGCTAGCTAGTTAGTGTGCAACAAAATCTTAATATAAACAGCAACAAGCTCGTTAGCAAACAACTACCATTGTTAAGTGTTGTGTGAAAAGATGTATAATTCGAAAATGGCTGCATATTTTTAGGCTGAAACGTGATTAATGGCATGTTATGTATAGTTTTGGGATTATATAAAAAGAAGACGCCTAACATTATGCACTGTAATATTAGTACGAAAAGTCGGTGGCTAATTTATGAGTAGGATATTTCCGTGCGGGAATTTCTTTAATTCAATTCCAATAAAGTTTCGAATTTTCTAAGGGATACGAAAAATGCTGGGTTTCATTCCGTATGATCCAATAGCAACACAAGATTACAACACAAGATTATTCACGAGATCATACTCAGTAATTTTAAATAAACCGACATCATCATATCACATTAAAAAATATTATAAAAACTTATCACATCATATCAGGCATGTCATGTCACTTGATATCATATAACATCCTTTCATGTAATATCATCTCACATTCATTTAATTTCAACTTACATCATGTCATTTGATATCACAACGTATCATATCACATCATGTTATATCATATGATGTATATTCGTATCAACACAATACATCACCATAACGTATCATATAAATTTCATTAATTATCATTACATCACATCACAACATGAATGTCACATCATATAATGTCATATCACACCAATTCATATCACCTTACATCATATCATATGATATCATATAACATCATTTATGCTAACATCAGTTCATGTGACATCATATCATATCAACGCAATAGATCACTTAGCAACGTATCATCACATCGCATCATGTATGTACGTTACATCATATTTTATCATATCACATCAATTTATTTAAATTTTCATCATATCATTTGATGCCATATAACATCACTTCATGTGACATCATATCATATCAAAAACTTCACTTCACAACGTTTCATATAAATTTCAGATATCACATGTATATTACATCGCATCATGTAAGTCACATCATCTAATATCGTAACACATCAGCTCATATCACCTTACATCATATCATTTGATATCATGTAACATCATTTTTGCTAACATCACTTCATGTGACATCATATCATATCAACTCAATACTTCCCTTCACAACGCATGTATATTACATAGCATCGCATCATGTAAGTCACATAATCTAATATATCATAACGCATCAGTTCATATCACCTTACATCACTTCATTTGACATCATATCATATCAACACAGTACATCACTTCAAAACGTATTATGCAAACTTTAAATATCTACATGCATATCATATCACATCGCATCATTTAAGTCACATCATCCAATGTCATATCACATCATATCATTTGATATCATATAACATCACTTGTTCATATCTTAATACCCAATCACCCTGCATCACACCACCAGTTGCCATCACTTGCCTTCAATTTTATCAACTATTTACACACTAACAGAAAATTTGTGTCACCTTGAGCTAAAATTTGAAATTTGTGAGGTCAAATTTAAAGTTGAACCAATATTTCCTCTGCAACTTGACCTAATCACCACTTGTATGCGTAATTTTAGTTGGTTTTAGGTATATATTTCAAAATTTCTTATGTACAAAATGGTAGATTGTTGCCCTATTCAACTCAATTCAGATTCAATTAATAGTTGCTTTCAAAGATTTTGCTGTCAGTATTCAATTTTCTTTCACACTTTGCTCAATTAGTTGAAGTGTTAACAAAATCATCAAACAACTTACGAACAATGAAAGCTTTGTAGCTCAATTTATTTATGCACTTTGTAAATGAAAACAATTCAAGTTCATGAGAAGGACTGCTATTTGAAGAGGAAAATTGTTTTCAAGTAGTACATGTTTGGCATTTCGTAATAACAGCTTAAGTCAAGCCAAAAAAAAACCGCTATTAAGAGTTTGCGCTTATTTCCCACGGAAAAACAAACAGGGCAACAGGTTTACTAAATTTCATTCTAACAACATAACTCTCTCTTTAACTCTCATTTAGTTTACTGGGTATAAAAACTAAAGCTGACAATTGCACTGATTGCAATTTCCATATTTTATTCCTTCATTGCTGCGAGATTCTAACTTAGATGCTACGTTCTCTTTAATACATACATCATCAGCAAAAATTAAGAAAAGCAATTTAATTTTCGCAAATTAAGCTAAGTTTTTCTCTCTTACCTGAGCTAAGCCAAAGGGCAGTGGAGCGTGAATAGAATACAAGATGTCACGTCTACTGGAATCGTGAATGCTGTAGGCACCTTTGTGTGCATATGCCAGCAGGTGAAGCGCATTTACATTAGACTGGGCAGAAAAACTGTAATAAATTTTCCTCCACCTTTTTATTTGCTTCAATATTTTTCATTTTTTATTTTATTATAAGTATCCTGGTTCGGTACGAGCTCGAGGTCTACTAATAACTTATCTGCAGAGAAAATTATTGTTGTTTGGTTTTTTTAATAACTTGTTTTTTTATTAATTACACAGTGCCACAAAAAAAACAAAATTAAATACACTTTTGAAGCGACCTAGCTAAGATTGTTCACCTGGTCGAGTTATTCACGAAACTCCCCTTAAAAAGTTTCTAACACCCCCAAAATCTGGTTTTAAGGCCAAAAAACCGATTTTTCAGTTTCCTCTTAAAACAAAATTCATGAAAAAACCAATTTTCAACCGATTTCAAAATTCTCAACGGTTTTGGGTAGAGAATTGTTGACACTTTCGAAATATATACAGTTTTGGAAATTTCATCCGGTTTTCCGGTTTCGACGTCATTTTTTTGCCACTCATTAACAATGAATGAACCTCTTTGGGCATGTGTCATCGAGAGGCATTCACTACCTAATTATACCAGTTTTTTTTTTGGAAAGGACTTCAAGTTTTCAAGTTATGCAGCCTAATCCAATAAATTATGGCTCTAAAATGGCCTAAAATGCATCTGGTGTCAAAAAAAATGTTTGTAATATTTCATGGAAACAAGAAATTATTAATGAAACCATCGTTAAAAATCACTATTTGTTGTTAAAAATTATAATTGATGTCCTAACAGTTAGCCCATTTTTTCACTTACACGGGGTGCCCCTGGAAATAAAAAAGTTAGATTTTTGATTTTGCTTCATAACGTGAAAACTTGAAGTCCATTTAAAAAAATAAAAAATGGTATAATTAAGTAATGAATGCCTCTCGATGACACATGCCCAAAGAGGTTCATTCATTGTTAAAGAGTGGCAAAAAAATGACGTCGAAACCGGAAAACCGGATGAAATTTCCAAAAATTTCAACTTCTGGCTTAAAAAACATATCATACCTTTTTCAAATGAATAAAAAACTGTATATATTTCGAAAGTGTCAACAATTCTCTACCCAAAACCGTTAAGAATTTTGAAATCGGTTAAAAATTGGATTTTTGCTGAATTTTTTTTTACGAAGAAACTGAAAAAACGGTTTTTTGGCCTTAAAACAAGATTTTGGGGGTGTTACAAACTTTTAAAAGCGCGTTTCGTGTATAACTCGACCAGATGAACAATCTCCACTAGGTCGCTTCAAAAGTGTAAAATGGCTGTTGCACTGTGTTATTAAAAGTTTTTTGTTGAATCGAATAGGAAAAGTATTATATTATATTATATTATATTATATTATATTTTATTTTATTTTATTTTATTTTATTTTATTTTATTTTTTTATTTTATTTTATTTTATTTTATTTTATTTTATTTTATTTTATTTAATTTAATTTTATTTAATTTAATTTTATTTAATTTTATTTTATTTTATTTTATTTTATTTTATTTTATTTTATTTTATTTTATTTTATTTTATTTCATTTTTTATTTTATTTTGTTTTATTTTATTTTATTTTATTTTATTTTATTTTATTTTATTTTATTTTATTTTATTTTATTTTATTTTATTTTATTTTATTTTATTTTATTTTATTTTATTTTATTTTATTTTATTTTATTTTATTTTATTTTATTTTATTTTATTTTATTTTATTTTATTTTATTTTATTTTATTTTATTTTACTTTATTTTATTTTATTTCATTTTATTTTATTTTATTTTATTTTATTATTATTTATTATATATTATTATATATTATTTATTATTATATTTTTTTTATGTCTAATATATGCCCATATATACATACATACATACATGTCTATACAGACCTGAAATGTTCAAAAAGGTCCCAACACATACGAACACGCGGGCATTTGAATGCGATAAATGAGTTCTGTGCTATTGGGTAAATTCAACTCCGTTCTCTATCTTTTGTCCACTATCGCTATGACGACGGTGACATTGTCGTATATTGTGACATTATTGTATGTATATTGCTGGTTCATTAAGTTTTTCCATTTCAATGCCCACTTCAAGGCGCCTTAAGGAGCAAACATAAATTCACTTATTTATCTATTCGTACAATATGCATAGAAATAGAAAATGACAAAATGAAGAGCTCATTATTTCGCTTATTGTATCCCAATAAATCTTTTCAAAATATCTTCTTTTGCTAGGTAATTGAGAGCCAACCTCAAGCTAGCCACTTCTCATATATGATTTAAATAAACGTTGCTGGATTTTGGAAATTCGTCAATTTTTCAGTTTACCTCTACTTCAATACTTCTTGGCTTAGACCTGGAAATAGTAAGCAAAGTAAGTGATGTAAGATTTCGCTAATGAAGTTGAAGATGTAAAATATGAAATAAAATAGAAACAAAAAAAACTAAATAGAAAGACGCGTAATCAACGCATCACTAATAAAAGCAATAAAGTGTAATAATTACAACAACAAAATGAACAAAACAAACACCATGACAAACTGTTGCAAATTTGCGCTTCATAATAAATTGTTGATTGTAAAAATTTTTTTAGGGGTGTTTTTTTCTTTGTTTGAGTATGTATGTATGTATAAAATATATGTGCATAGCTGAGTGCTTGCGAGTGTTGAAGAATGCAATTTCTACATACTTTCGAAGGTATGTACCTCCAAAGGTATAGTACGAGAAAAAAAAAAAAAAGAACAAAAGCAAGTGTTGTGCATCCCCTCTACATCCTTGTTTTTGTATTTGTTTCCCCGCCCCCTCTTTAAAACATGTTGTAGTTGTTGTTTTGCCAACGTAAGTTTCGGATTTTCACAAAACATTTTTCTCTATTTTTCATAACACTGTCGACGCTTTTGTATTTTTCCTATTTTTTATGAATTTTTTTGCAGCAAAACAAGCAAAATAGTAATTATTTATGCTTGCGTACACCACACGAGTAAATCTGTGCAGTGATTAAAAAAAATGTACGGCACTTGGAAAACGTCTCCCGATAGAGTTTAAGGCAAGAAAAATGTTGCTAGATTTCTTGGCTAAAAATAGAAGTAGTTGACGTCGAAAAGTCCATGGTGAATAGTCCAGCAAGCTAGAAGAAGCGCAAATAGCCCTCAAGAAATATATGCCACTTGATATATTTCTTGCGCAAAACCTGTATTACCGTATTCAAATTTCATCATAAAATAGTAGTAAAGTTCCGTGTTACATTTCTTGAGTACTGCGCACTATCTAAAGAAAAGTTAACCAAGGAAATTTTCTTGAGCATTTCTTGAGCGTTTTTATATGCAACTTTTGCTTTTCTGGATGACTCGGTAATCATCCTCAGCTACTTTAGCTTGCATTGAAAATATTTTTTTGACTTCCCAAAAAAGCAAATTAAATGATTGGCAAGAACCTTTCTAAGCCTTTCTTAACCAAATGAAGCTTAAACAAGTAAGGAAGTCTAAGTTCGGGTGTGAACCGGACATTAAATACCCAGCGTTAGTTTTCAGGTAAATTTATGTGATTTTCGATATCGAAAAAGGGGGCGTGGTTATCATCCGATTTCGACAATTTTCCACAGCAGCTTACCTTGGCCAGAAAGTAGACTGCATAACAAATTTCATGCAAATACCTCAATCCTTACTCAGGTTATGTTAATTTATGTGATTTTCGAAATTTTCGATATCGAAAAAGGGGGCGTGGTTATCATCCGATTTCGCCCATTTTTAATAGCAGCTTACCTTGGCCAGAAAGTAACCTGTATAACACATTTCATGCAAAGATCTACATTTTTACTCAAGTTATCGTGTACACGGACGGACGGACGGACGGACATGCCTTAATCAATTCCTCTTTTCAACCTAAGAACTTTCATATATGGAACTCTATATCTAACTGGATTATTTTGCGCCGTTACCTAGTACTGTTAAGTGGACAAAACTATAATACCTTTGTACTAGTACGCTGGGTATAAAGAAAGCTTAGATAATTTATTTTTAGCAGTGACTAAGACCAAGTGAAGCTTGTCTGGGGTTCTCTTGGTTATCAGGGAAAATATAAGACTGTTGCATTTTGCTAAACCTCTCCATCTATATGGTGAAGAAACTATAGCTTAAAGTAGAAAACCTAGCCAACCAATCTTGTGTAAAAATGTGAGTTACTGTATGTAGTTGTCGTTACCATGTAGTTCTCACAACCCTGCAGCAATTCATGTAAAGCTAAAACTATTTTTTTCACCTTTCTCTATTTTAATATTTTTCACACATTTCTATTTGTACTTTCATTTTTATTTCTATTTTGCATATCCTTAAATCACCTCACATTTGAACTCGCATGCTGTGCTATGTATGTACATATGTAAATGCTTCGCGCATAAAGAATTTGTATACGTGACAATCACAAAGCATTTCCTATATGTATTTGTGTTTGTGCGTAGTTACGTAGGTCAGTAGTTAAGGATATGCAATGTAATAAAACGCTTTGACTTAGTTGTAGTAAACGCCAGCGCTCCACTCCAACAATAGGTTGAACATCTACATATTTACATAGGTGCAGATGAGCTGGGAGAGGGACGGCAAATAATTCCAACACCTCATTGACATTTTCATGTATTCATCTAGCAGATGTTCGAGAGACTTACTCTGTTGAGTTCTCATTGCGCAAGAATAGAGAAACTAACGGTTGGCATATATTTTAACCGGAAAGGATACTTGTGAATGGATGTTGTGGAATAAAGTTTATAAATCCCATGTGAGAGCATAAAGATGATTTACTTTATTTGAATCCTGGCGGGCTCGCATTGGGCAACTATCTTTTAAAGCTATTATGAGGCTACCTGTGAGTATTTTTTCATTAATAGCAGACCTGTTAAATCAGGACTAAAATTAAAAGTCAATTATATTAAACTGCTCCATTAATTTAATTGATTAATTGTGATACTCGAACATTTAAAAAAAAGTTAATTGATTAGGATTAAATTTTGTGTTCGCTTAATGAGGATTTCAAATTTAATCCTAGGATTAATCAAATTAATCAAAATTTCTATTTGTTTACAATTTTCGATTAATTGCGATTAACGAGGATTAATAACAAATTTTAAATATTTCAATATTATCTAAAATTAAAATATTTTAGAATTTCGTGTTTTTTTATAAATTCATCCACAAATAAATTGTACATACCCAGCAAGCCATAGGAGTCATACATGAGTCAGAAAGGAGTCCTAAATGGCATCGTTTCTGTTCTTTATGAGCTCGTTTATGAGTTGGAATGGGGGTATTTCACTTCTTGCGATGGTCGTCCAATATAAGCCTGATTCCATATATCATATGACCTTGAATAAGAGTCATTTAGGATACATTTTTTCTCATAAAAGGCACTTTTTAATCATCGTTAATCGCCATTAATCAAAATTGTAATCAAATTGAAATTGTAGTTAATTTGATTAATCCTAGGATTAAATATGAAAATGAAATAAATCCTTATTAAACGAACACAAGATTTAATCCTAATCGATTAATTATTCTAAAAATTTTCGATTATCATAATTCTATTACAAAAATAACAAAAAATTTAATTTGATTATCAATGCTTAAGATTATTAATCACTATTTAACAGGTCTGATTAATAGCCTCTACATTATGAACACCTGAGAAAAGTACCCTGAAAATATAAAGTTCATACACTACCATGGTTCATATTAAGTTTTTCACCCCCTTAACATACCTAAGCCAATGTATAAATATTTATAAAATTTTATAAAAGTATGCCTCGCATTAAAATAGAAACCCGTTCGATACCTCCAAACTGGTACATAATACAAAGCAATAACAATGCACCTCTTTACTTGATTTTCTGGGAAGGAATTGTAGGCATGGAAATATTGTTTCACTGGCTTACCTTCAAAATTTTATATTCGAGATATACATAAAAGCTTGTGTATTAAAGAAAATTTTTAAAATCGTTGCATATTTTAAGGGGTATTTTTTGCTTTTTTTTTTACTCCTGGGGACTCCAAAATCTTTTTTATAAAGGTTTGGTCTGAAGAGACCCCCAGTGAAATTTTCCGCTGAAAAACTTCCTAGAACATTTTAACCCTCTCGCGACCTCACAAATAATATTTTTATCGTAGTTCTACAAAAAAGGGTCGAAAAGACCCATTTATGAGGGAGCCATCGGGATAAAATATTCCACAAAATGATTCTTCGTTTAATTTTACTATATGCACCCGAACTACATATTTTAGTACAATATGAATTTTAACCCTTTTTTCCACTTTTTCTAAAATCACTTTTTTTTTTTTAATTTCAACTTAAAGTGACCATAAAAAAAAATTTGACCTGAGAACGCAAACAAATTTGGGGGTTTTACTATATGGCCTAAGGTCTTTCATTCTGAGTTAGAATCATTCCGCCCCCAAAACTACTGTTGCATTGTGTTATGTGAATATAGTCATGTACATGCTGGGGCTTAGGCGAAGAGAGGAAGAAAAAATTTAATATCACAATTTTTTTTTTAACAGCCATTGCGTTTTTCAAATTCTGATGAGGTCAGCGGATGTGCCTCACTGTGTGCGCCAGTTTAAACTTACTTGCGGCCACATACGGGTAACTAGCTCAAGTGAAGGGACGTCTCCATCTCACTTACGAACACACACACACACACACACTACGAACAGTAAGGTTATAGTAACCCAACAGGCCTTTTTGAAAATGATTTTAAGACAGCTGGAGGTGAACTGGCTAAAATAAGCAAATTTTAACATAAGCACACGTTTTAAATTAACTTTTTATAAAAACCGAAATTCAATAAAAATATAAAAGCTTTTATAAAAATATTTTTTGAATATTTTTTTAAATAATCAATGTGCCATTTGGCTTATATAACGCTTACTTTTAAATACTTTACGAGTCAAAAAATAAGCGTTTTATAACTTTAATCCCTTTTTTATAATAAAATATAATTATAAAAATTTGTATGTAATTTTTTATGGAATCACTGAAAAAACTTATAAATAGCTTTTATTTTTATAAATCTGTGGGTCACTTCTACTTTACAACAAGATTTACAAAAACTTACATGACGCTTAATTTGCTCGTTGGTTAGCTAGTTATTACACTGTGTGACGCACATATTTCACCATTTCGAGAATTTGTTGTTTTTGTGCTAGCGCATAGTTTTCCCTTTGTTGTTCTACCTTTTTATGTTGCTATTTCAAAAAAAAAAAGGGGTGCAACTTTTTGCAGGAAATACATATTGCCTATAACTACAAGTAAATGCACTACCATTTATTGGGAGGGGTGCATGCTAAACTTAGCTGATTGAGAGGGCCGATAACTAAAATTAATTGTTGCTTATAGTGGATCGAAAGTAGGACAAATATTAAATTTGTAATTTTTTTTAAGGAAAGGTGGCTTTTACTTGAGTAAAGTTTCGCTACAGAAATCATAGTTTCTAAACCTAGAACTATTTTCTTTAATGTCAGGTGAATCTTTCACTGACTACACCTTGCGTTTTTTGAGCATTGTCAGCTTTTGATTGGATGCTATTTAGAAAAGTTTGGTTGAAAATGTTACGGACAAGAGACCATTTAAGATATTGTGACTTCATTATTATTCGTTATTTAACAAAATAATATCCCCAAAAATACTGTTTTTAGATTCAATTTACTCTCGCGCCGTTGTAAGTCAAGGGACGGCAACTCATTATTAACACCCAAAACAGTAAGAAATCAGGATTCAAGTTGTGTAAGGTAAAGTTGTGTTCATATTAGTACAATAGATACAACGTTGCTCTCCATATCCATTGTTTACCTATCATCTAATTAATCGAGATTTCAATTTGATTAAAATTTTTGATTAATGGCGATTAACGAATATTTAGAAAAAAAGGTGTCTTATTCAAGATAACTGGAATCAGGCTCTTATCGGACGACCATCGCCAGAAGGGAAATACCTTTATTTCGGACTCATAAACGAGCTCATAAAGAGTGGAAACGATGCCATTTAGGACTCCTTTCTGACTCATGTATGACTCCTATGGTTTGCTGGGAATATATATATTTTTTTGGATGAATTTATAAAAAAAAAACACAAAATTGTAAAATTTTTAAATTTTATTTAACATAGAAATATTTAAAATTTGTTATTAATCCTCATTAGTCGAGCACAAATTTTAGTCCTAATCGATTAATTATTCTAAAAATGTTCGACTATCATAAGTAATCAATTATATTAATAGAGCAGTTTAATTTAATTAATTTTAATAAAGATTTAACAGGTGTGGTTTATTCAAAGAACCAAAAAATAGTCACAGATAGACCCATCATTCGATTAATGGAAGACATGATATCTAAAAAAACTAAAAATGTTAAACAATTTTTGATCGAAAGAGACACTATTTTAGCCAAAAATTAATTAATTAAAACTAAGATTTTCTAAAAATGTCAAATAAAATAAAAACAATAAAACTATAAGCTATGAAAAAAACTCCGCATCACACAGGGCAGGCGTGGAAAATAATTTACCCTGAAGGCGGTTACCGTGGAGTAACCAAAATATATAGGTATAAAAAAGGAAGAAAAAAATTGTTTTATTAATTTTTCAAATACTGACCTCGAGCCAGAAAAACAAATAAAAAGTTTCCTTTCCTTTCTTTTTGATATTTTTTTAAAAATTATTTAAACCTTTTTTTTATTATTTTTTTTTTATTAGTTTGCAATTTTGTTGTTGGTTTTTGCGGTCTTTCTTGTTTTACATATTTGTAAGTTTTGCAAGCTCGAGAACCAGAGAAACAATAATTCGTAATGAATTTTAATTGTCAGTTTTTGGGAAATATTGATAATTGGAGAAAAATTACATTGTTAAATCACAGCGATGGATAGGATTACATGTTTCAGAGTTTCCAAGCTCATCATCAGATCCCTTTTCGGACACTGGGATATGAACCAGTGTCTGCACCAAAGCCGCTGTTAGAAAATTCTAACATCTAAGCTATGATGCCCTGTGACGTCACAACGCATTTATCTCCACTTCAATTAATTCCCTTTTTGTTTGTTTGTTGTAAAAATATGAAAACTTGTGCTTACACTATATGCTACAACTTAGTTACGGGATCATAGGGGCCTACTTGGGCGTAAGGGTTAACGAAGCATATACATACATAGATACAAGTAAAAAATCGTATTTGTGATTATATGAAATCTGGTCAATCAATAGTTCTGTATGCATGTTGCAAAATAATCAATGCATGGTAAATAATCAAAAAAGGATCAATGAAAAAAAAAAAAAAAAACCAAAAATTCGCAAAAAAAAAAATTAAAAAAAAATGTAAAAAAAACAAAAGTAATCTAAAAAAATTATTTTTTTTTTCATATAAATTTTTCCTTAATTACAAAATAATCCATACAAATTGAAAGTATGTTTCAATTAAACTTGTTTAGTTAGTTTTCAATTAGTTCAAAAGTAACGAAAAAGAATAAAAGTAATGATAATAAAACATTAAGTGTATGCTCAAATAAATAATGAGCCAAACCAGTAATCCTTACGGAACCCACGATTGCCTCAACCTAGCCCAATCAAACAGTCGTAAAATATGTTTAAGCCAAAGCCATTCACACATACAATTAATCGAAAACAATTGGCAAATGGGAAATACATAGCAAGCTAAACACAAAGTGTCAATTTATTTCAACTTTTACTTTATGACACACGAAATAAGTCAAAGAAGTAGCATATAAATATTATTACAGCAATGGGATTTCAACACTCCATTAATTTAGCGCGCACTTATGCAGTGCAGAGTTGTCATAAATTGGATAGCAACAAAAGTGCCATTCGTGCAACGTTGTAAGCTGTAAATGACACCACTAAAAAATGCTATAAAGTAGATACTAACAAAAGTGAAATGCTCCTCAACATAAGCATGTTTGAGTGGTTATAATCAAAATGCATTACAATAACTAACAGTGTTGTATTCAAGGCGAATTACAACAAAATGGCAATAAAGAAATGCGAGTTACATATGTATTTGACATTTCAATTATTGTTTGCTGCCAAGATAGGAAAATAACAACAAAGATGTACACAAACGCCTGACAAGAGCGCAGATAAATGATGTGGTAGAGTTAAGGGGGCATAGTTGGGTTTTTTTTTGTCAAAAAAAAGGGGGGCATAGTATGGTTTGAAGTGAAACTTCTATGGGCCAATTCAATTTTATAGGCTAACTGTCTGAAAGTAGACAGTATACGGTATTGTCCCACACCCCAACTAACTACTTGTATTAAAAAAAAAAAATAAATTAAAAAAAAAAAATCATTTGGCAGCACTGAAAGTGTGGTACCAACGAGAATATTTCTTATCTCAAAATTTTTTTTTTGCTTTGAAAAAATATTTGTACTAATTTAAGTACATATTTTGAAATAGAGTTGCCAACCGTCTTCAAATTAAAACATAATTACGTATATTAGAAATTTTATGTATGTCTATGTTCTGGTGCTGGTATTACAGGCATGGTGCACGGACGAGTTTTTGCTAAATATTTTTTCTTTTATTGGCACTTTGTTTTTTAATGCAAAATTATTTTTGTGCAACAAAAATGTATGGCAACATTGTAGCTATGAAACATTAACTGAAAAATATGTATGAAGTGCTTGAAAAAAAGGTTGGTATTCGAGGGGTTTTAATTGATGAGTGGCCCAATATTCAGGTTTTATTCTACTGAGGTCTTAGAACCCCTTTAAATATCCTCCACAATGAGGTCATGTTCTAAAAATTTCTACATCATTAAGAAGCAGCTTAGGTGTTCGTCAACAACTGTGTTCAGCAGTATGTAACACAATATAAAATATAATATATCAGTGATGCACCACGAGGAAAGAAAGAATTATGAGAGCCTGCAATGCAAGAGAAATGTACTGTTTAAGTAGGTTTGTGCGGGTGATACCTTCAAAAGCAAATACATACATACATACATGAACATAGTGACTGTAACTTGTTTACTAATTGTAGCTCAATACCAAGATGTCAGCTGTGTGTATCTCTATGGATTCCTGGGGCAGCACTGCAATACAAAGGCGTTATGTCAGTAATGTGATTATTGTCATGTTCGACTGAATGAGAATACTTGTTATGAGTTTAATCTGCGGAAACGATGTAACATAGCGCTACATCGACGTAAGATCACGTACAGCCAAAAGTGGTGCCAAAAATCAAGAAATAAAACCACAGAGATGTGTGCTAGAGTGACACAAATAAAAAAACAAACAGGAGGTAAATAAAAAGGAGGAACTGAAAAGTAAGAGGAAGGTGAGAGCAAAAAGCGGAGTTATCAAGCAAGAACGATGAAAACTAGAATATATGAAAATGCTCTCCTTTACTTTATCATTGTTTCCATTTTATTTTATTTTAATATATTTTATTTAATTTTTATTTTGTTTTATTTTATTTTAGTTTATTTTATTTTGTTTTATTTTATTGTATTTTATTTTATTTTATTTTATTTTATTTTATTTTATTTTATTTTATTTTATTTTATTTTATTTTATTTTATTTTATTGTATTTTATTGTATTTTATTTTGTTTTATTTTATTTTATTTTATTTTATTTTATTTTATTTTATTTTATTTTCTTTTATTTTATTTCATTTTACTTTATTTTATTTTATTTTGTTTTATATTATTTTATTGTATTTTATTTTATTTTATTTTATTTTATTTTATTTTATTTTATTTTATTTTATTTTATTTTATTTTATTTTATTTTATTTTATTTTATTTTATTTTATTTTCTTTAATGTATTTTATTTTATTTTATTTTATTTTATTTTATTTTATTTTATTTTATTTTATTTTATTTTATTTTATTTTATTTTATTTTATTTTATTTTATTTTATTTTATTTTATTTTATTTTATTTTATTTTATTTTATTTTATTTCATTTTACTTTATATAATTTTATTTTATTTCATTTTACTTTATTTTATTTTATTTTGTTTTATTTTATTTTATTTTATTTTATTTTATTTTAATTTAATTTATTTTATTTTATTTTATTTTATTTTCTTTTATTTTATTTCATTTTACTTTATTTTATTTTATTTTGTTTTATTTTATTTTATTGTATTTTATTTTATTTTAAATTATTTTATTTTATTTTGTTTTATTTTATTTTATTTTATTTTATTTTATTTCATTTTAAGATATTTTATTTAATTTTTATTTTGTTTTATTTTATTTTATTTTATTTTATTTTATTTTATTTTATTTTATTTCATTTTATTTCATTTCATTTCATTTCATTTCATTTTATTTTATTTTATTTTATTTTATTTTATTTTATTTTATTTTATTTTATTTTATTTTATTTTATTTTATTTTATTTTATTTTATTTTATTTTATTTTATTTTATTTTATTTCATTTTATTTTATTTTATTTTATTTTATTTTATTTTATTTTATTTTATTTCATTTTATTTTATTTTATTTTAATATATTTGAATTTATTTATTTATTTATTATTACAATATTTTAATTCAAATAATTTTATTTCAAGTTAGGCTGCAGACAAAAGTTTAATGACGGAATTGGGCGAATGAAACCAAGTTTTAGAAGTGGTTTTTTGAGGTTTTTTTTTCTCATAAAACTCTGTACTAATGAGCTTTTGATGTCAGTCCCAAAAAGCCTAAACAAACTATACATTAAAGTTTTAAACTTTTGTAGCATTTTAATTTGGTACTTTTTCCCAGTCTTAAATACATACATACAAATGTCCATATATAACTATATCCTACAAATTACTTTCCCAAACATTTATCTACTTCCCACCACTATTAAGACATATGTAGAACATTAACATTTTTTTTTTCTGCTTTGTAAATTTTCCGACATCTCAACACTGAGCCCCCATCTCTTTCTAAATTACCTTTTGAAAGATTTATTGTGGTAAACAAACTCGTTAATTTTAATATTTTGCAGGAAACAACTGTTGGCATTACCGAACTTCACACAAAACATACATACATACATCTCCTCTGGAAACTGGGCGGTTGAAATTGGGTGGCGCTACAAAAAGGCCTTGTGCTATTTTTACTTTTGACCACATTACCTTAAATTTACCTTAATTGCTGTCTACATTTTGAAAATTTTCGGTGTTTACGGTTAGTGCACAGCCCAGCTAGAAACTTAGGTTAGCAAAGATCAAAAGTGTAAGTAAATGTATGTAAATACCTTTGGCATTGGCAATAATTTTAGTCTGACCAAATGAAGATTACAAGCGTAAACTTTTTTATTTTTTGGCGCACAGGTGGGTGTGTTTTTGTTTGTACAAGTGTAGATAGGACTGAATATTAAGTAACTTGAAGATTTCGAAGAATCGTAGGCGTTAAAGTAAATAATTAGTTAGTTAAATCTTGCAAAATCCTCGGCATTTGTGGATGTACGACTCTTTAATCTTTGCAAGTCACAATGGAAAATATCAGCTAAAACGTGTGATCTCTCAGGAGTAAGCGAGCTTTGGTATACTCACTATGCTTACCTTAAAAACTTTCATCCTGCAGGTCTGTATACGACACATGGCAAGCTTTTGAATATTTTCTACCAATCTTGTGAGCTTGTCTAACTTGAAGTCTTATTTCATTAACTTCAAAGGAAGTCAGGCTTATACGCGATCCAGATAGCGGCTGCTAAGCGAGATTTTTTCCCGTCATATGGACTACTTAGCTCTTCACGGTACTGAAATATAGACAAAAACGGGCTGAAATTGTCTACATATATGGCTGGTTTATTTTTTCTTCTCCAATCCAGCAACAGCTGTTCTGTTAACTCTAATCCAGTGCCTAACAAACTGTGAAACAGTGACACTTAAGTGACAGTTACACCAGTGATATTAAAACTGCTTCCATAGCAAAGTGGCCATACAACTTTTTTACTATACTCTAAACCTTTACACAGAAAGTTTTAAGGGATGAAGAGGCATTTTAGTAGGATATAGTGGGGTGCGATAAAGTCATAGGCAATAAAGCCATATGGCCCTATCTCTCAACATGTTATATCTATATGATATTTAACTAATTGATTTTTGTTGATTAGTGGCAAAAAGATTAATGTTTCTGTATCTCTAAGCATCTGCTACACTATTACAACCTTTACATTAAGTTATTTTTTGTTATTGTTCTTAATATATTACAAGTTTTGAAATAGACTTCAAAGTAGCTTAAATAGCGAAAAAAGTGAACTCAAAGAATTCTTGCGAGCAATCGATCTCTGGAACAAAAATCATCAATACTAAATATTTGAACAAAGTTAAATTTTCTACTGCTTTGTGATTCATTTATATAAAGGTAGTCTAAGCAAATTTTTTTAAATGTTCGTTTACTTCTTCTTTAGTGTGTACAGCCCATTAATTTCGTTTGCTTTCAATTCATTTCTGGTTATTTGCTATAGCCAAAAAATGGGAGGCATTTTCCATCACAAAACATCATTTAGGAAAGTTTATTTTTAGGCAAACAAATGAAAAGTTATTTATTTAAACGATTTCTGTTTGCATATGGTTTCTAATACAAATAGATTTCTCAACAAAAGTTACTGATGGCTGTAATTTTCTTTCGAAATGGTCTAGTGATTTTGCTTGAAAACAATTACCGACAGTTCTGAGTATTGAGTTGTTGATGGGTCAGGGATAGAAACGCAATAAAATATACCACCTTTGCTTGATTAAAGTAATAAAGAAAAAAGCTAAAGGTAACATTTCGGTCAAAAAAGTAATTCCACTAGACTTTTGCTGTGAATTTTGGATTATAAAAAAGGCAAAATGAAATTTTTAAATTTTCTTAATAAAAATCTAAGATTTTGTTCTGTTTGTTTTCTTCAGTAAAAGTGGGTTTTCGAAGATATCTTGCAAATCATTTTCTAAAGCATTGGGGATATATTAGATAACCAAGGAAATACTTGGTGTTCTGTTCTTTTTAAAAAAAATAAAATAAAATAAAATAAAATAAAATAATATAAAATAAAATAAAATAAAATAAAATAAAATAATATAAAATAAAATAAAATAAAATAAAATAAACTCCAAAATGTTACTCATACGCCACGCCCTACTTATTAGCCTATGAGCTACCAATAAAACTTCAAGCACAGAAGAAAACAGACATTAAATTAAAAAGTGCCATAAGAGCAATTTTGAGAAATACAATTTATGATGTTTAATCTGATATATGTACATATAAAGCTGTGTAGATATAGCTCCACCATAAAAAAACATGTTCAAAAATACGGCTCACATTTAAGAAGCTTATGAAGTGAAAAGCTGAAGGTGCCACCATTGCGTCGCAATTTATGTCATGTTGTTTCGCTTGAGCGCCGTAAATTTCACTTGTCATGATAGCATAAATATGTCTGAAAGTACTTTGGCTGTATGCCGTGCTGTTGTACTTCCGTTGTGAGCGTCGGCCAGCGGAAGGGTCTATCTCATTAAGTGCGCTTTTTTACGCTCCAGCACAAATGAGTTAATATTGTTGCTTTAACGCCTAGCGTTATTATCAACACAAATAAATTTTCACAATTTAACCATTAATTTATCTTAATTTTCCATTTCTCATAGCTATTTGTTACTTATGGGTGATGGCGTAAATATTTGCAAGTCCATACATACATATATAGATACAATGCTCACACACACACACAAACATACATACATTCATACATACATATGTAAATACAGAATGTTGAACTTTGAGCACGGTATAAGTTATGTTATGTATGTTATGTTATGTTATGTTATGTTATGTTATGTTATATTATGTTATGTTATGTTATGTTATGTTATGTTATGTTATGTTATGTTATGTTATGTTATGTTATGTTATGTTATGTTATGTTATGTTATGTTATGTTATGTTATGTTATGTTATGTTATGTTATGTTATGTTATGTTATGTTATGTTATGTTATGTTATGTTATGTTATGCTACGTTATGTTATTTTGTTCTATCATAATTAATTCATTTTTTTTTTTTGATTTGGTTGGAGCCCTGGTACATACACAGATTTGCATGTCTGTATGTATTTTCTTTATAATATTTACTCCTTACTTTGCCGGCGTACACATCTAGTAAGGCTAGATTCACTGTTTACTTTATCAGACCTACCAAGAATCTCCTTCATCATTTTGTTTATATTCTCTTGTTCGTCGTGCCCACTAAAGACCGCACCTGCTTTACATTTAGCCAACGTTGATGGGCAACGCCTGAAAACGCCTCATATCTGCTGTAGTGCTCGCTTTAGTTATTTACCTTCGTTAACGCATTTTAACTTGAAAGCAACATAAATCTTCTCCTGAAAGCTATTACAATATAACGAACGGCTTTATAAAAGCAAAGTAACTAGTAAGAATAACTGTTTTTATAGCCAAAGCAAAAACAAAACCAATTAGTTGTTTTAACGGGATTTAATAAGAATAATTGAGATTCTAGATTGTTATGCCTTTTTGCGCTTTCATTAACTACATAAATTATTTTGTGAGCTACATAAATAGAGAAATACTTGCCGAGTGCAGCTGCTAATAAAGTTAAGATTGTCTATTTGAGGCGTGCTATTATTGGTTAGTTAATAAGCCCACTGACTATTTTGTGTAAGGCCATCAAAGAGGAGGAAGGTAAAGGAACAAAATCAAAACCACGATTAAAACGAAGATAATTCTGTTATTTACCATCAAAGCAACTTTTATGGTTATCGTTAGTTCTACGGATTTAGCTATCAGGGTATAAAAAGTTGATAAATAAATTTCGAATTAATTTTATGCAAAAAACTCCAATGATGTATTTTACTACCGTAGGTTTATTTACAAAAACACAAACCAAAAAGCGAACGAAAAAAATGTTTCCAATTTTCAGCACCATAAGCAAAAATCAAATGTCAATCAAGCACCATGAGTTCAAATTTCACAATTTAAGTTACTGCAGATGATAGTCAAGACTTGGTAGAAAGCAAATCATTTAGTATCTCTAACAAAACAAAAAACACAAACAAACAAATTGAAAACAAAATTGACCAACCAAGAAAAATGAAAATAAAAAAGTGGAAGTAACAGAGTAAAGTGACAATTTTGATAACAAACGAATGAAAATGAACCAAACAAACGATTGAAGAGTAATTCAATAAATAAATGATTGAATGAATGAATGATTGAAATGAGTGAATGATGAGTGACAGCTGGCTGGTAGGTAACGGTCTGCATGTTCATGGCACTTGTAGATTAGATGTTGACTGTCATCATTGTTGCTGTAACGTTTTGTTGGTGGCTATGGAATTTGAGTGGGAGGTAGATTGTTGATGGGATTGTTGTTGGTGTGCAATTACTGTTGTTTACAACATTTTGTTATGTTTTGGTGTACACCATTTTTTATTGTGTGTGTTTTTTTTTGTTGCTTTGAATTGACATTTATCTTCGCTTGCGCTTTGTTTGTACATTAGGGTGCCTTCAGGTGAGTGAAACAACGAAATTAACTTGGCTTCAGGAAGCTTAACAAGATAGTAAGGAAATATATTTATTTGGCTTGCGGTGTTCCAGCTCGGTCCTCAAATTTATCAAAAAAATTTAATTCGTTTCGACAAAAGTCATTTCAAAAAATATTTTTCCAAGAACCATGACTCTCAGCCAAGTTCGCTAAACCTGCCCAGATATATTAATAACATTTTTTGGACCAGCTTCTTTATACTCAGCTAAGTAAAGCTGTCTCTGGGCAGGAAAAGTAAAAGAATTCAAATCGGGATCCACTCTTCAAGTGCATTTCTTATATGCCAAAGCTTGCTAGTAAAAATAAATCTGTCTCGGCTGAGGTTGTTCGAAGTCCATATAAAATTTCTAGATCCACTTGCTTTTTAACACTAAATTTCTTGCTCAACCTATCATACAATATTTTTTCATTTTTTTACTTTTTATACCTTTCATGAACATAAAATGGTATAATAACTTCGGTCAGCTGTTTTTGAGTATGAGAAGAAAAAGAAATAGACTCAATATTAAGTATACTGAAATGATGAGGGCGATGAGCTGAGTTGATTTAGCCACGCCCGTCTGTCTGTTTGACCGCAAACTAGTCCCTCAGTTTGAAAGATATCTCGATGAAATTTTGCAAGCACCATTTTGTGAAGCATTAATAGATAATGTGTCGAAATCAAAAAGATAGGAACCAATACAACGCATAGCTCCCATACAAACTTTTGTTCCGAAAAAGGGGGGTCTGGGCTATGTATCTTAAAATTAGCAATTTTGTAGAGTTTGTACCAATTCTAAGTAAGGATCGCACACTTTAAAAATGATACGTATTCATGTAAGGTAGAAAGCTTTCGACACAGCCGAAGACAGCCCTTTCCTTACTTGTTTATTTTATGTTTTGACCATGACTGAATCGTCATAAAAAATTCAAATCTTAATCAACTTTAGTTAGTTCGATGCAGACAAAACAAGTTCTTCCCCTACCACTCGTAATTCGTTCCTTTGATTTTGTGCATTGTGCTTGCTAACAACTTTTTGGAAAACATATAGAAAATAGAATTACTAACAAAAGCAGTTGCAAATTGTGTGCATCTAACTTCAGCTAATACCCAGTAGGAAAAAAATGTAGTTAAGTTTATCATAAATATATTTCTGCTATTCATTAAAAGGACACCTTGTACAACCAAAAATACTAAAAATTAAAAGCATTAAATGACGAATTAAAACAATAGCACAATTTTTTTTTTTTTAACAATTTGAAGTTCCTCATTTTTGCTACTCAATTGCCACTTTTAAACTACTAACAATCTAGCTATTCTGGAAATAGTTTTCATTTGCCAATTCCGAACGAGAAATTTGTCGCACAAACTATTGACTTCCCTACAGGGTACAATTTGTTTGTACATAAATTTGTGTGTACATTTGTATGAGTGTTTCAATGCATTAGAGTGTGTCTGAGTGTTCTTTGATTGTAGAAAAATATGAAATTGACTCTTGTATGTTGCATAAATTGTTTGCAATTCAAGTAAATTGGTACGTTTGTTTAGATGTATGTGTATGTATGAGTGTGCATGTGGGTGTGCGAGCAAAAAGCTAAACAGTAACATAGCAAGTGAGAAAGTATGCAAAAAGCTGCTGAAAAGCGCTGCGATTGGATAGAATTAGAGATACACAAAGAGGAAACTTAATAATTAATCAAAGTTTTTTTAGAGCTGATCCTCACTTTCTATTGCAGCCATGGAAATGAAAAATTTTATCAGAACTAGGCAGGACTCGGATCACTTCGAGCTGATTTTTGGGACTTTTCGGGATTATTTCGGGACTAATTTGTTTTAATCTTTTAACAGCTTCGGAACTTCTTCCAGAAATTTTTTAAAATTTTTATTATTACCATGGAGATAAAAAATTGTAGCGGGCAATTGTAGTAAAACTTGGGTATATTTAAATTAAGAAAAAACTAATTTGGACATTTTGGGACATTACGAAACTATTTCGGGAATATGTCAGTTCCATTTTTTCATATTTTTCGTAACTACTTCTGAAATTTTTCCACAATTTTATTGCTGCAACCAGCATTAGGCAGAGTTCGAACATTTTATGAATGGTTTTTGGGATCCTTTACTGATTTTCTTGGTAATTCGGGGTTTTTTCGGGACATTTACGAAATAACTTCGGGATATTTTCAGTATAGTTTCGGAATTGTTGCAAAGTTATTTGGGGATAATTTGAGGATCTTTTTTGTGATTTCTGTGATTAATGGATATTTTTGGGGGATAATCCCGAAATTAAATTTCACGATTGTTAATGTGGATGTTTACAGTTTCATTTTAGGACTATCTCGGAATGATCCCAAAATTGAAGTTCCACTCTAATAGTTTTGACCAAAGTATTTATTAGAATACAAAACTATTCAACCATCTCCATTCACTGACGTCATCCAATTATTCCTCATTATAAAATACAAACCATTAGACAACGCACAAATTATCTGCAATGCTAATTTAACATGCCATTAAAAAGCCAATTGAAATAAATTTATTTTAACATATAAAAACTTTAATGACCTGCAATGACATTTACGATTGTGTTGTCCTTATGTTGGTTGCATATTTGTTTGTCACCACAAAACAAAACTCGTAAAGATAATAAGCAAATCATTACGAGGCAGACCGAAATATGAATAAAAAAAATTAAACAAAAATTGGAAAAACAACAAAAAGTGGTTGAGGAAGAGTTAAGAGAGCAGAGTAACGCTAGTTGCATGCAAAAAGTTGGCCAAAGTTTTATTACAAACAAAGTGCAATAAAAAAAAAAAAACAAAGTGCAATAAAAGTTATTTATAGTTGTATATAGTTTATATGCTCTGGGTTGAAAAAATTTAATGATGAGTATTGAGAAAATTATAAAGTTTGAAATTGGTAAGGACACTTTCGCGAAGAAATGGGGGAGAGTTACTGATTGTCCCAGCTCTCTGTCGTTTATTGTGTGATTTATCTCCAAAAAAATCGAACAGCTTTCTTTACATAATTAAAAATTATGGGTTAACAATGTAAACATTTAATTTTTAAGTGTGCAGTAATAGATAGATAGAAATGAACAATGCTACTCTGAGGTGAATCATTTTATTTAGTTATTAATAAAATAGTTAAGGTCGTCAATGGGTTAATGCATGCATTTAAAACTTCAAATATTTACTTTTGAAGTGTATAGCAATTAATTTATTCACATAAAAAATTATTTAGAAATTATAAAAATAAAAACTTAGGTCACCAATGGGTTAAGGCATGGCGTTTAAAGGGTTAAAACGCTTAGAATCAACTACTTAAGCCTATGTGAAAGTATTTTGTTGTGAAAAATTTGATTTCAGAGTTAAAAGAAAATTGAGGTCCTTAATGGGTTAACGTATGGCCGCTCATGGCTTATAATTTTAAATATTTATCAATTAAGTGTAGCGCAACCCATTCAAACTTAACCAAAAAATCGTTCATAATATCGTTATAACAATAAAAATGTAGTTAACTAGTGGGTTAATGCATGACCGTAAATGTGTTTCTGAATTTTTGATTCTGAATTTTTGGTTTCTAAGAAAAAGGTTTCTGAATTATTCCTTCTGACTTTTGGTTTCTGAAAAATGATTTCTGAAAAAATTTTTCCGAAAAAGTATCTTTATGATTTTTTTCTGTCTGAATTTATGGGGGTCACCGTTAAACTTCAATTGTAACGAGGATACCATTTTTATTTAAATACCGGGATTAGAGGCAGACCATTTCACAACCTAATCAAAGTTTTTTTTTTATGGATTGGGGTACTCGCTATTTGAGAATAGTAAAAAAATTGCTTCAGGGACTAACCTAATGTCTTTAAGAAACAGTTTTATTTAAAATTTTTTTAAAGTGAATTTCAAATAGATTAATATTTTTTTTGTCAAACTTGATATAATGTTAAAGGATGTTTTTTCTCATTTCTGAAGTGGTTCATATTGATAAACATAATTGTGTGCCCAAAAAAATATTGTTTAACAGGGCTATAAATTTGAAATTGAGGGTGGCAAAAAGGCACTTCTCTAGAGTTATAAGCCCATGTTATCTCAGAATGAAGATAGAAAAGTGTTGCATTTAAATAAAAAAATCGGATATCAAATAAATAGATATAAACAAATTTCAGTAGTTCTTTCAGTCTAGTTAATAATAGTGTCCAATTAAGTTAATTAAAATATTAAAAAATTTGTACAGCAAGAAAATTTTCAGAATTATATAATACATGCCTAGAGCTTAATAGCATATTTCCTATCCCAAAAAACCCTAAATTAAGCCCCTAATAAAATTAATGCAAATAATTCCGACAACTCGAAATTCGCATGGCTTGTATGTGCTACACTGCGTATGAGTAATATTTTGTGTTTTGAATTTTGCATACAAACTCAACATAATAAATTGGCCAAAATCTGAAAAACATTATGCTTTCAGATATATGTGACCACATTGCCAAAACCAGCTAATGAATAAATGAATTTAAATTTGAATTTTATTTACTAATATAATTCAACAAGTACAAGCAAACTGTAGATATACTTTCGAACAAATGCCGAGCGCACGTACGCTCAGAAACATATTCAACAACTCCATCCGATTGTTGGTTAGTTACTTTTAATTATTATTTCGCACAGCACATTTGAATTGACTAAGGAAATTAGAATTATTATGTCAACTTAATTAAAAATATCATAACTTTGTGCAAAATATGAAAACAACAACAAACATACCTAAATTGCTGTGTGTTTGTGTATGTGTGCATCGTCCAGTGTGTGGCTATGAAAATGCAACAATAAAATGCAGATGGTTGGCTTTTTGCAGTCGTAGATAATAATGGAAGGAAATATACGTATGTATGTACATATCTATATATGTGTATATATACATGGAAATGCACATTTATTCTCATCGTATTAAAATTTTATGTTTTTGCAAAGCCGTTCGCACTTATATGCGCATATTAATTTAAATGAACATCTGCTTAGTTTAGACAATTAAAATGCGAATTAGAAATGTTTTATATTAATAAGATTTTTAAAGGGTGTTTCGTTTTGATACCGAGAGATATGTGACTTAAGCGGCTACTCGTTCAAAAAAAAATTACAAATAGATATCTTTCAGTCTGAAACAAATATTTCTTTTAATTTTAAATGACCACCCTAATGCACGTATATTGCAAGGAACATATTTTAAACACGACTTGTATGACTTTAATCACTAGCAAAATATATATTTATAATATTTTCAGTCGACTTAAAAATTTGTTTCGTTAAAGTTAAGAGCCACCCTAATGTATATTCCGATAAGACCTTCAAACTGGCCATGTTAATAGCTGTGAAATAGTCTAACCATTGTCCAAAACAGAGTGTCTACATCATACAAAACTCAACTCGAAAAAAATCCCGAATGACCAAACCAAGATATTTCTTACCAACGAAGTTCTTCCTTACCGCTGCCAGCGCAGTACTGAAGTTATTCCGTAAAATTTTCCAATTCTTATAAATTTAAACGAGCTATTCTTCTACTCAAGTTTTTTTGTGAAATTATGTAAATAAGCTGATATGGGTGCAAAACGACAGTTATTTTGAGACGTATTGTGGACAAAATACTTCTACTTGGAGTTGCCACCTAATTCTGTTAAACAGTTTTCTGCATACGCTAGGTTGCCTCGAAAACGATTTGAATCACTTAGGTGAGCTGATAAGTAAAAGTAATAGGCTGCATTTCAGGCTCTTATTATTTATAATTGCCAATTTAAAAAAATTTCAGGGTTGCCACTTATTTTTATTTATTTTTTATGTATTTTTTTTCAACTAAATACATATGTATATACTTATTTTATTCTTATATATTTCACATTGATTTTCACTAAATTTATGTAGATCGGTTATCTGCTACAATGTAAACTAACTTATTTCAGTGTTACCACTTGGAGGTTTTTACAGAGTTGCCACATACTCGTATATGGATTTAAAAAACAAAGAAATAAGATAAGGAAATATGGATACAGACGAGGGGTAGTTAACGTGTAATTTCAACTCCTTAAAATTTCTATGTATTTTACCACTTAGGGTTGCCACACTATCATGTTGTAATACTACCTTTATAGTTCCGCTATGAAAAGACAGTTATTGACTTCCACGAAGTATTGCAAACGTAGAGGAAAATTTTTGTTTCTTGACAAAATTTGTTTACAGCAGAACCCATATCGACACACCCTTTCATTTAGCTAAGCAATCAAAAAAAGCAATTCATATGTGCATTACACATTAGCATAACATAACACGCTCGTATTTATTTGTTCACTTTTCGAAAATTATTTGTATCGATTTAAATTTTAATCTAAAATGTTAGACAAGTATCAAACATATCAAAATGGCATAACAACAAAAAAATCAATAAACAAAACAACAACACAATATGAAATCACTGTTAGCAATCATCAAAAAGCAAACACTCTAACAACGATAATAACAAATATCACGTACTAAGCGTACAAATAAAATTGTATAGCAGGCAATCGAAAAAGGATATGTGGAGCATATTGCACGGCAGAGACAAACAATGAATTGGCTTGCTTGTGTGTGTAAGTGTAAGTGCATGTGTGCGCTTGTATGTATGTGTCTGTGTAGAAAAACCATAACATCAAAAATCAATGCTTAATGGGAATAGCATACTCTATATAAAAATAGTAAAACAGTCTGTTGTCTAACTTTGAGATTAAACTAATGGGATTGCACAATGTCTGTAGGAAATGTGTAAATTTTTGTGTGATGGATGCTAGAACTAGTGCTATTGGTACTAGTTTGGTACAGTTTAGTAGTATTTGTGCCTGAAAGCGTCAAGACAACCCTTTCATTTGATACCCATATTGCAAAGGTCATTTGATTTTTTAGTTTTAATTTCAGATAGGTGGCATCCCGAAAAATCTCCAAAGTGGCAACACTCAACTAAACCAGCTCATATTGCAGCAGCGAACTTATACCCAAAATTTCATAGATTTGCAACAAGTCGTCTGCGAGATAATAGCGAATACATTAAATAAAAGATTAGGTGGCAACCTTGCTTAGAAAATATTTTTATTTTAGTTAGATTTAATTATAAGAGGACTTAAAATGTAACTTGTTTTGAAAGCTTAAGGCAAATGTGTTAAAACGTTTTAAAATAACAGGATAGCTTTTAAAAATAAATATAGTGGAATTAAGTGGCAACGCTGTTAATCAACTTTTTCATTTAAAAATTACTAAACAACTATTTGTTTGATATATATATTTTAATATCTTACTTCGTTATCAAAAAAAAAGGGGATATCCTTTTAAAACTTTCGCAGTGGCAACCCCTAGCTGGGTGGTGTTAGGATGTAGTAAGCTACTATTTCGAGTCTTATGAAAATCTTTTAAGATGTAGCAGTGAACTAGTCTCACCTAAGCAAATTAAAGTACATTTTATAAATTAAATTTATTTTAAAATATCGTACTGGGAGAAATACTAAGATTAAGGACAGCTGTTTTTCATATGCTTAAGTCAAGCTTTGCCTTTCCATTTTTCAAATTTATGTAACAGTTTTGTTGAATATATCAAAGTCAGTAATGCTTCATATAAAAAGTCATTATTTGCTTTTAAATTTGTAAATTATTTTTAGAACAATTTTAGCATTCAATTAAGTCAATTTAGCACAAAAAATTGAGTCATTCAACCTAATCCAGTCTAGCAGAAAATATTAAGAAATTGTGCCCGCATCAGAGAAAGTCAAGCTGTCGTCTGGACTTTGAAATTTTTTCGGCTTCTTGAATTTGTTATTGTTTTATTTTTAATTTTCATAAATCAACCCAACAAACATTTTTGAAACTAACGTAAGTAAAACTTTGGTAAAACATTATATCTTTGACATTTTTGAGTAGGTTTTATGAGCTTTTAATTAACATGCATCTTGGCTTAAGAAAAGCTTAGTTTGAAATGTTTTATTAAAGAAAAATAAGCGTTTTGTAAGCTTTATTTATTTTTTATTCAATAACATATTTTGAACGAACTGATCAACTCATTTAATGAGTATACATCTCCACATATACTATACCACCATCTGCCCAAAACATAGCCACAATATAGAAACATACACAATCCTATCAAAAAGCTGTCATAGCCTTTTTACGCCATTAGGGACAACTGTGATTGACATGTATGCAGACACTTACGCACTTTATTACTTAATACGATATATCACTTGAGAATTTTCAAAACACTTTTTTTCGGCCTCTTCTCCTATTTGAAGCCCATTTCTTATTTAAGACACTTTAAAAGCTCTTTCAGACAATATGAACAGCTTACGTTATAGCATTTCCAAGCATTTAATTCCCAAGACGATTTAGTTTTATTGCCGTTTCGGCTGCTTTTCGCCACCACAGCTGGTAGGTATTTGTTGTAAAATACTAAGTATGCTTTAAGTGATACTTCGTAACGAAGTAACAATGCGCAAAAAAAATCTAATGTAGTCTATTCCTAAAGGCCGCATAGGGAAGGAAAGAGAAATGATTGCAACTGACACAAGCAGTGTCTAAAAAGCTGTCAAGTTTGCTGAATAATTTCCAGGAAAAGAGCGCAAATATAGAAAAGGAGAGAAAGGGCTGAAAAGCAAACGACAGACAAATGTACGAAAACCAAAAAATATGTGAAAAAGTAGAAAATTTTGTGGGAAAATAGAAATTTTCCACATCAAACAAAAAAGTAAATTTCTTACGAAGGAATAAGTGTGACAGTCGTCAGCCCACATAATGACTTCCGGAACGGCTTTAACAAAAATATTGTGCTAAGTAAAATATGATGGTAAATGGAAAAATGGGGAAAAAAAATTAAGAAAGTTTTGTAATAAAATGATTTGAATAAGGTTGAGTTGACGCATGTGTGAGCTGAAGGAGACCGCACACACATGTAAGGGAAAGGCAAATACTTAAAAGTATGCATACATATGTATGTATATATGTATGTATTTAGTAGATGTGGGGATGCCTAAATGCTTGCGATTTTTCTCAATGAATTCAGCAGTAAAAAGGGAACTAGATTTTAGATAAAATACTTTAAATTCAATTCAAATAACTTTGACAGATGATTGTACTTTTGTTTCTTCAATGACATTTATTACCACGGGCTAGACGTAGTAAATTTACAATTTAGATAATATAAAATAAAATTAAAACAAAATAAAATGAAATAAAATAAAAATAAAATTAAGTAAAATAAAATAAAATAAAATAAAATAAAATAAAATAAAATAAAATAAAATAAAATAAAATAAAATAAAATAAAATAAAATAAAATAAAATAAAATAAAAGAAAATAAAATAAAATAAAATAAAATAAAATAAAATAAAATAAAATAAAATAAAATAAAATAAAATAAAATAAAATAAAATAAAATAAAATAAAATAGATTAAAATAAAATAAAAATATAATAAAATAAAATAAAATAAAATAAAATAGCATAAAATAAAATAAAAATATAATAAAATAAAATAAAATAATATAAAATAAAATAAAATAAAATAAAATAAAAATAAAATGAAATAAAATAAAATAAAATAGCATAAAATAAAATAAACATATAATAAAATAAAATAAAATAAAATAAAATAAAATAAAATAAAATAAAAATATAATAAAATAAAATAAAATAAAAAAAATAAAATAAAATAATTTGTTGTTGGTTTTTGCGATCTTTCTTGTTTTTACATATTTGTAAGTTTTGCAAGCTTGAGATCAGAGAAACAATAATTCGTAATGAACAAACAAACAAAAGGGAATTAATTGAAGTGGAGATAAGTGCATTGTGACGTCACAGGGCATCATAGCTTAGATGTTAGAATTTTCTAACAGCGGCTTTGGTGCAGACACTGGTTCGCATCCCAGTGTCCGAAAAGGGATCTGATGATGAGCTTGGAAACTCTGAAAAATGTAATCCTATCCATCGCTGTGATTTAACAATGTAATTTTTCTCCAATTATCAATTTTTCCCAAAAACTGACAATTAAAATTCATTACGAATTATTGTTCTCTGATCTCAAGCTTGCAAAACTTACAAATATGTAAAATAAAATAAAATAAAATAAAATAAAATAAAATAAAATAAAATAAAATAAAATAAAATAAAATAAAATAAAATAAAATAAAATAAAATAAAATAAAATAAAATAAAATAAAACAAAGTAAAATGAAATGAAATGAAACGAAATGAACTAAAATGAAATGAAATGAAATCAAATGAAATGAAATAAAATTAAATTAAATTAAATAAAATTAAATTAAATTAAATTCACTTCAAATTATTAGTTTAAAGCACTTAATATGCGTTCACTTTCCCCCATTATAAAATTACAAATCCATAAACAACATTTCGTTTGCTATAAAATCTCTTGATTTCACTAAAATGAACTGTGAGTTTTTTTTGTTGTAATTCGAGTGCTTTACTCATGACATGACACACGCCATTATATATACTCTTGTCAGTTGTCTACCATACGCAGCTGTCAGTCTGACAAATTATTCCACATTAAATTCTGGGAATGTTCATTTTTTGCGCGCTCAGTGCCCACATGCCTTCCATCTCCCTCTCGCAGTAGTTGTACCCTATCATTAACATCTCCATTATGTAAGCTGGTTGGCACGTTTGCTGACTGTCGCTTGATCCTTGTCTCTATGGTGGCATAATATATTTCTTTGTTGTTTTAATTTTTTTGGTGTTGCAAATTGAATAAAAATTTTCACAGACTTAAATTGCGGAAAAGCTTTGTGTATGGAAAAAATGTAACTTTTATTTTAATTTCTTTTTATTATTTTATTTTCAGGTTTTATTTTACTTTTTTTGGCCCTCTTTGCACCTTTTTTTGCTACTGATTTGAATCAAGGATGTAAAGACTGCAATTGTTTTTAAATGGAATTAAATTTATTTAGTTAAGATTTCTGTGGCAACAAGTAACAACAGCCTAATTAGATTTGGTGACAAAACTGTTAATAACAGCCCAGATACATAAAATTTAATTATTGTTTCAGGATGAATAAATTTAATTTTTAATAGCCAACTTCGTCCATTTAGTATGAATATTTTGAGCTTATCCGAAACCCTGACTTTTAATAATAAAAGCAGCATTCTTCTGAAAAATTCAAAATATTGACTTTGGCTGTTTTTATGTTTTCTCTCAACTATCCAAATATATTTAAATAAAAATTTCAGCGTGTAAAAATTCTAACTCATATGATTGAATTGCTCATTTGGGACATAAGTATATAATTTTACCTTTTGGGATTTTATGTTTGGTTGAGCATTGGTTTCATTCGAAAATTTTCCATCATTGTTTTGGCTTATAATTATCGTGAAATTAAGAGCACGCAACAGTGATTTTGAAGTAAATTACACAGTTGAGACAGCTTAAAAATTCCATAAGCTAAATTTGTTTGTAATAATGTTTTTTACAAAAGATTTAAAATTATTAATTTTGTGAAATATTTTTAGCTGATTTCGATGACGAGAGTTTGACGTTTAATTTCACAGTATGGCTAGTGAAAACAATAAACACACGAAAAATGTATCGTAAAAAATTTTAATTCCATTAATCGATATCCAATTTTCAAATTATTTTTCGACCTTTAAGAAGTTTTGTGCAATTGATCGCTCTTAAGTTTAAACGAAATTTCAGGAAATTAAATGTTTAGAAACACTGAATTCAAGCGGTTAGTAGTTAAAGAAATCCAACTTCGTTTAAAATTGAACAAGAGTTTTTAGTTTATGATCCTTTTAATAATACTTTTTTCTAGTGTTCAGGGTCCTTGGAACAGAAGGAAGTCTGAATGGTGACTTAATTTTTTAAGTCTCAGTGAAAGAATTCAAAAAATGACTGCAATCTTTTTGCGATAAATCAAATGAATAATTATTCGCAAAAGAATGCATTCTTTTACATCTCTGCAAGCGATTTCCTACGCGAACTAGCAGCTTTGAGAGCGAACGGGATAGAGTGTGATACTTCATGCCGGGAAAACCTCAAATATGGATTGTCCCAAGGAAATCAGACGTTTGGTCTACCAATAGAAATATACCAAATGGAAAACGCGCCTAAGCACTTGTAACTTCTTAGAACTTCTTTGCCCTCCACTGGCCATAATAACTGGCAGCACTTGCGAAAAAGATACTGAACCGTTGCTTGCTACATATAAGACTATCGGTCATTGATCACGCTGCGCCTATTTAATATTAGATACTGACACCAACTGGAAGAAGTTGAACTCCTACAAAAACACCGCCATCATAACTGCCACGAGATATCTGCTTACATCATCTAAGTTTCACCTACATCAAGGGATTATGTTGCTAAATACTTAGAGCTATTGAGCAGACAGTTTTTAATGAACTGCCACAAGCTTAGTCATCCAAACAGTTGTTCAATGTATGAAGCTCCACCTCCTACAGACATAAGTTAAAATCTCCGCAAATATTACAACGAGACCGAAGGAAGCATCTCCGTAAGCAATATGACGAGATAAGGTGCTCTACCTCGGTAGGCAGGGCCCTAGGAACTTGGCCTGTGAGCCCCGTGATTGATATCAAACTACCTGAAAAAGCTGAAGAGGAGCGCGCCCTGCCGAGAGAGTAGAGTCAAGCTAGCCCAACTTCGTTTTGAATATTGTAGTAGATTAAACTTTTACTTATCAACTTATTCAGACTGAATCCTACCTTAGAAAATGCTTGCTTTATATATGGTATGTACCCTTAAGATACTAAAGATCTCTTCTCCCCTTTAATTCACCCTACTCTTCTAACATTAATATTACCCTGATTCAATTCCGTTGAAATTGCAATTTTTTTTAGTTTGGTTTATCAACCTATGAAAGCAGGAGCGGTAAAACTTTTTCAGTTCACGGTCACCTAAATCAAGCGCAATACAACTATGGATACCCACGGCTGTGTCACACTTTCAAAGCCGCGTCATATTTGGAAAAACCTTGTGGCCGGTGTCCATACGACCCTACTAGTTTGATCGCAAAAAAGCTTTTACTTTCAAATTGCCAAGCAATATGGAGCAAATATTAAAATTTTAACAAAAAATTATACAAAAGCCATATCCCAAAGCTCCATGTGCGACACACTCATAACACGAAATTTCCTCGAAAACTTTGCTATTGAGCCCTCCAAAATAAAAAAAAAAACTTTCCATTTTCATTTGTATGCAAAATATGAAGTATCTATGAAATTTGTTGTGCTTCTGACAGCAAAGAAACTATCCTAAAAAGTGTCCAACACAAGAGCTAAATTACGCTGTCAAACTGAGTAACAAATCCCATTAGCAGCATCACAAAGCGCGTTGCTCCCAATATCTACCCCAAATGACAGGCGAACGGACGAAACGCCATCAACTTCTACAACATGCAAATGGGATTTAAAGCAAAACGGAACGTAGTAAACCAAGTGTATCCGATACACACACCTTTAAAGTGTTTTAGGACACCTCGTAAAAATCGTGTCCGACAAGCAGACAGTCAATGTGACGACAGCAGAATTGAATACAGCACACGCACACACACACAGGCGTAACGTGGGCAATCAAAACGAGTGGCGTGTGCAAGTGAGTGAGTGACATTAAGCGAATGGACCCAGCTAGAGCCGTCAAGTCTCAAAATATACATAAACAACAACTACGCAAATCAACGAACCATTCAAGTATACAAACGATGTACCAAAGTGTGTTGAATTAGGGATATAAACCAGCATATGCCAAACGCCATTCCACTAAAACATGCTGCGTTACATACATACATACAAGCGGGGAGCGGAAAAATTTTAAATATTTTTTAAATCAATTTAATATTTGACTCTTATTTTGCTTTTCAAAATCGAATATTTAATTTGAATTTTATTTTTTAAGTCGAATCTAATGTCAATATTTATATACAGTCACTCACATAAATAAGTAGTACCTGGGTGACCGAGACTTGCTCGATATTTTTCGAATTTGCCGCATAATCTTACTTACCAAGGGCATAAACTTCCAAAATAGATTTCCAAAATATCGAACACTAACCACAAAAAGTCACTTAACATACTTTGGCGACACCTGTTGCGTATTAAATATTCTGGTTGGTATACGCCCCAAAATACCTTTCATTTGATACCCATATTGTCATATATTTAAAAAAAATCGGAGAGGTGGCAACCCTCTATGTTTCCATTAGTGGCAACATTCAAGTAGAAAATCTAAGAAGGAAGCATACTATCCATCTACCAAATTTCATCGCAATCGGTTTAGCCGTTCCCTGGATAGTGGTCGATATCCGAAGGAATAAATAAAATGCGTTCAGGTGGCAACCCTAGGTGGCAATCCTACTCGAAAATATTTTGGTTGGTATACGGCCTAAAATACCTTTCATTTGATACCCATATTGCCGTATATTGGCTAATATTTCAAAAAATTGATATAGGTGGCAACCCTAAGGACCACCCCAAATGGCAACACCAAAGCAATAAATTTATTTTAACAAATTTCTTTTAAAACAGTTTCTTATGACCTACCACATACACCTTAACACGTTGGCTGCCACGTAATACCGGTGATCACAAAAAAAAATCTATCCCGAGGTGCCAAGCAAAAAAAGTCATGTTCCCGTTTGATTTGAGTTTTTCATTTTTAATTTCGTATTATTTCAAAACTTTGTATTTTACTATGAAATAAAATATTTTTTCTTTTAAAATAAACTTTCATTTTTCCCAAAACTTCTTCCGTTAAAATCTAGGGCCTAGGCGTGTATCACTTCTGATACATTGGCACCTGGGGGTAGTTTTTTGAAACGATCACCAATGATACATTGGCAGCCAACGTGTTAAATTGAATTTCAAAAATATATGAAAAATTCGCAAAATTTCGAAGAATTTGCGTGGAAATTTTCAAATTTTTTCTCAGCATTTTTAGAATTTTTTTGACTATGCAGTTTTGTAGCCCAAATTAAAGCTTAAAATTAAAGTTTAATTTAGACTATTTTTTGTGAATCGAATCTTAGTCAATATTTGATTTCAATCTGCACAGTACAAAATTAAATTAACAAACTGACTCTTATTTTTTAATTAAAAACAAAGCTTAGCTCATAGCTTGTTATATTGTACCATAGTTTCTTAATCCGAACTAACAATAACTATGATTATAATCTTGCAAGTGAAATCTTCATAAACGTTAGTAAAATTTGACTTAAGTCAAAAGTTGACTTCAATCTTTATATCTAAAGTTAAAATTCATTCAAAAATTGTATTTTTACTTTGTTAGTCAAAGAAAAAAGTTAAGACTTTAATTTTGTTACTTGAAACTAATCTTTAATTCAAAAGTCATAATTCATTTAAAAATTTAACTGTTGCTACGGTAGTCAAAAATTAACATTAAATCTTATTTTTATTCTTTAAATCGAAATGTTAGTCATAAGTTGACTTCAATCTTTATGTCTAAAGTTTAAATTCATTCAAAAATGCATTTTTACTTTGTTGGTCAAAGATAAAAAATAAGACTTTAATTTTGTTCCTTGAAACTAAAGTCAAAAGCTGACTAATCTTTAAGTCAAAAGTCATAATTCATTTAAAAGTTTTACTCTTACTTTGTTAGTCTATTATAAAATTTTATTCTGTAACTCGAAACTTAAATCAAAATTTGACCTTAATCTTCAAGTCAAAAGTCATAATTCATTCAACAATTTTTCCTACTATTGTTAGTCAGCAAAAGAAGAAAAAATTTACTTCCATTCTGTGAATCGAAACTAAATTTAAAATCAAAAGTTGACTTTAATCTTTCAGTCAAAAGTCATAATTCATTTACAAATTTAACTCTTGCTACGTTAATCAAAAGTTAAAGTCAAATCTGATTTTTAATCTTTAAATCGAAATCTAAGTCATAAGTTTGTTTTAATCTTCAAGTCAAAAGTCAAAATTCATTTAAATGTTTACTTTTACTTTGTTAGTCAAAGATAAAAGGTAAGACTTTAATTTTGTTACTTGAAACTAAAGTCAAGAGCTGACTAATCTTTAAGTCAAAAGTCATAATTCATTTAAAAGTTTTACTCTTACTTTGTTAGTCTATTATAAAATTTTATTCTGTAACTCGAAACTTAAATCAAAAATTGACCTTAATCTTCAAGTCAAAAGTCATAATTCATTCAACAATTTTTCCTACTATTGTTAGTCAGAAAAAGAAGAAAAAATTTACTTCCATTCTATAAATCGAAAGTAAAGTCAAAATCAAAAGTTGACTTTAAGTCAAAAGTCATAATTCATTTAAAAATTTAACTCTTGCTACGTTAATAAAAAGTTAAAGTCAAATCTGATTTTTATTTTTTAAATCGAAATTTAAGTCAAAAGTTGGTTTTAATCTTCAAGTCAAAAGTCATCATTCATTTAAAAGTTTTGCTTTTACTTTGTTAGTCCGTTGCAAAAATAAGATTGGGCTTTTATTTTGTGACGTGAAACTAAAATCAAAAGTTGACTTTAATCTTTAATTCAAGAGTCATTCATTTCAAAATTTCCCTCTTGCTTTGGTAGTCAATAATAAAAGTCAAATTTGACTTTAGCTTTTCGGTCCCTGCTAACTGTAGTTCGTACTGCTGTTGTGAGCTTTACGCGTTTTAGTCACCGTGGCCTTGTTGTCGCCGCTGTTGAGTGTCACCTGGCGCACTTTATTTATTTTAAATTTCTTTTTTGTACTTTTTGCCAAACAATTTGCATTAAATTGTATTTGCTAAATAACAAGGACGCAGTGGGCAGAAGTCGCAGAGTAATTTACCTTTACAACGGGTAGATAAACAAATACATGCACATAGTTTAATATTTCATATTAAGTAAATGTAAATAATCAATTGTGTGGGTAAATATAAGGGTTGTCCTAAATAACCCCAATATAAAAGTTACTATAGTCCTGGGTATAGATGGATTCTTCTGATTTCTTACAGAGCTCAATTTTATGGCTCGGTGCCATCATTTCAATCGCTCCAATGTTTGAGGTCCACCGAATGTCGATGAGTTGCTTTTTTTCACAACAACAATCACAAAAGAAATAGTCCTCAACAATGCAATTAACTTCGAAAATATCACCCTAATGCGGGTGTAGAAATGTGCTTTCAGGTTTTAGCTCTTGTTGGTCCAATGCTAGGGCCCCTCACAAATACAATAAACCCTAAATGTGCCTATGTATGTACATACACACATTCACACACACACACACACATATATATAGCGCATATTTCAGGTAAAATTTAAATTTATTTATGTAAACAATATCCAATTTGACAAATTGTGTCAGCCACCTTTTTCATACAACATTCTGGGTATTGAACTTGGTTTGGGTTGAAATAGACACTGTTAGTTAATGCGTAGCATAAATTAAGGCGCACGTAAATTTAGTATAGTTGAAAACTTAGGCTAGCTTGAATTTGCAAACACACTCACAATTATTCTATGAATTAAAAAAAAAAAATAGTAAACTTGCTTTTTTGGTATAAGATTTACTTGAAGCTGAAAAGGAAATGTTTATAAACTTCTTTGCATTAACTTTGTTTTAGTGCTCAGAAATTTATGAAAGGACGTTCAGAACCCTAAAGCTCTAAATATGTCTAGCCGTAAGGTATAGACTTTTACTAAAGCTTGATACTTAATTAATTGAAATGTGCTGCATAAATTTAGGAGCACATGGAACTACCTCAAAGACTTCCTCACAAATAGCGCCAACTGCGCCTAAATATATGCAGCTCATTTCAATTAATTAAGTATTAAGCTTTAGTAAAAGTCTACACCTTAGACTTGAGCATCCCACATACCAAACTTTATCTTTCTAACGACGCAGGCAGCGTTATCTATCGCCCGAGAATTCAGTACCTATGCCGCTCAGATAGCACATTCTGAGGCAGATGCTCCACCAACCGAGTTCTGAATTTTTGCTGACTTATGCTAAGCTTTTAGCCTGAAAATAAAATATCACTAAGTCCTAAAAAATCTACATTTACAAATACTCTTTGATGTCCTCACAAGACTTTGAAATAATTCCATATGAAATATGAGAATATCTGACAAAACAAGAAAAATAAATAAAATAAAACAGCAAACAAAATAAATGCAAAATGATTTTATTAAAGCTCAGGTAAAGTACTAATAAAAAAAAAAAATATTCTAGAAAATATGAGAAATATTTTTGCTTTGATGCAGAATTCACAAATCTGTTAGCCTACTTTTGTGCGCAATACAACAAATATCACATTGAAAGTTGTTAGAGCGTATGCAACTGGATATCAATGTAGATTGCGAATGATATAAATAGAGTGAATGTGTGTGTGTGCAAGATACAGTTAGATAGATAACTTTTATTTTGCATACACCATACTGTCAACAGCTGAAACTTATACTACGCACATACAAACACAGATAGCTACTAGCTAGGTCAGGTGTTTGCTTTGCATAAATATGGCGCCCATAAGTATGCTAACATAATTTTGTATCTCGATATTAGCAAGTAGGTAAATGTATTGATAAGTGAAAAAGGATAAATAAAGTGCTAACTTTTTGAAATGCATGCATGAATAAATTTATGTTTATATGCAGATGTAATAATAATTTCAATAACTTTGTTGACTTCTGTGTCATTTTATACTTTTGCACAAACAACATAAAATTCAAATAAATGCAATTGAAAGCTTGTGCTGCTGTAAATATTGAAAGATGGAGAAAATTTAAAAAGTCTGTTATAACAAGTAAGAGCCGTGTCAATAAGTAATAACAGCCTAAGTGAGTTTATAGAAATTTTCAATATTTTACAATCATTTTTTCTAAGCGAGATAAGAAATTATGATAGTAGCGGGAAAAATATTTGGTTTCTGAAACAAATTTCTATGGCTTACCAGTAAATCCCGCTCGCTTCTCTGAACTGATAAAAGACTGCGTCAGATATGAGTAATTATATCTCATTCCAGATAATATATGGAAATTAATCTTCACTTACTGCAGCAGTCAGTATAACCTTTAGTTTGATACGCATATTGCACTAAACACATTTTCTGTCACCTTGGTCTATGTATCCGTCGATATCTCCGAAACTGGTGAAGCTATCGGAAAAAGTGCTATCTTATAATTTAATATAAAATCTTAGTAGTAGAACGGAAAAAGTTTCCTTCAATTCCATTGAGCAGTTTTTGAGTGATGCGCGCTCAAACAATTAGACAGACATACAAAAATGCTAAAAACGTTTGATTTGGTTTCTATAGGGTTAATAATGATGCGTGTTATCAATTTTTCTGCAATATCTGCAATGCACAGACATTAAACTGTTACGATTTCACTAAATGTAGAGATCATTACGAAACAAACGAAATTTCTTATTAGCAAGTTTGACGAACACAAGATAGTTATAATAATTATTTTTCAAATTAAATGAATTTATTTTAGGTAACTTAAACTGTCCTGCCCAAAAATATTGCGTAGAATTATTATAACAAATTAAATCAAAAGGAAAATATAAGTTAAAATGAATTTTCAAACATTTATAGTTGTTCATTTTTTTCGTAGCAACTAAGCGACTTACGAATAAAAAAAAGAAGATGATATTTTAATTAGAAATTTCAAATTTTTCTGTTTTACGAAAAAACTAATATTCAAACATTTTTGTATTATTACTCATTTTTCTTCAATCTCCACTTTAGCTATTATTACTTGATGCCGCAAATATATGCCCTAACCTGCTACATACATACATACATCTAAGCTTATGTGTTAGCTTTATAAATATATTGTGAAATACTGCGCAAAGTTGGGTATTCAAATATATTTTATTGAGCTTGACACATTTTGAAAAGCGATACATGGGGGAAATATAAACCGACAGGTGCATGTATGAGTATTTTGCTATTAACACAAAGGGACATAAACATTTGCAATATGCTCAAAGGGCTTTGCAAGCGATAGTGACTTTTGCTTATAAATTTTTTTAAGTGAAATTGTTGGCTTTTTTTTGATAATAAATATAATGGCAGATTCCAGGAAATCTTAATGAAGAAGTTGGTGGCAAGTGGACACTACCGTTTGGGGATGATTTTGAAATAGTTTCAGTTGTTTTTGATAACTTTGTTGGTGTTCTTGACTTTTTCAGAACCATCTCTGGACTCATTTCTGAAGGTTTCTAAACTTTTTAGTGATTTATTCGTGATTATTATTGGATTACCTGACCCACAAACTAGTTAACGAGTTGCCGCTCGAGAACATTCAGCATTACCTGACATTACATAGCGTTCAGCAGTGCCTGACAAACAAACTAAAAGACGAGTTTCAAAACAACCCTATTGCAGCTTGCCGCTCGGGAACATTCGTGAAACACGAACCTAACGCACGAACTATATACACGCATACTAACTTTACCTACAGCATTCAAACTATAAATACTGGACAACGGATAGACACAGATCAGAACGAAAACTTACACTGAAGATGGCGGATCGCCGAAACCGGTTTGTAAACAAACAAAAATTGACAAGGGATGACGGAAAATCGTTCCAATATAAATCTAGCATTCACCCTGTCGGAAAAACAGAAAATAAAAATAACTATTATTGGATCCTTTCGGTTTAAATTTTAGATCGGGACTCTTTTGGAATATGTTTTGAATATCTTTTTTACAATTCCAGGTGCAGTATTTGATGGTTTGCTTGAATTCTTTAGGATCTTTTCTTGATTTTTTTTCACTTTTTCAGTCTTATTTCTGAATTGTTTTCGGAACATTTTCGGTATCAGTTGAAATTGTTTTTCCAATTTTTTCTGGGCTATTTCGGAGTTTTTCGGTATAATTTATCCATTGCTTGTGAGTGGCACTTTCTCAGTATCTTTTTAGGACTATGTCGTAGAAGTCCCTATTCAAATCCTTAAATGATCGTGAAGCTGTCCCGAAAAAGTAAGACACTTATCTATATTACTTGAACGGTTTTACACTAAGGTTTTTATAATTTTTTGTTTTTAGTTTTCTATCAAAAAATTTCCTAGATCAAACAAATTAAAATCAAACTTCATAGAATAGCGCAGGAATTGGTGTTATCACAAATTTAAGTAACGATTGACGAAAAAATTACAAATATTTATGTAATTATTTTTTATTCAAACAAATGTAGAATAACCAATTTATTTTATTTAAGCTTTTGAAAATAAAAAATAACACTACAAGAAATTTTGAATAACCAATTTATGAGCTTATTTGACTTAAGTTCGGTGTCATTACTTGGTAAATTAAGATTTTGGATGGAGATATTTGCTTCCTTTTGGGCGGGTAATTTCAGGACAGTTGTGAAATATTTTCAAGACTATGTCGGGGTTGTTTTAAGCATTATGCTAAGACCTTTAGGGACCGTTTTAAAATTGTTTTGGGGATCATTCTGTCCTGGACTTTGGGCTTTATCGGGTCATTTCGGTGTTGTGCTCGGTATTTTTTCGAGATTACGTTTTAACTTTTGTAATATTTTTATTGAGTTTCAAAATTACCCAACGCTGAAAAAGTGAAGGGGAAGTATTATAAGAGTTGTTCGTGAGCTTTAAAGCTAGCCAAAGTGCACATTTACGTAAGACTCGAAAAATGTTCCTAAATTTTTTTTTTTGTTTTTTGTTGAACAGTGTAATTTTTTTTAAAAATAACTAAGCAAACTATTTAGCAAACCTTTCTTTTTCATCTAACTGAATAAATCTCATTATAAATGTTGAAAAAGATTTAGTTTTACGTTCTCTGGGTGATACTTAAAAAAAGAATGAAATAAGGGGATATTAACCCAAGACTCCCTGAGCAAATATCCTAAATTTAAGTGTGAAATATTGGGGGAAAAAAATATTTAGCCAACTAAAAAATTAAAAAAAGTTTTTTTCGAGAGTATTTACTGCAAGTATTTCCCTCAACTAAGCTATTTTCTACCTTTTTTCCTTCTTACTCTGAGCAGTGGTATTTCTCTTAAGCTAATAAAAGTTGATTTAGCAATATCCTATTTTATGACAGCAGAAATGAAAAAACAAAAATAAAAAAAAGACCTAAGTCATTTAAAAGCACTTTAACTTCCATCCCACAGAACCTCAAGTTCATTAAGATTTCACGTTTCGGTTTAATTTCAGTTGCAAACCATTCAATGACAATTAAGTTTACGGCTTTATTTTTGTCTCTTTGCTTGCCATGCCATCTGGCGTTTAATTATTAACTGTTGCCATTTGCTGATTGACAATTTACGGCACGTTTACGATCGCAAATAACAAATCGAAATGGCAACACTTTTGCTATAAATCATTTAAGCGCGATAATGAAACGGTACACCATGAAAGCGACAACTAACGAATGGAGCAAATGAAGCAAATGGGATGCGATACATGGGAATGAAATAATTTTCGTGAAAAGTCAAAGTTGAATTTTAACCAGCGGATGACACAGCAGGTGGACGTGCTGTTGATGATGTAACAAACAACAGTTGGTGATGCGAATGGAAACGAGTTGGCACACAGAGCATACGGAAGCCGGTTGTTGTGAAAGTGAAGCGAAATGTATTGCGAGGGCAAAGAAATTGCAATTAAGGAGACTGAAAAGTGGGCAGCGCACAAAAGGGAAATTTCGTGCGAATTGGAGCTCACGTAAGATGGTAGAAATTGCGCTTGGGAACTTAATTTTCATGGGATGACAGTTAATAATTGTACTGACTCTACTGGACTGCCCTTAACCAGCACATATTTACTAACCAGTGGGCCTAGCAAAGAACTTAGTATGGCCAAAGGACACAGTAATCTTCTCTAAGCCTGCGAATTCGAACTGGGTTAATTCTTCTATCGTATCTCAAAAAATTTAAACAAATCCATACTCCACGGGGTTGAACTTTTGGGATGATGATCAGGGAACGTGCTGCCCTACACTTTACACTTACCATTTAAAGAGTTGAAGGAAAATGACCAGCACCAGAGAGAAGTAGGGCTAGTGAATAGAGAAATCAAAGATAATAAGTGCAGTAGGGGAAAGTTTGGAGTGAGACTGACTAAACTCATCGGAGCGATTACCTGGTGGTATGGGATTTACAAACAAAAAGAAGGTAGTAGAAAAATCGCAGGAATTTTTCAAAAGTAAAAACACAACAAAAAATATAGAAATAAAATTAAAATAATAAGCGAAAAACACGAGAGGAGGGATCAAGTAATATAAAAACGAAGACGAATTAAATAAAATGGAAAAGAAAAGAGCAAATAAGATAAAGTGGAAAAATTAAACTGAATAAAAAAAACTGTATAAAAATTCGGCATAAAGAAAGTTCATAAAAAGAAGCTAAGATGAAACAAATAAAAAAAAGAAAGGTTACTAAAGAAGAAAAATAAAAAAAGGTGACAGAAAACTGAAATTGAAAAGAAATAAAAAAAAACAATAAATGTAAAGTAAAATAAAAATAAAATAAAATAAAATAAAATAAAATAAAATAAAATAAAATAAAATAAAATAAAATACAATAAAATAAAATAAAATAAAATGAAATGAAATAAAATAAAATGAAATGAAATGAAATGAAATAAAATAAAATAAAATAAAATAAAATAAAATAAAATAAAATAAAATAAAATAAAATAAAATAAAGTAAAATAAAATAAAATAAAATAAAATAAAATAAAATAAAATAAAATAAAATAAAATAAAATAAAATAAAATAAAATAAAATAAAATAAAATAAAATAAAGTAAAATAAAATAAAATAAAAGTAAAATAAAATAAAATAAAATAAAATAAAATAAAATAAAATAAAATAAAATAAAATAAAATAAAATAAAATAAAATAAAACAAAAATAAAATAAAATAAAATAAAATAAAATAAAATAAAATAAAATAAAATAAAATAAAATAAAATAAAATAAAATAAAATGAAATAAAAGTAAAATAAAATAAAATAAAATAAAATAAAATAAAATAAAATAAAATAAAATAAAATAAAATAAAAGTAAAATAAAATAAAATAAAATAAAATAAAATAAAATAAAATAAAATAAAATAAAATAAAATAAAATAAAATAAAATAAAATAAAATAAAATAAAATAAAATAAAATAAAATAAAATAAAAATAAAATAAAAAAAGTAAAATGAAATAAAATAAAATAAAATAAAATAAAATAAAATAAAATAAAATAAAATAAAGTAAAATAAAATAAAATGAAATGAAATAAAATAAAATAAAATAAAATTACAATAAAAAAAATAAAATAAAATAAAAGAAAATAAAATAAAATGAAATGAAATAAACTCTTACTAAGCCGCTTCTACCTAACAAAACGCCACCAAATAAGAACGCAATATCGGTATGAGTATCTGCAGCAAACGAGTGAATAAATAATAACAGAATTGCAAATCAAATGATATCAAAAATAACCTTAAGCTACTTATTTGTTTATCATAAAAACATATCAGAGACAATTCAATGCTACTCGAAAAGACTTTATTGGCCAATTTTGTTTTCAACTCAACAACTTATCAGTGCTTACAAACAAATATTGCAAATGGATATATGTCACTTTATGCAAATTTGCGAACACCAAAAATAAACAAAAATGCAATGAAATTGTGCATAGAATAACAACAACAAAGTAACAAATATAAGACAACATTTGAAATAAAAAACAAACAAAACAAAAAATTAAGAAAATGGTAGAAAACCAAAATATTGAAAAAAGGAGGGAAGGCAGCAATATTAAGCCCAGTAACTGATGAACGAAAGCTTCATGAGGTCCGAATGGGTTTGCAGATGAGATCAAACTGGGTGCCGCTTTGACGTTTGAAAGTCACTTGATGCTAATGTGGACAGTTTTAAAGCCAACAGATGAGCACAGTTTTGTAGTCAATGGAACGTAATACTTAAACAGCTGATCCTGAGTGGCTTAACCCTTTCGACCCGGCTGGTCCTATATGTACCACCAAACATTAAACATCCCTAAAAACTTTTAATTTTCATGTAATCACGTTTAGAAACGTGTCAATTCGTCCGTTGTTAATTTCACAATAAACACGTGCTATTAAAGAACAGGTTTTTAATCCCGATATACTCAGTTCCGTTTTTTTTCTGTGGAAGTTGGTCAAAAATAGCAGGTTTGGAGGACGGCTGGTACACATATGTACCACATAACATCCCGGATGCTACAATTTTATACTACCACCCCACTTTTTTTTATACTACGGCAACTTTTTTTTGGTCCAATTAACCTATTTCTTGCATTAAAGGAAATCTACCATTGCCAGGGGAGTTCCAGGTCGAAAGTATTAAGAGGAAAATAAAGAAGAAGAAAATACAAAAACGAATTATATAAAAAAAATGTAGGGAAATTTGAGTGAGTTCTAACTTGCACATTATTAATTAAATATATAAAATAAATTGATTAATCTACAAAACTGTGTGCTCAAAATTGCTTAGAAATTATGCTAAAAAAATTTTGAGATTTCCAAAGCCATTTTTTAAAGTTTAATAAACTTTTCTTAAATTCAGTGGGTTTGGGCATCCGCAGTGGTGTGGAGGTAGTATTGCCGGGATACCACACCGAAGGTCCAGGGCATTGTGTACCATATCAAGTGTGATATCTTAAGCATAGACGTCAAAATTTTGAGAAAATTTAACACCTGTTTTTTATATTCTATATTGGTTTCATCCTGCATCTCGTTCTATCATTCGTTAGAAGATAGGAGCAGCGGATGCGCCGCCATATTGAAGTGCCTCAGATGTAAACAAAAACTAGAAAAAACTTCATTTTGAAGTGCCTGTCAAACGCTTGACAGATAACATATCACACTTGTACTGATACACAATGGTACAGGTTACATCAAAAAGCGGCTTGAAAAGTTTTTACAAAACTCTCCGAGTGTATTTCTGCCATGAAAGGCTTCTCAGCAAAAATTCATCTGCTTTGTAGATGTCGTTCGGAGTCGGCGAAAAACCGTAGGTCCCGCCAATTTGTAGGAAAAAATTCAAAGCGGCACACCACAAATTGGGAGATGCTAGGTGTGTTCCAGAAAATTTTATTTCACTACTATTGTATTGAAACCAACTGTGTGGCTGTCGATATGTTCCCACACTATGTCTGTATAAACAAATATCTGTACGGATTTGACTCATGGTGATTTTCAAACCTTTTTTGTATTTCACTCAACATAACATTTTTTTTGCTTACTCTTTTTCTGTTATTTTTTTGCATACATTTGAACAAATAAAATTTGATACGGCTCAATTGTTTGATTGGGGTAAAGTGGCAATGACAAGTTTTCAATGCACAAAATAATAAAAAATAAAGGAACGTGCATAAATTTGTTTCAACATGAACCATATGTACAAAAAAAAATAAAAAAAATTTGAAAGTACTATTTGATGTACTCATGCGTTATAAATTGAGTTATATTCGTACCTTCACAAATTCATCGAAAAAAAATAAGCGCCCCAAAGCGACTTTGTAACTGTTTAAATGGATTGTGTTTGAAGTTTATATTGAAATTTTTTAAAATGGACTAAGTTTAATCTTAATTCCAATATGCAATTACAATAAGCTCTCTACTACTTCAAACTGCATTTGTAGTGGTAAGGGGGAGTAGAGTATGTAAAGAGAAATTGCATCCAAGCAGGTGAGTAATTTGCTGGGAGTACTTCTTTTAAGTATTCAAAAGCGATATATTCAATTTAAATATTAAAAATTAATGATTACCGCAGCAGATAATTTTCGTATTTTTTCCACTTATTTACACATACTCACATTAGACTGTTTGAAAAAGAATTTTATTTTTACCCAGCGAGAGTATTGACTTTTCCTGCAAATAACTGCCAGTAGTTTTAACCGCTCGGGTTCTATTGATTTATAGTTGGAGGCAAACGATTCTTCTCATAAATAGTTTTCACAGCCAGCGTGTGAGTTCATTTAGCTCTCCCAGAAAAATACTAAAGTCTAGTGCCTGCCTATCATCGAAGCCTTTACAATTGACTGCTGTAATATTTTCCAAAATTTAATTAAATAAACATTTATTTTCAATTAGGCAAAATCACACCCTTTGATTTTCCTCCAAACATTTAATCCTTTTCGCTTATAATTGCTTATTAATGAGCTATTAAAAGCATTACATTGCCCTCTAAGCTCAGGATAGCATACCTATCTGCCTACTGCTTTTAATTAACTTTTGAAACTTTTAGCTTTAAGGCAGAATTAGCTTTCTTTAATTTGTCTTTGTACATACTCATTGATCCACAGTAGCTTTAGCTTCCAACTTTTCTTTGATTAAACCACTTCAATATTTTATTAAGTGATGAGAAAATGCGTGCAAAGGGTAAAATGTTTTTTGTGTAGAGAAGATGGTATGTGAAAGCATAATTTTGCTTATTGTCACTTTCCACATATTCGCTAATGTACAGCACAAAGTTCATCAAACATTCAACATTTTCATAGTAGGAAATTTTTAAGTAAATATCCTTGAAGAAGTAGAAAGTTTAACAATTTCTTTATTTTTATACCCTCCGTGAACATGAAATTGTATTATAACTTCGTTCCGAGTATGAAAAAAAGAAGAAATGATCAGGGCAATGAGTTGAGTGGATTTTCTTTCCTCTGCTTTTTCCTTACTTGTTTTTGTATGATATTATAGAAAATACTGGTTTCATACTCGCTTTCGTTATTGTTATTGCAACAAATACTGGTTAAAAAAATTATTTTGTAAGTATTATCCTAACTACTGAGAGCACTGCTTTCCTAAAATTTTCGGGGTGTGCTGCTTTTCTTAATGAAATTTAGAAAAAAGTGTTTTTTATAAATAAATATTGTCTTTAGGTATATATTTATGTAATATAAAATACTGGGTTTGGAAAAATGCAGTATGAGACCACTACTAAAAATATCCCTTCCTTAATAGGTGAAAATACTGTTTCTTGGTATTGGAGAAAATACTGGATCTTAACTACTGAGAATACTGGTTTGCTTTATGATATCCAGGAAATTATTATTTTTTTTAATTAAATATGAATTCAGTGGTGAAAATACTGGTTTTTGTAACTATGCTGTATGAAAACACAACAAAAACTATTCGGTCCTTAACAGTTGAAAATACTGTTCCTTGGTATTGAAAAAAATACTAGTTTCCTAACTAATGCGAATACTGGTTTTTTTATGATATCAAGGAAATTATTATTTTTTGAATTAAATATGCCTTCAGTGGTGAAAATACTGGTTTTATTTTAATATAATTTAAAATACTGGTTTTTGCAACTTTGCAGTATGAAAACAGTATTGAAAATACGATTTTTTGTTTGCGATATTGGAAAAAATATTCGTTCCTTAACTGGTGAAAACACTTTTTTGGGCCTTAAAAAAATACTGGGTTTTTTTAAATACTGTTTTTTGAAAAATACTGGGTTGTTAACTAGTGAGAAAATTGTTTTTTTTTTTTATAAAAAAATTTTTCGAATAAACAGTATTGAAAACACAGTTTTTTGTTTGGGATATGAACTAAAGAAAATACTTTTTTGGAGCTTTTAAAAAAATACGGAGTTTTTTCAAAAATACTAGGTTTTTTTAATACTGGGTTTAAAAAAAAAAATACTTGGTTGTTGAAAAACATTGGGGTTTTAACTAGTGAAAAAATTGTTTTCTATTTAAAAAAAAAAATCTTCGAATAAACGTAAAGTAGCTCAACCTAAAGATAAATGCATTATTTAAGAGCACACATTTCAAATAAAAGTAAATAAAAAGTGAACTCAGTTGACCGAAACAAAACTATATGCCTGAAGCAAAAAATGTTAATCTAGCAAAGTTTCCAGTGATTTAATAGATTTATCAAAAGCACTTGGACTTCATTTAAGGCACAACAAGCAAATGCAGATGAATAAAAGTTTGCAATGAAATGCATAGAAATGAAAATGTGGCATACATACTCGTACATACATCCTGATGACATCCTTTCTGTGGAAAGAAGTAATAAAAGCCAAAGTAAAATTTTTGAATTTTTAATTAAAAATATTACCCTAAAATCAAATATTTGCGACAAACTTGAAATTTGTTGTCCCAAATTTTTATTTTTCAATTCTAAATCTTAATTCAACTTGAGCTGCTATGCAAACAATTTGCTATCTACCTTTTTCCAAATAGAAAGTCAATATTCCAATCCAAAAAAAAAATTATTTTTGCTGCTAAACTTGGGACGAAATAAAACTTTTTGTAATAGCAAACAACCAATATTGAGTTAGGCTATTGGGCTGTAAGCTCAAACAAACTAAAAATATAACTTCCTTTTTTACCCTAATCCGCGGAATGGCACAGAATTTCAGGGAATGATTCATATCAATTCCGAGTATACAATTTTGCTTAAAGCTCACTTTCGGCCATGCACGAGTTTGGCTGTTTTGCTTGTCGACTCAGCTTTATGGGTATATGTGTGAGTTAACACTGAAGTAAAAGCACATCCATAAAAGCATTAGTCACATTGAAAATGCAAGAATAACAAACTAATTACTCGCATAACATTTGCTCACACTTTAAGTTATAGTTAAAGATCTTATTTATCACAAGGACGTCACCCACCCCTCTCTCTCTCTCTCTTTATCAAATTTGCATACATATGTGCACTGAAACACATACAAACATATCATCTACTGCTTTGCAATATAAATCTAGGTTTTCTGAGATACTGCTTATGAGTTGCACATTTGTTGTTTGTATGTATGCATTAGACTGTTCCGGAATTTTTATTATTATTATTTTTTTCTTTTTCGATTTCAAAATTTGTTTGATTTTTATTAGAATGTCTATTAAGCTAGCTAAAAGTCAGAGACTTTAATATTCATTTCTAGAGATCTATTATTGCTACTTTAGATTTTTTGGAGTTCTGAGCATCGTAATTTTTGAAAAATTCCCCAAGCAAACATCAGAAATCAGAAGAGCTTAGAATTGTTTAAATCTTGATTACTCTGGAATAAACCAACTGAAAAAGTTTTCACTGCGAACTTTTTTGAAGTGAATTTAATTTCCTAAAAAGCTTTATGCGAGCTTTTATGGAACTTTTTTTTTCCTTAAAAGCTTTATGAGAGCTTTTATGAAACTTTTTTTTTTCGAATCTCTACTTTTTTATTTTTAAATAAAAAATGTGTCCAAACCAACCCAAAATTCAAGTTTTTTACTTGCCTGAATGTGTTTCTTCATCCCCGAAATTCCCCAAGCAAACATCAGTTATCAGCAGATTATTCTGGAACGAACCAACTGAAAAAAATGTTCGCTGCGCACTTCTTTGAAGCATATTACATTTCCTGAAAAGCTTTATGAGAGCTTTTATGAAACTTTTTTTCCTGAAAAGCTTTATGAGAGCTTTTATGAAACGTATTTTTCGAATCTCTACTTTTTTATTTTTAAATAAAAAATTTGTCCAAACCAACTCAAAATTTAAGTTTTTTACTTGCCTGGATGTATTTCTTCTTCCCCAAAATTCCCCAAGCAAACATCAGTTATTAGGAGATTATTCTGGAACTAACCAACTGAAAAAAATGTACACTGCGCACTTATTTGAAGCGCATTATATTTCCTGAAAAGCTTTATGTGAGCTTTTATGAAACTTTTTTTGCTTAAAAGCTTTATGAGAGCTTTTATGAAACTTTTTTTTTCGAATCTCTATTTTTTATTTTTAAATCAAATGTTTGTTAAATCCACGCAAAATTTAATTTTTTACTTTCCTGAATGTATCTCTTCTACACTTTGAAAAGCTTTCAAAAAAATTTTCAGCTGTTTTAAAAAAAAAAAGCTTCGTCTCAGTCTACTGTGCACCCTCATATGCCTTCACATGTATGTTTACGTAAACTTCCGCATCACTCTTCATGCAAATCCTGACGTCTTTCCGCCTCTTTAACTCTTATCGCAAATGCATTTAAATGGAATTTTTCTGCTGCGCTTTTACATTTTCATTTCCGTTTGCCACTTTTATACATTTAAACATTTTATATATCATTTGCGCTCAGTTTACTTAGCTTTTCACCTTATGTCTTCCTTCATTTTGTATGCCTTCTTCTTTTGATAATTTTACTGCAAACTCACATACATACATACATACGTACGCATTACTGATGCTGCAGCTCAGAGGAATTATTTTACATAAAGCAATCTACTTACGTATGAGGATACATGGGCACAAAGGGATGCATAGTTGGGTGGACTTGAACTCTTTCTCTCTCCCAATCATACGTGAATTTGATTCTATGATATCTCATCACAGCTGAAAATATATAAAATTTTTGAAAATGGCTGTGCTTCCTCAACTCAACCGGCAAAATGTTCTCTGACTTCAAAATCGTGCAGCTACTCGTCCTAAAGTCAAAACTGTTTCCTTTTCGAAACCTCACATAAAAATTTCAGGCTAATCGACGTCGTTGGAGCTCCAAACTTAATCACATTTTAGCGCTGGAAAGGTTGATGTCGAACTTTTTATTCATGCAGACCAGAAAGTCGTCGAATGGATAGCTAGTCAAGGACCATCCTGAGAGCACTACTCACTCCCTCAAATATAATCTTCAATAGATGGTAGGAGAAAGCATTCCTAAATGCTGTGGAAAAGGAATGTACCTGTGGGATGACGATAAATCTCTCCTCTGAACATATTTATCTTGGCATAATTCTTCAGTAGAACCTAAATTGAAGACGGTCGATATCAAAGAAGCGTACCACACATGAAAGCCTTTCTCAGTCATTCGACCAAAACTAGCGTATGGAGCTCTAGTCTAGTGGGAGGCGCTATACAAAGAGATAAATCAATTGAAAGCAGAGAAAATAATCGCACCCAGACTAAGAGAAGAGAAAAGTTTGAAGCCAACCGCCTATGGGCACGTAACAATACTAGATGGCCTGTGAATGGAAGTGAAAGGAAGATCAGAAACGACTTCAGGGTGCAGAACTGGTAGGGAGATTACAATCCACACGGACGGCTCAAATATGGAAAATGGATCGTGGGCTGGGCTATAATCATATTCACTCCCTAACTCTGCTATGCTTCGAAGCTAAAAGCTCTGGATCAACTCAAAATTTATTTCTGCTAGATAGCCGGATACAGCAGTATCAAAGGAAACAAAATTGCTAATGAGATGGCCAGGAAAAGCTTCAAAATGGACACACAACTCCATGCAGCCATTGGGTATACGCGGTGGCTACTTTCAGGCAGAAAAAGACTTGTCATACGACATTGTTTTATTGCACAAATGCTGAAACGATGGCTGTGAGGTTGAAAAGAAAGAGGGGTCGATTCATCACTTTCTTTGTAGATACCCAGAACAGTCCTGATAGAACTACAGACAACCCATCTCAGATTACTAAAAGCAAATTTCTCGTCACTCTGGCAGGTAAGTGGATCTTTAGAAAGTGATCTAAAGGGTCTTCTTTGCGAGTCGTCCCGGTTTCATCCCAGACTTCTGCGCTTTTTCCTAACATCAAAGAGAGGTAAAACATTTATTTTTTTTTTCATTTCTCTTCATAATTTTATTATCTTTTCATTTACAAATATAATTAATTCAAACTGGATTACAAACTTACTGACATAAAATTTACTTATTTTCTAATCAACAAAAAGGGATGCGAAATATGTGTGAAAAATTTGAAATTTTTATAATTTCTGCCACTCCACTTCCTTCAAAACAGATCCATTTTCTTCATGCTCTTCTTGTAATATTGCAGCGCCTCTTTGTTTTTCCTTTTATGCTTTCGTTGAACTATTTGATTCTCTTTATTTTCACTCTCATCTTCTTTCTTGTCTTCCAAATGTTCACGCTGTTTGAGCAAAAATTTGCGATATTCTGCTTCTCTTGAGAATGCCATTAGATCTTCCCAAGTTGCGTGCTCCAGATTGTTGCAAAATTCGCCTATCAAACCAATGGTCAAATTCATTTTTGTTTCAATGACGCTGGCAGCAGTCGGCTTTGGTCGGTGAAGTTCTTGACGATAGCAAAGTAGTTTGTAAGTGAGTGTTGCATTTTCGGAAAGTTGTTCCATATTTGAGACTTTTAAAATTAAATTTGCGTTGCTTGATGTTAGTTGCCTCTAGCTGTTTTGAGCGAATGAGTGGTTAATTTAATTCGCGATCGCTTTTATGCAAACATCTGCAGGTAGGAAGAGCAGGAGCTATTACCTACTTAATTAGTTTTGAGGCAGGTAAAAAAGTAACAAGGTGAGAAAATGTTGTTGTTGGCTTTTCCAGCGTCATATAAAATGTACATATATTTCATATTTATTATTAAACAAATTTTTGTACAACTAAGAACAACTAAGAAAGTCTTTTATATGTACATCATCCTATGAATATGAATTTTTTGTTATATTTGAAACAATTGATTAATTATGATAATCGAACGATTTTAGAATAACTAATTAATTAGGATTAAATTTTGTATTAGATTAATGAGGATTTAATTGGTTTTCAAATTTAATCCTAGGATTAAGCAAATTAAAATTTTTGATTAATTGCGATTAAGTGCCGTTTATGAGAAAAACGTTGTCCTATATGATGCAAGCTCATATGATACATGGAATCAGGTTTATATCGGACCACCATCGCAAGAAGGGAAATTCCCTCATTTTGGACTCATAAACGAGCTTATAAAGATCATGAGCGCTCCCATTAAGGACCCCTTTCTGAATCACGTATGACTCCGATGGTTTGCTGGGAATATATAATTTATTTTTGGATGAATTTATAAAAAAAAAACACAAAATTGTAAAAATTTTTAATTTAATTAATATTGAAATATTTGAAATTTGTAATTACTCCTGGTTAGTTGCAATTAATCAGATATTTAAATCAAATTGAAATTTTGAATAATCCTTTTTAATGGAACACACAATTTAATCCTAATCGATTAATTATTCTTAAAATGTTCGATTATCATAATTAGTTAATTAAATTAATAGAGCAGCTCAATATAATTGATTTTTAAATTTAATTTAGATTTACAAGGCGATTTTGTGCTCTTGACAAATTTGTCAATCTTGATAAATATTCAGGAAAAAAATATTTTTGTCAAGTGTTTTGAATTCTGCGTCAAAAAAAAATTATTACAAATTAATTTGAATAAAAAAAATTTAACACGTGATAAAAATAATTTTTCTTTATTATTTATCAAGATTGACAAATTTATCAAGAGCACAGAATCGCCTTGTTAATCAGTATTGAAAAAAATAATTTTGTAAAAAAAATATTTATTATCCTGAAAATTCAAATCTCTCTCGCCTAGCACAAAAAAGATAATTAAACATAGCTGCGACGATTGTTGACTTTAAAGTGTTCAGCCCCTAGCTATGGCCATATAAAAGGGCCAAATATATTGCATGCTTGTATCCAAAAGGGGGAAAAATTTTTTGGTAGCCGCAACGTTCCCGCGACGTCCGTACTAGTAAAAGAATACCGACAACGTTCAACTGACGTTATGCCAACGTAACAACGACGAAGCAGCGTAATAACCGGGACTTTCAGCACAAACCTCTCTTTTTAACTGGTTGATGGCTTTTTCTTGTTGGCTGTATAAATTAAAGGCATTTGGTTTCATTTATTTAATTAATTCAATAGCTGAGTGAGAATAATAATTAAAATATTCAACTTTAAAGCTGCATTTGACACTAACAACATCTGACGCTTCAAAACAAACAACAAAATAAGGCCTCTTTCAAACTTCAATACTCATAAAAAAATTTGCGGCAACCCTATGTTTCTTTAACCACAAGCTATCAGAGCAATGGTTGACATAAAATAGTATGCTTATGAAGATATCTTATAAAGATCAAGAAGGACATCAGTTTGGGTGGGTTCGGAAACAGAAAATTAATACGGGCCTTTTTTAAGCGAATCGTAAGTTCCCAACTGTAAGTGGATGTGCTAACTAAACAAGACGCAGAACTTCACTTCACTTCAATAACCCGCAAAATCCCATCACAGATAAAACACATGATTTTCCAATAAATTCATATTTATTTACATAATTTACAACCAAATCTACATACATATCTACTAATTATGTTAATCTTATTCTAATTATCATTTACAACTAACTAAAAATATAAGCTAGTCCCTTTAAGGTTTTTGTTTAATTTTTTGATTTGCGTGTTGTCTTTTTAATCCCAATTTATGTAGAAATTATTTTCACTCAACATGGCAACCCTAACATCAGACCAAATATCAGCGTTATTGTAGTCCACGCTATAATCAGATTGATCTTTCGCATCATTATTCATCCCTTCGCTCCAATGCATATTGAAAAAGTTGTCGGCATTCAGAAAGAATTCATCCTCTTCCTTCGTTGTATTGCTGAAATCAGGCCACAAAGCATCGGGATTGTAGACGAAGCGGCTGTCGGCATTTAAGTCGCAGTGCTGCTGCTCCACCTCCTTTGGATTGTCTGCTTCCAAGCCACCAGTTAAAATCCACTGTTTTCGTATTAATGCATTTTTAAATTCCAACTGTCGACGCAGAATTTCACTGTGCTCCTCACATGGTTGCCATACTTTGCCGGCATTCCTCGTAATTAGTTCGTGTGTTATGACGAGCTTCGTTTCTGTGAGCGCCAAAGCGTTGTGTTTACGACGCGCCAATTCCTCACGATAAACGAAAATATTGTAGGGCAATTGAGTTTTTCCTTCCATTTTATTAAAATATTTTGTACTTTGGGAGAGCGGCGTTAACGTTTTGATGTGCTAAGTCAAAGTTGAACTGAATATGCAACAAGCGCATGCGCAGCTTTTATAGTTGCGCAGGTAAGAATTTCTTACAGGTAGTGCTAATTGTACCAGCGGATATTGTTGAACTTGTTGTTATTGAAACACACACTTGTTTTTTGTGGCATTGCAAAATCTCGTTAACAGGTACTTTGTAACTTTGGGGTTTGATTTAGAAGACACTGGAACAAACAACCCAATTATTCACTCAAAACAACACGTGATTTATTTTTCAACAAAGTTGTTCTTTACAAACTATAACAAACCCTATCAAGACTGCTGAAATAGGATTTTTTCAGTGATGGCTGCTGTATATAACCCAAATCTCTTACATATTTACAATTGTGAAAAGGGTTGCTCACTATGCCAGACTTTATTGTCACTGCATAGTGGCTTTAATTTCTTAATTCTGATGGAAAATAAAATGACATTAGTGTTTTGCCGATACCTTATGAATAGCTGACTGTTAAGAATAAGGATATTATTCTTTTTTTTTTATTTAAATATGAGTGTCATATGTATCAAAAATTTTAGTCGGTAAATAATAGTAAAGGGAAAATAGGGGTTGCCACCTGCTACAGAATTTTTTTTTACATTTTCTGATATTTATTTAAATTTTTTTTTTCGTATATCTTTATGTGATTATTGCTGGTACAACATATGACGGCTTATACAATTTTTATAATTGAAAAACTCACTTTCAAATGTCAAAGTCAGGATATGCTGGCATTTTTCTTTCTACGTTTTTAATATCTAACCAATACGTTTGAATGTGAAAAATCGTTAAATGTTAATACATTATAGTTTTTCAATAATTTTGGTTAAAGTGTCTGGTGTAACATATTTCAAGTATGAATTTAAAACATACCAAATTATAATTTAAGAGTTAGTCTGTTAATGCAAATCGCCACAGTAATATTTCCAGACTCTCACAAAAAATACTAGTAAAATTTTTGAAATTTGTGGGCGCTATCGGATTGTAATTGCTATTTTTTTATATTTGCACACACAGCATTTGGAAAAATAGGTTTTGAAAATATCGGCAGTTGATTATATTTTGATTATTTTTAGGAACTAAATAATGAGTTTCAATGAAATTGATCATGTCATATAATCAAATATGATTAGTTTTGATGATTTTGGAATCACTTTTTGCAATCAATTTTGAACAATTTTGGTGATTTTGATTTTTTTTCTCACCTTTGCGATTTACATTTGATCAATTATGGTGACTTAATACTTGTGACGCCATAAATTTAAATGAAACGGATAATCAAATATGCTCACTTTGGATGACCAAAAACTGATAAGAATGTATTTTGTACCTTATAAAGCTTTACTTTACACTAAAATTTTTATTTTTTTTGATTTCACCATATTTTTTTTATCGTGAAATTCACAAAAAATAAAATTTAAAAGATCTTTTGAACGTCCGTTGAACAGTCTGCTTATAAAAAAACGTCTCAACATAAAAGCCTCCTCATTGCTTTTAAAGAATTTTCATATTTTTCAAATAACAATTTAGATATGTTATTACCATGAACATCTATCGCACCATAGTGTGCGTAATTTTTTGAATATAGTAGTAGGAAATAGTTTAAAATGTATCATTAAAAAATAACATAGGTTTATCAAATATGATTAAAAAAATACATAACTTCTTTTTAAATAATACTCACTTATGTTTCAAAACTCAAATCAAAAGTGATCGCAAAATTATTCCCCAAAGCATCCAAATATGATCAGAAAATGTTTGACAAAATGTATAAAAGTGTTCAAAAATAAGAATCATTTATGATTATTCATGGATAATAATATTTAGGATACACTTTTCTCCCGATTATATATTGATATTCGAGTGTAAAATGTTATTATGTTAAATGTTGAATACTTTTTGCTCAAAATTTTCAAAAAATGCTGGCTGGGTGAAAATATTTTTACTACAGCACAAAAATGATTATGGAACACCTGGAAAAAGACTAACCTCGTTGTTTGTATGATTAGCACAAATTGTCATCGTACTTAGCTGAAAGGTCCTTCGGCACACGCCCCTTAAACTATGCTGCCTGACTAAGTCAAATGATTGTTTTGCTGTTTTTAATTGAAACCGTATCTACGTAAACAAACCGGTTAAAATAATATGTAACAGAATTATTATTCAGGTGTAATATTTTTATTAGCTCTACCTGAGTTAATGAGTTTAGACTTGTAGATCGACCGCCATATAAAACACTTCACACGCCTTCAGCCTACACAGTCTTCTTTCAGTTCAACACACAGCAAAGTTAAAACGTGAGACGCGCTTACAATATAATTAAAAAAAAAAATGCCTCAAAATCAGAGTCAATTCAAATCTCTACAACAATACAAATTATTTATTTATCGCGAGGAGCTGCAACGCCGCAATTGTAACGCATTATCACTCACCACCATGAAGATTGATTTAACCAATGAATTAATAACCGAATGCTGTCACAGAGTTTTCAAAGTTCCCAACGACCAAGATATACAAATAATCAAACGTCAATTGTCATACAAAGAGTCACTGCTACAACAACAATGGATATTATCGGGTGGCTTGACTAGATTTATTGAATCGGCTAATATCGTACGTGATTATGAATGGTCAGATTTGACGGATAAAGTTTTGGAACAAATTGATATTGGACCACATCAGCTGTTGAAATGCAGTAAAATGGAATGTGTTGAAATGGAGAACGAAAGCGAGGTGGATGATGTTTGCATGGAAATGGAAATGGATATTGATGTTGATGTTGCTGATGTGAAGGAACTAAAATTCGAGTGTGATTGGTCAAACATTTCGAATATGCAGCCCAAATGTATCGATACCAGCTTTTGATCAGATGACCTTGTTTGAAAATTGATGTGATTTACTTTAAGAAAATAAATATTATAAATATTTTGAAAAATAAAAGAAATTATAAATAAAATTGTTGACTGTCTTTTTTTCAATATTTTCCTAAGGTGTGCTCATCGAGAAGCTACCAAAAGGTTCGTGTGATTAGAAAACATTTCAGAAATGTATTGACAAATAGCTTCTCTCCTTTTTAATTGTTTTCTAAAGTTATATTCAAATATTTACAGTGTTCAAAATTAAAAAAAAAAAAACATTAAAATGGTTTTTTAAATATTTTAGAATATGACAATGTAAAAAATTTTAAATTGTCTCTTGAAAAAACGGTTTGAAAAAAAATCTTTTAAATTCATTAAACAACTAAAAGGAATGTGACGTTTTTTATTTTTCACGCATTTCCACAAGAATTTTGAAATGAAAACTTTGGTGCAAGAAAAAAAAAAAACAATAAAATAATGTAAAAATCAAACACCGAACATGGTTTCAATACTTCAGGACTTGACCAAAAAAAAAAATTTTAAAATTGACCCTGTCTGAAAAAAGTATTTTTATTAAAAAAAATTTCTTGAAAAATTAAAAAAAAAACAAAATTTGATAAAAATATTTCCTTTCGCTTGCCAAAAATAAATTATACATTTCTCATATCTTCTGAAATGCTTAATGTGCATAAATAAATTATTATTATTATCTTTAAAAAAGAAAATTCCCAAATTTTTCAAACATTTCAAAAAGTTCTTCAAAATGACAAATGTATAAATTTTTTTTTTGTAAATTTATTTTTGAAAAAAAAAAAACATTTTCACAAGGTGATGTCTGTGCATTGCAGATGTTCGAAAAAATGTGCAAAAAAATCAAGAGCTTTTAAAATTTTTGTCGTATGAAAAAAATTTGCAGTATGAATCGAGTCACTCAAAAACTGGCGAATTGAAATTGAGCTTTCATCTTTGTACTAGATGCTCAGCTTAAAATGGAAGGTATCCCACTGCATTCTCATATAATTTAAAATAAAAACGTACATAATAATACAAATTGTTGTTCAGTTGTATAATAATTTGTATTATTATGTATGCTTCTATAAAATAAAATAAAAATAAAAAAAAATAAATATAAAATCTTCCAAAGAGCTCAATCATATACTTGAAACATTTTTTAAAGTAGCGTTATAAAGCTTATACAATATTTCAAATCCACAAAGTAAAAAAAAATATTTCGAAATTTTTTCGGATATTAGAATCTTTCTCAATATCTAATAACTTCAAAGTGGAACATTTTTAAAAATACTTCAAGACAAGATTTACTTTCTTAACATTTTTTTAATGTATAAAATAAATTTGAATAAAAATGTTTACATAAAAAATTGAAATCTGCTATATTTTAATACCAAGAAAATTTAGATATTTTAGATTTTTTTTTTTTTTTCAATAAAAACGGTGAATATTTTAAATCAGTTTTTGATACAGATCAGTTTTCGGGCATATTTTAAATGTCAAAAGTTATAAACGGTATTTTAACTTCAACAAATTTATTTGAAATTTTTTTTTTATTCAGCTTACTGTCAATTTCAAAACCAAAATAATTTACCAAAATATTTTAGAAACTATTCTGAAGAAGTAATAGCTTTTGAAGATTGACAAATATATTCAACACCAAAATTATACAATTTTTAATATAGTAACTATGAAAAGCAATTTAAGAAACAAATTCAAGACAAATAAATCCCTTAATAACCGAACAATTTTCTGAAAGATGTGAAAAATAATTTTCAAAATATGAATTTTGGCATAAAATATTAGTATTTTAACAGAGTTTCCAATTTTTTGAGACAATTCTAGTTTCTAAATCAAAAAGCTAAGAAAATCTTGAATGAATTGAAATATGCTAAAAATAAAAATGTGAAACGAATAAAAGATTCTACAATAACTCACAAAACCAAATTTGACAAGGGGTAACGGAAAATGGTTCCAATGTACATACATATATACATTTACTTCTTCTGAAAATGGCAAAATGAGCTACAGAAAGTTTAGGAAGATTAAAGGTTTTCAAAATACTTTTCGAAAATGCCCTATCTCAGAATTTCGTTGACGAAAATTCAAGCAATTTTTACTGAGTTTAGGACGTTTTTGAATGAAATTCTTAGATAGGACATTTTTGAGTTTTCAAAAAAGAGTGTTATCTAAACAAATTGTTATATAGGCCGGGTATGAAAAATATTTTGAAAAAGGGCGATCTTCCATTCAGCCGTCGATATATGCAATATTCACTATTTTAACCACTTTTCTAATAACTGAAAGAATTTTAGTTTTTTATTAAAATCATTTTTTATTTATTTTAAATAAATTTTTCAAATACATATTTACAGAACTTATAATATTTAAAAGCAAACCTTGACTAAAACACACATTTTTAAAATATCTAAACTATAAATATGCTATACAAAAATATTTTGGAGTCTTCTTTTTTGACTTTCTTAAAATGAAAGCTGACAACAAATAAAAGGTATCTTTCACTCAAATTACTTTCATGCAAAACTCTCAACTCTCAAACACTCATATCAATATCCATATTCAACTCGTCAAACCAATGAACTTGGCAGTGCGTTTCATAGCCCTCCTTTGTGTTGGCATCGCTATTTAATAGACTCGCCCAATCGCATTCAAATTTGAAATTCTGCACATCAACCACATCAACATCCATTTCAGTGTAGTCTGCATCCTCCCAATCGCGCTCATTTATTCCCATGACTTCGCTCTCAGCGCACTTCTTGGAGAGTGGCGCTCCAATATCAATATCTTCCAAAATTTGTTCATTAAAATCTGACCATTCATAATTACGCACAAAGTTATCCGCTTCAATGAGTCGACTCAAGCCGCCACTAAGTACCCATTGTTGTTGTAATAGCGACTCTTTAAAAGCCATTTGACGCGTAAAAGCTGCAATATCCTCTCCGCTCGCATGCCAAATTTTCGTTGCGCTCGCTGCAATCAATTGACTTGTGATTTCGATTTTCTTGGTGGTTAGTTGTAATGCGTTAGATTTAGAATGTGCTAATTCTTGACGATAAGTAAATAAGTTGTAGACTAGCGGTAGTGCTTTTACGGCAGTATATTGTTGATGCATTTTAAATGATTTTAGAACAAAATGATTTTGTTTTTTTTAATTATTACTTTCTATCGCGCTTGTAGATTTCTTAATGATTGCGCTGCGTTTGCGCGTGCGGCTTTTATGCGATTAGCAGGCTCAGATAAACTCAGGTGCACTTTCGCAAATATTACCTGCTCTAATGAGGGAAGGTGATTCATTGTAGGTGTAAGATTGCAACTATTATATTTAGAATTTTTGTCTATATGTATGTGTGTATCTATGTTTGCACGCGCATCACTTAAAACCTGCTCAATAGAATTTAATGCAATCTTCACCGTTGCATTACTGGACGCCTAACTAAAAGTTTAAGATGTTAATTATGTCAATTTAAATTTTAAAATTTTTGTATACACATTAAACTAGATAGCACAAAAAAAAAAATCGGTGTTTGAATTAGAATAATTTTATGTTAAACTAATTGAACTCAACTCTAGAAAGTTAAAAAAAAAAAATTTACAAAAAAATTCGTGAAAATCTTAAAATTCAAATTCAAAAAAAAAAATGTGAAAATTGCAGGGTATCTTTAGGTATAACAAAAAAAAATAGTTCAGCATTTAGTGATTTAATTTTTTTTTTTTGTTCAAAAATTATTTTTTTTTAAATTTAGAATTACAAAATTTTTTTTTACAAAAAATTACAAATTTTTCAAACTTCTAAGCCAAAGTTCACTTCTTTGTGGAATATTCCAAAAATACCCTTATAAAAAAAATGTAATATTTAGTTTGCATAATTTTTTAAAAAGTCTACTTTTTCTTTTGTTAGAAATTCGTTTTATCATAACCGAAAACCCAACAAAAATTTCAATCAAATCGGAAAGGACCAAGTTATCAAACGAAATGATTTCTGAGATGAAATGCTTAAAATTCAGATTTCTGGTGTCTTTCGGCAGAAACTAAAATTCACTGAAGTGATTTCACTCAAGTTTTATTTTAATAATATGGATCATGGCTATACAAAATAGTATCTTTTTTGAGGCTATTTCGTTTGGAGTCATTTTCCGTAATTCTGCCGAGCTGAACTGGAAATGTTACGAAACCACCCACAAAAAGGTTCTCTGATGAACCCGAATAAAACCACGTAGTCCCCTCAAAACGGCCATATTTTGCAACCAAATACACCGAGCTTGTGATCGTTATGAATCCACATGAACACCATGAAGTACGAGTATATGTGAGTATATGCTATTCATCTATTCTCAATCATAACCGCCACCGCCTGCTTCATAAGTAGTTTTTAATCCCCGAATACTTATGATTTACCTGATCGAGTTGAGAAGAGTTAACGAAGGTTCAAAATATTGTCGGTAATGTTCGTTTATCACAACAACCTCCATCATCTCTTTATAACAGGTAGAGGCTTTTTCTTTTGTTTGTAAGCGCACGCATTTTTAACGAGCTGCACGACGGCGCTTAGTCAACAACAATTCATACATACGTGACTTACCTGCCCGAGTTAACGAGGGTAGTTTGTTTTGTATTCGTTAATAAATGCACATGCAAAACAATTCTTTGTCTTTTTATTACAGCTAAATAATCTTTTTTTGTGTGCAAACAAAATATTTTTTTTGTTGATAATTTATTATGAAAAACTTCGTTAACTCATTTAGAAAGAAGGAAAATTAATTAAATAAAACCACACTTATGTATGTACATATCGACCATTTAGAGCGAAATTATATTATAAATTCGATCTACGTCCCTACAATTTTTTTTTTTCTTTTTTATACATTCTTTTTGATCGTGAAATTATCACATGATCCGTATGAAAATATTTTCAATATAGCAAGTAAGTACTTCTATAAAATTTTCTATTTCTGAATTTTCTTATATTTTCTGTAATGTATATAAGTCGATTTATGTATTTCTATGTCCACCTCTATTTCGTTCACGGCTGGTCGAATTCGGATGGAATTCTTTATATAGACATTATGCTTAATTCGGAAACGTTTTATTCTAATAAATTACAATATAAAAACCCCGGCAGGAATTGGTCTGCCTGACCATTCATATGATAGAAATTCAAAGATAGTTATTATAAAAATCATTTCTTTTTAATAGAGCAGTTAGCTCAGTTAGATTCCAGTAAAAGTATACCCTATGTTAATGTTGACTGGTTCCGAAACCGGTGAAACTGTATCGTCGTTTGTTCGTCACGCTAAAACTTGTAAAAGACTGATCCAAATCCTTATCGAGCGTTTTTTTTAATTAGTACTCGCATGTTTAGCAAAAAAGAGGATGAAAATGTTAAGAGACGTGGCGCCTCCCACATACGGCTGTATTATATCCAAAATGGTTGACGTTATAGATTTTTAAATTGGCATGGAGATAATCTATATCCATATCAACTCAGAAAAAATATTATAGTTATTGGAAAAGGGGGCGTGGCACCTTCGGAACAAATTAAATTACAGTCGTAATATCACTAAAAGAGTTCAAGATAGGGACATGAAAATTGATATATTACACTGCGTAACAAAAACGAGCTTAAGTTCTGTCCTATGAACCAAATATACTTTTTCGGAAAGAGGAGAAAAAATAAAAATAAACGTGTATTAGCGATTTTTATGTACACGTCAGAAAATTTTGTTTTTATGTATAAAGTATAAAGCTCGTAGTGTCCCTATGTCCGCCTGTGTGAAGGACTTAGGATTGCTTTTTAACCCATTTTACATGATCCAATCATACTGAATTTTTTAGGCCAGACTCGTGGAAATGTCTGTATCACGTGACAGTTTAAAAAAAAAATTAAAAAAAAAAACAAATTTGGAAAATCTGAGAATTAATAAAAATCATTTTTTTTTTAATTTGACGTGATAGAGATGCTAATATTTTTTTCCTGCCTATTTATAAATATTGAAAATTTATCATAAACACAGAATTGAGGGTTTCATTCATACACAATTGATTGTGATCAATTGCTAATTTTTGTGGCAAACAATTTTTTGAAATGAACTCAATTAGAAATCTATTTTGGCTTGAATTAAGTCTAAGCTTAGTCGACTAGTAAGGCATAAATAGAATAAACCAAAATTTTTCAGAATGGCACATGCCTCAAAAGTTGCTTGATATCTTTTTAAAGATTTTCAAAATAATTTTAAAATACGAAAAAAAAAAATGTTGTTTTATTTACATTTTTTAGCTACTTACGAAAAAGTCGGCTTTTTACATAGAGGCCTAGTTTAGATTATTTTTGACTGTACTCACTAAAAAAAATTGAACTGCATCTACATTTGTGTGAAATTCAATTTGCACACAAAATTAATCTTTTATGCTGGTGGGAAAGTCCAGAAATATAAAGGTGTCTCAGCTATTTTTTCGAAATTTAAAAAAAACGCAAAAATTAATAAAAATTCCAAAACGAACTAAAGCCCCAAAGTTCGAGTTCAAAATGATATAAAATAACGATTTTTCTTTTCTCTAATAATTATTATTTAAATAGTAGACATGTTTCATTGTATAAATTTATAAAAAGTTAAACTTTAGTGTCTTATTTATATTAATTCAGTGATCTTATCCTTTTCCTCATTTTTCCACACTTTGCATTACGTTCCTCCTTCTTTGTCGTGCATTTTTATTCCAAACTACTTTCGACATCCACATCACACTCAAAATACAATCTCAGTTCGTGACACCAATCGATTGGCAGACTTAATAAATATTCTTCACTCATCTCGGTATTCTCGAATACGGGTTGTTTTTTGGGTTTTAATTGTTGCTCTACAAGCTGTTCTCTGTACACCAGCTGACGTCCAAAATCTTCTAACGCGTCCATGGAATACGCCCACATTTTCTGTTTGCAGCTGGAGTTAAGTTCTTCTGTCACTTTCAATTTCATATTGAGTAATTCGTGAGAGTCTCTTCTGCGACGTAGAATTTCTTGACGATAGAGAAATAATTTGTAAGTCAAAGTGGCTGAATCGGGAAAATATTGTGCCATGATTACTCTCAAGATGGCTTAGTAAGGTGCTAAGTTTAATTGTGGAATGGTTAGTTTTGCTCTCTGCGTGCAGTTTTATAGGTCATGCAGGTCAAATACTTTGGTTAGCACGAAATAAAAAGTAACTTACCTGAGTCGGTCTAATGTCAATCATTTGAATTAGTTAGTTAGTAATTTATAATTTGCCTGCCGCTATACTTTTCTCTCTTACTCTTCTTTACTCTTTACCAGGTACCACAGAATTCATATGCTTTCATCCTTTTTCCTCGAGTTTGCAAGTCGGTAGATTTTAGGCGTCAGTTACTCCGTTATTTTTTGAATGTACATATGTATAATGTTTATTGGTTTAAATTTTTATCACATAATTAATCACTGGCCTTCAGATCGAATGAGAAAGAGAGTGGGACATTTTTTTAAATTTGAAAATCTATATATCAACTGCTGAGTGGAAGATCACCATTATTGGAAATATTTTTAAAAACTGCGTATCTCAAAAAAAGCTTCAAAAACGTCCTATCTGAACGAAAATTTCGTACATTTTCAGCTGAGATAGGTCGTGTTTAAAAAAAATTTGAGGTAGGACATTTTTATACCTAGTAGTGCTTCGCACACAAGGTATATTAACTTCATTGGCCTAACGGTAGTATGTAACGGCATAAACGAATCGAGATAGATATTGACTTATATATATCAAAATGTTCAGGAGGAAAAGAGAAATTGATTGAGCCATGTCCGTCCGTCCGTCCGTCCGTCCGTCCGTCTGTGAACACGATAACTTGAGTAAATCTTGAGATATCTCAATGAAATTTGGTATGCAGGTTCCTTTTCACTTATCTCGGAGTGCTATTGAAAATAGGCAAAATCGGTTAAAAGCCACGCCCACTTTCTATATATATAATATTTTCGAAAATACAAAAAGAGTGATTATTCAGTACATAATAAACCTATAAGGATAAAATTTGGTGTGCACTTTAGCGTTAAGGCAAAAAATTAATTTTTGTAGAAATTTTTAAAAAGGGGCGTGGCACCGCCCACTTTTGATTACGTCAAATTTGGAAATATTATTAGTCATAAATCAAAAACCGCTCAAGATAGCAAAATAAAATTCAGCACACATATTTATATTAATACAAGCAATATTTCGAAAAAAAATTATTTAAATCGGGTTAGGTCCACGCCCAATTTTATACGAAAGATTTTGAAAAGGATCATAGATATATTGAATATGCTATAACTTTGCTGAAACTACTTGTGTATCATTTCTATTTCACTTCTAAAGTGTTCGTGGGCAAAGAAAGTCGAAAGCACAAAATTTTTTGAAAATGGGCGTGGCCCCGCCCCTTAATGGGGGATTATTCCAAAAAACTTTTCATGCCATAACTCCGGTAAAAATTGACTTATTGAAGCGATATTTAGAGAAATTGTTCAACATATAAAGCTAACTCTTTGCTGTAAAAATAAACGAAATCGGAGAACGGACACGCCCACTTTTTGAACACAGTTCTAAAAAATTTCTTCGTATAATTAAAATCGCGATATTTCCTTAATTGTATAAGTTATATAAATAAGATTTTACACACATAACAAGCTTTTTAAGCAAAACTGAACTGTATAAAAATTTTGTGGATTTTGGTGAAGTAGGCGTGGCGCCGCCCACTTTTTAGCATAAAAGGTCAGCTATTTTCAAAAGCAATTGCTTGAAATTTCAAGAAGGTATTTAAATGAAAGTTAGTGAGATGCTTCCCAATAGTATATAGTATACTCCTGCCAAAAATTACGCAAATCGGATAGCAAACACGCAAAATATACTGACAAGTAGTTAACACCCTACTGCCTTTTTTTTATTAATTTTTTCTATTTTCATACCTTTCATGAACATGGGGAAAGCTATTTATATTTTGTTATTTAGTGATAGTTTAATTTCCCACTTACAATAGAAATGTTTTTATCGAAAACAATCAGTTGCCTTTATAACAAATTTTCAGGTATGTATTAAAATAGACCTGAGTAAATTAGGATACCAAAACAGATCACTACTAGGTATTTAATGTTCGGTTACACCCGAACTTAGACTTCCTTACTAGTTTAAAAATATTTTTAAATATCTTATTACTACAGAATAACTTAACTGATTTTAAGGATCTTTATAACATTAGAAAGGTACTTAAATCAGCTTTCGAAAATATAGTATACTGTAACTTTTTGATACAAATAAAGTATGAAACTTAGTGTTTAAGCGACTTAACTAGCGACTTCATTTGCAACCCTTTTTATAATTCTCACCCAGCTTATGAAATATTCTGAAGATATTGTTTTTGGCTGCCTAGCCCAATAACATTTTTAGTTATGAACAAAAGTAGTAATTGTTAAAGAAAAAGTTTCACAGAATTTAAAGGCCTTTTCGACAGACTAAAAAAAAATGGAATTTAGGTATGATGTGAAACGAGATACCGACAGTCACTACTAGAATTTGAACTCGGAATAAAAAATGATTAAGGTAGGAATTGTGGCGGCTTCCAAGCCATGAACAACGGTGTACGGATCATTAAAATCAGACTTAAAATGGCGACGTAGTGTCAAAAAAAGTAAATAGCCCATCGGGGGGGCGTGGCAAAAAAAAAATTTTTTTTGGGATCGCCTTCAAAATATCTTTAATCCTAGGGGTGGACTGGAAACACTTTTTCGGTGGTATTTTCCCCCGGGCCCGGAGTTTTCGAAGGGGCCCGTATTTTCCAAGAAAATAATCAGAATGATAAATAAATGGTTGACCAAGATGTTCTGGCTGTTTGTTAACTGTCAAGTCCTACTATCCCTACACTCAATCAAAAATTCCTTAAAAATTCTCCAAAAACTGTTTTCAAAGATAATAAATAAATATTTATTAAAATTTATGAAGTCGGCCTTAGTTTTCCAAAAAGGAGTTCATGGATTTCAAGAAGACATATTTATGTTCTAAGTAATATTCTTGAATTTTATGAAAACGGTTTTTGTAGAGGTTTTTATGAAACTTTTCTTAGAGCGCATGTACTTTTTTGGTTCAGTGTATATTCGCAAATTTTGTTATAATCTGAATAAATATTTCTGACCAAAAGTCTATATGTATGTATATTATTAGCTAGGGAAATTGATGCAGTATTCGAAACTTTTATGTAGAATAGGGGCCCACCCTTTTTACCCTGGGCCCGTATTTCCTCTCGGCGGCCCTGCCTATACATATATTAGGGTGGGTCGATGTGTGTGGACGTAAGTTAACCCATATCACGCTATCGATTTTTCGATAGATTTTGGGATCATTCTTTTTTTTTACTTTTTACGAATTTGATTTTTAAGCTTTATTTCATGGCCTACTAAAAAAAATTTCATTTGAATTAAAAAATTTCATGTATACCCTGTCCGACCCAAGAATGTCCGCAAAAACTTTGGCGATAACAGTTTTTTAAAATAAAATTTAATTGTTCTGTTTTGGGACTTATTTTTTCGACCAAGTTAGGATATACCTGAAAACTTTAAAACCGATAGATGGTCTTCGAATAGAATTCGAATTCCTTGTTGATTTTTGCGTTTGTACCAAATTTCCAAAGAAAACATGTGAAATCAGAAAACCATTGGTTCCTGCCAATTCAATTACTCCGATTAGTTCTAAAAAATTTTAAGAAACAATGACAGACCTCAATAAATAAATATTAACGTTTGAAAGTTTTGAAGTATTTCTTTATGACATTCTAAAAAATAATATAGATAAAGATGGTTTCCAAAAGAAATGAGAAAAAAGAATATCTTATAACTCAAAACACTTGTTACCTAAAATAGACTTTGATATGACAGCAATGCCCGCTCAGCTGACATCAACACTGACAGCTGTCAGACGATTTGCACGTATTTGTTTATATTTCATCCACCCATACACACAAAACAGCCCAAAAATGTGTTTATGGGAGTGAAATGAACGCAAATCCAATATGTTAGCACGTGCAAATGTACCCTGTAGGAACAGCGGTAGTTTTAAAATACTGGTGAATTTACTAGGTCTGGATTGATGTAAACTACTTTGCTTGTATCTGTATTGTCGATTATTTAAAAAAAAAAATCTTAACTCAAGTCCTAACTACTAGGTCATGGCTCATCAACTGTTAAGTAAAACTCGTCACTACTGAAATTGTACACATACAACGCTACATGAAAAATACGAAATATTTCAACTTTTTTGTGAATATAGAGAATAAAGGGCTTAAGGACAAACCCGTAGTACCAAAATGTGTCAGTCAGTCAAATCATAAAATGAACTTTTTTTTTCCCTACAGGGTATGTATGATCTGTTTGATGTATTAACCTAAACGTATGTATGCTTTCTTTGCTATAAATATTTTATAAACATATTTATTAGCAATTATGCATCTCTGGCGGGTAATAAGTATGTAAATATGTAGTGGCAAATCGATTTTTAGGAAGCGTGCAAAGATGCCAAAAAGTTCATCGACCAAGCAAGCTTTTTATAAGTTCATATGAGGATGTATGCTATATGTTCATATTAGACTGGCTCGAAAAAATAATTCGTATAACAAAAAAAAAATGCTTCAAAAGATAATATAAGTATATCAATTACTTCAAAATATGATATACATATTAGACCGGCTCGAAAAAAATTTTCGGTTCGAAAAGTATAACAAAAAAAAATACCCCAAAAAATATAAGTTACTTCAAAATGTAAATGTGTTTGATTTCGAATTCAGGAAATTGGCAAAAAAAAAAAACAGAAAATAAAAAACTAAAAATATATTTTTGTCCGGTCTAATATACAAAATATACTTTAAAAACTCGGTAAATGTTTGTGTGAAAAATTTTTTGCAGAAAATCCTACCAAAAAAAAATTTTTTTTTTCAGACCAGTCTAATGCATGTATAAATCTTACCTAAAAAGAAATTGCCGCATGTTAAATAAAATACTTAGCAGATTGCTTTAAGCAGCAATGTGCATAATTTGTTTGCCGCACAACAGCCTTGAGGCTTAGAGCATATTGCCACATTTCATCGAAATAGGCTGTATGCCGAAGTTAGGCTGTTAGGCGGTTAATTTCATTAACGTTGTTGGTGTTGAGTGGATGTGTAAGTTTGTATATTTCGGTATGTGGCACGTGTTGTGGGAAAGATAAGGATTTGTTTGGCGCTTCGTTGAGAAATGTGAAGGTGCAATAAAGAGATGTCATGAATACTTAACAAAAACAATTTTGATTGAAGATCCGCGACGCACTGCGTGCTTCAACAAGAAATCTTGAAAATTTTGAAATTTAGAGCGAAGTAAAAATTTTGGAAAATACTAATACCGAATACCTACAAACTCGTCACGAACGCTAACAACTTTTGTAAATGTTTTGAATACATTCTTGGACCAAACTTTATACACTGGAAAAACAAAAAAAAATTTATTTGAAGGAGCTAAGTATGCTCTGAAGTCTTTAGGTGACCTGGGTGCAACAACGAATAAGCGAACTTGAGAGTGCTCTACAAGTCCTTAAGGGGAAGAAGGATGTGTAACCTAATCGTTAGCTCTCCTTGCCATTAGAAAAATTTGTACAAATAAATAATTCTTTCTATCCGCTGCTAGCCAAGATTATTTAACTGAACCATAGTCCGCATTAATACATTTGTAAGAGCGTCCAAATGCTCAGCTTCAAGTGTCACCTTTAACAATTCATGCACGCAAAGTGCTGGATCAGCAAATTGGACGAATTCTTGTGGAAAACGAAGAGAAAAAAAAATAAAACAAGAAGACGAGTTGACAAACTACATACTAAAGGTAAGCAGAATTTTCTAAGGTTGGGTAACGCCGCAATTTTGTATGCGTTGCAGCAAATGCACAAGACTGAGAATACTAGCACAATTTTTGTAGCTCTTTCAGCTCTTAATAGACAGGTTCTCTGGAACAAATAAGCCACAGTGAAACTCATTGGTCGGCTACCTCGGACTCAAAATCATCTCACCTTCAACCGATCCAAATCAGTCATATGTATTAACGCATCGAGGCAACGCAAAGCAGCGCTTCCCCCGCACTAGTACTTAATCCATGAAGCAACAATAAAAACGTTTCAACTCTTGTTAACTGCCAACATTAACTCATGAACTACGTTCAAAGTCCGACAACCAATTATGTTTCTGACATTTGGAATGTTCTTTGCAAGACTAGGTGAGTGAAGTGAATGAGCTAAGATGAATTAAGGAAAGTGGAGTGTACATATATTTTTTCCCCATCCAATAGCTCTAGGGTTAAACAGCGTAAGTAGTTGACACTGGAAATTATTTGAAAATGTACAGAAAATAAGCAGAAATGTAACTGTGCATAAAACTGGTGCTAAGTGAGCACTTATCAAATGGCAAAGAAAGGAAAATGAATCAACAGCAAAAGCACTAGAAAAAGTAAACGGTGAAGTGATGCGACTAATAAGTTGCAAAGTAGTAAGAAAGTGAACGAAAAAGTGCTTCGTCAGTATAAATTTCTTAATGTATGAAAGGAAAATAAAATGCGAAGCAAAATACTTAACTCAAAGTAAATACGAAAATTGGAGTGACACTCGCAATGTACTCTGACATTTGTTGCAACAACGCATTTTTAAAATTCATACAACCTGAGTTATTTCGTTTCAGTTTTGCCTTTGCTTCATTCGCTTTGCGTTTCAAGGAAATGAAATGTCATTGCTGTAACGGTAATTGTACAAGTGTGATGATATTTGGAATCCTCGTAGTAGTAAAATATATTAAAATAAAATACAATAAAATAAAATAAAATAAAATAAAATAAAATAAAATAAAATAAAACAAAATAAAATAAAATAAAATAAAATAAAATAAAATAAAATAAAATAAAATAAAATAAAATAAAATAAAATAAAATAAAATAAAATACAATACAATACAATAAACTAAAATAAAATAAAATAAAATAAAATAAAATAAAGTAAAATAAAATCAAATCAAAGAAAATAAAATAAAATAAAATAAAATAAAATAAAATAAAATAAAATCAAATAAAATAAAATAAAATAAAATAAAATAAAATAAAATACAATACAAAAAAATACTATAAAATAAAATAAAATAAAATAAAATCAAATAAAATAAAATAAAATAAAATAAAACAAAATAAAATAAAATAAAATAAAATAAAATAAAATAAAATAAAATAAAATAAAATAAAATAAAATAAAATAAAATAAAATGAAATGAAATGAAATGAAATGAAATGAAATGAAATGAAATGAAATAAAATAAAATAAAATAAAGAAAAATAAAACCAACTAGCATAAAATAAAATTAAAATAAAATAAAATAAAATAAAATGAAGTCAAATAAAATAATATAAATTAAAATAAATTAAAATAAAATAAAATAAAATAAAATAAAATAAAATAAAATAAAATAAAATAAATAAAATAAAACACTGGTTCGCATCCCAGTGTCCGAAAAGGGATCTGATGATGAGCCCGGAAACTCTGAAACATGTAATCCTATCCATCGCTGTTGATTTTTCTTTGTAATTTTTCTGCAATTATCAATTTTTCCCAAAAGCTGACAATATTAATTCGCTGAGAATTATTGTTAACTGGTCTCGAGCTTGCTCATAACTTACAAATTTGTAAACAAAATAGACCGCAAATCCAACAACAAAAAAAAAATAAAATAAATTAAAATAAAATAAAATAAAATAAAACAAAATAAATTGTCTCTTAATTTGTATATCAAAGTAAATAGTTGAAAGGGAGACGTTACTTTCATGAGGAGCACTGATGCTGGGCTTATACATACATATGTGTCGGTATTGCCATAAAGATTAAACGATTAAATTCTTTATTTTGAAAGCAATCATTGTTTTTCTTTTCACATTTTGTCCAAGCGTAGCAGTCGCATAACCTGAAGCACATTCAGACAAGTTTTAGGAAAAAAGCCAACAGAGACTCATAAAATTTTGCCAAATTAAATTCTCTAATCTTCGTAAATCTGTGACAGTATTTGTGTATAAAAGTCAAATAAGCTCACCACAAACAAGAATTAAAACCAAAGAGCAATAGCAACTTAGTCGAGGAAATAACCCACTAAAAATGCAATAAGTCTTGGTTGGAACCGGCAACAGTCGCAAAGGAGAAGGAAGATAACCAATGTTAGTTTCGATATCTTAATAGCTTGTTCTTCTTTGCTTACGAATGTGTTGCAAAGGGTAAAATTTTACAATTTCATGCCTTAACGGATAGAGTCGCACTTTTGAACTCTATGTGATCAATTATAGCCCCCAGTCACAAGGTATTAATTGTGGTCTACTCTCACAGGAGATTCGAAACAAAAATTTTCGCAGGGTTTTCTCATTAATACATGTACGTATACTCTTACACTTGCATATTTAATGCAGAATGGAGAACAAACATGAATTTAGGAAGAAAGTTTAGATGCGCTTTTAGTGCGTGTTATTCAACGGACGCTCACTCATACCCTGCAGGAAAGTACTGTAGACTTTGTACTGCTAGAAAGCCGCCGAGATGATTTCAGCAGGAGAAAGTGAAAGGTGGTTTGAAGCAGACCTATTAAATAATGATTATTAATCTTAACTATTGGTAATCAAATAAAATTTTTTGTTATTTTTCTAATAATTGATTAATTATGATAATCGAACATTTGTAGAATAATTAATCGATTAGGATTAAATTTTGTGTTCGATTAAAGAGGATTAATTAGGACTTATTCCGTTTTCAAGTTTAATCCTAGGATTAATCAAATTATTCAAAATTTTAATTAATTAGTCAATTAAATTAATAGAGCAGTTTAAAATAATTGATTTTTAATTTTTATCCAGATTTAACAGGTCTAGTTTGAAGAATGCGATTTTGAGAAAAAAATTTCTTTGATTTCTTTGGTAGACTCCACGATTGCCAGCGTGTACGAATTCGGTTTTTTGGAATACATTTTTGCTTAGACTACTTTCGCGGCTTGGTAGTAATGTTCTGATCTACCAAATCTTCAGTCTAAGTTTCAATGTGGAATTAGTTCGTCCCCTTTTGAGCTGAGCGCCAGTGCTAACTCGATTGTCCATGACCAAATAACTCAACCCAATCTATTTTTGTACTCTAATCCTGGAGTGGCTCTAGACAATTTTTATAACTAACTCCGGAATTTCCTACAGGGCTTAAATGCTCACTTATCCATCTCTTTATCACAGCATGTACATATGTATGCACTCCTTCTCTTCACACTTCTAGCTTGGTATCCAAAAACATGTTTAGTTGACTTTTGGCTCAACTCATAGCTGTTCACACTTAGAGTGGGAATAAGTCGTAATCAGACTGGAGTTAGCAACACTCGTTCCAAAAACAACAAAAGCAAAAAAAGGTAGAAGAATGAGCGCACAAAGAACGGATTACACTGTCAAAGTGACTTTTAAATTATAATTTTCCTCACATTTATCGCAATTTAGCACAAATGGTGTTCATATCGCCAGCGTAAGTGCCATGTGCTACACTAAACCACTGACATTAACACACACACACATACACATAGTGCAATTCATGTTGCAAGCTGCTGACCATTGCATGGCTGCAAGTACGTTGGTACGTGTGTGTGTGTGTGTGTATGGGCGTGTGAGTATGAAATGTAAATGTATGCGCAATGGAATCAAATTTAAATTAGTTTTTAAGACAAACACAAATAGATTTATGTACGCTCATAGAGGGTAGAAAATATGGAAATTAAATGCAGACAGTGATAAGCAATTAAGCTTATTTACAATGCTGCGGGCTCATGCAAAATGTATAAACGCAATTAACAACTTTTTATTTATTTAAAATATATATTTAGGAAAATAGTGTAACTCACTTTTTTGGCTTTTCAAGAGATGTGATCCCTCTATGTCCTTAACTATAAGTTAAAATTATTTTACAGAAGAGTTGCTCCGAGCTGTAGCGTGGCCACAGAACTGCCTATCATGCCATTTCTTTCAATTGATTCTGGGTGCTGGTTTCCTATGAAGATAACTCCATCAGCAGACTTTACAACTGCTCTTAAGCTCCGCATTATCTGTTATGGATAAAAAAAAAAAATTAAGTCAGAAGATAGATTTAACTGAGTGCAAAAATTTGGGGTTAAGTCAGCCCTGTTAAATCTGGATTAAAATTAAAAATCGATTATATTAAACTGCTCTATTCATTTAATTGATTAATTACGATTAGGATTTAATTTTGAGTTCCATTAATGAGGATCTATTTCGTTTTCAAATTTAAACCTAGGGCTAATCAAATTAATCAATTTAATTAAAATTTTAAATTAATTACATTTTTTTGATTAATTGCGATTAACAAACATTCATAACAAATTTTAAATATTTCAATATTTATTAAAATTAAAACATTTTGCAATTTGATATTTTTTTATAAATTCATCAAAAAAAAAAAGTATATATTCCCAGCAAACTATAGGAGTCATAAATGAGTCAAAAAGTAGTCCTAAATGAGCTCGTTTATGAGTCCGATATAAAGGTATTTCCCTTCTTGCGATGGTCGCCCAATATGCGTCTGATTCCATATATCATATGAGCTTGAATAAAAGTTATAAGGCACACCTTTTTTTCTCATAAGTGCCGTTTATTTGACCCAAATTGTTATTAATCTTCGTTAATCGCAATTAATTAATGTTTTATTCAATTCGAAATTTTGATTAGTTCTAGGATTAAATTTGAAAACGAAATAAATCGTCATTTATCAAACTCAAACTTTAATTCTAATCGATTAATTATTCTAAAAATGTTCGATTTTCAAAATTAATCAATTATTACAAAAATAACAATAAATTTAATTTGACTGCCAATGATTAAGTTATTTTGATTTTCTGTTCATCCCTTGTCGGCGATTCGTTCTCGAACGAAAACTTACACTGAAGATGGCAGATCGCCGAAACCGGTTTGTAAACAAACAAAAATTGACAGGGGATGACGGAAAATCGTTTCAATATAAATTTAGCCAATGATTAAGATTAATAATTATTTTTTAACTGATCTGGGTTAAATCCTCTCTGCACGAACAATGAGCAAGCTCTATCAGTCTCTCTTCATACTTAATCAGATAAACAGCTCATGGTCTGTGTCGAAAGAAAAAATTATGCGACGATGAGATGACAAAATTTAAATTATAATTCATTAAAGAAAACTTCTACTCAGACTTCTTATATGTAAAGCAATTTAAATACCTACATTCGCTTGAAAATAGAAGCGATTTCCATTTATTTCGCACCAAGATTATCCCTTACCCCTTTAGCTATTCACAATTCATGAGCAATTAACATAATCATAAGTGATCACTTTATTGTCGCACATAATACACACTAACACACAGGCACACAAACAGCAAACAATGTTTCAAGTGCACTTTGCATATTTCAACTTAATAAAAATTGAAAATGTTTACTGTAATAACAATACGAAAGACTCATAAGTACCGCGCGATTGGCAATTATGCGTCATTTATGTCGTTCTTAAGCATAAATGCTTGCGTTTGCGCCATAAGGTATGCAATGGAAATCAAAGCATTGTCTTATACTTCCATACACGGCACAACCATAAAATGCAAATTAGGCTCCTAGCTAAGCTTCTAGTAGTCTCTGAATGTGTATGACTTAGGTGGATTCAACAGGCATTTGGCATTTACTGGCGTTTGTTTGCTTATGAAGTAGCGCAGGAAATCAAGAAAAGGAAAAGCGTGCTAGGCATGCAGTTAATGGCTGAAACTATAAAAGGCGAGAATAAGCATTTAGTTTAATGTTGAATTGAAAATCATTGCAAAGCAGTTTAAATAGTCGTTAAAACTTAACAGATTCTTGTACATGGTATTTCATTTTCCATGTGGTGGTATGCATATGTTCTTTAAATCATTCACTTTTAAATATTTTTTTTTTTTTTTAAAGAAAACGGAAAATTTTTGTGCTCTCCTTATTAAATTATATGTATATATTTGCCTATTTTACTTCATTTAATTTTATTTTATTTCACTTAATTTCATTTTATTTCATTTTATCTTATTTAATTTACTTTAATTTAGTTTAATTTAATTTAATTTAATTTAATTTAGTTGAATTTAATTTAATTTTGTTTAATTTAATTTAATTTAGTTTAATTTAATTTGATTCAATTTAATTTAATTTAATTTAATTTAATTTAATTTAATTTAATTTAATTTAATTTAATTTAATTTAATTTAATTTAATTTAATTTAATTTAATTTAATTTAATTTAATTTAATTTAATTTAATTTAATTTAATTTAATTTAATTTAATTTAATTTAATTTAATTTAATTTAATTTAATTTAATTTAATTTAATTTAATTTAATTTAATTTAATTTAATTTAATTTAGTTTAATTTAATTTAATTTAATTTAATTTAATTTAATTTAATTTAATTTAATTTAATTTATTTTAATATAATTTAATTTAATTTAATTTAATTTAATTTAATTTAATTTAATTTAATTTAATTTAATTTAATTTAATTTAATTTAATTTAATTTAATTTAATTTAATTTAATTTAATTTAATTTAATTTAATTTAATTTAATTTAATTTAATTTAATTTAATTTAATTTAATTTAATTTAATTTAATTTAATTTAATTTATTTTAATTTTATTTTATTTTTTTTTATTATTTTTTTTTATTTGTTTTATTTTATTTTATTTTATTTTATTTTATTTTATTTTATTTTATTCATTTTTCCTTTTTTCATCCAGTTCCAATTTTCCCTTTCTTTCTTCCATTTACTTTTAATTACGATTTCCATCTCCTTCCCCATTAAAGCTTCGTTAAATAATATCCAAGTTGTCTCATGTATACACTCACTAAGTCGTTTTCTTGTTGCCTAATTGCTCTCTTATCAACTCAAAGTGTATGCCTAACAGTCAAGAAATTAATAAATTTTGTTGTGAGGCTTAAATTTGTCCGTTTGACTGGACGATATCAAAAAACTTTTCCAGCTAACTTTGGCCAATCAACAAAACCCGTGTAAAATATCCGGATGGAAAATTTGACAAGTGGTAAAAAACCAAAAAAGTAAACTTATTTTAATTTTAAAGTTTAACATGTTATCTAATTGCTGTCTACAAATTTATTTTTCGCTTCTTCTTTCTCACAAAAATGTACAAACTTTTTTCGCTTACCCATCTTTTTGCTGTCTGCTGTCAGCAAGTTAAAGTTCTTTTAGCTATCCACTGACAATTTCTCTCATACGCCATGGTGCACCATTTATACGAACCCAATTTAGTATAACAACAACATGCCAAACTGTCCAATAGCAAAAACCTCAGCTAGGTGTACATATATGTGGTGTTCGTTGTACATTTTCGACATTAACTTTTATTTCTGTTTTTTGTTGTGCACTGTTGTTGTTGCGTTTTGGCTGAGGTTTAAATTTGCTGTTAAATGCCAATAACGCATGCCAAAGCTGGTAAGGCAAATTAATTTTGGAAAGCAAAAAAAATATACGTAATGGAGGCAAAATAGTGCAGGTGTGGTGAAGTGAGGTGAAATTGTCATTAGGAGTGATGGAAGGAAGGTTATATTCAATTGGAAGTTACCCAAACTGAAATATAAAATTGAATTTTCGGTAGATTCAGCAGCTAATAAGATAGAAGATAATATTTTGCTTGCGCATGATATCTGAAATGAAAATAAAAAAATTCTTTAAAATCAGCAAAAATAAAAAGAATTTCACTCGGAAAATTGTCCTGCAAGAAAAGTGGTTTGTAATCAACGAACATGTGGTTATATGTCTAAAGCGTAAAGCAAACTAAATTTTTTTTTTTTTTTTTTTTTTTTTCAAATGAAAGCTATAATATTTATTACATTTATTTGAGTTCCGACGTACAAACGTATGTACATACATACACATAAGTGAAAAGCTGATAGAATTTTCAGCCATTGCAAGCAGGCACGCAAACATTGAAAAGGACATGCGCTAGAATAATATTAATGTTTGGCAAATCGCTAGTGGCATACCAAAGTAATCATTCGAATCGGTTTAATCAGTTGAAATAAATTTTTTTGGAAAAGAAATATATTTTCTGAAAGCAATCTCCTATTGCAACGCGTTCGCTTAAAGAGTGTGAAATAAAAGAAAATCGATTTGTACTCAGCTTTTAACTTGGAACTGTGGCATGGGTCGGCCAACTTAATATGAGTATGTACGTTTGCTGAGGGTAACGCAAACCCAGCATTTCTACATGATCTCTTTTTAGGTCGAACACCATCGCAACCAGACAGCTAGTTGACACTTGCTAAACAAGGCGGAATGACCCAAAGCTCTAAGATGTTGTCTGTCAATTCATGAATCAGTTTTTAGCTCCATTGGGCTAAGATGAATATCGATTATTTATGACCTTTATCGATTAATGATTATTTCGATTTTTATTGACTGATTTCTATGATTCGTATACAATTTTTTTTATTAATGTAGTAAATTTCGAGCAATCTCAAAAACTTGTATTCAAATGTTTCAAGAAATTTCAGCTATTGTTCATTTTATAACGGTTTCAGGATTTTGATTTGTATCACTTCTTAACGAATTCTATCGATTCCTGAGCTATGATTACGCAACTTTCTTTTATTTACGATCCTTCAAATGGCTGAGTGAAAGATTTTAAAAAATATCAATTATCATTTATATTTATCGATAACTGTTTATAGTTATCGATTTTTATTGATAGTTATCGATTATTTTTTATAATTATCGATTATTATTTCTCATTATTTATGGATTATAATTTATATACATAGGTACATCTATCGATTATTTTTTATATTTATCGATTATTATTTAAAGTTAAAGAATATTATTTCTGATTATATATTTTTTATAGTTTATATATATCGATTCCTGAGCTATCATTATTAAGTTTAATTTAATTTATGATCCTTTGAACGGCTTAGCGAGAGATTTAAAAAAATATCATATATTATTTATATTTATCGATTATTATTTCTGATTATTTATGGATTGTAGTTTATGTACATATATCGATTATTGTTTAAAGTCGATTTATTTATATTTATCGATTATTTTTTTAAAACATAGATTAGTTTTTATAATTATCGATTATTACTTCTGATCATTTATGGATCATTTTTTATATTTATCGATAATTATTTACAGTAATCGATTATTATTTACAGTTATCGATTATTATTTATAGTTATCGATTGTTATTTCTGATCATTTATCGATTAGTGTTTATATTTATCGATTATTATTTACAGTTATCGATAATTATTTATATTTATCGATTGTTATTTTTGATCATTTATGGATCACTTTTTATATTTATCGATTATTATTTATATTTATCGGTTATTATTATTTTTTTCGGTTTCTTTAATTGCTCGTTAATATATTTACTTTAAGATGTTTTCCCACTTTTCTTTTAAAATTAAATGCAGCATTCATCAGTCTTTCACGAGTTATTTGTGCAATTTCTTTGCAATGTTATCGATTGTTAGTTTTGCAGCGTTTATTCTCGACTTCACATTGATTTAAATTTTTTTGTCTAAGTGTATCGATTTCTTAGCTTTGATTATAAACTCTCAATTTATTTCCTATGCCTTTTTTATATTAAAAAAAAAATATCGATTACAATTGATTTTAATCGATTATTGACTCTTTCGATTTTTATCGTTTAGTGCCAATTTTCGTGATTCGGTTGCAATTTTTTACTATTTTTTGTTATTCCCTAAGGATGAGGAAGTACTCCAAAACCGGCAAAAAATTCAGGGCAAAGCTCCACGAAAACCCCAAATACTCCACTAAATCTAATTCGAGTAACACAAGGAGGCACTACCTCAATGTTGAGCAGCTCTTTGTAAGTACTCCAATATTTCACAAATTTATTCTGTGATTCGAGAATATTTTTAGATTTATATCAAAGCTTTTACACGTCATCCAACACACCACTGTGAATATCTATACTCACACACGCATACATACATATGAACATAGTATATAACTCAATTTCGGCTCACTAAGCAGCTGCAAAAATTTTTCATGAAATCAGCAATTTGTGCAAGAAAAATATGTTCATTCATTCGCTTTCAAATGACAGGATATTACTAGAAATGCGTTCAGTTTGCAGCAACTGAAAAAGAGCTCTTGGATAAATAATAGGATATTGCATGCGCTAGCAAATTGCCTGTGCTGCTGAAAATGATTCGGACGCAAAAAAAAATTATTTTTTTTTTAAATATTTCAATAATTCTTGCTCAAAAGATTACAGAAAAAAGTAGTATGACCTTATTAAGGGAGCGCTTTTAATTAATTTTCAGCGTTGCGCCTAATGCGTGTGGGTAGATTTTACGAATTGATGCCTTTGGTCAGCTGCACATTCTTCGCGAGATGGTAGATAGAAGATTGCTAAATTCGAACTTTCCTCTATTGCTGATAGGAGTTCGGAATGAACATAAAATTTTGGTTAATCGATCATAGTAGCGTCTTCCAAGCGGAGGTTAATCTCAGATGTCTGGTTGTACTTCATTTTTGAAATTTCTTTGGAATTTTTTTTTTTTAATATAGCTCATAATTTTTAAACAAACACAACCGAAACTTGATTTGGTAAAAAGAAAATTCAAAAAACTCAAAGTAATTTTTAAAATACTTCACTTTTATATTTTGAAAAAATTTTGAAATTTTGTTTACTTAATAACATTCAAAAAAATGTTTAGTGATATTTATTATTTTAGACAATATATTTTTTTTTTTTTGTAATTTTTAGTTAATTTTTTATTTTTTTGTAACTTCGTAAAATAAGATTCCTCCAATCCCGAGGTTTTAAAATCAAAACAATGTCCATTCCTAATAAATGGGAATAAACCTTCTACATTTGCTAGAGTTTTATGTTTTTTATTTCGTCCAATGTTCATTCATGTTCCAGTACGTAAATTCAATGCTGATGCCATAAACGTTTTGTGCTGTTGTTGTTGCTTTAGCAGCCAAAAGCATCATCAAAGTAAGCAATAAATTTTCGAAACATTTTCCTTCAACTTTATGTCACAAATTCATTTGCGTTTGTCCGTTTCATTTGGCATTTGTTGAGTTTTAGCTTAAAAGCATATTCAAATTTTTAGAAGTTAAACCTTTTAGATGGCCATGCAACATTTTAATTGCATGAGAAGTGAGGTTAAAGAGAGTTTGCCAATGTGGTGGGAGGAGTATGACGTTAGTTTTAAGATTGAGAGTCAGATCTGGAGGTACTACTGTAACAAAGAAATTCTTCACAATTCCTTAAATTCAATATAGTTCAAAATTATGAAAAAAAAAGTTTCACTTCTATAAAATGTATGACGCTGCACATGAGTTCTCTCCAATTCTGCAGCATTGCCAGCTCAATGCACTACACTTGCCTTTAACTATTTACAAGCTTTCTCAATTAAATTGTTTTTTTTTTTTTTTTTAATTTTGTTTTATAGTTTACCTTTCGCTGCAAGTATTTACTTTTCATATAATATTTTGTTTTCACATGCAATAATATTCATATTTCAATTTTGCTTAAGTTTGACTTTGTGGATTATTTTTCTATAATGCTTCTATAAGCCTTTTTTTGTTATGCATCTTAATTACATTTGTATGTATGTGCGGGGCGTAACAAATCCCCCCTACAAACAACTGCTAACCACATTTCCCAAAAGTACTAATACATGCATATTTCTTGCTTGAAAAATTTCCGCAATATTGGAAAGTTGACAGCTGTCTTCATAAATTAATTTTTATATTTCAAATTTTGGAAAAACGAAAAAAGGTAAAAGCTAAATTTTTTTTCTATATATTTTAATGGAGTTTTACCTAATAATTTTTGTTCTAGGCTCTAAAATAAGCATGACGCCCTAAACATATAGATGTGAAGATAGGTAAGTACATATTTATTGAGCATATTCAGCGGCCAGATTTTAATTTGTGCTCTCGTTGTTTCAGTACAGAGGCTACAAAGTTGGCTGGACTGTTGCTCAGATGAAGCGACCGAAATCCCAGATACTAATCTGCGCTACGTCAACAACAAATTAAGCTATACTGATGAACCTAGAGGTCGCAGTCGTTAATTGAGAGTCATGGTTGCAAAATCATCTTAAGTGCTATTTGTATAAGCCAGAGTTGTCAAGGAATGCAATCCATGCATTCCTATTCAATGAATAAAACATTTGGATTGCAGCCTTTATCCCGTTTTTTGGAATAAGGTATGGAAATTCATCTTTTTTATTAATTTGTTTTCATTCTCTGGATTTCATTCCACGGATTGAAAATCGAAAGGAACGCATTCTTTTGCAATCCTTTATTAACATATATTAACTATGCCAAAGTTTTATTTGTCCAATTGTGATTTTAGCAATCCTGTCCGAGATTCTGTAGTAGATATTTATTTCAATAACGAGAAAAGTAAGGGTATAACTTTGACGTACTTCGAGTTAACTTATATCGTCCGCACATAATCAGCCAGGAAGATTTTGGTTGAATTTATCTAAAATCTATCTACAATAAGAACCCAAGCATAGTTTATACATAGTTTACAAAGAATGCAAAAGAATGCATTCTTCTCGATTTTCAATCCGAGGAATGAAATCCAGTGAATGAAAACAAATTGATAAAAAGAGGAATGATTATTCCGGCATGCAAAAAGGAATAAGGACGGCATTCCTTATTCCAAAAAATCAATCAAAATTTTTTCAATTCAAGGGAGAATTATCCCGAAAGAAATGCATTCTTTAACAACTCTGTGATAATTCAACACTAAATCAAATGTTTTAGCGTTAGTAACATTTTGTAAACCCTTTAATGCATAAATAAATAAATAAATATTGCCTTATTTGTTGCATTTTATTTGGAAAAATTGATAGTTTTCATCCATTTGAAAATAACCAGTATAACTGGTATTTCATTAACCAATTCAGCTAATAAAATTAACCATATGTTAGCCACTTCGATAACAAATTCAACAAGTAATTTTCACCACATGTTAGCCAAAACAATAACCAACTGAACGAATATTTTTCACCACAGTTTATCCAAAACACAAACCATTTCATAGCATATTATAAACTACTTGTTAGCCAAAACAATAGCCAGTTTTTGAAAGGGAAATTTTTGAAGGCTGGAAATTTGGAAAACCGTTGTGGTTAAAATCTTCACACGGCCTGAACAAAATTAGCCACTTTTTTCACCGTTTGAAAAATTAATGAAACCAAGTTTTTAGCTACACAGCTGACCGGTATCTGGTTTGTAGGGCCTATTGACAAAATTTTTGGGTGGTTTCATTGAGTATTAACCTGGTCATACGTCATAGCAGACATGATGGTTCTTTTCATAAATTTAGAAAATTTCTTGATTAGATTTCTGAAAAAAATTAAACGATTTTAAAATTGTAGAAAAATTTAAAAAACTAAAAAAATTTACCAAAAATTTAAATATCTAAAAACATTTTAATTGTAAAGTTTAAAATTTGACAAACATTTCTAGTTAGCGTCTGTCGCTTAGGAACTTAAACTATTTAAAATTAAATTTTCTTAATTTTTAGCACTGTCATCAAGACTTGGCCCAACCAAGAACTCATTTAAATAAAAATTACGCTAATGTGCATTGTCACATTATTTTAATTACGCTCCGCCTCGTATTCTTAGTTAGCAGTCACATTATTTAATTATTATGCAAAATTAGCGAAATTTGCCAGAGAAAAAAAAATTCTATGAATTCACACTAAACACCATCTCCTTGTTGCCATGACAACGACGACATATGCAATGAATGTCCTTCGCGCGTTTCAGCGGCACACACACACATATGGCGGTGAGCAACAAAGCAAATAAATGCCAGGCGAAGCAGGCGCACATTTATACAAAATTTAAAAACCCAAAATAAACAAAAAAGGCAAAGCACAATAAAGAAACAGATAACAAAACTTTCAACGGCGTTATTTCCTCTCAACCATTAGCACACTCTCAGCATGCAAGTTGCATGAGGGAAGAAGGAGCAAACACAATTGTGTTGCCCCAAGCTCATTTCCGTATTCAAACATTTATGTTGGCGCCTGCAGCGGCGTTTTTAGTTCATGTTGACTTTTGGGACTCTTTGTAGTAATAAAATAAAATAAAATAAAATAGAACAAAATAAAATAAAATAAAATAAAATAAAATAAAATAAAATAAAATAAAATCAAATAAAATAAAATAAAATAAAATAAAATAAAATAAAATAAAATAAAATAAAATAAAATAAAATAAAATAAAATAAAATAAAATAAAATAAAATAAAATAAAATAAAATAAAATAAAATAAAATAAAATAAAATAAAATAAATTAAAATAAAATAAAATAAATTAAAATAAAATAAAATAAAATAAAATAAAATAAAATAAAATTAAATAAAATAAAACAAAACAAAATAAAATAAAATAAAATAAAATAAAATAAAATAAAATAAAATAAATAAAGTAAAATAAAATAAAATGAAATGAAATAAAATGAAATGAAATAAAATAAAATAAAATAAAACAAAATAAAATAAAGTAAAACAAAATAAAATAAAGTAAAATAAAATAAAATAAAATGAAATAAAATGAAATAAAATAAAATAAAATAAGATAAAATAAAATAAAATAGAACAAAATAAATATTCGCAATAGAACCATATCAGCTGAAAAGTTAATTTTTCCACAGAGAAGCCTACATATATCAAATGCTTTGATTTTCATTAAGATTTTGCTAATTGATATTAAATAGTTAGCGAGCCGTATCACTATTGAACGTATTTTCACATACTAAAGATCCAACCAACTTAACTTTCTCCACACGCATGCAATCAGTGCCAAATTGATATAATTCTCTTAACTGCTGGAAGAAGGTGCACAAATTGCTAAAGTTTATCGCACACGCCAAGTTGTTTTTATGCTCTCCAAAATTTCTTTATTTCCTGCCATATTCTCAAATTAATCCACTTTGTCTAATTTTCACTTTACTTAAGGCAAACATTAACTTTCCACCTTTTGTTTTTACCAACAACTGTTGTGATGTCGCTTTGTAGGTAGATGTACATACCGGCAGTCAAACGAATTAGTGGCAAAATACGCTGCAACTAGTATGAAGGCTAAGTGAAACTAGTTATTTTATTTTATTTTATTTTGTTTTATTTATTTTATTTTATTTTTTTTAATTTTATTTTATTTTATTTTATTTTATTTTATTTTATTTTATTTTATTTTATTTTATTTTATTTTATTTTATTTTATTTTATTTTATTTTATTTTATTTTATTTTATTTTATTTTATTTTATTTTGTTTTATTTTATTTTATTTTATTTTATTTTATTTTATTTTATTTTATTTTATTTTATTTTATTTTATTTTATTTTATTTTTTTTTATTTTATTTTATTTTATTTTATTTTATTTTATTTTATTTTATTTCATTTTTCTTTATTTTATTTTATTTAATTTTATTTAATTTTATTTAAGTAATTTTATTTTATTTTATTTTTTTTTTTATATTATTTTATTTATTTTTTTTATTTTATTTTATTTTTTTTGTTTTATTATATTTTCTTTTGTTTGATTTTATTTTATTTTATTTTATTTTATTGTATTTTATTTTATTTTATTTTATTTTATTTTATTTTATTTTATTTTATTTTATTTTATTTTATTTTATTTTGTTTTATTTTATTTTATTTTATTTTATTTTATTTTATTTTATATTATTTTTTTTTTTAATTTTAATTAATTTAATTTTATTTTTTTTTATTTTATTTTTTTTTATTTTATTTTATTTTATTTCATTTTATTTTATTTTATTTTATTTTATTTTATTTTATTTTAATAGGAAAAAAATACTCATCGAAAGAAAATTGCCAATAATCAGCAAAATATCCCAATTCTAAAATTGAATGGGCTACAAAACTGCATACTCTGACAAATTCTAAAAATTATGTGAAAAAAATTTAAAATTTTCATAAAACTTCTTTGATTTTTCTTGAATATTGCGTGAATTTTTAAAACAAATTCTAACCTATCCCATGTAGCTTAGTCAAACGCCATATCAGCTACACAATTCTGCTAGCTCTGCATTGTTATATAACAACTTCTTCTAAACACAAACTTCCCACACACAAACAAAGCTAATTATACTCCTACGTGTTATAAACTTTTCTTAATTGCATACTAGGACGCCCTTAAATTTAGAAATTGAAATTTATTTAAAGAAATTATGTGTAAGAAAATTAATATGCCACACGCATGCTAAACTAAACTAGGTTAATTGTAAATCAAAAAAAAAAAGAAAAGAAAAAAAACCGAACTTCACTCTAGCAAATTAAAACTTTGTGGTTGGGTTGAAAAGTACTGCAAACATTATATAAAACCGCCTGCGCAAAATTCAATACGTGCAATTAATTCACTCACACATGCAAAGCACGCAACTGTACTTCCGAGAATTTCGCACAAAACCAACTATTTGTATGTGCCTACATACGTATATGTATTTGTTTGTATGTATGTATGTATGTGTGCAAATAAGAATGTACTCGCTCTAAGCTTAATAGATCAACCTGTGGTTACAAAAACTGCCAAACTTTTAGCCTTAAGCAAACCAAAAGTAGTGAAAAATTTAGCAACACTGTAGTTAATACTCTTGGTGGTTTTAGCCAATTTTAAGACCATAGGAACAAACACATACTAACATACAAGCGCTCAAGCACAAATAACCCAGCTAGTCGAAAAGAGCCTTAGGCACTGCAATTGAAGCTTTGCAAGAACTTTTTCGTTTGGAAATGAAGATCTTTTGAGTGCCTCAACTGCAAAGCTGTCATAAAAAAAGGGCAAAATTTAATCGGAATCGGTAAATAAACGTTCAAAAATTTGGTTTAAAGAAAACGTAAACATAATCGATAAACTTTTAAAATAATCGACGACAATTTATGTTTAGTGATACTATTTAAAATATTGGATAATAATTGATAAGCGAAACAATTGTATTACAAAAACCAAAATCAGCTGTTATCATATTTGATATAGATAGAAATATTTGTAAATTAAAAATCGATAATAAAACAATATTCACTTTCTATAACGATGATCGATAATTTATTTAGTTAACCGATAAAATGTGAAATTACTTTATAAAATGGGAGAAACTGTAAGCGATAAAAAACTATATAATATATAACACTGATCGATTAAATGGAAAAATAATCGATAAACTTTTAAAATAATCGATAAAATTTGGAAAATATCGATATATTTTGAAGTATTGGCTAATAATTGATAACAATCAAAAAAATTAGAAAAACGCCGATAGAAAAGCTAACTTTGTTTTTCGATCGACAATTTTCTAAATTAATCGATAAAATATTCGATAGAAATAAGAAAATTCAAAGGAAAAATTGGCGATAATGAAGGAAAATAAATAAATGCAAAAATATATACGAGTACAATTACAAAGTATGAAAAGTTGATAACAAGTCGATAAATTTTTAAAATATTATCGATTGTTGAAAAAAAATATTACAATTTTTTAAAGCACGTGAATATAATTGCTATTGTGGAAGGATTAATAGCAATCAAGACGATACAAAGGTAAAAAAATGTGAAAACCACTCACTTAAACGATAAAAATAGAAAAAATCGATAACAAATATCGACATAATACAATAGATCCACGATAGACTTAGATAACAGTTTATAAGCTAAATGAACTGCAACGATTATGAGGGAAAACAATATGCAAACAGCTAGAACAATCACGCACAGAATCCAAAAAAATCGATAATCACCGATAAATATTTCGATCAGAATGGAAAATCGATAAGAAGCTGTGTAGAATTTATCTATTGTATGCTGAAAAGCCGCTATGTATAAATATAACCTATAAAATATGTAATTTCGATAAATATAGAGTGCGTCAAAAATCGAGATACCTCCAAAGGAACGAAATTTCTATTCACTTTTCCGATTTATTCTACATTTTCCTTACTCCGAACTGCATTGAAGCTTTTTCATCGATTTTTTTTTAGTATCGATTATAATTAACTTCAGATCTTAGCACAAAAAAAAAATTGGGAATAACTCACTTGAAATTTGCTTTTGTCCTCTAACGTCCTAGATCAGCTTTCCTTTTGCTTCACTGGGATATGTCGCCGATATACATGCATATATAATATGTATGTAAGACTGTATGTAGGTACATACATATATGTATATAAAGAAGTATTTCAGTACTTTGTAACTAATAGTTAGTCACTTTGTTGTACGAGCAGTGGCTTGCAGTTAGTTGTTAGTGTGGAATTGAGAGCTTTGAGTTCGCTGGATTAGATGGTATTTAGTGTGAACTGCATGTGCATCTGTATTAGTTCGTATGTATGTGTAAACGCATTTTGTTTTATGTTCATGCTATGTACATATTTGCGAGATTTGTGCGTGTTGTATGTTCGAGTGTGCAATAAATGCCAACACAACATGTTGCAGCTACGACACAAAAGCAAACACCAAACTAACGCTGCGTTTCTAATACAACTTCCATAGTGACTTGCATTTAAGTTCATTCAAAATGTTGTTTCATTCAAACACTCATTCACAGATTTACAACACCAGCAACAACAACACTCATTCGCATTTACTTTGTTGTTGAAGTACTTTGTTGAGTTATTAGTTTCTTAGTATGTTAGTTAGTTAGTTTGCTAGTTGGTTAGACGATGTCTTGTTTAGATTTGCTTCAGCTGTGGTCATGTCTCGAATTCTCTATTATATGGATGTGCACATGTAAGACCAAGGATCTGAGGGAAGTCGTGTAGAAGGGTTTTTGATTTTAGTATGGTGGACAAAAGCCCACACATTGAAATCACAAAATCCGTCAGTTGTTTTCATTGCCCATTTCCACAACCGCCAGGCTACCTCTTACAGATCATTCATTTTGTGACTAAAATGTAACTAGTTCGACAAAGACTTGACTTGCGCCATTAAGAATTAAAATTTGAATTGGAAAATTTCCAGGCAAACTTTATATCTCAGATCTCCCTTTTACCAATTCCAAGTGAGTTGAGCACTTTCAATTATGCTCTGCGGCATTCCAATTGTTTTCACACTCCCTGATTGATGTCAGATTTTTTTGTCTATTTTGAACTAGTTTCGGACTGGTGTATTTTTGTCCGCTGTCTGAAAATTACTATCTCTAACGTTTTTTGTGTTCTCTAGAAAATACTTTGCAAAACATTTTTTCGAATTAAACTTTCAAAAGCTATTTTCTGTTGCATTTGAAAAAAAAACTTTTTTTGTTGTGGCCGTCATCTTTTTACTCAATGCAAATTATTTATATTGTAAATAATTTACAAATATTACTTCCTCATTTTTATTGAATTAACCTAAAAAAGATAAAAAAATATGGACAGATCTAATGTGCATATCTATTTTAGATTTTTTTTTCATTGTTTTTACCCAATTCAAATCATTATATTTTCTATATCATTGCATTATAAGAATATATATTATACATTATACATATTGAATTATAAGAATATACAAAAACTTAACCTCAAAAAAAAAAAAATTTAAATATGGTCCGGTCTAATGTGCATACATATTTCAGTTTTTTCATTATTTTTTACTAAACTCAAAGCACTTATTATCTAGAATCATAATCTGTTCTATATCATTAAATTATAAAAATATACAAAAAGTGCCGTGTACGGCCTTAACTTCAAAAATAAAAAATTTAAAATTTGGTCCGATCTAATGTGCATTTATATTTTTGTTTTTTTTTCATTATTTTTTACCCAATGTAAATATCTATAGTGCGTACTATCTAGAATCATAATCTTTTCTATATCATTGAATTATAAGAATATACAAAAAGTGTCGTGGTAGGACCTTAACCTCAAAATTAAAAAAAAAATGGTTCGGTCTGAGATGGATATCTATTTTACTTGTTTTTATCATTTTTTTTTTACCAAATTTAAAGTATTTATAGCCACCATATTTACTATATAATTGAATTATAAGAAAATACAAAAAATGTGTCGGCCTTAACCTCAAAATTAAAAAAAAAAAATTATGTTCCGGTCTAATGTGCATATGGGTATATACACAGGCACTTCTCTTCCTGAAAGTAGCTCTGGGTTTCATTATTTTTCAAATGTTACTTGAAGGATTCATTGCTTGTTTGCCACTGCAACAACTGCTTGCGGCAGGCAATATTGACCATAACACATACTAACACACATACAAACACAAACACACACACATACTTCTACATACATCAAAGTTATTTTAACTAAGTATTACAGGGAAACATGCCAAAAACTAATTTAGAACTCACCACGGAACTTTCCCACTAAACTCGGACCAAGTGCTGCTTGGCCATGTATAAAGGCTGTTGGGCTGTAGTGGGTTAATTGGTGCTGCAGGCGTAATGCAACACTCACATATGGTTAGTACTACGATGTTTCTTATTTTTAACCATTTTTGACTTACATAAGTAGCTACTTCACTTCAACATTGCCACATTTTATCCTCATGTTGTTGTCCTTGGTTACTTAGTAAGACCGGATGCGCTTTTTACTGCAATTTATTTGCTATGAAAATTTTTCCGACTCAAGAAAAACAACAAATTCAAATAAGGATGTTTACGAAGGAACAAGACGAAAAAAGTATAAACCAAATCTAATTTTTTTTTTAACTAGCTTCAAATGGTTTTGCTTTGTGTGTGTGTGTGTGTGTGTGTGTAAACATGCATTCATTTGATGTGCTCTTCGTATGTGGAGTTTTATTATTTAGAGATCCCTTAGTGAGTATGTTAACTTTGTAGTATTTATGTACCCATAAGACTGGTAGTAGCTCCAGTGCTGTGTTAATTTGGGAAAAGAATTTAGATTTGGCATATGATGCGAATTGAGAGTATTTTAAGAAAGAGTAGGAGATGGTCACGAGAGTGCTGAATATTGCAGCTACTCCCTCTGACGAATGAAACCCCACTCAGAAAACATTATCTGCAATATTAAATTTCCAAAACTTATTGAAAGAACGTAAAGTGAAGTGGAAAATATTTCTACGATTTAGTTTGAGGCACTTTTCGGGACTAAAACTGCACTCAGTAGTAATCCCAAAGTCCATTGGGTCACACATTGAATACATTCATATGCGAATGCAATCAGTTGAAGTCTTATTCAATGACTTCAAATTTCGAATGCACTCATAGACTCGCTTTTTGACTAAAGAATGAAAAAAATGAAGTCTGAAGTCTTTTTGAAGTTACGACTGTGAAGTCATTAAAAGAAGTCACTTAATGACTTCATTTTTTGAGTGAAGTCACTAACTAAATATTTGCAACAAAAATAGTTTACGATCATGTCTCATAAATTGACTTTAAATGACTCCATATGACTTCAATTGACTTCAGTGAGACTTTTTATTCAATGAATGCAATACATGAATAACCAAAAAATGAATGTAAAAAAGAATTCGAAGTCGCAGAATGAAATCTTAATGGTGACTTCATTTTTTAAGTCTCAGTCAAAGAATTCAAAAAATGGCTGCAAACATTTTGCGATAAATCAAATGTATAATTATTGCATTCTTTTACGTCTCTGCGGTATTGTATGGTGATTCTCTAAGTTCGCCTTTATCGACAAAATTTTTTCCAGCTCAGTTATAGAAGTCCGATCCGAATTATAACAGTTAGGGTTTTGAACATTCTTTTAAAACGAATTCAAGCTCCGTTCTTCCATCAACGGAACGAGGTAAACAACTGGTAAGCTTTGTTGGGCGGGCATAATTCTAAAGAAGACGAAGCGATGAGGAGTTTGAGATAAACGTCCCATAACTCTTTGAAACACTTTATCTTTCTATGTACTACTGGAGGTATGAGAGATCAAGCGACTTTAAGTTTTTCTCAAATTTCAGTCTTCTTATATAGAAATTTTATAGTGATATATCACGCCCATCTTGCCTATCCCATATTTTGAAATAGTTAAAAGAACTCTTTCATTGTTCTATTGCAAAGATTTCTCGGATCTATCTTTCAGAAGACTTAGATATTATCTCATTCGATTTTTGCACCGAACTCTGCAGTACGGAGTGATTAATTAGTAAAGGAGGTGACACGCCCCCTTTTAATTTGTCTTTCATATAGTCGAATATTTTAGATTGTAATCTCATTTGGCACCTCTCGCAATTTTAGGTCTAGACCACCGTATCCGTAGACCAGACCTGTTAAATTTCCATTAACATCAATAATGATTAATATCTTTGGACCTTTTAATTTTAATGATTAATTCATTTTGTGCTTATTAATTAGAGAGTATTATTTAATTAATTAATAAATTAATCGAAAATAATTATTTAATTACATTAATCAAATTAATCGAAAATAATTATTTAGTTACGTTAATCATATTAATCACATGATTAAAAATAATCAAACTTAATTGACATTAAACAAATAATTATAATCATATCAAAAATATAATTGAAATGCATTAGAAGTAATCAAAAATAATCAGAAATTTTGCTATTAATCATGTAATTAAATTTTTTTAATTAATTAATTAATAAATTTTTTTTAAATTAATGTAATATTAATCATTAACATGGTGCAGCTCCTGGCAATTAATCATTAAACAATTTTCTGGGGATGACACAATACAATTAATAATCATTAAAATTTGTAATCATTATTTAACAGGTCTGCCGTAGACCAACCATCAAGCGGCACATTAATCACCTCATTACGTCAAGTATAAGTACCGAGCTCAGTCTTATTCCAGTGCCCTAACCATCGCGGCTTGAATTGGAATATATTTTAGAGCTCTCAACAAATTCACTAATTTGGCTCAACTCTCTGCAACTCCTTCCTTGTAATGATTTTATAATCCAAAGCAATCTGAATAGCAAACTCCAACAACACATAAGTACCCATTAGCAGCACCAAAAGACCAAGCAGCACTTCAACCAACCATAATCAAAAAGTAAAAAGCCAAAGCTACAAACTGCCAAATAGTTCCGCTGCCGATTTTGGCCACTACGATTTTGGTCTACACAATGTTGGCCTCTGTGGCAGGTAGCAGATGTGCGAAATGTCCAATTTGAGTTATTGGCAACAGCAGTGGGCAGAGCAAAAGTAAAAAAAAAAACACAAAACCCGTAGAAGAGAAATTGGTGGCTGGCGCAAGTTGCAAATGTGAGGAATTAAGAAACGAAAACAAAAAAAAAAAAAGCAAAAAGAAACTGAAAACTGTGTGAGTTGTTGCCAAACAGTTGCAGTGTGGTGACGAGTTTTAAGGGCCACTGATTTAGCAAAAGCCACGACAAAGATTACACGCATATGCACACAAGTAAAGCTAACCCTCGTGTTGGCTGAAATGCGGAAGGAAGTAGTGTTTGGGGGGAGGGCGGATGTAGGGAGGAGTGTGGCGTTGAGATTGCGTGGAAATCTATCAGTGGTTGCCAGTAGATGCATTGCTTGCCAAAGAATGAAATGTAACGCATTTGAATTCAGAGAATTTATCGACATAGGACACGAAGTAGTGTTGTAGACATTAGGGTGGGGCTGACAAATAAGGAAATGTTTGCCAAAACTTAAAAATTTTGCTTTGCTCAACATTTTGAGGTGAACTTAATGATTTTCATATAATTTCGAATTCAGAGAATTTATCGGCATAGGACACGAAGTGGTTTTATAGACATTAGGGTGGAGCTAAAAAATTTGGAAATTTGTGTTGAGTTAGAAAAATATTTTTTGCAACATTTTGAGGTAAACTTGATGATTTTTAAATAATTTCGCATTCAGATAATTTATCGGCATAGAACACGAAGTGGTGTTATAGACATTAGGGTGGGGCTGAAAAATTGGGGAATTTTTGTTTAGTGAGAAATATTTTTTTACATTTTGAGGTGAGCTTTATGATTTTTAAATAATTTAAAATGCAGAGAATTTATCGGCATGGGTGATACCACATTAGAGTGGGCTGAAAAACTGTTTTTTTTTGTTTATTTTGAAATATTTATTTGCTTCATATTTTGTGGTGAACTTGGTGAGTTTTAAATAATTAAGAGCTTAGAGAATTTATCGGCATAGGAAATGCCACATTAGGCTGTGCTGAAAAATAGGATGTTTTTGTTTAATTTGAAATATTTCTTTGCTCAACATTTTGAGGTGAACTATTTAATTTTCAAAATATTTCCAATTCAAATTATTTATCTGCATGGAAAGTGACTTGGTTCAATAGACATTAGGATGGGTGCAAGAAAAATGTTATGAAAACGGAAAATTTTTAATTAAATTTTAATTTAAAGACTTAGATTTTGAAATAAAACAATAAAAGTTGCAACATTTAAAATTTTTTTGTGCAAAATAGTAAATAATGTACAAAATTTTTCGATTTCAAATATTTTTCAATAGAAAGAAAAGTGAATAAATTTTTTTTGTCCGAATTACAAAAAAATGTTTCAGCCTGACTTTCCCCTTTCCAAAATGCTGAGTAAAAATTTTTTGATATAAAACTATTTTTTTTTTTTAAATAAATTACAAATTCTATGTATTGAGAGTTTCTCAATCAACCTTTATCTGCGACAAAAGAAAAACAAAAAATTTTTATTAATAAAAAAAAATATATATATATTTCTGTCTAGGGAAATACAAAAATATCTTGTATTTTTGTGAAACCTTTGAAAGGGGTATGTGAAGGGTTAATTCATTAAAATTTTATTTTTTTATTTACATACACTCATTAGTCTAACATTAGAGCTACCTTCTTTTTCCTGCTATGAATAACAAGTATTTCTTTTGTTAATTGGGAAAACAACTGCGATGTAGTTTAGAGGAGCTAAAGTTTTATCCTTTTTGGGTCCTTTTTCGGGTCATTTCGGGCACGGTTCCATAGCTTTTCACAAGCACTCGCGAAAAATAAACAGAAAAAGTACCTAACTACTTAAGATCACATTTCTTAAATTCAATTATTTTCAGTTCTCAATATCTTATCAAAGACTCACAAAAATTTGGACTTTCTTTGGCCTACCTTCTAACTAAAATACCCAAATGCACATATGTATATATGTATCTCCACACAATTCGTAACGGCAGTATGCATGACTAATTCTTAACGTGCCCACTATGTCTGTTTGAATGCCGTACATCACTGAACAGTAGTTATATTGAGAAAGTCTATCGTTTAAAATTTATTGGCCCGACACATTTTGGCAGCCCAAATGCATTCATCTTCGCCTACCGAGAACAACACATGCAAAATTGACTGAGTGCGCATTGCCAGTGGCATACCAAGCAAATGTTTGTATGTTTGTCGATATGTATGTATGCACGTTGGAATGAACGCATGGTTATGCATACCCTGTAGGGAAAATCTCTATAAGTAGTACCGAACTGGTGTGCTGCTAAGCGGAATTCACAGGCTTAATCTTTTATATACCACCATTTTCATTTGAAATTTTGAATTAAATATCCATACGCTGGCCTTTTATTACAATAAAACAACATTTTAAAATTTTTGAATGTATGTCTGCATGTTTGAACGCGCATCACTGAAAAGCTGCTGCTTGGAATTGAATCAAATTTTCACAGAACTGTTGCTTGAGTTTGAACTTAAAATTTGCAAACATTTTCATAACAGAAAAACTGGTTTACTCTCTCCGAATACAATCGTGTGTGAATTTCCTACAGGGTATGTATGCATTTTATGCCTGCTTGGCTGATCCGTTGAGCAGTGGCAATGCTCCCATTTTTATAACGCCAAGCAATAAGTAAAAAAAATATATAAAACTGCCTTCATAGTAATAACATTAACTGGGCCACTTCCTAGGCAAAGGCACACAAGGTGTGTTAATCCACTCACCATTGCAATGCGCTAGGCCACGGTTTGGAGTTGAAAGCAGTAGCGCATTAAATCACCGTTATATGTATGTAATTGTGTATGTGGCCAGATTGTTCGAAGAATTTTACGCATTTAATGCAATGGGGTACGAAAAGGCGGGCAACTTTTGGCAAACGATGCCATTGAACGGACGAACAGCATTGAAAGGTCAAACTCGTTTTTGGCGCAGTGGGACAAGGACTTGAAGTAGTTGCGAGTTGGGTTATAGATTACGTAAAATAATTGCTCATAACATAGCTCACAGATAATCTAGATATTCCTTGTTTTTTGATAAATCGTGATGGCATAAATGGTTAAGAGTCACGCCCACTTTTTGTGTAGCTATAATATTGGCACACTAAAGAAATGGAATAAGCAATACGTTAAACACCTGTAATGTCTAAATTTTGAGTGTAGAAATTGAAATTGTGGCATACATTTTTTGTTTTTGGAAGTTTTTAAAGGAGGCGTGGCACTGCCTTTTTGTCATGCAGCAAATTTTAAAGATATAATAAGTAATAAATCCATAACTATTCGTTATCTTAACAAAATCTTGCTTAGAGCAAAAAATTTATAAAAAAAAAAAAGTATGACATGGGTTAAGGACCACGCCCATTTTTATAAAAGAGATCTTAAGCTGCATCCTAAACTAGTATAATTTAAAAAATATCTACCAAAAATAATTGTTTTTGTAAGCACGTTTAATTTTGCAATTTTTTCTGTTATTAAATTGTAAAGTGAATAGTGTTAAATATAAAGATGGGGACAATATTGCAGATGTCATATAATCGATTATTCCGATAAAAAGTTTTTGGGGGTCTAATTTCTCAAATTAAACTGCTACGAATGTCAAATTTTTGCTGCTTTTGCGCTTATTACAAATGTAATAAAAATAAGGAAATTTATAAAGATGGGACAAACTTAACATATAGCATCCATACAATCGATTGTACCGATAAATGAGTTTTGTGCCATAACTCTTAAATTCAAAAAGCTAAGCGCTTCAAATATTGGCACTCATTTAGTTATTACATATGTAAAGTGGCTAATGAAAATGATAGATATTGGACCAATATACATACCATGTAGCCACAATATAATCGATTATATCGATAAATTAAATAGTTGAGACCGTTTAACTACGAAAAGTTTTTACGTGTTTTAAATATTATCAAGTTATGAACTCTTTGCTACAGCCGCAAACAGTGCCTCTCTTACGTGTTTCTGATTTTCTGCAATTTTCACATTCTGAACTACTTTCAATTCACAGTTCTCCTAATGCATTATAATGGGAGAATTTATAAATGTCACTCATACGCCATGGCGCACCATTCGTTATATGGAAAATTAATTAATTGGCAATCTGACAATTTTCTAGGAAAATTAAAAAGAGTTTGAGCAGTGAAATGATAGTAAATTTTAATAAACACTTCTACCAATCATACACCCCTCCCTCTGTAAAAAATAATATGTACTTTCTACTTGCTTTATAAGGCTCTGAGCAAAAACTGAAAACTTAATTGGAAACATACAAAAAATATTTGCTTTATCGTGGTCAAATTAAAAATTATTGTTAATATAAGATTTTTTAGCATATAAAAACAATTTTTTTTTAATTATGAAGATTCCCGGAAACTTAAATAAGAAAATTGCATACAAAAATTACTTCAAAAAAATATGAAAAATTTTAAACGCACGCCTGTCAAGTGCTGTCAAACTGATTGCCTCTTAGTGAATATTTGTATGCGAAATTTTGTCAACAAAACTCTATTGCTTACCGCTTAAACTAATAAAAATAACAATAAAATGCAGCAACAAATATTCTGCCGCAACGAAAGTGCCAAAAGCGGCACAGCGCGTAAAGTCAGCAAAGTGAAAAAGGAAATAATAAAAGCAAACTGAAAAGGACAAGCGCACAAACTTACACAACCATCTGAATTTTTGGTACAAAAACAAAAATGCTGCCTATAAAAATGCAAATTTGCACGCAAAAGATTTTGCAGCAAAATAAAATGTTGAACGCACATAAATGCCACAGAATGGTGGTAAAGGCGGCTGTGTGCGCTTGTTTGAAGTGCATCAAAAGAGTGTGAAAAAGCGGCGCGTTGATGAAAAAAAATGGTTGCAGCAACAGGCAGCACAGATTTTTCACGCTATGTCATGCAAATATATTTTTTAAACCCAAATTTTTTTATTTTACAATATTTTCGCAAACAAAATATTTTTACGTTTTAACCCGTTTTTCATTGAAATTTGTGGCATGGCTGATAGTTGCTGCTCTGCAATATTGTTGACATTTGGTGTGCTGTATACTTTTTTAATATATTAAATAGTTCAAGCCAATAACATGATATTATAAATATCCGATATGCGTGAAGTAATAAAAAAATATGAATTAACTTATGGTGGGGTGGGGTCTAAATTAGGTCACGAGGTGTCGGTGCAGTGCAATAACACAAAAATTAAAAAAGCTTCGAGGGCGTATTTTCCTCTAAAAAAAAAAAACCAAATCTAATAAACTTTTCGACGGTTGCTAGAAAATCGGACCATAACCACGCCCCTTTTTTTGATATCGAACACTTCTAAAAAAAGGATAAAATGAAATGATTCATCAAGAAAAGCCAATTTAACAAAAGATATAATTGACTTGCTGTTTTTACTAACGATTTTAATAAAACTTTTAAAAAGAGGCGTGGCATACCCCCCACATATGAGAGCACAAATTGAACAACTGTTTATACTAGATGAACTAAAATATGTAAGAAGCATTCTTTTATTGTTACAAACACACTGAAAGACAATTAACGAAATCGCTTTCCGACCGCACCCATTTTTTCATAAAAGTTTACTGAAAATGTATGGAAAATGAAAAATCTTTGATGATATCTATAATGTAAAGGTGTACCTCACTGTTTCACCGAGAGGCGCACCTCGGACTAGGTAATGTTAAAGTATACCTCACTGTAAAGCCTAAAGCCACACTTAGGACGAATGACCCATTGTGATACCATTGATTAAGGGCTCGATCCTATACAGGTTAATGTTGGAAGGTTGAGCATGACTTCCAAAGCTTTTCTGGAGTTTTATGGATCGATCGCTATACCCTACTCATCCTACCTATATTGTTGACTTTCTCAGATCACCAAGCAGAAGATAATGCGCGGTGTACAGCCAGTACATAACTCGGGGTTTCACGCCCCAGCTTTTCCTACGGCTACTTTGAATGCGTATAGGGCAGCGATTGCCATCTTGGATCTGTCCTCAACATGCTTGTTTCAATTGAGTGCACTGTCTAAGATAGCGGCCAGGTACTTGACCTTTTGAGAAAGTCTAAGCATAACTACATAAAGGCCGGTGTCCAACACCCAGTCCTCCACAAGCCTCAGGGCTATTTGGAGTAGTTTGCTTAGGGGCTAAAAATGCTTACTAATTGCCGTAAGAGCTATGTCGTAAGCCTAGCCAATGACTTGACAGCCGGTATTTAAAGTTCCACATTAGAGGGAATGAAACTTCGCCTGGAGAAGGTATACGTATTGAACTATTACGTCCTCTGAAATAAGGTTTGATATTTTTCTTTGACAAGAATTGCCGAAAGAGCTCCACATGTGGAGGCTCCAGTCCCATTCGTAGAAGAGACTCGATGACGGCTTGCTGATGTACGTTATTGAAGGCTCCTACAATGTCGACAAAGTTACAGAGAGTGAAGTGCTTGACGGCAAGTCCTTTTTCTATCACCACGGTGGTGATAGCATAGAGCTCTGTTTCCATGGGCTCGTCGTTGGAGTATGCACGTTGAGCTTTCGAGAGGTTTTGTGAGAGCAGATTAACTCTCATTTGCGGTCCAAAAATCTTTCCACGACCTTGAAAAGGTCGCCGAGGTTTCAGCTATTTAAGTTATAAAAGTAGATAATCATAATAACAACAACAAAATAAAACCGAAAGTTCTCCTTATTCTCAACGCGCTCATCGGCAAAACAGTCTCATTTAACTTATGACAGACTTAACTTTTGTTTGTTTCTCGTCTACATCCCACAATCGTATTTGTGCTTGTAGACTTGCCAATATGCACACGAAATGTGGATTAAATTGTGGTTGCGTCATAGCCAGTCTACGCCGAACACAAAATGAACTTTCCACGCATACAAAGCACACATTTAAGCTAACCGAAAAATAGCAACAACAACAACAACGTAGCTGGTAAACTATAGCAACAGGTGAAAAGCAAAATATCAAACAAACATTTCATTTGAATCGAAAACATTCACTTGGGAATTTTGTTGATGACAAATACAACAACAAAAAATTAACGAAGCACAAAATTTAATGAAAATTATCATAACATTCAATGTGAAAATGCAACGAGTTTAGCGCAAAGGCGGATGGCGGATGGCGAATGGCGGGTGAATATGTTTATAAGTAAATGAATATGGTGTTTATGCGTTTTATGGCCGATGTGGCGCGTTAGATACGCGTGTGAAGTCTGCCTTTATGTAGATGCTTAGGAGAGTCGGACGCGTCTCATTTGCATGTTGTGTGTGTGTGTGTGTGAGTAAGTGTGTGTTTCTAAAATAAGTGGAGCATTGTTTGCACTGAATGCGGGAATGGTGAAGAGCGTAAATGAAGCAACAAACAAGTATCAAATGCATATTCAACAAACGATTACACATACATATGCATGTAAGTACATATATGTGTTTTTATAAAGCAGGGGACGTAACTTTTATGGATTTCTTCAAAAGTGTCACAATTTTTTTAATACATTATTCGCTTTTTTAATGATTAATATTCTATGATAAAAAAAAATAAAAATTCAATAAAAATTTGTATCTTGAAGTTGAAGTCAAGTTGAAAATCTGTACCCATGTTCCAATATCTACTGGGTATGAATTTTATTTTCGAAGTTTTTTACTCAATGTAATTGACTTCTACTTTATAATTCAAAAAGAACAATTTCAAATTTTTACTTTTATTTTCGAGTTACAAAATTCGATTTTTTATTTTTAAGCATTTATTTTTTAAGCACGATAAAAGCTAGAAATATTCTATTTATTTTCTAGCTAAAAACAAATATTTAAATATAATTTTTACCGCCAAATTCATAAAAAAAAAATTGTTGAAAAGCTCCCATAATTCAAAATTTGTACAGTACGGAAATGTGATTTGAAAAAGCTTTTTAAACCACTTTTATTTAATTTCATTTTTTTATTCATTGAATATGAGGCTTAGTTTATGAGTTAAAAATGCGACTTTTTTAAGCTAAAAATTTTTGAACATTTATTGCTTTTTAAAAAAAACTGCATTTTGTTTTCATTTTCGAAGTCAAAAAATTTACTTTGCTTTTATTTTACAATTAAAAAATTTTACTTTTATTTTCATGTAAATTCAGTGAGGACTGTTAAAAATTTTAAACGGAAAAAAAATTTGAAAAATCAACATAATTTATTTTTAATTAAAATTGTTTGAATTATTTTATTAGTTATACTTTTTTGACACATTTTTTTTTTTAATAATTATTTTTTCATAAATTATAATTTATAATTATTAGTAAAAATTTAATTTTTTTTTTCGAAATCAATTTTTCGTGTGGGTGTCTTTTTTTTACTGCAAAATAATGCTTAACAAAGATACCCAATATGACAAAGATACCCAATATGACCAAATTTATAATTAACACATTTAACTTTCGTTATTGAGTTAGTAAAAAGTTTTATAAAAAAAAAATAATTATTTTAAAATAATTATTTTTTTTTTTAAATTTTCAAATTTTACTTTTGTATATCAAGTTTTTATTTGTCAAATGTAAACATGAAGTTGAATTTTTTTATTTTTAAATTTAAACCGAAGGTTAAAGTATGAATAATAATTTTTTTAGATGTTTTTTTTTTTGTTTTTTTTTTGTTTGAAAACAATGTTAATTTAATTTTTCAACTAACTAATTTAATTAATTTTGAAATGAAAGTAAATTTTTGCCTTGCCTCGTTTTCATCTAGATTTTACTTCTATTCCAAAACCAAAAAATTTCCGTTTACTTACATCTAAAAAAAACAACAGACAGTTATACATATATTTAACTATTATTTTCGACTAAATTATTATTTTACTCTTTTTTACTAATAAAGGAAATATTTTCTCGGGCAAAAAAACACACAAAATTATCTATTTGCAATTCAAATTTTAAGTAAAAACATTTCTTACATTTTTTTTTTAAACTAATATTTTTTTTTTTTTTCAAAAAAAATGAATTGAATGATTTTTCAAAAACTCAATGCTTACCCTTTTTTCGAACATCCATACGAGTTTTTCCTTCTAAATTACTTTTACAATAGAAATTTCTAAAACTACAATTATATCCGTTCGCTGCTTTATAGCATTGCACTTACAAAAGCACTCACCGTGTATGAAGTAGTGGGAACAGCAGCAGCTCCTGCCGCCTGTAGGCTATAAAACCGTTGTTGGCTTATTGCTTAGCTTGACGCCACGAATGAAATTTATGTAACGGAAAAATCTGCATATGAGCGTATTAAAATGCAAATGAACTTAAATGAATATATGAACATTGTTAAAAGTGGTGGCGAAAACAAAGTCGGTTATGACTACACAGAAAACGAAAAAAAAATTTAAATAAAAAGAAAAATATAACAAATAAAATTAAAAAGAAAATTATTTTTAAACAAACAAAAAAAAATAAAAAAGATAATTAAAAAATTTTGAAAAAGGAACATACAAAAAGTGAATAACCGCGCCACCTAGCGGAAGTTTTAAGAACCACTTAAGCTTTAACACTCTAACTGAAGATGAATTTAGCTATAAATGGAACTTTAAAAAATATTCTACATTCAGTTTCTTTTATTTTCGCCACCACTGTAGCTTGCATATGAAAGAGGCGCTAAAATATTTCATACATTTTCAATGAATCATGGCAGCAGAAGGGAAAAGTAAGTGAAGTGACAGAATTCTTGACTGCAGGCCCACTGCAACAGGGAAGCTGCTGTTGAAAATAACCAAAAATATGAATAATGTAAACAACAACAACAAGAAAAAATGCCCAACAATATTACGAAAACAAAAACAACAACCAAATGCATTTTGTGTGTATATCCAGTTGTACCATCGTTTGTTTACTTTGACTCGTTAATGATCGAATGCACTAAAATTATAAATGCATGTATTTATGTGTGTGTGGTTGTGTGTGTTTGTGTGTATGTAAATAAATTTATATACATTTAGTTCCACATCCATCCTTTGTTTATTATTTACTTTTCGCTTGTTGCTTTGTTGATTTTTATGTAGATGACAATATTTTAACCAACGGTAGATAATTTAGCAATCTTGAAAAATTGTTATTGTTGTTGTGTTTGAATTATTAATATTTTCAACAGTGACAGCCATATTTGCAAAACATTTACCTGTTGATTTTTTTTTTTTTTTTTTCAACGTGTTGATTACTCTCTGGATAATTACTATTCACTCGGTGGTCTCCATGGCGTATGAGTAACATTCGGTATCTATTATATATGAACACATACATATGTAGCAGTGAAAATACATATGTATGTGTGTATGTATGTTTGGACTTGCATTACAAACCGCTAGATAAACTAGAGGTATTTAAATGTTTTTAAGACTAAAATTTTTACAAGACACACCTTGACTACGTCATTCCATGATAGGCAACATAATTAAAAGTGTTCGATAAGGTGGCGTTCCCCTGGAACGATATATCTTTCAACTTTTAATCTTAACAATTCCAATCAATTATCAATTTTATATGATCTACTTATTTTATCGATTATTTTATTGCTTAAAACCTTTTTATTTCCACTGCGTTTTAGCTGTTATATTTACAAAAAAAAAAACCAATGTCAAGTTATATCGGTTCTTAGTGATATCCACTCTTTCTAAATCACAAATAATATCTACTATTTGTTTATGTAAATTTTAAACGATTTTTAATCGATAAATTTTTTGATAAATTTTTTAAAAGTCGATTGGTTTGATTTGTATTTATTAATATATTTCAAATTCATAGCTATTTTATTTCGATTTTTATCTGAAATTTAATTCGAAACAAGCAATATCGAAACTTATCGGTTATCCATAGCTCCTATGATTTCTATGACACTTATAAACTTTGCATGGGCATGGAAGCAGTAAGATTTTTGAAATTTTCAAACAAAGTTTTGTTAAGTTCCTTCAAGCATTTCTACATACATATGTATTATAAAATTGTATAGTTTCTATGACTTCAGATTGCAGACATTTAACAAAAATCGATAGATGGGATTATTATTAATCCAATAGAAGCCAAAATACCAATTTTAAAAATTTTCGTTTGTCTGTATGTTTGGTCGCGTATAACTCAAAAACTGCTGAATGGAATTGAACGCAATTTCAGGCATCATTTGTGTTGATAGCTCCACTAGTTTCGACGATATCGACCGATATGTGGACCAAGATGACCCAATATGTGCTATCAACCAAAATTTTATTATGAGTGCTACAATAGGGGATACAATTAAAATTATCTTAAGAGATATAGTCAGTAAAATCGGATTAGAATGTTATGGAATATAATGATTAAACTCGTTCCAGTCATTTATTACTTTTGAGGCGCTGCATAATGGGCCGGGCTTACTAGATATAAAAATATTTTTTTTTTTTTTTGTAAATATTATGTTTTAAAATTTTCCATTCCGTTGATATGTCGTGGCTTTTGAACAGCTTTTTTTTGTTATACCATCCCATAACAAGAAAATGGAGGCCGCGGTTGTGGTGAAGGTCTCAGGTTCAAGTTATGTACTAGAGAGCAAACATCAAAATGTCTGTGGGAAAGTGAAGTATTTACAAAAAATGGGGTGGCATCGGTTGGCAACCCTCTGAGTATATTTCTGAAATGAAAAAGCTTTTCAGCAAAAATCTTCATCAGCACTTGCATGTTTGAAGGCGCCACAAATCATTGCACTTAGTAACAATGAACAATTAGAAGCAGCATACCTCAAAGTGGTAGACAAGCGCGGCTTTAATCACTTCGGAAGTATAAAGCGCTCTAACTATTTTTTTTATTAAAATAAAAGAATTTTTTTTGTTTTTTATGACTTTTACAGTGCATTAAAATTTTCAGAAAAATTTTCACGATAAAATTATTTTGCTTTTCATGATTGCAACTGAATTTTAACGATTTTGAAGAACATCATAAATGTATTTAGACTTTTGAATTTCTATTTTTAATTTACATATATTTATTTTTTTTATCTATTAATTTGTCATGCATTTTATGTGCTTCGTCCTTTTTTTTTTATAGATTTTGCAGTTTTTCTTTTACAATTTTTAGGTTTTATACCTAACCTCACTTTCAAGTTTTGTCACTGCTTCGGTCAATACAAAAGTTTTATAAAAATTTTAGTATTACAACAACAACAATCTCAGCACGTCCTCCATGCCATTCTTCACCTATTCTACTCAAACATAAATTTAAAAAAAAATTCCAAAAATAAACTGCAACAACTTTTTTTGTTTATTTTAAATAAACCCTTTATGCTCATTAATCTTGTATTCCCATTTGTATGACATAGTTTATTTGACCCCATCTTTATTTTCTGGTTCATTGATATAGTGATTTTCATATAATTTGTTATTTGAGTTTTTTTAAATTATTTTTGTTGTAATTACCACATCATGTTGGCCGCACGCAGAAATGTAGAGTTTTTGTTTTGTTTTTGCTGACCTTTTAATATTAATTTAATCCCTTAGTCACTTAATCATGCAACTCTTGTATATACATACATATGTATGTATGTGTGTATGTATGTTAGTGGATTTTTTAGTATAATTATTGTGTCATTTTTATTATGATGATTAAATAGTTTATACTCGCATGCTTGATTAATTTCTGCTGATCACAATTTTCGCTTTGCAAACATTTTTTATAATTTCATAATGATGCAGTAATAATTCAATTAAAATTTATGATGCACATTAAAGTGATGAATTGCGTATTAAAGCAATATTGAGTTAAGTGACAACAAAGTAATAAATTTAAACTATCAATATTGAACCCCTCCCCGACAAAGTCGAACGGGAGAGATTTGTCAATTAAAGTTTCTTCGATTGAATTCTCCAGAGATCATCAAAATTCCATCCTGTGAGCTTTGTTTATCGCCGTTATCATCGGATTAGCAAATGAGGCACCTCTTTCTTCTTTCTTCTTACCAATGATTCATGGCGTTCTGAGGTAGCACATCAAGATCACTCTGTGAATCTTCACAAAGCTCTACCAACGAAATTTCGAGGACGGACTATTCTTCAGCTACTTCAGGTAGATCGACATCAATAAGAAGGTTCACAGGCCAAGGTCTTAGAGACCTTTCTACAGACTCGCTATAGAGGTAGTCTAATTTGTCACGTCAATTGTCTTGTCTACCCAACTCAAGTACTCTTGATTGATATGAGCCCATGCAGCCCAAAGTGTAGTCTATACAGGTACAAGGTAGCCAAGCTGAGGGCTGCTTGAACTTTAATTCGGTCTTCATATCTGTTGCGCCAAAGTTCTTAAGAACGTCTTTCCGTATATGTCCAGCTGGAGGGAAAATGAAGTGGGTCGTAGTTGATAGCATTGAAACTCAAACCAATTCGATACTACAAGGAGCTGGTTCCTACGATATGGAAAATTCTTGTTTAGGACCACATTGTCGGATTATAAAGGTTGTGAATTAGGTGATTTCATAGCTTAAAGCAGTGGTCGGCGTTTTTTTATATCATTTAGAATTTCTCTTTCATTCATTTTAAATCGCGAATAATTTACTATCACATAAAACAATCAACAAAGCGACAGTACGTACCACTGTGCCGCAAGTGCTTTTTCGCTCTCATCAGAAGAGTGTAAGAGTATATGTGAAGAGCGTAATACCCGCACGGGTTAGGTTTGCCCACCAATGGCTTAAAGCCACTTGCTTTCCAATGTCGAAGACAATCCAAGTGAGTGGGCTTCATGAGCGAACTAGTGCCTTCAAGGTTTCGCCTGGGATATATCCTCCCTCACTTTAAGCTCCTACAATATCCCGTCGAAGTAGGGCCAAGTTCTCTGAATTCCATCTACTTTATTTTTGGTCTCCTTCGCGATCCACACAACATGCCAACAGAATAAAATGAGGGACTTGATCTTCCAAACCATCTTAAAATAACCGCTGATATTAAAATTTCTGAGATGGGACCTTCCTTAGTTTGAAATCTTCACGTTTCTTATAACGAAATTCCCAAGTAAGAACTGTCATCGGTTTACCAGAAGCAGCACTGACACCCTCTAGGCGGTTTACCATCTAAAAGCCGAATTTTCCTCATACTCGCTGTCCTTACGACTCTCCATGTCTACTTCACACTACCCTACCTTCTAAATTCGACCATCCCTTTAAATAATTTTTCCGCTCTCCTCGTTTCAGCGCAGTTAACTTCTTACGAATAGAAGCCCGCAATATTCCCATGAAACCGAACTAATCGGATAAAGCTGTTATGACTATAAAATTTTGTTATTTATATGTTAAGTTATTGTTGCTTTTGCAATCAAATATTTGCTTTCGATTTGTTTATCATTTATATTTATTTTTGTTTTTGCTTTATTTAAAGTATTATCTTTATTGCAGTGATTCTTCCCTGGTTATTTTCGCATTGCGGTATTTGAATTATTATGATTGCTTTCTATTTGCAATTTAGTGTTGTTGGTATTGTTTGACATAGTAAAATATTTAAAAAAAAAAAAAAAAATAAAAAAAAAAATTGTAAATAACAGATAAAATATTGTACACTACTCTCACCGCGAATTGCCAGTTTTAGCGTTTTAAGCGGTTGAGATTTTTTTTTTTTTTTATTTTTTTTTCTGTTTTTTTTTTGTACTGACAGTCGTAAATATTTTCGCAAAGCATTAGTTTCAAGCTTTTTGTTTGCAATTGTTATCGCTTTAGCTTTGTAGGTGTTTTTGTATTATTTTTGAATCGAGTTTTGATTATGAAATATGGTGAATTGATGCGCAGTTGGAGTTACGCTTGAATGGGGAAAGCTGCTTCGTAGTTGTTTAGAACAGATTCGATTGGTTACTAGAAATATGCGCAATTTATTGATTTATTTACGCTTAACTTATCAATAATAAATTCAATTCAATTGTTTGCATACAAAATAAAAAATACTAAGAGCACTTTAAAAGTGTCAAAAATGAACACAACAAACCGGCAGATGGCGCTGCTTGCATACACAGATATGGTGAAATTAGTGGAAGTAAGGGTTTGACCTCCAGAAACAACTGCGCTTTGATAACTTAATAGTTAGTAGAGCACTTGAAAGATTATCTAACGAAAAAGTCTAACATTTTCAAAAATGAATCTAGAAGAAAAGCTAAGGCGCTTCTCTTTTAAATTTTTTTATTTTCTATTCGGTTAAATAATTAACTTATACATAAAAAAGCATTAACAATTTTCAGAAATTCATACAATTATTTTTTTTTTTTTTGATTTGAGCAATTTTATAGTCATCAAATTTTTTTCACAAAAATTGAATATATACAATAAGAGGGCATATTTCAAAAAATGCAAGAAACCCTCTATAACAATTTCAAAAATTGTATCCAAAAATTTATTATTTTTAAAACAAGAAATATTCATTAAGTTTTCTTTTTTTGCTTGCTCGTAATTAAAAATTTTTCCAATATTATGTATTAAATAAAAAAAAAGGGTAAAACCAATTTTGTATTAAATATTTCAAGGTAATCTAGTTTTGCACATAATTTTTTTACCTTTTTCAACTTTTGAAGTCACTTCAATCCTGGCATTGTAAAAATGTAAAAAAAAGGATACACGACACTTTTCACTATTCAAAAAGCTCGTCCGTCGTTGGCGTCGAATTACTTTTATAAAATAACTATAACTTGTCCCTTAATATTAGTAAGCAAAAAAAAATCTTAGAAAATTTAGATTAGGAGAGCTCGAAAATAACATCATTGGAGTTCGAAGTGCATATCCACCAGGGTTGTAAAAGAATGCATGCATATGCGAATGCAATCAGTTGAAGTCTTATTCAATGACGGCAAATTTCGAATGCTCTCACTGACTCGCTTTTTGATTAAAGAACGAAAAAATAAAGTCTGGAGTCTTTTTGAAGTCACGACCTTGAAGTCATTTCGAGAAGTCACTTACTGACTTCATTTTTTAAGTGAAGTCACTAACTATTTGCAACAAAAATAGTTTACGATCATGTCTCATCTACCAAAGGTAAATTGACTTTAAATGACTCCATATGACTCCGAATGACTTCAATTGACTTTAGTGAGACTTTTTATTCAATGAATGCAATACATAAATAATCAAAAAATGAATGTAAAAAAGAATTCGAAGTCGCAGAATGAAGTCTTAATGGTGACTTAATGTTTTAAGTCTCAGTCAAAGAATTCAAAGAATGGCTGTAATCATTTTGCGATAAATCAAATAAATAATTATTAGCAAAAGAATGCATTTTCTTACATCTCTGATATCTACCCAACTGCCAGCCACACTAGCCATTTCGCAGAATAACTCGTTCTGAATTGAATAACATACATATCGCACTTGTTACGTTAAAGTGTAACAACACAAAATTTGAACATTTTCAGTAGAGACGAAAAACTGTTTCCGTAAATATTAATAATATATTGCAAAGAAAAAACAATGTAATTGCACGAAAATATCATTAAAAATAATATAATCGTTGTTTCATTTTTATTTGTTTAGTATTCGTATGAAAATAACAAATTTTTTGAGTTGTTACTCGGTTTTTTTTAACGAAAGACTAGACAAATCACTGAGCGATTTTGACAGTGGGTAGAGATGACCACTGCAGATTGTTTTCTTGCAAAAAACAAAAATTTGGAAATTTTGAGTTGTTACACTTTAACGTAACAAGTGCGATGTGTATAAGATGCCTTGTTGTCATTGCGTGCCATCGCAAAGCTAATGTAAACTTTTATTGAAAATTAAATTAGGTGAGTTCATGCCTTTAGATAGTAACTTAAGACAGTGCCTTCTAATCTACAACAAACCCCTAATCAGTGTGCTTGATTATCGTCCAAGCAGAGTACTCTCAAGCTGCAGAAAGTGAGTCAATTTCTAGCCATTGTGTTATTCGTAAAAGTATGTTACCAACCAAGTGTTTGTAGCCTTAGCCACGACGTGCATAGAACTTTCTTGCTCACACTATCATGGTTTGCATGACTAGCAGAAATGCTGCTCAGAAATTAAAATAGAGATTTCTAAGACAAATTGCCACTACTATTTGTGGAGCACAACATATACTGATAAGAATAAATTCGAGCGACAACCTTAGCCAACACCTTCTTCCTTGTCAAATACGACTAAAGGGATACCTCTGGCTCAGCACAAGCTTGAAAGTGAGACAAAAGCAACTGGCTCTGATCCCCAACACTGAAGTTACTGCGTGTGAGAAGAACTTCGATAGGAATATGAACCCCACTTAGTATTCGACTAGACTGTTTTTTCTTGGACGTTCTTTCCTCTCAGAATTGATACAAATCGGCTTCTTCGACCTAAATAAAATTTCCTCTAGTGGAAGAAGGAAATCTGTGATATTTTGGTCTTTGCGCAACAAAAGGAGACAGTCATCGATCAGTGGGTTCAACTCGCTTCCTCGGTGTTGGAATTTTATTTCTGATTCATATGACCATAATTATTTCGGTACACTTTTCTCTTGAATGCTCCAAGGGTCATATCATATTCTCTCACTCTATCCATGATTTATAAATGACTGCAGTTAACTCTATAGTTATGACTACGGAATCGCAAAAGCAGAGATGTAAAACAATGCATTCTTTTGCGAATAATTGTTCACTTGATTTATCGTAAAATGATTGCAGCCATTTTTTGAATTCTTTGACTTGCACTTCAAAAATGAAATCACCATTCAGACTTCATTCTGCGACTTCAAATTTTTTTTTTTTCCATTCATTTTTTGGTTATTCATGTATTGCATGAAGTCAATTGAAGTCCGTTGGAGCCATATGGAGTCATTTAAAGTCAATTTACCTGTAGTATATGAGACATGATCGTAAACTATTTTTATTGCAAATATTTAGTTAGTGACTTCACTCCAAAAATGAAGTCAGTAAGTGACTTCTCTAAATGACTCCAAAGTCGTGACTTCAAAAACACTTCAGACATCATTTTTTTATTCTTTGGTCAAAAATCGAGTCAATGAGTGCATTCGAAATTTGGAGTCATTGAATAAGACTTCAACTGATTGCATTCTCATATGAATGCATTCTGACTTGGTCAATGCTTACCGCCAGAGTCTTCTTCTTGCTTCCTAATCTCACACTCGTATAATTCAGTCATGTGTTAACCCGCAACTCGCTGTCCTTCTTTAAACAGTGACCAAAATTGTTTGCACATCAAAAAAAAAAAAACTCATCAAATTATTTCAAAATCATTTGCACTCTAACAAAGACTCATTCATTTCAATTAAATTAATTAATAATTAGTGTTGTACAAAATGTAATTAACAAATAATGCGCAGCGAAAAAATTAAACTATTAAAAAACTTTCAAAACATGACAACTTGAATAAGAACTTTTTTCATCTTTCTATTTGTTCGTTATAACACAAAAAAGCCCGAAAATGCATTTCAACAACTCCTAAAAGATTTAAATACATTGCTAAAATGGCGAATGACATAACGGTTTCAGCACATGACAAATAAAGTAATTACTCATTCAGTGAGCGAAAAAAATGTTTAAAGTTTTTACAGCACTCACACATGCACAACCACACCTAAACATATGCATGTTTGAGCACGTACCCGTATAGCTGTAAATATCACAGTAATAACAAAGGATAAGGCGTCATTTCAATATGTCGAATTACGTACATAAGTGCATGTGTGTGTGTGTGTGTGTAGGTGTGTAGTTATTGAGGTGCAAGGATTTATGTTGAAATAGTAATTTTGCATGTGCACTGTGAAAAAAAATGTGTGTATAAATCATTGTGCGCTCGCAGTGTATGAAAAACACAAAGCTTCATAAATAAATGAGTGAATGTGTGAGTGAACAACACTCGAATGACATTAAAATTGTGCAACCACGAGTTAAATTGGCAATTTAATGCCAACTGCATTGCATTGCATAAAATCAAAAACTGCAAAAAAAAAAAAAAAAAACAACACTTTCAATGGCTAAAGTGTAGTGCGTGGCGAGAGCGTGTAAGTGGGTGTAGCGCAAATGATTGCAATTTAAAGCTCACATTTATTTGTGTATAAAATACGATAAATTTCACATAAACAAGCAAGGTTGTCTAAATGGGAGTGCAGGCGAACCTCTTATAGACAGTTGCGAAATATTGAAACAATAAAAATTTAAGTTAATTTTAGCTAAACTCGCGTGAGAGGAATTTAAACTTGATATTTTTATTTTATTTGATTTAATTTTATTGTTGGATTTTGCGGTCTATTTTGTTTACAAATTTGTAAGTTATGAGCAAGCTCGAGACCAGTTAACAATAATTCTAAACGAATTAATATTGTCAGTTTTTGGGAAAAATTGATAATTGGAGAAAAATTACAAAGAACAAATCTACAGCGATGGATAGGATTACATGTTTCAGAGTTTCCAGGCTCATCATCAGATCCCTTTTCGGACACGGATTCGAATTTTATTTTACTTTACTTTATTTTATTTTATTTGATTTTATTTTATTTTACTTTACTTTATTTTTTTTTATTTTATTTTATTTTGTTTTAATTTATTTTATTTTATTTTTTTTATTTTATTTTATTTTATTTTATTTTATTTTATTTTATTTTATTTTATTTTATTTTATTTTATTTTATTTTATTTTATTTTATTTTATTTTATTTTATTTTATTTTATTTTATTTTATTTTATTTTATTTTATTTTATTTCATTTCATTTTATTTCATTTCATTTCATTTTATTTTATTTTATTTTATTTTATTTTACTTTATTTTAAGTATTTTATTTTATTTTATTTTATTTTATTTTTTTTTATTTTATTTTATTTTATTTTATTTTATTTTATTTTATCTTATTTTATTTTACTTTATTTTATTTTATTTTACTTTATTTTATTTTATTTTATTTTATTTTATTTTATTTTATTTTATTTCACTTCATTTTATTTTATTTCATTTCATTTCATTTCATTTCATTTCATTTCATTTCATTTTATTTTATTTTATTTTATTTTATTTTATTTTATTTTATTTTATTTTATTTTATTTTATTTTATTTTATTTTATTTTATTTTATTTTATTTTATTTTATTTTATTTTATTTTATTTTATTTTATTTTATTTTATTTTATTTTATTTTATTTTATTTTATTTTATTTTATTTTATTTTATTTTATTTTATTTTATTTTATTTTATTTTATTTTATTTTATTTTATTTTATTTTATTTTATTTTATTTTATTTTATTTTATGTTATTTTATTTTATTTTATTTTATTTTATTTTATGTTATTTTATTTTACTATATTTTTTTAATTTTATTAAAGCACAGCTAGGTATAAAAACTGCCCCCAACAATAGTCGCGTTGCATATAGCAGTATTTCAACTGTAATCAAAAGTAAAAAATTTAATAAAATGACACAATCGATAATACAAAAAAAAAAAACAAATTAATAAATGATAGAGTTGTAAAATGCAAACAATATTTAAATGATGGATGGAATTGTATGGTTTTTTATCTTAAAATAATAAAAAATTGGCATGTGCCGTCATTCAGTTAAGCAAATCTGTTTGGTTGTGCAAATTATCACTAGTGTTAATTCAATTAAAATTGGAAATATTTTGCTCTTTTTTGATTGCAAAAAAAAAATAAAAACTTTAATGAAAACGTGCTATAATCTATACATCGTGTGAGAGATTTTAATGAAATGTTATGTAAAAAAAAATAATGGTATTATAATTATAACGCTGGAACGATTTAAATTAATTTTTCAACGTGCCAATAGTAATAAAAGCCAAAGACGAGTAAGGATAATATTGAGTTATTATTAGCAGCACATTCTAGATATACAAAATTGAAAAAGGTGGTGCTACATCTTAATATGAATAATCGATTTTTATTCACATACCGATTTTTATAAGAAACAATACTTTTGGAGGTATTAGTAAAAATATGTCATGATTAATTAATTCAAGAAAAAATTACTAAAATAAAAAGTAAAAAAATTGGAAAATTGACAAAATAATCGATTAAATAAAACATCGATTACTTATTCACATACCTACCACTAACAAATCCTCCTTTTCTCTATTTTTATTTTCTTACTAAAGTACTCCACTCCATTCCTCTTACCAGAAAAACTCATAAACCGACTAGAATATATTTATTTTAGCCTAAAAGTATGCAATAGTTAGGGCATTAAGAAAATAATTGAATCATGCTCATATTACTGTGAAAGCGATATCACTTAATAACTTTGTTTTATTTTTCTGCTTGTTAATCAAAGCAAACAACTTTTGGTAGATCAAATGACCAGCAAAATTTTTACCATTAAAACTGAGTAACTAACAAATATTGATACGTTGCCATTTGCATAATTGAATTACTTTTGAAAGTCACGAAATCAATATGTTGCTACTCGATTGATGTTGGGTGATTTATTTAACTTTATTGCAGAGCAAATATCATGAAAGTTTATATACCGAGTAAGCATTTTCATGCACAAATGGGGAAAGTTTTTTAGCTTTGACAACTATTTTGCAATATTTTTCTACAAAATCGCTTTTAGTGACGAAAAATACAAACACAACAAGCAGTTCCATGGAATGTTGTTTTAAACATTTTTTTTTTCTCTTTTGCGAAATTTGTTTATGAAGTGTAGAACTTGAAAAATCAGGGATCAAGCAAATTTTGGGATTTTAATTCAAAAATTATTCCGAACACTACAATTTCATTTACTCAAATTGCATTTCAGAAAACCTAGAACATATTTTCCATATTCATAATTTGCTTCAGAAAAACTCAATTTTATTTCAGAACATCAAATGTATTTCAGAAAAGTCAAATGAAATTCAGAAACTTCAAATGATTTTTCTCTTACTCGAATTTCGTTTCAAAAAACCCCGAAAAAATCTCAATTTTATTTCAGAACAGATCAAATTTATTTTAGAAAAGTCAAATGAAATTCAAATGATATTTTACTTATCCGAATTGGGTTTCAGAAAACTTCAAACTTATTTAATTCAAAAATTATTCCGAACACTACAATTTCATTTACTCAAATTGCATTTCAGAAAACCTAGAACATATTTTCCATATTCATAATTTATTTCAGAAAAACTCAATTTTATTTCAGAACAGATCAAATGTATTTCAGAAAAGTCAAATGAAATTCAGAAACTTCAAATGATTTTTTTCTTACTCGAATTTTGTTTCAAAAAACCCCGAAAAAATCTAAATTTTATTTCAGAACAGATCAAATGTATTTTAGAATAGTGAAATGAAATTCAGAAACTTCAAATGTATTTTCCTTAACCGAATTGTGTTTCAGAAATTTTTGAACGTATTTTCCATAATCATAATTTTTATTAGAAAAACTCAATTTTATTTCAGAACATATCAAGTGTATATCAGAAAAGGTCATCTGTAATGCAAAAAGCATTTCAGACAACTTGAAGTTTATTTTCGACTTCCAGCTATTTTTCAGAAAAATTTTATTTCTTGGCCATTACTACAACAAGAACAACGCCTTAGACAGAACCTCTTCAATACAATCGTCCATCCTGTCTTGAACCACGCAAAAATGGCCAACGAGTTTAACAAACTGGATGCAGTTCTAGGCCTTTAATAAAAACTATTTTTTTTTTATTTAGAACCACTACGCTCCCTGTGAAAACTTCAAAATAGTTACACCAAAAAAAGGTTCTCGTTTTAAATCGCACCAGCTGCATGTCATAATATTTGCGCTTAGATATACACATACATCATGTGAAGTGGTGCTTTTGGTGTCGCATAGCAGCTGCTCACTCAATGAAGGAATATAAAACAATTTCCAAAAAAAAAAAAACAAACACTCAATATCGAAATAACAACAACTAGCACACTATATGCCCATTTCACTTCAAATATTCGCTTTGATATTATAGCAAACAACAAAAGCGACATCTAACGGACAAGCGATATTGGAATATTTGCGCCGAACCACAACAACCAACGAAAAGCAACACCAACACCACCATGCCAACCAGCTCGCACACAAAATTTACTCATTCATTTAACTGATTTGTCAGCAAAATACTAAAAACAAAAGCGTAGCATGAAAATGAAGTGTAATGCAATGACATGGCGTATGAGCAACAAACAATGAACCCATTGGAGCACATTTCAAATATGTTTGCATAATTATAGGCGCAACAATGAGTGATCTATTAATTTGTTTTACAGCGAGTGTTTGTGGGCGCTCGTGTTTTTTCATACAGTTTGTCACGGCTGACGCGTATTCGAATGCTTTTGTGTGGTCAATGAATCGGCGGGATGTGTGGTACAGTTTTAATTAAATCTTTTGAAGTCCATACATTGTGTACGTATCAGAGACGGATGTAAATAAGAGAGTGAAGGTGGGCGAGACATGTGTGAGCACTTTGATGGCATTTACTAGTTTGGTATTTTTAATATTTAATTAACTATGCGAAATACATATGTTAAATATATAAGAAATTAATATCCTATACATATTGTCAAAAAAAAAAGTGCGCCTAAAACTATACAATAGCATACTTAGGACCAAAGTCAGTGACATATTTATAGGAGTGAAAATAGACATAAAATGGACTGCAGTTTTCAGTTCACATTGGATTTAGCCTTAACCTCTGCAACAAGGATTTTAACCGCCTCTTGCGGCGTGCAACCAAAATTCGGCCTAGGTTCGAAACGAAATACAATGGATATACAAATTTACACCTTTACACCAGCTATGAAGGGTATTATTCTAGATTATGCTGAATAGGGAATGTATATGCGACCGCCCGACTTAGAAATCAATGTTCTCTGCAATGTTGAACTCGACTAGTCCATTAGGGGAGGCGAATCTCACACTTGCCAGCAATATCAATTTTGGACGGATACCTTTCTTAATGTGTTACACAGGCTCATTGACAGGGTCAAAAGAAGATCTAATGCTATGTGGTGTGTTAGAGTGGCTAGTTGTCCGGAAGAATTATAAAAATATAGAAAAATCAGTTAGATTTGGTTGTAGTAGTTTTAGCTTTCACATCAGCACACTTACATATGTGCCTCCCAACATGGCAGTATCAAGGGTTCCGTTGTGATATATGTTTTATTTTATTTTATTTTATTTTATTTTATTTTATTTTATTTTATTTTACTTTATTGTATTTTATTTTATTTTATCTAATTTTATTTTATTTTATTTAAATTTATTTTATTTTAATTTATTTTATTTTATTTTATTTTACTTTATTTTATTTTATTTTATTTTATTTTATTTTATTTTATTTTATTTTATTTTATTTTATTTTATTTTATTTTATTTTATTTTATTTTATTTTATTTTATTTTATTTTATTTTATTTTATTTTATTTTATTTTATTTTATTTTATTTTATTTTATTTTATTTTATTTTATTTTATTTTATTTTATTTTATTTTATTTTATTTTATTTTATTTTATTTTATTTTATTTTACTTTATTTTATTTTATTTTATTTTATTTTATTTTATTTTATTTTATTTTATTTTATTTTATTTTATTTTATTTTATTTTATTTTATTTTATTTTATTTTATTTTATTTTATTTTATTTTATTTTATTTTATTTTATTTTATTTTAATTTATTTTATTTTATTTTATTTTACTTTATTTTATTTTATTTTATTTTATTTTATTTTATTTTATTTTATTTTATTTTATTTTATTTTATTTTATTTTATTTTATTTTATTTTATTTTATTTTATTTTATTTTATTTTATTTTATTTTATTTTATTTTACTTTATTTTATTTTATTTTATTTTATTTTATTTTATTTTATTTTATTTTATTTTATTTTATTTTATTTTATTTTATTTTATTTTATTTTATTTTATTTTATTTTATTTTATTTTATTTTATTTTATTTTATTTTACTTTATTTTATTTTATTTTATTTTATTTTATTTTATTTTATTTTATTTTATTTTATTTTATTTTATTTTATTTTATTTTATTTTATTTTATTTTATTTTATTTTATTTTATTTTATTTTATTTTATTTTATTTTATTTTATTTTATTTTATTTTATTTTATTTTATTTTATTTTATTTTATTTTAGTTTATTTTATTTTATTTTATTTTATTTTATTTTATTTTCTGTTATTTTATTTTATTTTGTTTTATTTCACTGAAAACTGATAATTGCTGACAGTAAATAATTCGACTTTGGCTGTTATAACTAAAGAAGGAATGGATTTAAAGCAATCAAATTTTTCTTTTCTTAAAGTAAGAACCACAAATATTTTTGCTATACATAGACAGGTATCTTGTTGCATACATAATTTTGCATGTAAATAAATAATTTAACACGCCATTGATAAATGGTTCAATTGGTAATTCAACAGCATAAACAACTTGAATTCGCAATTATTTATTCAGATATTCCTGCACGTTCAGAGACACACACCCACACACACGCACACAGATACTCTGATTACAATATATCAGCTCATTACACGTTTGTCTCATTTACGCTCATTTCAATTGCTTCATTTGCATTACAATTAATCGCACTGACACGCCCACTCAACATTACCATTCATTGTTGTAGCACTGTGCACAAAAGTAAAGAAAAATATATTGGTTTTTGGTTTTTTTTTTATTTTTTGTTGTTCGACATGTTGCATATTGTTATGCTCGATTATTGAGTGTTGCATGTTTCCTATGATGATGTCACTCTTTGCCGCACATAGCCACTCAAAGCTTTTGTATTGAATGAGTGCTTGAACGTAAATGTTTTTTAAATTTTTCCTGCGGAAATAGTGTTGACTTTTGTTATTGTTTTTCATGTTGCTTTTTCTACCTGATTGCTATGTACATACATACACTTAATTAATTAATATTTTTTATACCCAAATGCGCGTAAGGAGTAAAAGTATATTTCTGGTATCACTGGAAGAAACAATTTCTCCGAAAATTTTACTCTCGAATACCCTAAGGGCCGTACTTGGTCGACACTGTCCTTAATTCCCAGCCCATCGATCTAAGAGGTCCTTCCAAATTTTAACGAAGCACCTGCCTCAACGTCATTTGGCAAAACAGCTTTCCAGAGAATTAAAATTCGCATACACAAAAGGGTATAATTGTCCAGTTTCTACCACACAGCTCGAAGTTTTATTCCTTTTTGTATTTTCAACACTGTGGTCAATGTAATTATTTCGCTGAAATTTCATGTATCGACATGTATTTTACATGCTCTCGTACTCGCTACGCCCACACACACACACACATTCATTGAACTCTTTAACCAAACATTTCGCTCATTAACTTAAATTAAATTGTGAATTAATTTTATGACGTAGTGATTAAACTTTCATTTCGTATTACAACGCCGCATTTTCAATTATTCCAATGTATTATTTATTCATTTCGTTCTAGAGTACACATCATTTCCGCAACAAGTTGTAGCTCAAGTCTCTTGTCGATAGTTAACAACATGTTGTTGAAAAAAAAAACAACAACAAAAGTAGTAAATTTTTAAATAATGGGCGTGCTTTCTGTGTGCAGTTGGAGGAAATTTTCAAAAATTCCAGGTTTAGTTGAATAATCCGTAGTACCCAAAAATCTATAAAGCACCTAAAAGTATGCATTAATCAATTATATCGTGGCCACTGACAAATTTGGCTGATTTTAAAAGGCACTAAAGCGGAGCTTGATAAAATTGTGATTACAATTACAATTGCAGTACCTATAATTGCTGTAGCTATACTTAATTCTAATCCGGAAAAAGTTTAGCAATGCGATGACGTTTATTGTGATTCGTAGCTTTCACTGTGACTACAAACAAGTTGCGCCTAAAAGCACACTACAACTAAGCACCACAGACCCAAGCATATTGACAGCAGTAACGGTTTGGCGACTACGCGCAGAAAATAGAATTTCATTGCAGTACAAAATGGAGTATAATTCTCAGTTGGTTTGTAGCTGCTCCTATTTATGAGATGAAGAAGAGAAAGCTAAGATTAAAAAAACTGTGAAAAAAATCAAATGAGCTGCTGAGTTTATATTACCAGTGTAGGTATGCCATGATCCACACCTTAATTACTAAGTCAGCGGTAGCAGTCACCTTTTTTGTATACCCTTGAAGACGGCGCAACTCGCAAGACGTCCAGTGTGGTAAAATTAAGTACACACGTTCCCACACCTAGAATCCTCGTGAAAACGAGTCGCTAAAGAGGCATGCTAAGTGGAGCGATGTTACCTCTTCGGTCGTGTTTTGATTTTAGTTCAACTCTTCGAACTCAAAAGAATACCGATACGTGAGCAAGACTCATCTCGGATTCGTTTTCATTACAGGGTACTTAGTTGAGGTATGTGGCTCCCCTACGTGGCCTTGCATAGACTAAGCTTTAATGAAGAATTTAACCATCTGGCTCTACCGCCTTCTGTCCGCTGAACCCTCAGGCGAACTATCTTTCCTTTGTATTTTCTAAACGATGTTTGAAGTCGAAGATTTGGAAAATCGTTGAATTTATGGGAAGTGAGAGACGTCGGAATCGTAGATCTGCCATTGAGTTTCGCGTTACGAGCCCTTGCGCCCCTCAAACTAGCATGCACGGCTTGACTTAATTGTTTGAGCGTTACTAAAGTATGTGAGCTATAATACATTCCGTAAGGTTACCATAGGTTTTAATAATCTTTGCGCTTCAAATTTTTTGGTTGTCGAATGGTTGTGAGCTAAGTACAAGACTTAAGTCAGGCTAAGATATCTACTTCAAAAATATAATAAATTTAAATAGCAGAAGCGTCGTATTTAGCCCTAAATTAGTCTGAAGAGACGTATTCAACTTTCTTTTCAAATCTCTAATGCACTGTTCAAAGCCACTTAGCACTTTCCCCTACGCCGCAAGATGTGCGCTTAAAAGAAACTCAACCCATGAATTGACCCTCTAAATTGAAGAAAATTAATGTAGAAGAAAGTAGAAAAATGTTGCAGCTAATTGGGGAAAATTGCTATGCTCTTAATGGGCGTGCGCCGAGGGCAGGAAATGAGGTCAATCGACCAGCCATACAACCAACGGCCACGTTCACAAGGCACTGCAAGGGCTGCTAGCAAAAACTCGAGTTCGCTTGATAGTAACCGACGATCAGACTACCCGACTATTTGTTTTCTTTTATGGCGCAACAATCAGAATGGTAATACGTCCGAACTGGAGTGAGAGTGAAAAACTAATTGTACAAAGCGACCTAAACAAGCAACAACTACACATTCTTCATATTTTGACGCATTCGCTAATGGCATTTCAGTACTTTCGTAACAACAACAACAACAAAACGCACAAAGCAACCACCGCAACGAAATTCCACTAACGAAAGTTTAATAACGGTATTCGACAAAGAAGAGTCTAAAAGCACAACAACAACAAGATGCGGGTGAAAGACAAAAAAAAATTAAATTAGTATCGTTGGCAACACGCAAATTTCGAATGTTTACCAACAAAGAGTTAAGCAAAGTGACTAGCAAAAGAAGAGCGGTGCGGAGCGAAGAATGTTGAAGCAAAGAGCAGAGAGTAAACGAGTGAGCTACAGGACAGTGTGTATACTTTGGGGAAATATGACAACGAATATGGATGTGTGAAGAAGAATGAAAAAAAAAACAGGAAAGATCAAAAATCGGAAACGATTCGAAATATAAATACGAAAACTGTATTCGAATACGAGCATGAGCGGTAATACGAATTCGAATACGAATACTAATTCGAATTAGAATTGCCAAACCAGTCGGAAAATAGACACGAATACGAATGAGTGCGAGTGCGAAGGCTAATAAGAGTATGAATAAAAACATGAATACGAATATGGAAATGTGTTCGAATGCGAATACGAATTCGAAAACGACTAAAAATACGATATAAATGCGAGTCTGAGTTCGATTACGAAAAGGAATAGGAATATGTAAAATTAAAAAAACTATGCGCTGAATCAAAAACAGTTTTCTCACTAGGCAAGGGAGAAGAAAAAAACATAAAAAGGACGACGAAGCGTAAAATAAAGATAAAAGAAGGAAAGGAGTACGAATCAGTTACAGCAACAACAACAACAACAACAAGTAGAGAAACCAGAAAAGAAAGAGGACTAGGAATTCTTATCACAAATGTAATTACAAAAACGCATTTGACGAGAACGAATTTCATTTTGTTCCACTGTTCCATAGAAAAATAATAATTTAAACCACAAAACAAGCACTTCGCAGCGAAAATAACCAAATTATGTGCAATTTAAAGTGATTATTTTATACCAAAATACTTGAAATAACAACAAGGAAGCAATAGAGCTTTAAGAAATATGCACTGCAAAAGGAAATCGAAGAATTTGAAGCGCGCAATTTCGTTGGAATTCACATAAATGCACTTACGGTTATTTGTTTTTACTCAGCGGCACATGCATGCATGCCACAACAGTCTTAACCATGTACGTGCCACTGTGTCAGTGTGTCATTAGTGACAGCTTTCAAACAGCACACACACACACCTTCAACTCACTGCAAAGCGATTTTCTTTTAAGCTTCGTGAATTTGCGCAGCTTTCCTTTTCTTTCGCTTACCACTTTGCGTCGCATTCGCTTTCACATTTTGCAATTTTTGATTTGATTGATGGCTTTGTGCTCATTTGAATTTTCAATGAATCTACATACATACATACATACATACTCGTTACCGTCCCTTTGTAGCTCTAC
>OX608082.1:62894267-62925790 GCA_951509765.1 Sphenella marginata
AAATTAATCTGTAAATAAATAACGATTAGTTCTGATTTGCCGGCAAAAATTAATCAGTAGTACCTAATCGGCACAATATTTCAAACTTAAACTTATTTCTTCATTCTTCTAGTTTTTTTCCAATTTAAAACAATCACAAACAGATGTGGATTACTTTTATGTATAAAGAATTATTAATCTTGAATAGTTGCAAATTAATTAAAAGTCAATTTAGAGTAATCACAAATAATCAACGCAAAGAGAAATTCTTGACTACAACCAGTTAAAGTTGCGATTACTAAATAATGAAGCAAGAAATTTTACAAAATTAATATTTAAAACAGCAGGCACAAATGAATGGGATTAATCGATTAATCGAAATTCAAAATAAAAAGGTCTCGAAAATCTTACAAAAAATACAACAACATAAGTGGAAATAAATGGTATTGTCACAAGTCAAGGAGGATTAATCAAAAACAATTGAAAGTCAGGCAAAAATATAAATCGATTAATCAAAAAATATTACAAATAAGCGGAACTAAATCGAACTGTCACAAATGAAAAAGTATTAATCGAAAATATACTGCATAACCAGAAATGGAAAAAAAATTCAAACTTATTTTTAATTATCTTCAATTTATTTTTACTAAAAATTAGGGCTGTGCGATTAATTGATTAATAATAATTTTGATTACTCAATTACATAATCGATTAATTATGATATTTGCCTAATCGAAAAGTGTGTTTACTCGATTAATCAAGATTTTGATTAACCTAAAAGAAGAAAATTTATTAATCGCCTTTTTGATTAATCGTTTTTTGAATAAAATGATTAATCATGTATTAAAACGCCACAAATTTAGATCGCTTTTTAAGCTAACCAAAGGAGTAAAAAATTCATAAAATTATAGTTACTATTACTCGATTAATCGAATAAAAGCACAGCCCTACTAAGAATCATTTATAATCTTTTCATTTATAATCTTTAGTCGACTACTAGTCATTTCCGAGATAATATAATGATCTTGAACGCCAAACATATTTCTTCCACTCATTTGCCCATTGCTTGAAAGAATGTAAATAGACTGTATGATGATCTGAGTATCTAGAACAATTTGAAAGAAAAAGAACGTTAGCTCACTTAAATCATTTAAAATGCTGCAAAAGTTTACCGTGGTGAATGTTGGCATCGAAACTGTGGTGAATTTGTAAGCACTCAACACAACTGGTATACGGCAACGCATAATAAAAAATAAAATCATTTTTCGATAAGCCAAATTGCCATCATACCAATTACCGTAGAAAGCGGCACCCAATAGTTGATCGCTCTAGCGGTGAGATAAAATTAACGAAATTTTTTGTTTCCTTGTAATTCAATAAAAGATTAAAATACTCACCGCTTCGGTTAGCTCATTGCCGGTATAACAGATAAATAAGGTGAATACTATGAACGAAAGCAGACCAACCGAAAACTTGAAAGCATGCGCCAAACTAATCATAACCATAGAGAAGCCCATCAAACAGATGGCTATAGCAGCGGTGGAAAAGTTGACCAAAAATGAAATATTGAAAATGTCATTAATCTCCTTCGAATAGCTGCACAAAAGAGAGAGAGAGAGAGAGAGAGAGAGACAGAGAATACAACACTTTGAGCATTAAAATAAAAAAAAAAAATCACACCAACTCAACAAACTCACCTCAACAACTCGCTATGGTAATTTATCAAATATTTTAACTCGCCATTGGCATTCTTAGCGCCGGCATCAATCGTTTGCAATGCATTAGCCAAATAATCAAAATGCATTTGTAGTTGTGTGGTGAAGAAGCAGAGCATAAATTTAGCTGCCAAAATGAAGGCAACACCCGTCAATGATGATTGCAACTGACACATGTATGCAGCCAAAAATGATAGAAATGAATTTGATGAGTTTTCAATGATTTGCCATGGATACCAGGTATTCGATTGATATTGATATTTCACTTCCAAATCGGGTGTCAACCACTCGTATAAATACTCGACAATGGGTAGAGAGTTATAGAAAGCATAGGCGAATAAGTAGGCGGTCGTGGTGCGCTTCAATAATAAATCGGATTTCAATGCAAAATATTCAATTCGATGTGGTGTGTAAACTGAGAGGAAGAAGAAGAATGGTAATATGCTTAAATACAAGAAATACAATTGAGGTTGAAGTGAGGTGCAATGAAAGCATTTATGGATGTAGGAGGGAATGAAGAATATTAATGGTTTGATGGAGGAAGAAGCATCGACGCTGTAGCGAACTCTGCTTGAGAAGAGGAGACAACAGAGCTGATGAATGAAGAAGAAACAAAACAAAGGTTTGGTGGATGCGAGAAAAAGTATGGATGGCCCAGCGGAAAGATAGTCTCGCATAGGTATGGACGTAAAATGCAAGAACCGAAGGCTGTGAGGACTTTAAGAAGAACTGAAAAATTTAAAGTTTTACGGATGGGTGACAGAAAGACGAAATCTCTGCGGACGAAATCTCAACGAACGATCAATCAATCTATGTATGAACTGATTACGGTCCAAAGCTGTATGCTCCGACGGACTTTACTGATGAAGACCAAAATAGGAATTTACTTCATAATATGGGAGCGTACGAAGATACGTTGGTCGAATGAATATCTCAAAGTCTTCTGAGAGGGCACAACTGTGGAAAAATTGATTGACGAACAAAACGAATAGAGAAGATACCGACGATACTGAGATGGGATTAAGTGCAGGAGGAATTATCTGAAGCACGATGGCCTGAGGGGTGGATGCAAGAAGGGTCGAACAGGGCCACAAGTGGAATTTTGTTTACACTTTTTCTAGAGTTCAAGTATGCCCACCACTTTTACCAAACCCAAAACACAACTAATCCTTCAAAAGATCACAAACTATTCTAGAGCTTTTCCCACAGAAAACCAGTTCACTACCGCAGTCACTCTTCAATTTCTTATTTGAACACAGATAACTTACCACCTCGCTGCTCCTTATTCCAAACTTTTGCACGCCTTTGACAGTTCGCATCCGGAAAAAGTTTATTGAATTTCTCAATCAACACCGCAATACGATCACCATGCAAATACATCACAAACATATTACAAGCACCAACCATTGTCAGACCCATAATACCACCGGTTTCGGTTATCTGCGCAATCACCGACTCGGAGCTAATCTCATGTGGTATAAAGAGATAGATGAGCATACCAATATTTTGATAGATCAAATTGATTGCACCCGTAGCAAACAACATACGCCTGAGCCATTGCATGGGGTGTGAATAAATGCGTGAACCACTCCATTTGATTGGGTCCGACCAAGCAAGATCCAAAGTCAAAATGGGATATTTCAAGAAGTGCTGCAGCTTATAGATTGTAGGCATTTTGAATTGAACGAGACCGCAAAGCACTTTGCGTGCAGTGAAAGCTTAGTCACTTTTTGGAAGCTCAATGCATGCGTTTAGACTTTTATAAGCTCATTACTTCGTTAGTGGCCTTGAAGGTTAGGCCTTTCTTTCCATTTTCTAATTGAGCAATTTTCTACTAATGAGTTTAATAGGCTTAATGAGCTTGCTAATGTGTAGCAAAATTATTCTTTTTGTCAATCGAAAGTAATTGAGTTAATATTACTTGAAAGACATTATTATCTAAAGAAATTTTTGTTGGCTATTGCAATGCTTCTTCTTCCTTAGAGGTACTTAGCGGCAATTATGTTGCTTTAAAAAGCAAAAAGAAGCGAATCTTACCACTCTGGGAGCCTACTAGACTCATGCCACTAGCACGCCCTTAACCTTTGAATGTTTTTTGCAGTTACAACAACAGCGACAAAAGTATTTATGTAAGTCGGGACTCATTCTATAGAAAGACTGTCCTGATTCGTAACACTGCCTTCACTTTCGAGGAGTCTTTTGCACGTACAATAACAACAACAAAGCCTTTGGGACTAGTGTCCTATAGTCTCATTAAAATAACAAACATTTCTGCTCTGAGTCTCGCGCTCCTTGAAATAAAGTAACCAAACACAGCACACCCTAATGTATTCCCATATGCGCCACATACATATATTCAGAAGCTTCAAAAACACCAGATAATAAAATTCAGCAAAACTTTTCAAATTATGTGCCAGTAGGTATATTAGTATAGAGTTATGCGTTATACATTTCCAAATCAACAACCAAAAATAGAAATTATCCTTTATTTCATACACACAAATTTTATTTATTCAGCTGCGTTGTAATTTGCTAGCCAATTTTCATGAAACGACAGAAGACCATAAAGTAGAAAATCCTTTTTGTAAAATCCTGATAATTTATAAATAGTACGTATATTTATTAAGCCAATACAATACAATCATTAGATTAGTAGTTATAGTTAAGCGAGTGTGTATGTGAGTTGTTGTACCCCGTTGGAAAATTCTGGAAATATGTGTACTGTGCTTTAATAGGTCAAGGAGATAAGAGGAAGCAGGAAAATTAATAAAAAAAAATCGGACTACTCAGAAGCTAGTTTTTGCGAATGGAAAACAATCAAGCAAGTTTCAGAAAAAAAGTGAGTTTAATTTTTATTTTATTTCATTTCATTTCATTTCATTTCATTTCATTTCATTTCATTTTATTTTATTTTATTTTATTTTATTTTATTTTATTTTATTTTATTTTATTTTATTTTATTTTATTTTATTTTATTTTATTTTATTTTATTTTATTTTATTTTATTTTATTTTATTTTATTTTATTTTATTTTATTTTATTTTATTTTATTTTATTTTATTTTATTTTATTTTATTTTATTTTATTTTATTTTATTTTATTTTATTTTATTTTATTTTATTTTATTTTATTTTATTTTATTTTATTTTATTTTATTTTATTTTATTTTATTTTATTTATTTTATTTTATTTTATTTTATTTTATTTTATTTTATTTTATTTTATTTTATTTTATTTTATTTTATTTTATTTTATTTTATTTTATTTTATTTTATTTTATTTTATTTTATTTTATTTTATTTTATTTTATTTTATTTTATTTTATTTTATTTTATTTTATTTTATTTTATTTTATTTTATTTTATTTTATTTTATTTTATTTTATTTTATTTTATTTTATTTTATTTTATTTTATTTTATTTTATTTTATTTATTTTATTTTATTTTATTTTATTTTATTTTATTTTATTTTATTTTATTTTACTTTATTTTATTTTATTTTATTTTATTTTATTTTATTTTATTTTATTTTATTTTATTTTATTTTATTTTATTTTATTTTATTTTATTTTATTTTATTTTATTTTATTTTATTTTATTTTATTTTATTTTATTTTATTTTATTTTATTTTACTTTATTTTATTTTATTTTATTTTATTTTATTTTATTTTATTTTATTTTACTTTATTTTACTTTATTTTATTTTATTTTATTTTATTTTATTTTATTTTATTTTATTTTATTTTATTTTATTTTATTTTATTTTATTTTATTTTATTTTATTTTATTTTACTTTATTTTACTTTATTTTATTTTATTTTATTTTATTTTATTTTATTTTATTTTATTTTATTTTATTTTATTTTATTTTACTTTACTTTACTTTATTTTATTTTATTTTATTTTATTTTATTTTATTTTATTTTATTTTATTTTATTTTATTTTATTTTATTTTATTTTATTTTATTTTATTTTATTTTATTTTATTTTATTTTATTTTATTTTATTTTATTTTATTTTATTTTATTTTATTTTATTTTATTTTATTTTATTTTATCTTATTTTATTTTATTTTATTTTATTTTATTTCATTTTATTTTATTTTATTTTATTTTATTTTATTTTATTTTATTTTATTTTATTTTATTTTATTTTATTTTATTTTATTTTATTTTATTTTATTTTATTTTATTTTATTTTATTTTATTTTATTTTATTTTAATTTATTTTATTTTATTTTATTTTATTTTATTTTATTTTATTTTATTTTTTTATTATATTTTTTATTTTATTTTATTTTATGTATATTAATGTAATATTTTATTTTATTTTATTTTATGTATATTAATGTAATATTTTATTTTATTTTATTTTATGTATATTAATGTAATATTTTATTTTATTTTATTTTATGTATATTAATGTAATATTTTATTTTATTTTATTTTATTTTATGTATATTAATGTAATATTTTATTTTATTTTATTTTATTTCATTTTATTTTATTTTATTTTATTGTATTTTATTTTATTTTATTTTATTTTATTGTATTTTATTTTATTTTATTTTGTTTTATTTAATTAGTTTTTTATTAATGATTAAGTCCCGGGCTTGTTCATTTCTCTACTGGCCTAAGTAATATTAGTTTAAAATACAATTGTAAATACGCAAATGACCCACAAAATGGATGCATATAATGGCAAATATATATATATATATATTTACACAGTTGGTTGTTGTCGGTGTTTACAAAAACAACAATGGCAAAATAACATGAAAATTGGCAATTTTTAAGCCACAAGTCCATGATTTTATTGCTGTAGGTCAGTAGCGCTACTTTTGTTGTTGTTCTTGTTGGTGATATTTGCATTTACCATACAGCTGTATTACAGTGCACACACTTTTTGTTGTTGTTATTTTTATTATTACCGTTGTTCTGTACGAGTTGTTTGTTTCGTATTTTTATAGCGCTTTGTGGTATACTCTCCGTCCTTCCTCGCTCTCGGCTTTTTTACCAACAAATGCTGCTCCTGCTAACTTAGACATGGCAATACACAAAGCGGAGCACACTCAAAATTTTATTTATGCACTTTTATTCATAAATGTGTGTATGTGTATGTGTGTGTGTGTGTGTTTGTGTGCTACGTTTTTGGCTGTGCATTGTATGTAAATTTGTTAGTCAACATTCAATAATTTATAATTTAGTTTGTTAAGCCTCTGTTGGCTTTCATTTGTGGTTTTGCCATTCGCCATGTGTGCTAAACCGACCAATCGACTGACCATAAGCAGAATGCTCAATTTCACTTACGATCATGAGCGTGTACAGGAGCGGAGTGTGTAGGTAAGGGCGCTGCTCCAACGTTGAAAAAAGTTATCGTGTGTTGAGTGAAAGATCCGTTTATCACTGCTACTACTTCGTAAAAGGTTTTATAGAAAATTATTATTATTATTTTTTTTTTTTTTCAAAAATCGCTTTTTTTATAATTTTTTTTTTTTTTTTCAGAATAACGCTCAAGCACAGAATCTTTTTAGGTATCTCGCTGTACCCTGAAAGGTAACATCAAAGTGGTTTGAAAAAGTTTTTTTTCAGAACAAGGTCGCCATACGACAGTAGTTTGGGAAGCTCTGACATGATAGGTTTCTCAGGATAACTCCCAGAATTCAACTCACCCGTGCCCAATGTCTTGCTACGCCACTTATAGTGACTGGCAATGCAAGTGCCATAGCTGAGCAAAGTGCATTTAAGCTTCAGTGCACCGTCTAGAGAATTTTCACTACCATTAGAAACTTTCACAATATGCACTATGCCCAACTGTGATATGTGTGTGCTACGGTGTCGATAGAAATGTTGCTTTGGCAGCAGTTGTACGCAGTTTCTAGCAATTTGGCAGCCTTATAAAGCACACACACACATACACACAAAGATATATCCTATTCACTTTATGAAATATGCAAAGTTGCAATAAACTTTTCCCTGCAGCAACAACGCATTGGCACAGCACAGTTCGGCCTGCTGGTTATTTTGCTTGAACGAATACGAAAGTGGTTTTATATTGAATTTTTCAAATTTCTAAAACTCATTTTTTTAGGTTTATAACAACTTTTTTTTTCCACTGACTTGAGGGAATATGGCCAATTTGATTATATGGTTTCAGGGTTTAAAGAGATTCGCATGATTACATTCATTTTTAGTTGTTACTGGGCTTGCATACGCTCATACATACATATATACTGATATATAGTCGTTTTTGTAAATATATTTTATTTGGAAATAAATTTCTTTATAGAACTGCATGTGTCATTTTAGTTATTGTGTACACATATTTATGATAACTTTCCAAATTATTAGCTATAACAAGTTTGTGAAATGTTTACGAAGAAAATTTTGTGAAATTTAAAATGAATTTTTGTGCTGCTGCTTTGGTAGTTTTGCAAAAATTTATGGTGAAAGTCTTGCATACTGCATGAGAATTACTGTAACCATAATCTGAATCGAAATGGAAGATGTAAGAATTTTTCGAAAAGGTAATACAAATGTAGTGTAAATGTAAATGTAATGTAATGTAAATGTAGTTGAAGTGTAGTGTAAATGTAATGTAAATATAATTTAAATGTAATGTAAATGTAATATAAATATCATGTAAATGTAATATAAATGTAACTTAAATGTAACGTAAATGTAATGTAAATGTAATGTAAATGTAATGTAAATGTAATGTAAATGTTATGTAAATGTAATGTAAATGTAATGTAAATGTAATGTAAATGCAATGTAAATGTAATGTAAATGTAATGTAAATGTAATGTAAATGTAATGTAAATGTAATGTAAATGTAATGTAAATGTAATGTAAATGTAATGTAAATGTAATGTAAATGTAATGTAAATGTAATGTAAATGTAATGTAAATGTAATTTAAAGGTAATGTAAATGTAACGTAAATATAATGTGAATGTAATGTAAATGTAATGCAAATATGTATAATGTAAATGTAATGTAAATATAACGGAAATGTAATGTAAATGTAATGTAAATATTACATAAATGTAATGTTAATTTAATGTTAGTGTAATCTAAATTTAATGTAAATGTAATACAAATTTAATGTAAATGTAATGCAAGTAAAATGTAAATGTAATTTAAATGTAATGTAAATGTAGTTTAAATGTGAAGTGGAGTAAACGTATATATAATGTAAAACCATTACTGTTATCATAATCGTGCAACTGTAATCCTCACTGTATGCAATCGATATAATTTATAATTATTTTGATTGTAATTTGAAGGTTTGTAAAAAAAATTAACCCTCAGGCTCGTATCATATTTACTCAGTTTAATTTTGGGGGTTTAAAAAATGTTTCTGACAAACGCTGCCTAATTACCAATGGCATCACTTTACTTCTAACCGGTTCCCCAAATGTAGCGGATATTGCGACTAATATCGTGAAAAACAAATTGATTGTCCAGCTGAACATAGTTAAGTAATTATAAAACCGCAAAAAAAGAAGAAGAACAACAAATAAAACAGATTTTAAACAAGGACAAATTCAAACAATGTAAAAACCAACCCATTTAGCACGCGCTCCCAGGTTGCAATTAAAATTGTTGCGAAATTGAATGATTTTAAAGAAAACCGCAAAACTTTCACTGCGAAACTATTTACGAAGTGAAAGTGTACTAGGGTTGAACGGAATGTTTTGAGTTGGAGACCGCTGCTCTAAAAAAAATGTATATTTCTGACCCAAATGAAGGGAAGATGAAAGAATTTTTCGAAAATGTAATCTTAATGTATTGTAATTTTAATTTAACTGTGATGTAAATGTAATATAAATATAATTTACACAAATGTAATGTAAATGTAATGTAAACGTAATGTATGAGTGATTTAATGTAATGTATGTGTAATGTAAATATAATGTAAATGTAATGTAAATGCAATATAATTGTAATGTATGTGTAATTTAATGTAATGTATGTGTTATGTAAATGTAATGTAAATATAAATATGATGCAAATGTAATGTAAATGTAAATATGATGCAAATGTAATGAAAATGTAAGGCAATTGTAATGCAAAAGTAATACAAATGTAATGTCAATGTAATGTAAATATAATCAAATGTAATGCTGACGTTATGTATATGCAGAGCTGGGTAAAATCAATTACATTACAATTACAATTACATTCCTCAGTAATTGAAAAATGTAATCAATTACTTTGCTCCACAGAAAAGGAATTGATTACCTTTCAATTCCTCAAAAAAAATTACCGAAAGTAATGGTCTTTTTTTGAGGCTCAATTACAAGGAATTGATTACAAGGAATTTAAAAAAATTACTTTGAGGAATTGTAATTTCAAAAGTAATGGGCTTTGAAAGGAATTGAAAATGTAATTAAAAAATTTTCAATTACATTACAAGGAATGGAAAATGTAATTTAGAATTTCCAATTACAATTCCTCAAAGGAATCGCCAAAGTAATTGAAATACTAAAGGGGAAATTTGTATATAAAACGAAATACGATCAAAGTGGGTGGACTTTTCGGGGCCATAATCTCATCAGGCATTGCTTTTAGCTATATATGGTATATATGGTCATCCTCCGCCTGATAATAGCAGTCAAACAAACTAGTTGTAGCAATCTGAAAACTGGTATAAATTCTAAGGAATGTGGTCAGCCATGGCAACATTCCCATATTCTCCAAAACATTGGAAATATGTCACTGGTCCGTTATCCCTGCGTATACAGGTAAATTATTTTGATGATGTGCAATATTTCGGGGTAGTGCTTGATAAATATGTTATTTTTGGATGCAATTTGTGCAAAAGTTTGTAACCACGATTTCTATTTTGTACATTCCAATAGTAAAACAAGCATGTACAAATATGGGCCCTGGGGATAGCCCCCTTCCCCACCACCCTTTCCCACTCGACGGCCCCGGCTGTAGATTGGTGCTAGGAGGCTTTCCAGAAGGCATTAGGACACGTTTTCCGGAAACCATGAGGTGTGTGAACCAGAAGCAATATCAAACATTCATAGCATAACTGTCTGCGAGTGGAAATATGGGACATCACATGTACGCTCTCTCAAAACCTATCCTAAACTTGGCCACACATAGCCACTCTTTTAGTCGCAAACAAATTTTATACGTGCCTGAACCTTACTTACCTTACATTTTCAATTACTTTTTTCAATTCCTTTCAGGAATGGGTAATTTGTAATTTTTTTTTTTCGATTCCCTGTAATGTAATTGAAAATTTTTCAATTACATTTTCAATTCCTTTCAAAGCCCATTACATTTGAAATTACAATTCCACAAAGTAATTTTTTTCAATTCCTTGTAATTGAGCCTCAAAAAAAGACCATTACTTTCGGTAATTTTTTTTGAGTAATTGAAATGTAATCAATTCCTTTTCTGTGGAGCAAAGTAATTGATTACTTTTCCCAATTACATGTAATGGGGAATTGAGGGTAATTTAATTCCTAAAGTAATCATTACTACCCAGCTCTGTGTATATGTAATGTAATTTTAATGTAAGTAAATGTGATGTAAATGTAATGTAAATGTTATACAAGTGGAAATTTGTATGACTTTGCTTATTCCCCTTAAGAATTTTTTGAAAAAACAAAAAGTGCTTGGCCAGATAGCTTTCAGCATGACCCTCGTATACAAAAAACACAACTACTAGCGCTCTAAGTCATTGGGTTATAGAAAATGTATAAAAGTCATAGGAAGAACCAAGAAGTATTTTAAAATTTCGAAGTTTTGCTGTGACTGCACTAAATAGCTCTCGAAATAAAAATAAAATAATAATTATTTTCAATATCTTATTGCACTATGACACTTAAAACTTATAGTATCAAAACGTTTCTGGAATATCCCGAACTAGCATTTAAAATGGCTTTTTTTGAACCGTTCATTTGGAGTGGCAATCGACATCGCCATCAACCGTCCATTTCGCAGAAAATTGAAAAATTTATTTTTGTATTTGTGTTAATATCATTGGTCACTATAGTTTTTGCATTAATCATAAATTTGTATATACCCATCTATTCACCGGAGGATGAAGCTATGGAGAATATGGAAGCTAGAGTTTTTGAAGCCACAGCTTTAATTTGCTATTTTTCTTGTGGATTTTACAAAATGTGGAATATTTTCTGGAGACGCGCTGATATTGGTCAATTGATGGAGGATTTCAATAAGATATTTCCATGTGCTTTGAAACAGAGGATGTTGGCAGATGCCGATGGCGGGGATTTGGATACTGGTTGTAAGTTTTTTAAATTGCTGAAAGACAATAGGTAATTAGTAGGTGAGGTGTGTTTTTATTGTTCGTAAAAGTTTCCGATTCAATTCTGGTTTGAACTAAGTATCCAACTTCAGAGCCGAGTTTTCTTTTAGTTCCAAGTCTAAGTTTAATTTTTCGCTTCGAAATGTAAATGTAATGTAAGTGTAATGTAAATGTAATGTAAATGTAATCTAAATGTAATGTAAGTTTAATGTAAATGTAATGTAAATGTAATGTAAATGTAATGTAAATGTAATGTAAATGTAATGTAAATGTAATGTAAATGTAATGTAAATGTGATGTAAATGTAATGTAAATGTAATGTAAATGTAATGTAAATGTAATGTAAATGTAATGTAAATGTAATGTAAATGTAATGTAAATGTAATGTAAATGTAATGTAAATGTAATGTAAATGTAATGTAAATGTAATGTAAATGTAATGTAAATGTAATGTAAATGTAATGTAAATGTAATGTAAATGTAATGTAAATGTAATGTAAATGTAATGTAAATGTAATGTAAATGTAATGTGAATGTAATGTAAATGTAATGTAAATGTAATGTAAATGTAATGTAAATGTAATGTAAATGTAATGTTAATGTAATGTAAATGTAATGTAAATGTAATGTAAATGTAATGTAAATGTAATGTAAATGTAATGTAAATGTAATGTAAATGTAATGTAAATGTAATGTAAATGTAATGTAAATGTAATGTAAATGTAATGTAAATGTAATGTAAATGTAATGTAAATGTAATGTAAATGTAATGTAAATGTAATGTAAATGTAATGTAAATGTAATGTAAATGTAATGTAAATGTAATGTAAATGTAATCTAAATGTAATCTAAATGTAATGTAAATGTAATATAAATGTAATGTAAATGTAATGTAAATGTAATGTAAATGCAATGTAATTTTAAAGTAAATGTAATGTAGATGCAATGTAAATGTAATGTAAATGTAATGTAAATGTAATGTAAATGTAATGTAAATGTAATGTAAATGTAATGTAAATGTAATGTAAATGTAATGTAAATGTAATGTAAATGTAATGTAAATGTAATGTAAATGTAATGTAAATGTAATGTAAATGTAATGTAAATGTAATGTAAATGCAATGTAATTTTAAAGTAAATGTAATGTAAATGAAATGTAATTTTAAAGTAAATGTGATATTAAGTTATGTAAATTTAATGTAAATGTACTATATATATAAGGTAAATGTAATTTAATTATAATTTCAATTTACTCATTTTGAATTATTTTATAGCCTGCGGTCACTATCGCTTTGCCTACTACAAGCGTAAGTCAGATTTCATGTTGCGTCGACTTACACGATTTTTGTGCTTTGCCTACACGTACTACAACATTGTGCCAATTATTGAACTTATCTATGAATTTGTTGCACCGAATCAAAAAATTTTGTATAAAACTCAAGCGAACGCTTATTATCCATGGCATAATCACAATCATCATTCATCGTTCATCGGATTCTTCTTCTCATACACCATACAAGCGGCGGGCGAATTTGCCAGCATTAGCTTCTTAATGAGTGGTCAATATCTGTTTTGTTTCTTCACCACACAATTTGAATTGCATTTGGATTATCTGTGCAATGCGATGGCAGCGTTGGATGCGCGTAGTCCAGATGCAGTAAAGAAATTGAAAACGCTCATAAGTTATTACAATCATTTGATAGGGTGAGTAGAGTGTTTAATTCACTGTGGTAAAGTGGGTATTTATTGAGGTATTTTTATTTCGTTTTTTTTTAGTCTCTTCAAACAGGCCAATTCGATATTTAATTTAACATTCGCTTTAGACTTGATTAACGCTACCTTTGCTATTTCATTGATGGGTTTAGCTATGGTCATGATAAATTTAAGTGGTGCGGTCATGTTTTGTGATGGGTTGGCATTCTTTTTGGTTATCAGCTATGTTTTTTGTTTATGTGGTGATGAACTTACAAGCGTGGTGAGTACTTGGAGGTGTACACTCATTCCTTTCTTTGCACACTTTTTCGAATTTAATTGTTTTGCTTTTTTATATTTTTTTTCTCCGTTCACTTTTTGGCTTTCCTTTATTTTTCCCTTAATTTTTTGTTGGTGCTTCCTTTTTATGCTTTTTTACAAGCGTAGTGAGTAATTTAAGGTGCCGTTATAAGGCTTTTTCTGGGTTTTTTATTTTCTTTTGTTATTTCCTTTTTTTTAATTTGATTGTTTAAATGTTCTATCACATATATGTATGTATATATAATTTTGCGATATCAGTTAAGTATTTCTCTTCCTTTTCCAAAGTTATTCAATGTGTTTTTCGTGTTCCATTGGTTTGTTTTAGAGCTAAAATTTGATTCTAGTTTTCTTTTAAGATTTTTAACTTTGTTGTTTTTTTTTTTATTTCTTTATTTATTTATTATTTTTTGTTTGGATTCATTTTTTTATGCCGTGTTTTATTTTTATCGTTTCATAACTTTTGTTGAATTTTCACATTTTGAATTTTATGTATTGTTTTTTTTTTTAATAAGTGTGTTTCGATGTTTCTTCTCTGCCTTCTCATCTTTAGCTATTCTTTTTTTTTTTTTTTTGAACTAATTCTTAGTTAAATTATTTTCCTGTTATTGTCTTATCTCTCGCTTTAGTTAGTGTTTCAGTAAGCGTTTTTTTTTCTCTCTGTTTTCCTTATCATCTTCTCTTCATTTCTTAACTTTTGTCTGTTTTCATTGTTCTTCTTTTCTCTGCTTAACTTTTCTAAATATTTACAGAGCGAAAAATTAAGTGCATCGATTTTTCATAGCAACTGGCAAGAAGGTTCTCGCGAATATCGCCGCATGATTATCTCTTTTATTATGTGCACGAGAGAGCCTCTTAAATATCAGGCTTACGGCTATATAGAACTTTCGATGGAAACTTATATGAAGGTGCGAGAGAATCTTTCTAGGTATATTTAAACTACATACTAATAAATATAAATATGTTTATTTTTCATAGATGTTAAAGTTATCTTATCAGCTATTTACAGCCTTTCATGCCACCGAGTAGATGATTGTGAATATGTATTTGTTTTTCATGGAACATGGGATTGTTCTTGATCTTATAAATGATATTTGGATACAGAACTTTAATAGAAAAACAAAAAGATATATACGTTATATACAAGCTGTAGTTCACATTTAAAATACTTAAGGGTGAAATCAAATAAAGCAGCACTAAATGGAAAATCAAATTTGAAAGTAATTTATATTGTTCTCGGATATTTTCAGTATTAGTCAGAACCATTCCTCATACATATCGACCGAAATTGAAGAAATTTTTTTCTTCAAACCGATTGACAGAAAAAATTTAAAGCAGTTCCAATATTTGGCTCTCCATGATCGCGATTTAAATTCCACACACAAAAAAAATCTTAAATAAAATCACCGCAATGTGACCCAATGCGTCGACTTTGAATGATTTATGTCCCACTTTATGTCATAATTTTTTCCCTTATTTCAGCCGCAACAGTAGAGCATGCAAAATTTCGAAATTATTTATGGTTAAAAATTGTATGCATTCTCAATTGTATATGGGCGTTTCCATGTCAAATCGTCACTATGAAAAAAAATTTTAATTTCTAATTTGAGAAAATTTTAAATTTTTGAAAAAAGGAAAAACTCAAGTTGTCGAATAGTTAAAAAATTCATATTTAAAACAAAACACAAGAAACACCCTTCTAAAATTAAAAATTATATATACATACATGTACTATGTACATATTTTTTTTTTAGGCAAAATTTTTAAAATAAGTTAAAAAAAATAATCTCTCAATTTCATATGGGATGCTTAGCATTATAAAACAATTTATTTAAAAAAAAAAAAATTTAAGTTTTAATTTTAGAACAAAATTTCAGATTTTTCGTAGTTCTTAATAAATTCCAAAATTTATATTTTTTATAAACAAAAAATTACCTTCTGAGAAGTTCGGCATACTTTTAGGCTTACATACATATGTATCAGCAATATACTTAATACAAAAGAAGTTGTAGTCTAAAATTTAATGGCGATCTTTATTTTTTCAAAATTTTCTAAAATTTTTAATTTAAAAATTTGTTTACATTTACAATTTGGTTTGGTACAAAACTTAATAGAGAATTTTAATGTTTTTAGTTTTGAAAAATTTTAAAATTTAAAATTTTCTAAAATTAGAAATAGTTAGCAATGCGTGCCAAAATTTCTCTGATGAGTGAAGTTAGCAACTTCCGAAATGGATCTATAAGAAAAGCTATGGCGGTTGTCTCTAAAATTTTCCTGTTCAATTCAGCAAAAACTTTTAATAATTAACAAAAATTATTAAGAAACCCAAAAACAACAATAATTTTTCGCTGCAGAAAAAATTATTAATAGGTCTATAGCTCGTACCGAACCAGGATAAAATTAGAAGTTTAAAAAAAAAAAGTTTGAAAAGATATACAATTTCAATGCTTCACTTTTTTCCTGTCTTGTAAAGTTTTTTTTTTTTCAAGTTGCAAACAAAATTCATTCATAGTCATGAGTCACGACACTTAAAAAAAATAATATTGAAATAAAAATTTAAATTTAGAAAAAAATTTAAATTTAGAAAAAAAAATTTAATTTAGAAAAAAAAAATTTATTAGTATTAAGAAAGTTTTCGAGTTTCCAAAATCAAAAAAATTCAATTTTACGTTAAATTCGAAAATTTATATTTTTGGAAAAGTAAAAAACATACTTCTGAAAAGTTCAAAAATTTTTCAATATATTAGTGACATGATCCAAAAAAAAATCGAGTCTGAAATTAAAGGGTGATGTTTATTTTCTCGATTATAAAAAATCGAAAATTTAATAAAATTTAAGATTTAATTTTTTTTTTTTTAAATCAATTTCTTTTTCTCCAGATAATTTTTTTCTTATTCTAAGTATCTCCCTTGATAGCGCCAAAGTTTATTTTTTAACTTAAGTAATTTTTCAGGAGTCGAATTGACATGGAACTACTCATACATGTACATACATACTATGAATGTATGTATGTATGTGTGCATTAAAAATTGCATTTTCTCTCGTTAAGCATAAAAAGTAGAATGAGTATATTATTTTTTTTATTTCTTTTTTTTTTTTTGTTTTTGTTGCTTTAACAATAATAAATATCCGAGTTGAGGTTAACAAAAACCACTTCACTGCAGGTGAAAGTACGACGGCATGTGCGGTATGTTAGGAAACGTGTAAGTATTTAAAATGTGTTTGCGTATGCACTTGACCACAACTTCAATGTAATTTTAATGAAAATTCATAAATAATATTTTCTGTTATTTATTCATTCACACAAACACATACACACAGCCACAGATGTGTGTGAGATAAGCAAATTGATGAAGCGATTCTGTAAATATATTTTATTTGAATAAGACTACGCTACTGAAAATGCATTTAAAAACAACAACAAAGTAATGTGAATATTAATCATAACAATTTACATGGTTGGATTTTTTTTAAATTAAAAATTAAACTTAATATTGCACTTTTTTAAAATTGAAAGCTGGTACCCGAATTTTAGACGAAATCTTAATATCGATACTAGCGTAAGATGTTGAATTGTTGAGTATGATCGATAAGGCAGAGCAAAGAATGAAAATATCGCTAAAATAAAATAGCTCGTGGAAGTGTACGACAGCCGGAAAATAAGGTACCGGAGCTTACTGGGTTAAAATCTGGTATGATGAGTCTAAAATTTACTATATATTCTTCTTTCACTGACTTACGTTTAGCATTTTCTGAAATCATCTTCTCATTTTATGCAGTTCAAAAATATTTCTGAATTTTTGGGTGTTATAAGAAATTTTCTGTGATTCATTTGACTTTTCTTCGAAATGCTTTGAACCTTTCCTGAATATCCATCAGGTTTTTTAATAAAAGTTTATTCTTCTTAACCTTTATATATGTATGTCTTTTTTTGAAATAGTTTTAATATATTTTGATCTTAGCTCAAAACCATTTTCACTTTTCTAAAATTTATTTCAATTTTTCCCGAATTTACTTAGCCTTTCCCAAAACGTGTTCTATCTCTTTGATCCTGATCAAGGCAAATTAAACAAGGTAGAATTGACAACCAAAATATTTTGTTTTTGTAGAAATTCTTACTTCAAAAAAGTACAAACCAACGTACATATTTACCCTCACTGGCCCACGTATAATATTTGGGCCCCATACAATTTTTGTATTAAAAAGTTAAACCGCAAAAGTCAAAAAATTATTGTTGTTGTTGTTGTAACGCCACGTAGCCCTGCCTAGGTAGTCAGTATCTACCCAATATTGTCATCAGGCTCTTCTAACGGAAGTCCTAAAAACCTAGCGGCTTCGACAGGGGCGGACCAGGGGGATATGGGTGTTAGAAGAGTAGGCTCAGCTGAGCAGACGAAAAGGTGGTTAGTATTATGGGGGGACAAGCCACATGCCGGACAAACATTAGGCAAGTCGGGGTTCAGTCTGGATAGGTAAGAGTTTAACCTATTACAATATCCCGACCGGAGTTGGGCCAGCATCACTCTAGTCTCCCTAGGCAGCCCGCGCTCCTCTTCGGCAACGGGTGGAGTTGTTGCCTGAAGAACGGCGTTCGCTGGAATAGAGCTGACATAGGAATTTACCTAATCGGTGTGGATAAGGGTGAGGGTCTGCCGGTGCACCTTAGGATCAAACGGCGTGGAAATCAGGTGCCGGATCTCATCGAAGTGTTTGCGTAGGTGGCTTCTTATCCTCCTGGGGGGGCGGAAAAAAATTATTAATATAGTTCTTTGTAAACTATCTAATAAGCTCACTTTTTCCACCAAGTGCTACTTTGGAGTCTACCTCTTTAAAGACCTTGACAATATTTGTCGACTCCCACCTATGGCACAGGAAGAATGCCCCACCGAGTTCCGAGCGTCGACGTCATTCATCACAACCTGGCGCCTTAAAGCACCGAACAACTGCTACGTCCTGAAAAGTTTTCGATCTCTTTCCTCTTTATCAGATACATATGTATGTATGTATGTATGTATTAATATAGCAACGATTTGGGTCGCTGCTTACGACTATCATCAAGTTCTAAAAAATGTTGGGAGGAGTACCAAAGACACATTTCGGTTGAAATGAAAATCGGCCTCCGGAGAATAAATAATGTTATCATTTTGAAAATATTTTCAAAAATCCGAAGAACTAATCGGGGGCGTTTTCTATAGTTTTTGTGTGACTCTTGAGTTACCGACTATTGTCCACGATTCAAAAAAATAGCGCGATCCCCTCTTCTTGGTACACAAATTCTTTCATTTGTTTGCAAATATCTTGCAAGCTACTATACAGATCGCTTGAAACTTATAAACCTTCCAACACTCTCCAGTCGTAGGGAAATGCTCGGAATAATTTTTATCATTAAATTGCTAAACGGGTTGGTCTCTAGTCCATTTCTGCTGAGTGAAGTGAACTTTAACGTGCCCTTTCGGCCATCAAGACATTTTAAACCTCTTTTCCTGAGACAATGTAAAACTAATTTTGAATTGAATGAGCCTTTCCGATGTTTATGTCATAACTATAACTCTCATTCCAGCACATTTGATATTTCTGACTCGCTTTTCAGCATTAAAATATCACTACTTTCTTCACTTAATCAATAATAACTTAATATACACATGGTTCATGTTTTTTTTTACTCAATAGTTACTTAGCTGATGAGTTTCTCTCTGTAGCTGAGCAGTTTTAGATCTCGACACTTAACAAACCCCTGCCTTTCATCGACTCGGCAATATATTTAAAAAAAAAATAAATCCGTGCGTTATGCGGATGCGCCCCTCGTGTCGGTTGGGCGGGAATGGTGGGTTATCCGTTGGGTATTATTATTATTATTACTCAAAAAAATTGTTCTCGGAATCGGATTATTATTTCTGGGTACTATGCGCGTCTCTTTATCCAATTCTGTCCAATTTTTGGACTGTGTTTCAGCACTCGGTTGCAGTCGAAAACAATTACCACGATTTATTATTTCTTCAATAAAAATAACAAATTGATAAAAATAAGAAATTTTAAAATCGAGCGGGTTAACCATGATCCAATAATACAGGTCGTGTCGATAGGCCAGCTGATTTTTCAGTACGATTTTGACTATAAACCCACAAATTACAAAAACAAAATACATGGAAAATTTTTGTGTGTTTGTATGTTTGTCGAGCTGCTACGACCTGTTATGGTTGGATCATGGGGTTAACATTTTTTTCATTTGACGTTAAAACTCATACAGAAAAGAGAGAACTGTCAAGTTCGCTTCTACTTTGTTTAATATACTTTGATCCTGATTGAGTTTTTCTGAAACTCATTCACTTATTCTGAAATACTTTTATCCGTTTCTATGATAATTTTCCCTTCTTCTGTTCTAATACTGACTCTTTCTGAACAATTTTAAAATTTTCTGATTTTCATGTGATTTTTTTTGAAAAACCTTCTTTGTCATTTTTGATTTTCATTTGTGTGGCATTTTATGAAGTTTATTAAAATTTTTTAGAGATTGCTTTAATATTTATTGAAACACAATTTCACTTCTTTGAAATCATTTTCCGATACTCTGAAATTCATTTGGGCTTTTGATAAATATTTAAGTTTAATTTTCCCGAAATTATTCCATCTTTTCCAATATAAGTTGGGCTTTAACTTTTTTAACTTCTTTTTTTCGAGCCACTACTTTTTTTTTGTGATTTTTCTGAAATTTATTTAAGCTTTCTAAACAAACAAAAACTGCAAAGCTTTGTCCTTTTCCGAAAAACCTTTCCCACATTAAGAAGTCCGTTTGGCATTTCCTGATGTACTTCTGCAAGTTTCTGAAATACTTTTACCCTATTCTGAATATCATTTCGTATGTTCTGAAGACCCCTTTCGGTTTTCTGAAATACTTCTAATCAATTCTCAATCATTCTCATTCTTTCTGAAATTCTGTTGTTGTTGCTTTTGGCCTTGTTGCCTCAATGGTTTGTTGCTCCCCAATGTTGTGACTTGGTTAGTATAAAAAGTTTTTTAATTTTTTATGTGTTTACTGTGTTGTTGTTGTTGTTGTTGTTAAACTTCATTATGGTAACACATGTTTTATGCATTCAAGGTGAAAGTGACCACCAAATAACCGTCGGCTGCACTGTTTGTGTTGTGCTTTTAATTTTCAAAAGTGGCACAATGCCGCATCGATAGGCACGCATGAGGGAGCCACAAGCCACCACCAACTGCCTTTGTTGCTCAATTTCCGGCTTTTGTATGTGCTGCATGTATTTGTTGAAGAGTTTCTTTATTTATTCATTGGCAACTTTTTGTATTTTATTTTTAATTTCCTGATCTGGTTTGGTATTTTGTGTGTGTGTGTGTGTGATGGTTCTTGGTGGGCAATTTCAATTCTTTTAATCTCTTAATGCAAACCCCTGCAAAACCCCCCGATGACCTCAAACTTTTGCTTGGTTTATAGGATTCAGGCTTCTTCAGTAAGGTTGGAGAACTAAAACTTTTGTCTTAGCGTTCTTCGACCCACAAAAAGACTTAATTCATCTTGATAGGGTCATCTCAGTATTGATTTTTCAACAACCTTCTCCTCAGCTGTTGTACATAATTTTATTTTTAAATTTTCCAATTAAAAAATTCTAGCTTAATTAAATAAATCTTTTTATTTTTCTTAATTGATTAAATTAATCACAACAGCAAGCTGCCGATGCGTCATAGAAAATAAAGCTGTCTGCGCTGTATGAATCAATTTACAATTAAAGTGTCAGCACGCTTACTAACCGTCATCTGCTGTCAATAAAAATTACTTAGACCACCAACTAAATGACAAGGCTTGACAGTTAAGTGGGTATAGTCAATGACGTGAATGAGTGGTAGCAAGCTTGACTGCGTCACGTCAAAATGAATAAAGCGGACCGTAACTTATTGTACCGAATATATGTATTTATATAATAATGAAGATTCTCATAGGGGACAAGGACAAGAGATATGTTAATAAGTGGAATATAATAATATATGCATACGTATATTATTTCATTTTTTTTTTTGCTTTGATAACACATGCACGGACATCTTGTTTTGGAATATTTAACCCAAAAAAAGTGAATTGTTCGTGAAAATTCACAAATAACAACAAAATAAATCACAGAGAGCGACAAAAATTAAAAATCTTGAAAATAACAAGAGCCAGCGTAAAAAATAAAAAGAGACTAGAATAAAGAAGCTAACAGCGATAACAAGAATAGAAGTTGAAATGAGAAAAGAAAGAGACAAAAAAAAAAACAAAGAGATTACCAAAATAAAAAAGTAGCAGAAAAAAATAAAAGAATTATGAGAAATCAATAAGAATAGCGAATTAACAAAGAATAACAAGAATAAGAATTATAAAAACGATCAAAAATAAGAAGATTAACAATCTAAACAGCACAAAAAGAATAACAAAAATCAAAGAAGAAGAAGAATCAAAAAGAATAGCGAATTAACAAAGAATAACAAGAATAACAAGAATAAGAATTATAAAAACGATCAAAAATAAGAAGATTAACAATATAAACAGCACAAGAAGAATAACAAAAATCAAAGAATAAGAATAATCAAAAAGAATAGCGAATTAACAAAGAATAACAAGAATAACAAGTATAACAAGTATAAAAACGATCAAAAATAAGAAGATTAACAATATAAACAGCACAAGAAGAATAACAAAAATCAAAGAATAAGAATAATCAAAAAGAATAGCGAATTAACAAAGAATAACAAGAATAACAAGTATAACAAGTATAAAAACGATCAAAAATAAGAAGATTAACAATATAAACAGCACAAGAAGAATAACAAAAATCAAAGAATAAGAATAATCAAAAAGAATAGCGAATTAACAAAGAATAACAAGAATAACAAGTATAACAAGTATAAAAACGATCAAAAATAAGAAGATTAACAATATAAACAGCACAAGAAGAATAACAAAAATCAAAGAATAAGAATAATCAAAAAGAATAGCGAATTAACAAAGAATAACAAGAATAACAAGTATAACAAGTATAAAAACGATCATAAGTAAGAAGATTAACAATATAAACAGCACAAGAAGAATAACAAAAATCAAAGAATAAGAATAATCAAAAAGAATAGCGAATTAACAAAGAATAACAAGAATAGCAAGTATAACAAGTATAAAAACGATCAAAATAAGAAGATTAACAATATAAACAGCACAAGAAGAATAACAAAAATCAAAGAATAAGAATAATCAAAAAGAATAGCGAATTAACAAAGAATAACAAGAATAACAAGTATAACAAGTATAAAAACGATCCAAAATAAGAAGATTAACAATATAAACAGCACAAGAAGAATAACAAAAATCAAAGAATAAGAATAATCAAAAAGAATAGCGAATTAACAAAGAATAACAAGAATAACAAGTATAACAAGTATAAAAACGATCAAAAATAAGAAGATTAACAATATAAACAGCACAAGAAGAATAACAAAAATCAAAGAATAAGAATAATCAAAAAGAATAGCGAATTAACAAAGAATAACAAGAATAACAAGTATAACAAGTATAAAAACGATCATAAGTAAGAAGATTAACAATATAAACAGCACAAGAAGAATAACAAAAATCAAAGAATAAGAATAATCAAAAAGAATAGCGAATTAACAAAGAATAACAAGAATAACAAGTATAACAAGTATAAAAACGATCATAAGTAAGAAGATTAACAATATAAACAGCACAAGAAGAATAACAAAAATCAAAGAATAAGAATAATCAAAAAGAATAGCGAATTAACAAAGAATAACAAGAATAGCAAGTATAACAAGTATAAAAACGATCAAAAATAAGAAGATTAACAATATAAACAGCACAAGAAGAATAACAAAAATCAAAGAATAAGAATAATCAAAAAGAATAGCGAATTAACAAAGAATAACAAGAATAACAAGTATAACAAGTATAAAAACGATCAAAAATAAGAAGATTAACAATATAAACAGCACAAGAAGAATAACAAAAATCAAAGAATAAGAATAATCAAAAAGAATAGCGAATTAACAAAGAATAACAAGAATAACAAGTATAACAAGTATAAAAACGATCATAAGTAAGAAGATTAACAATATAAACAGCACAAGAAGAATAACAAAAATCAAAGAAATACATAAAATGACAGGAAATCCCATTGAAGAAGTTATAGCAGAGATAAGAATAATGACAAACTAAAGTATAATAATATAGCAAGAATCAAAAGCACAAACAACAAGAATAGAACAAAAACAATAAATCCAAGAACAACAAAATGTGAACAACGAAGATAAAAAGCGTAACAAGAGTAAGAAAAACAAACAAATATAGTAATAAATAAATAATAGATAAGATAAATAATAATAACAAGATCAACTAGAGTAAGGAGGACAACAAAAATTACAAAAACATTAATAAGAAGAACAAACACAATTAGAATATAACAATAAATATGTAGCTAACAATACGATACAAAAATAAAATTGTCTATTTAAGTTAACAGTAACAAAATATTGATGGCTAAGTAGTAGTTATAAGCACACTCGACCTCACTTAAGACCAATTTAGAAGCTTTCCATTTGAAGTCAAAAAATTTGTGAATAGAAGTCAGATTTTTTTGAACCTAGATACAAGCGTTTCAAGACCATATTGCCTGGCAATTCAGTGAAGAGATCGGTCTATTTATTTTTGAGTGCTTTCTAAAGAACTAGAGACATTTAAGAAAGCTTTGTGACAGAAATTTCTTTTGACGCTTTTTCTTTCTTTCGATATCTCTAAAACTAGAAAAGCTATCGGAGCAAACTATATTTTAGACTTCAAGTTAAACATATGGTAAAACAATGATAAGAGTTTCCTTCACTTCCCTTACGCAGTTTTTGAGTGATACGTGACCAAACATATAGACAAATAGGCAAAAAAATGTATATACTGTTGATTTGGTTTTTATTGCCTTAACAATGCTTTCTCTATTTATTTTTCTTGAATATATAGAATGCATTAACATGGACTTGTCACAATTTTATTTTATTTAGAGTTTAGTGTGAATGTTTTTACATTTCAGTTTATATACCGTTGACCTTAGATCAGCTTTAACCTTATTTTTTACTTTTTTTTTATTAAAAGCTCCTTACTTGAAGTTTTTCGAACTTATCCATCGCCCCCTATGCGCATTTCTTTCTATTTATGTAACGATAAACACGCATTCGTTTCGCTTTTCAGTGGTCTCAATTTCACACAACAGCGCTCCATTTGCTACGGACTCAAGCGTGTGACAGTAATTGCGAAACGATAATTGGCTTAGTTTAATTGATTTTGTTGTATTTCGTTCAACAATTGCTCCCACTCCCTTTTGCTTCTCGGTGCTAGAAATGTGTTAAAAATTTGTCTGCACTTATTTACTCTTAAAGAAAATACACAGCAATAGTTTTTAGGGTTCTTCCTTTGAACTATGCGCTTTAAACACGCACACTCTCTCACTTACAAACCACGGCAGCATTTATTTTGTCAATTACCTTTTCTTAGTAATTTTATTGTTTGACTTTTATTTTTATTTCTTTTCTGAAGTCTCTACTTCAGTTCATTAATGGTTTAAAATGTACGCTCAAATTGCCTCAAAGTAGTTTCGATGGCGTTCAAGTAGTTTTTGTTGTTGCGGCTTTTATGTTTCCCTTTCATTGATTGAAAGCGTAATTTCCAGTGAAATGTAAGCATTGTATCGACTTTCATTGTTGCTTTTGATGTAAAATGAGCGACAATGCGTTATGTTAGTATAGCAGTCCACAAACATATATCAGAGTTGAGCACAATGCACTAAAATATATAGCAAAACCATCACTAAGGTTATCATTTTCAATATTAATTTATTTGTTATTATCACAAACAACTACCAAAAATATATTAAAACTTAATATTTGGGTATATTAAATCAATCAAAAACAAACAATTTTCAATTAAAAAAATTGTATTTCTTTCGTTTAAAAAATTCTGTGCACACTCTGCCCAACTCTGTTTGCCACTTATGTGTCGAAAGTTATATTATATCTTATGCCTTTAGAATTTTGCTTTTTGTTCGTGTCAAGAATTGCTTATTGGTATTTATATTTGTTTTTGTATTGTATTCGCATTTATTATTATTACATTGTTTGGCTTGTATGGGGTTAATAAACAGAAATTATTGTCAGCTATGTACATGAAAACGAAGAAAATGTTTTTCAGCGATTCATAAGAAACGCAACAAAAGTTTAAAGCATTGACACGGAAAGGATTTTATAGAACTTTTTTATTTTATTTTATATTTATTTTTTTATTTTTTTTTTATTTTATTTTATTTTATTTTATTTTATTTTGTTTTGTTTTAATTTATTTTATTTTATTTTATTTTATTTTATTTTATTTTATTTTATTTTATTTTATTTTATTTTATTTTATTTTATTTTATTTTATTTTATTTTATTTTATTTTATTTTATTTTATTTTATTTTATTTTATTTTATTTTGTTTTATTTTGTTTTATTTTATTTTACTATATTTTATTTTATTTTATTTTATTTTATTTTATTTTATTTTATTTTATTTTATTTTATTTTATTTTATTTTATTTTATTTTATTTTATTTTATTTTATTTTATTTTATTTTATTTTATTTTATTTTATTTTATTTTATTTTATTTTATTTTATTTTATTTTATTTTATTTTATTTTATTTTATTTTATTTTATTTTATTTTATTTTGTTTTATTTTATTTTATTTTGTTTTATTTTATTTTATTTTATTTTATTTTATTTTATTTTATTTTATTTTATTTTATTTTATTTTATTTTATTTTATTTTATTTTATTTTATTTTATTTTATTTTATTTTATTTTATTTTATTTTATTTTATTTTATTTTATTTTATTTTATTTTATTTTATTTTATTTTATTTTATTTTATTTTATTTTATTTTGCTTTATTTTATTTTATTTTATTTTTTTTTTTTTATTTTTTTTATTTTTTTTTAATTTATTTTATTTTATTTTTTTTTCATTTTATTTTACTTTATTTTATTTCATATTATTTTATTTTATTTTATTTTGTTTTATTTTATTATATTCTATTTTATTTTAGTTTATTTTATTTTATTTCATTTCATTTCATTTCATTTCATTTTATTTTATTTTATTTTATTTTATTTTATTTTATTTTATTTTATTTTATTTTATTTTATTTTATTTTATTTTTTTTTTTTTTTTTTACAGCTCATCCTTCTGCTAAATAGAATACCTCTCTGAATTAAGTTCGTCCCTTAGAACACATAAACTCACAATTCAAAATCTTACTTAATACATATTTATGTTTTTTTATGTATGTGTGTGCGTAAATATTTGTACACAAACTTTCATTATTACAACAATAGTACTTATGTATATCAACATTGCAAGTTATTATTAAGTTAATTTTAGTTCAAGTATATATTTTGTTATTCGTAACGTAATAATAAATATCAAAATTAAATGGTTAATACCAACTGAGTAATGGCATTAATCTGTCATTATATATACTGTGCAGTAGGCGTGTCAAATGGGCATTGTTGTGCTGAAAGAAAGCTGATAATGACACTAAAATACTCAACGTGAAGTGGAAAATAATACAAACAAGGGAAACAATAGGAACATGACAGGCGACGAGTAGCATAAAAAATAAATTTTGGTTGTTTTGGGGAGAAAAAAGGAGACGCAAGTAGAAATGTAGCGGGGAAGAGTAGTGTTGTATATTAGCCAGTTACTTAGTTTGCTTTATGGTAGGCTTTTAAGGGCTGTTAAAAACAGCTATAATCACAGCGGTGGGTTAGATAGAGCTATGAATTGTAAGCAAGTTTAGGCCATAATAGTTGCAATGAACTCAGTTGCGAACTGAGATAGGGATTTTAAAAGGATTAGTAAATATAATAAAAGCGTGAGTTGCAATAAATTTTCACCTTTGATGGAGGTATAATTTGGATATTAAATTCTTGTTAAATTTTAAAATAATTTTTTTTTTTTAATTTTGTTACATTGAGACACATGAGCAGCATATTTAAAATTTTCCAGTACTTTTATTTATTTATTTATTTATTATACGGGAGTTAGGTGATAAATCACCAAACTACCTTTCCAGGAGCACTAGTAGCTAGGACCTTCGGCTCGTCCAGTACTTTTCTTTATAAACATCCTTTTGTTTTCTATTTCTATCAACATTTGCTCTCATCATTTGATTAATGCACACAAAAGTTATGGCTCAGTTAAGTCGTAAATTTATTTTTTAGCCTACTAAAATTGGAGGTTTTAATGATACAACCAAACGAGCGGGGCTCATGAACTCGAAAGTCAGCGCAATCAAGCTATCAAGCTATCAAACTTTAAGTGTCGCAAGTGCCAGTCTTTGTGCGTAAATGCATAAAGGGCTTTTGGTATAAAAAACAACAACAACTGTAGCTAAATTGTTGTCTAACAAAAAAGCCTACTACACAATATTAAGATAAATTGAAAATGTCACTCATACGCCATGGAGCACCATTGTGGAGCAAATGCTCTATGGCCGTAACAAAAGAAAAAACAATGAATTGCTTGTTGTTGTATGCATTGTAAAAGCACTTTATTTTCGTTTTATTAAAATCTGTTTACTATTTTCAATTATTTATGACAACTCTGAAGGAGATGATGAAAAACAATCGTTGCGATGACAAAAATAAGAAATGGTTGTCTTTTGAGTTTGTTGCCAATTGAGGAAGTCGAATGCGAGTTGAGACACGCACATGACCCCAGAATGCCCGCAACAACTAAGGAAATAGGTATTGAAAGGAAGCAACTAAGTAAGAAGTTTGTATAAATGATTCATGAGCAAACTAAAAGCAAGCTTAACAATTTTTTTGTACGCCAGAATGGGCAGCAGGCTTTTCGCAGTTTTAGCAAAGTTGGACTATGAAGATTTTGGCAGCAGAAGAGTGGTTGCAATTGAGCAGGGTTAGGGAATTTCGTTCTCTTGATTTTAGTTTCGACAAAGCGTACTCGTAATAAGTGGCAGAAAACTAGAAAATTAGTTAAAAATACAAAATAGTATCCAGTGTTGGGCAAATCAACTAATATATTCAATCAATTGATCAATCATGATTGATCTAATCATGATTAATTTAGTCATGACTAATTTAATCATAACTAACGAGATCAATCATTAGTCATGACTAAATTCGTTAATCGCAAATCATCAATCAAAAAAAAAAACGGTTAAAAATCACGATTGTTGTATGGGAGCTCTTAACCTGACCTACCTCCATGAAGAAATTTTTCCCGAAAATGAAAAAAAATTTTCTGACTCTCTCCCCATACGAAATATGCGACTCGGCAGCCAATTTTGTATGGAGATGTCAAAAATTCTTTTAATTTCCGAGAAAAATTTCTTTGTGGACTTTGCTCAGGAGGATTGTCTGAGTTTTAAGCTTTCAGGGGCTGTACCTTACACCCTGTATCAAACGATTGATTTTCTCTTAGTGCCTCACAAGTATTTTACCGGGGCATGTATTTATCTGACCACCAAAAAATACTGAATTTTACACTAAAACACCAAAGTCCAACCTAACCTACAGTAACGTTTTGTGTGCAATTCAGTATTTTTTTTAGATGCAGAAAAATATTTTACTTTTCCTGGTATTAAAAAATATCAATCATAAATAAATAATCATGATTATTTGATTATGGTTAAAACTAATCAATCGTTAGTCATCACCTCGTGATTGAACTAAATAATCATTAGTCATCAATCATGACTTACACGTTGAATCATTAGTCATCAATCATTAGTTAACTAAATTTTGCCCAACACTGATATTATCAATGAATGGGCTCAAGATCAAAGCTTATCCACTCATATCCTTTGCCTACCAAAACTACTCAAAACTTAGACACTGTCAAACATGTATTGCCTGAAGCTGTTATAAACACCCTTAGACGACACTTGACTAGAGCACAATGACCAACAACAACAACAATAACAGCATAACAAGAGACTGTCGTTGTCTATCTTAAATGGCACTTAAAAAGTAAAATAAAAAAGGAATCAAGTCGACTATAACAAAAAGCCTAAAATCGCAGAAAACGCACACAAAAGAAGTGAGAAAGCAAACTTTATTGCCAGCTGAGGTCTGCTTTTGAGTAGACCAGTTGATAAGGCGAAGGTCGTCTTTTGCGAGTGAATGGTATCTGAAGGAATATTGTTTTGAATTTAAGAAAAAAAAAAAGATTTTATTTCTTGGAAATTTGAGCAAAATTTTAGAATCACTGGTGTCTTAAGGGGTTAATGTGCTTCCTTCTTACCCAACTTTCATGCTACTTCCCTGTGTATGCAGTTTCACTATTTCTGCATTTGTGATTTTATCTTCGATGTAAGCTCAATTCACAAGAATCAGACCAATATCATCGTCATCAAATCTACACATTAAGCTTGTCACATCATCACCAACAAAATCACTTAAGCCAACAATGAAACCTACTAAGTATGAGCCAGATACCTTGCTGGTAACCAAAGGAAGATTATGCCAAAGTAGGAAGTCTCTAGGAGAGGAGCAAAAACACCAACAAAATTTATAATTTGCATAGTGAAATGCTGAACAAGAGATGGAAGAGAAATTTACACTTTTGTGTGGTTTTTTACAAGACAAAGGGCACAGAAAAGAGTGAGAATGAGTATAAGACTAAATGGTTTTATAGCAACAAATCATAGAAAGGAATGAAGCAACAGATGAAAACAAAAAAGCTTCAAGTGCGAAAGGAAAAAGAAAAAGGACACGAAAATTAATTAAATATAAAGAGATAAAGAAAAACAAAAAGGAAAATGAAATATAAAGCGATAAAAAAAAAATAAGTAAAATAAAAATAAAAAGAAAAAAAATAAAAAGAAAATGAAAATAAAAGGAAAATAAAAATAAAAATAAAAGGAAAAAAAGGAAAGTGAAAATAAGAAAAAGAAAAACAAAAAGGAAAATAAAAAGAAAAAGAAAAAGAAATAAAAAGGAAAAGAAAAGGAGAATTAAAAGGAAAAGAAAATTAAAAAGAAAAACAAAAAGGAAAATGAAAATAAAAGGAAAATAAAAATAAAAATAAAAATAAAAGGAAAAAGAGAAATAAAAAGAAAAAGCAAAGGAGAAATAAAAAGAAAAATAAAAAGAAAATTAAAAGAAAAAGGAAAAGAAAAGCAAAAGAAAAATAAGAAGAAAAAGGAAAAGAAAAATAAAAATAAAAGCAAAATAAAAATAAAAACAGGAAAAGAATAAGAGATAGGGAAAGTAACAGAGTTAGAAAACTAAAAATAAAAAATAAATAAAAAGGGAAATTCAAAGAAAGACATCTAAAAGAAGAAAGGAAAAGAAAATGGAAAATAAAACGGAGAATAAAAACACAAGAAGAAGGTAAAAAAATTAATAAGTAGAAGTTACAAACATATATGTACATACATATGTACATAAAGAAATTGATAATGAAAAAGAAAAAGTAAAAC
>OX608082.1:62925990-63220990 GCA_951509765.1 Sphenella marginata
AGAAAAAGGCAAAAGGAAAATAAAAAGAAGCGAAAAGGAATAAAAATAAAGAAAGAAAAAAAGAGGAAGAAAAAAATAAAAGCAAAATGAAAAAGTATTAATAATAATAGAAAAAAAAAAAAAAAACACAGAATAGCAGTAAAAAAAAGCGAACAGAAAAAATACATTCCCACGACAGCCGGTTCTACCTACCGGAATGACTCGGGACCAAGGGCTGTTATTTCGCAACCACCTGCCAAAAAAACTAAAGCGAAAAAGGGAAAGAAAGGGAATAAAAAATAAAGAGAAAAGAAAAAAAAAAATAAAACGAAAAAGACAAAATGAGAAATCTATACAGAAATATGATTAGAAGAAGGAAAAAGGAAGGAAGAAGAAAAATAAAAACAACAAGAAAAGAGAAAAACGAAAAAAAGTAAGTGAAATTATTAAGAAATTTTAACGGAGAAAAATATTAAATCGAAAAAAATAACAGCTTAAGAAAAGTTTGAGAATTAAAGGTTAAAAGAAGCTAGGAACACAAGGCAAATTGGATAACATAAGTTTGAATTGGAGTAAATCGCAAAAACGCATAAGAAGACCAAAGGATAACAGAACACACCGAGTTAAATTTAAAAAAGAAGACAAAATTAAAAATGTACACAAGGCGAATAGTTGGAGAGAGGGAGAAAAGGAGAGCAGTTGGTGTGCCGGAAGAAGTAGAATAATAAAACTGAAAAGCAATGAGATATAGGATGGTAAAAAAGGAGTTTGAAAGAAAGGTGAACTGAATCAAGAAAATTAATTTAGAATTGTTAGAGAAAGAAAGTCAAAGAAAATCGATATGACGAAGACGCTGAAAATACATACTTCCTACGACCAGCAGGTACATTTGCAATCACCCGCAACAAACAATCTAAAGGTTTACTTCTACCAAATTGGGTTCATTGACATACGAAATGTGTATGTGCGGCTTGCAATTGTCTCACTGGTCATCATTTACCTGAAAAGCCCACAAACATATCTACTTATGTAGACACTTACTTCTAATGCGTCGCGCTACATTTCACCACAAACATTTTCCAAATGAATGCGCTGATTTTCGAGGCGTTGCAAATGTGTGGGCGCATATAAATTTCATACCAACCACAATACATAAAACCACTTAGTTGAGTGTAAATTGTGCGCAAAATATAAAAGAAACCGACAAAAAAAAAAAAAAAAAAAAAAAAACATTCCAAACGGCAATAAAATAAAAAAAAAAAGTAGAACCACAACTAAATACATGGAATAGATAGAAGTAGACAAGCGACACAATTGCGGTGATAAAATTCTACGAAAAATGTACTTAAAATTGAGCGAACGTGTGTTGAAAGGCACAGCTGCAGGCAGACATATAAGTTCTAATGTGGTGTGTTGTTGCAAGTTGACTAGCTATATCCACACACATATTTTGTGGTACAAAGTAAACGAGATAGAGACATGAGAAACAATTTTGCTAAAGGCCAAACGAAATAAAGCCACATGGGTTACTAAGAGTATTTACTTTTGTAGAGTGTATGGGTGTATGGGAGAGAGTTGTTGCAGACGTCAGCTGAGTTTGGGGGTGGAGCAAATGAGAAAAGCCCGTCACTACCCGGATGGCACACATTTGTATCAATGTTAGTTGACCTGCGGCTGTAAGGTGTTGCACTACCCTCATTCTCTGCTACTTCTTGTTTCATCTTTCTTTACTTGTTCTTCTTCTTATGTAAGTGTGTGTGTGTGCTTGTGTGTGCTGGTGATGCGCTTAGCATAAAAATGCCATTGCCAACTGCCGCAGTTGGATGCACCTGATGCGCACTAGCTCAAAGTGCTGGCCACACAGAAACGTGCATGGCATACATTCACAATTATTTTAGTTTACATTTTATTTCAATTCTTTTTTTGCTTTAATTCTTATTTTTATTACCTTTTTTGACGTGTTGTGTGGTAAATAATGTAGGTAAAAAAAAATAAAAAACAAAATGTAAGGACATCTTTGGTCCAATGGAGACGAACATAATTTATATACCTGTTTGTATTACATGTTCTTCTTCGATTTTTAAGTAATCGGCTTTCTCCTTTTTCCTGTTGTTGTTGTTGTTGTTGTTGTTGTTGTTAGCAGTGCTTCCTCTTTTCCCCTTTCCCCCTTCTCCTTTTCTTTTTCCGCTTCATCTTTCCTTATCCTTCTTTTTTTTTTATTACACTCCGTTCAAATACGTCTTCCATTTTATCTTCTGTTGCTATTTCCCTTCGCGGTGAATGCTTCTCGTTAGCTTTTCTGTTCCGTCTTTCGATTTTAATTTTTTTTTTCTTATTTTTGTTTCTTTTTTTTTTTCCTTTTTTTTCCTTTTTTTTCGTTTTTTTCTTTTTTTTCCTTTTCTTTGTTCTTCTTCTTTTCCTTTTTTTATTCTCCTTCTTCTTTTTGGTTTTTTCCTACTTTTCCTCCTTCTTCTTCTGTTTCTTCTATTTTTTTTTTCTTTTCGTGTAAGTCTGATGTTTTTGTTCTGCATCTTCTTCCCTTTTTTTCGTTATCTGTTTCTTAGCTTCTAGTTTATTAACCTCTTCCATTTTACCCTCTCCTTCTCTTTTCTTCTTTATTCAATCCATCTGATTTTCCTTCCTCTTCTCCGTCTTTTCTTATTAGCTTCTTTTTCTTACTCTTCGTGCTCTTTTTTATTCATTCAATTTCTCTTCTTCGTCTGCTTTTGTCTTTCCTTCTTAATTTCCGCCTCTCCTTATTGGTCCCTTTTTCTTACTTTTCCTAATTTTTGGTCTTTTACCTCCTTCGTTTCCTTTTACCTCTTATTTATTTTTCTTCTTCCACATCATCTTTTATTTCTTTTTCGTATTCTTCCTCCGCTTCTTATTCTTTTAATCTTTACTTTCTTTTGCATCTTCAAATTTTTCTGTAAGTCTGCCCTTGTATTGCTTTTTTATCTTTTTCTCTTTATACATCTCCTCTTGCTTCTGTGTTTTCTTTTCCTTATCTATTAAATTTTTTTCTTCTTATTTGCACTTCTTATTCTTCTTTTAGTTATATGCTCTCCTTCTTTTTTTAGTTCTTCCTCTGCTGTTTTTCTCTTTATTTAATTTTAATCCTCTTTTTGATTGCTCCATGTTCTCTTTATATTCATGTTCGTCCGTTTTGACCATCATTTTTTTCACCTGCGGATTTTCCACTTCTTCTTTTTTTAGTTATCCTTACTATTACTCTTCTACTCCTTCCAATGCTTTTCTATTTATTAGCTTTCTTCATTTTCCTCCACTTCTTTCTTTCTTTCCTCTTTCTTTTTCCTTACTTTTCTTCTTCTAGTCCCTCGAGCTTTTCTGTTTTTTTACTTCCTCCTTTTCCTCTCTTCTTATCTACTATACCTATAGATTCTTAATTTCCAATTTTTAAATTAACTCAACCCAACAATACTAATCAGTTCTGATGAATTTTTGCCTAGTTTTTACGAAATGAGTCAATTGCGTTCCACTCCCCTTAGAAATAAAAAATGAAATCTCGCACTTAAACACCTAAAGGAACTTCAATGCTTATCACAAAATATTTCCAAATTCCCTATGAGCAACTGGGTATATAAAATATACCTGTCGACAAAAGTTACACACACATGCACACATGCTCAGCACAACCGCGTGTGCGTGAGCGCGCATGTTGCTCTAACTAATACGTGCTGCGGCAACTCCAAATGCAACACAACCCAAAAAGCCAACGTTTTCTCATTGTCCGTAACTCTTTGCATTAGGTCGGACGAGCGGCGCGCGGCACAAATGCTGATTTTAACATCGTTAGTGTGTCTGCCACTAATTTGACTTGAAATCAACTTTGGTATACGTGCGACTAAGTGCTTCCATTCCACATATTTGCTTCATTTGATGTTTGCATCACTGCGGGCATTTTACTGTGCACCCTCCCCCCCCCCCTACTCACACCTTTTGTACTTTCACCCTTCCTAGCTTCTATGCGCAAAAAGTCGCTTATTCTACCTTTCAATTTGCTAGTACGTATGCCACGCCCACTCACTTTTGTGTGCATACAATGACAATAAACTCGCCTGCGGCAGCAAAGCTTTTACCGTTCACAAACACACACACACACACACGTGCACACACATACACCTACACAAAAAAGTTAGGCAGCCAACAAAACCGCATCATTATTGTAATCAGCGTAGGACGTTGCACATTCATGCATCACATTGGACTTGCAACAGGACGCTCGTCTGCTATAAATTGCTGTGCCATAAGCAATTTCTGCACTTTAACGCGAAGGTAAGCGTGCGCTCAACTCGGTTGCACTCAACGCCCTCTGTCACCATTGTAGTTGTTGCTTTTATTGCTCGACTTCGTATGGTGCATATAATCAGTGGGTTACTTTTCGTTATCGAGCTTATGGAACTCGCGTGGGCGCTCTACATTGAACATGCAATTTTGCCAAGCCAACCAAGCCAACCAAGCCAAAGTTTCCTCGTGGAGCTCAGCGCGCGTGTGCGCTTCAGTTGTGCTGTGGCCGTAAGTCTGTTAGCCATATTTGCCACGTGTCACATTTGAAAAGTTTGAATATAAGCTAGCTTCTTCTGGATGTCGTGTGGGTATTGAACGGTTTTAGAATCTTAGAGCTCTCAGTATAGATCTGTTTTACTTCTAAGTGATAACCCACTTCCAATCGAAGCACCATGGATGGTGCTTTTTACCAACTCAGTGAGATTCCTAGAACCCACAGGCAGATTACCTCCATTTCCGTTGTCGATAGGAAGACCTACTTGGACGAAGCTCAAGCTCCGCATTAGTTATCAGTACAGATATGATGAGAGTGTCACGAACCCCGATCTTTCTTTTTCGATAATAAACTTCACTTAGCAGTTGTCTACTCGGTCCAAAGTATCACTTGTTCCCCAGTTCTAGTATACATCAAGTCCTTCACATTTTCAATCTCTTATCTTACTTGGCACCGCGCTCCCAATTCGGAGGTACGTTGCCTTACTTACATACGTATCTAGGTACACATCCCTTAATATATCTTTGTTTAACTGTCTTGGCCCTTCAAACGGCGTGTGGCCTTCCGTTTTCCTCTGCTTCCATTGGTGAGTTCTGACGAGTATACATTCCGGCTCCTAACATTTTCTTCCATTCGCATTAGATGACCGAGCCCCTGGGTTTTATTATTTCATTATTTCAAATGCATCATTAAATCTGCTTCCATGGCCAATAAATACTTCGAAGAATCTTTCTCTCAAATATTTCAAGGACCAACTCATCTGCGGCAACCATTGTCCATTCTTTTATTCCTCCACATTGCAGGGCGGGTATCATGAGCAACTTGTGGTCAAAAGAGGACTTGCTCCTCAATCTTCTACTCAGTCCAATGTAACGTTGAATCCTGAAAGCCACCAGACCGATACTTCTTTATTGTGCCAAAACAAGGTCGAACTTAAGGAGCATCAAACTTAATAAATTCCAACATTAGGAGTCAACCTTTCGGAAGCCTTGTTAGCTTTTGAATTGCTCAGAGGGGTACTTCATTATAGTCACGCAGCTGTTCAACCCTTGGTACTGAGAGAAGTCCTTGAAGATTTCGGTATTTTGGTTGGTCTAAAGGACAAACATATGAAATTATTCCTACAGACACGTCCTCCAGTGGTGTCACTGCGGAGGGGGTCTGCATTAGGTCTCTTTTAATGGTGGTTTCTACCTTAATCAATTTCTACTATAAAATCTTGAGTAAGAGGCCTGAATCCGCTTTTCTATAACTTCATTTCTTGCACTATGAAAAAGATTTCGGTTCCATTAGCAAGAGCACAATCATCATTTGCTCTCTTTGCGCTCGACTACTACTCGTATCTTCAATGATAAACGAACGATGATTTACAAAAAAAAAAAGATTTTAAATAGTTTGAAGTGGTAAACTTTTTCCACTGTCACTTGGCGTAATTTTTTGTTGTTGTCTGCAGAAAAACTTAAAATTAGGGCTGTGCGATTAATTGATTAATCAAAATTTTGATTAATCATAATTTCGATTACTCAGTTAATCGATTAATTAAGATTTTTGATTAATCAAAAAGGGTGTTTACTTGACTAATCAAAAATTTGATTAATCAAAAAGAAAATTAATTGATTAATCGCCTTTTTGATTAATCGTTTTTTGCATAAAATGATTAATCTTATATTAAAACAGCACAAATTTAGAAGTTCCTTGATACTTTAACCATTTGTTGAATCTTTGACGCTGTATCCATTCGCGATCGGAGAACACATCAAAATGTTCTTAACTTTTTTTATTATTTAATATTTTGAAGCATGTTTGGTTTTTAATTTTTTTTATTTTCAGCTATATCAAGGCAAACTTTCACATAAAAAAATTAATAAATTAATCAGTTTTTGATTAACCATTTTTGAAAATACTCGAGTAACGCTAGTTTTGATTACTCATCATTTTGATTAATCAAGTAATCAATTAACTGAAAATTTGATTAAAAAACTTACTCGATTAATCGAATAAAGGCACAGCCCTATTTGAAATATTTCAGCTTGACTTGTGCGTTCAAACTTTACTCATTTATTTGCGCCACACGCTCGCGCTCATTTACGACAGCATAGCGGCATCATTTCGAGCAAGTTCTACCACTTTGACTTTGTTGTTTGGCAACTAACTGCTTTTATAACACTTCTCGCTCGCACCCATCGTATATGTTATTAGTGGGTCATCATTGTGATTGTTTACCTATTCGCCAGCAATGTGCCAGTGTTTACCGCTTTGAATATTTGTTTTTGATTTCATTTGTTTTCTGTCACGTACACGCCATATACGTCACATATAAAGCAAACAAGCAGGCACACACACACACGCACGCACGCATGTACGCTCTACACATTTGGTATGCTCTATCGTGTTGCACGATATTAAATTAATTAGCACCTTTCTTTGCATTACATTTCGTTAGCGCTGACATTGCACCCAGTTTGTGCTGTTTGTTGCTATTTATTTAGTTATTTTCAACACGCCGAAGAAAGTTTTTGGTGCATTTGTGTGTGTGTTTTCTGTTAGCACGCCCCCAATTAAATGGCGAATGACACCAAAGTTGCTGCATTGCTTGTTTGTGCTCATTTTGTTGTTGTTTGTTTGTTTGTTTTGGTGCATCGTAATTTTGTGTGCGACTAAGTTTTTGACATTTCACAAAAGTCATTGGAGTGAAAAGTCTGCATTCGCACGTAAATATGGGAGCTTGCGTTCAGTTGAAACAAAGACTTCGTTTATCGCAACATATGATTGAATTAATATTTGGGCGATCTTGTCGCTTCCGACAGGTAATTATTTAAAAATAGCTAACCGAGCAAAACTTCGTGCTGCCCAAAATAGAATTCAATAATTAAATTCATTTCAAAAACTAATTTTCACTGAGTATTGAAAGGCCAAATGGCTAGATGGCTATTTTAAGAAGGTAAGTAAGTAAGAGTTTTGTTGTAATATATCTCCACAATGGTTTTCAGATCCCTACCAGCAAAACTTTCATATATATTCAGCCTCAAAAGTTGAATCCGTATCGGAGGTGCCACTCCCCCTTTTCGTATAACTTCAATTTTTCTACGTTACCATTGAATTGATATCGTTTATCCCCACATTAAATTCCAGGACCCTACCCGAAACCTTTGGAGATATTTAACTTGGAAAATTAAGTTTGTATGGGAGGTGCCACGCCCCCTTTTCTGATAACCCCCACTTTTCTGCGTGAGAAGGGTTTTGATATCATCTAGCCCTATATGAATTCTCAGCTCCCTACCTTGAACTATTTTAGAGATAATCACCTTGAAAAATTAAGATTGTATGGGAGCTGCCACGCCCTCTTTTCCGATAACCACCACTTTTCTGCGTGAGAAGGGTCTTGATATCACCTAGCCCTATATTAATTCTCAGCTCCCTACCTTGAACTCCTTTAGAGATAATCAGCTTGAAGAATTAAGATTGCATGGGAGGCACCACGCCCCCTTTTCGGATAACCATCATTTTCTTGCATGCCATAAATCCTTTTAGAGATATTCAGCTTGAAAAATTAATTTTGTATGTTAGACAATTAATTTTTAGATTTTCCGATTTTTTCGGAGGGGTCTACTGGTAACTATAATTAACTGAAAAAAGAAATTCAATGACATCGGCCCAGCCGTTCTGAAGTTATGCGTGGTTGAAATTCAACCATAAAACTCTTCTCACATTACAGGAGAGCCGCCAACACTGCTAATCGTAATCAGTGATCAATGCAATAACAACAACGCGAAAATCGTATGATAACCACGCCCCCTTTTTCGATATCGAAAATTTCGAAAATCACATAAATTGACATAAGTTGAGTAAAACTTGAGATATTTCCATGACTAACGCTGGGTATTTAATGTTATTTTAATTTTAAAGTCATAAAGCGACTCCTCTTTTTCCCACTTCCTGACAGCGTCTGCAAAGATTTGCTTAGGTTGGAAGGAAGATTAGCTTTTTTCTCTCACTTCTCCCTAGAAAGCTTCCTAATTTTGTATTCGTATCTCGAAAATTTTCCTTTGAATCTCATCAAGGATTTCAGTTTCTTCGATAAAAATGTTGAGTTGATGCAAATAATTTAGTAAAGCTCGGTATCCTGGCACCATATCAGATTAAATCATTTGGGACTTGAATGCCTTTCGGACGGCTGGGCGATCTAGCTGCCCTACCTTTTAGCATAGTTTTCCCTTAGGTAAACATTTAATAAGAAAGAACGTCGATGTGACTGGCTGACTGCTGGATTAAAAGACTTTAGCAAAGCTCCATTGCATTTGTGGTTGGAATACATTTTTTTTATTTTTTGTGTCTGCCAATTCATTTCCTAATTCCTTTTTTTATTTACTTTCTGCTTCATATTTCTTCTTGAGATAATTAGAATCATCACTATCCAGTGACTACGAAACTGTTTTCAGCTGTCAATAATAACATCCAGTGCTTTTAAACTGTCCTTTGCAGCAGAGTTTATCCAGTGCCATCCAAACGCTCTAAGACAACGCAGTGTCACTATAACTGTGTACTTGGCTTGCTGAGTTCATAAAACTAGTCTAAACTTAAATCTAGCGTTTTAAATATTAGGGTGTTCCTGTTTCACCTTTTGAGCTCGATAGAATGACTTCTCCAAACTAATTGAAAATCTGTAAAAACTTCGCGCAATAATCTACTTAGACTCCATTGCTTGTTACAAACTGTAAATGATTTAAAAATTCCACGAAAACTTTACTAGATATCAACAAATTGCTGCAGACGATTGAGCGAATAGCTAATTAAGTAGCGAAACAAATACATACGTGTCTGCTAGCTTAATTGAAGCAAATTCTTAACAACGATATTTTTAACGAAGCAAATTGTAAAATGAAAATTATTTTTTTTAATTAACATCAGTGGAAAACTTTTGACAGCGAACTAATTAAGCAAATGATTAAAACAAAATAAATTGTTTGAAGTTAAACTTCTTAGACAGCCATGCGATGTTTAACGTAGGAGTGCAGTTTGATGAGACTTTGGCTGAGTACAAATAGCGTAAGTCATGAATCTATTTAAAATGCGCGCTTAGGACGCATACGAATTCTCACTATACAAGTTAATATAAATTCTGACAATTATTTTTTGTTATTTTATTCATAACTCGATAAGTGCTTGCGAAAAAAAAATTTCCCAACATTTCGATAAACTTGTCTAAGTGCTGTGAATGCACTCTTATCAAATATGCTAAAATACAATTTGTTTGACTAAAAGCTCCTTAAGCTCCACAAACTTTGAAAAGCGCTCATGATACTTGTGTAAACTATTAAACTTATATAAATATATGTAAATAACTAGTCATCTTCAAGCTTCACTCAGTCTATGCTAATAGCTTAGTAATTAATTTCATTGCAACCCTTAGATGTACAAAAGCGTTTGTAAAATAAATACAAAAAGAAGTAAGGAGTATGCTGTCTTTGGTTGTGATAAAAGCTTTATGGCTTTCATGACTTTATCAATTATTGATGCGTACTTGCAATGAGTGCAAACAGAAACTTAGCGAATACCGCGGTTATCGAAGTAACCGATCGTATGGAAGCTATATTTTATATTAGTCCAATATTAATAGTCACGAGTTCGTCGATTCAATCCGACACAAAACACGAGAAGTATCGTGCTCTAAAATCGTAAATGTTCAGATATCACCATACCCTCATATTCATAGCACTACTGCTATCTCACTTACTCCTACACACATGCTTGAGTGCAGGGTTGTAAAAGAATGCATTCATATGGGAATGCAATCAGTTGAAGTCTTATTCAATGACTTCAAATTTCGAACGCTCTCACTGACTCGCTTTTTGCCTAAAGAATGAAAAAATGAAGTCTGAAGTCTTTTTGAATTCATGACTTTGAAGTCATTTAGAGAAGTCACTTACTGACTTCATTTTTTGAGTGAAGTCACTAACTATTTGCAACAAAAATAGTTTACGATCTGTCTCATAAATTGACTTTAAATGACTCCATATGACTCCAAATGACTTCAATTGACTTCAGTGAGACTTTTTATTCAATGAATGCAATACCTGAATAATCAAAAATGAATGAAAAAAGAATTCGAAGTCGCAGAATGAAGTCGGAATGGTGACTTCATTTTCTAAGTCCCAGTCAAAGAATTAAAAAAATGGCTGCAATCATTGTGCGATTAATCAAATGAATAATTATTCGCAAAAGAATGCATTCTTTTACATCTCTGCTATCCCTATTATGTTTCTTAGTGGTGGTAGTGTGATTGAGTTATGCATGGTAAATACTTAATAATATTCACCATAGCGTGGTGGATCCATTCTCTCTTCTTCTTCTTATTCTAAACACTTACAAACATCATCAAAAAAAGTGTTTATACCATTTCGTGTATATGAAAGGTATAATGAGACAAGGAGTAATTGCCACAAGTCAATTGCCAGTCTTATGCTACTTTACAGATGCAACACTTGTGAGTTTATATAAGTGTCTGTATGTGTGTCAGCACATCCCTAATATGCCACTGTCAGCCCTCTGTGTTCAAAGAGCCATTACGAACGCGCTGACCCATTTAAAGTGCGCCCATTCCAAAAGAAAATTATGTATCCCTCTGTCTCTTTCACTAGTGCTTGACAGTTCGTTAGCTTCTTATTGCGTGGTGCTGTGTCTGTGTTTATGTTTTTGTGTGTGTTTGTTACTTCACTCCCCTCCTACTAATTTTTTATTCAATGCGCAAGTATTTAATTCCTCAGTCTCTGCACTCATTATTTGCTTAGTTTATTTTTGCGGATGTCGCATTGTAGTTGTTGCATTTTATTATTCTTGTTTTTGTTTGCAAAATTGCTTTCAAGCGGAAAATTTAATTTGTCGCCTTGATTGGAAAGCGTTTAATTGCTATGTCGTCGGCGTGAACCTTTCCGCTGCAAGCTTCTTCACTTTTATGTTGCTCATTAATTTGAAATTTTTATAATCAACATAATTTTTCAAATGGTTTTCGTTAAGTTGAGTTTATTTATTTCTGTTTCTTTTTTATTGTTTATTAATGAGCGCACATTTTTTCCTCATTTTTTTTCTTGTTTTATGCTGACTTTTTATTTTTTTCGCGCCACTGCTTAAATTATCATATGGCTGTATTTTACGGCATTTGTTTTAGCAGCGTTCTCGATGATTCGTCTGCGTTGAGTGCTTGAAATTTACGCGTCTTTGCGAGTTTCAGCTGCTTCTTCGCCTTCTCTTTGTTTTACCTTTTCTTTGCTGCTGGTCGTTGAGTGACAACTCGTCTGCATTATGACTTAATTTTCTTTTTAATTTTTCTTGGCGCTTTGTCTCCCTAAAGTTTTCTTTTGCTTCTTTTACTGCTTTTTCATGATTTCATAATTTTTCTTAATTGATTGCAGACATTCAAAAAACAAGACGTTTAAATATTAAAATAAAACATAAAGATAAAAGGAAGTATACTTTTGAAGTGAAAACTTTTTTTGGGCGCGTTGTGCATTTCTTTAATTCGGACAAATTCAGGGAACCAGTGACATTGTTGCCACAATCGATGCTTGAGTACTATATAGTATATCGTTTTTCAGATTTTTTTATATTTATGTAGTTGTCGCCTTATCCGATAGCTGCGTAATAATCAATTTTGTAAAAGGTGTTGCCACCTGTTCAAAAATTAATTTTTATTCTGCCTTGCACCTCAACACGAATATATAATTTTCAATTGATTTTTTGTATTTGAGTTTACCCTTTCCGAAAACATGATAAAAGCATAAAATCAGTAATACTTAATATTTAAAAATAAAAAGTGGTTGCCACCCGTTCACAAATTATTTTTATGGTGTTATAAAACTCTTATAAAAGGAACTATTATACCACTTTTGATAATTTTTTGGTGTTTCAGCTTACCTTTGCCAGAGGTAGGATAGTGTGCATAAAAAAGTACGATATTAAGCAACAGTGCTGCCAGCTGTTCAAAAAATTCCTTTTAACTATATAGTTAGTTCGATCTCATATTTGAGGTGTCCAATGATATCAGGTAGTCAAGCGATGTTAAATATGATAGCGTTGCCCGCACATTTGTAATATGTATTATTTCTATAAAAAGAAGGTTGCCACCTGTTTACAAACGCATTTATGTATGCAAGTTACTTATAACACAGCAATCGCTATACAACGTTATTTTTTGCTCGGTTTTCATCTCTTACTATGCGTGATAGAAAACTAGCAATTAAGTATAAAAAGTATGATATTTGTAAAAGAAGTTGCTACTTGTGTAATAATTCTTTTTCACTGTACAGTTGTAGTACGAGGTTTAAATTTTAAGCGTCCAATGAGCTTACTTCGGGGCTGAGTAATAAGTGTGAAAGCTTGGCGCGTAGTTGCATAATGTGATATAATTTAAATAAAATATGGTTGCCACCTGTACAAAAACTCATTTCTAATCTCTTAGTTGCATATGATGAATTTATGACCAGTGTGACCAGTTTTGATGCTATTTATGTTTTCGAAATGGTTTTTCTTTTTTTTTTTCAGGTGAATTATAGCAAGTAATGAAATGTGTGATATGTAAGAAAAGTGTTGCCAGCTGTTCAAAAATTCTTACTTAATTTGTTTGTCAGGCCATTTGCTATAAATTTAGTTCTTTGAGAGTGTTATCCATTTTTGTTAATTAATCGAGTTTTTACGGAAAAAATGTCCATTCGATGGATAATAAAAATTTATTGTAAATAATGCATCTAAAATAAATAGTTGCCACAAATACTCAGTGCTGCCCAACATTTGACTAGAATCGAGATTGAGTAGCAATAATCTTGAAAAAAAAACTATGTGTTTTCAGTTGTGGTGTGTACATAGTTTTACCCATTCTTTCAATTGCTATTGAGATGGTGCAGTTGGTGAAATTCAAAATAAAATGTGTATTTGCTATAATCGATTTATTAAAAATCGATAAAAAACAATTAAAAAAATCGATAAAAAATAATTTTAAAAATCGATAAAAAAAAACAATTAAAAAAATCGATAACTCTAAATAATAGTCAATCCTTACACAGATGGCAAAGTTCGCAAAACTCGATATAAAATGGGTTATTGTTTTAACCAATTTACTTATTGAAAGTCGATTAAAGGCATTTGAAAAAATCGATAATTTTCAAAAATAGTCGATTTAAATTATTTTAATTCTGTTATTAAGAGCAGCTGAATTTTTTTCTTTTGGCATCCAAAAAATCCAAAAGAGCAGTCCTTCAGTTCAATAGACATTGCCGTGTCAAAATGCTACAACATCATTCGAGCTTTGAGACAAGCTTTGGCTCGCCTTAAACTTTAAATCTCAAACTAGAAATCTTTGTAGCTGTGAGTATCAAAGTAGTTCAGTGTGTCCTTTTTAAAATGAAACAAAAAATCAATACTTCCAGCTTTTTGGCATCGTTCCTTGCTTCCATTTCTAACAACAACAACATATAATTATAATCACAACAAAATACAACTATTAAAGATTGCACATTTCGTAGCATTTGCCTATTAGGAAAATTAACATCACAAATATTATCAAAAAAACAAGTTTTACTATCATCGGCAGCAAGTCTGAAACTTTCTCTTCAGTGAGAACAACAAATAAATACAAAACTTACCAAACGAGCTTCAAAGCTGCTGCCTTCAGCAGAAAACAACAACAAACAGTCACATCGACAATGTCTAAAGTTGCTTCCGCCAGACCCAAAATATGTTTGCATGACAGTTGGGCAAAAAAAAAACAAAAACAAAAAAAAAAAACTTTTGCAGTGTCGCTCGTTGCGCATACAAAACTGAGAAAGTTTATAAAAAAAAAATATTTCTCAACTTCTTCCTCTATTTGCTTCACATTACGCCAAGTGCTTTTATTTTCATAGTTTTCATTTTATTAAAATTTCGTTTGCCATCACTGCCAAATTTGCTGCAAGCTGAATGTCGAAAGTGGAAAAAAAAAATATTTTGTTATTTCGTAATTAGCTGCGCAAGGAAAAAGCAACAAAAATAATGAAGAAAAATCAAATTGCAATTTTCGACAAAAGTTTGCGGCACTAATTTGGCGATTTTTTGGGAATTTTTTTTTTTAGCTTTTTATGACGCCGTCAAAGACAACATTAAAAGTTTAAACATATTTTTGTTTGTTAAATTTCAGCCAATTATGCTTGAAGAGCGATATTACTCAACGTTATTTTTAATTAATATAATTGTAGAGCTTTATTTCATATTGATTGAGTTTGTAGCGATTTAAAACTTCATTAAATTAATAGAAAAATTTTAGCCAACTTTTATTGCCACCACTGTCTATATATTTGCTATTTCTCGACAATGGTGATGGTCTTAAACTCTGGTTCAGACCTCTATCAGCACATTAGTGAAAAATTCATTAAATTCTATCCTCCAGCTCTCAAGTGATGCGCGTGCAAACATGCAAACAAACAAACAAAATATTTCAAAAACTGTTGCTTTGCTTGCGGGGCACAAATTTCATTATGTAATGCGTTATTTCTTTGCAAACATTTCAATCAAAATCTTTCGGTTTCAATCATATCGTGCTTATAAACTTATTGAAGTGCTTTTTGACACTATTTACAAAAGTAGGCGTGGTTATAAACCGATTTTGTTCATTTTTACTACAAATGTTTCTATCTTTTAAGTAAATTATGTGTTCAAAGTTTCCGTAAGATGCGTCAACTACTTACTCTAAACCACAACTAGGCTGCCGAAATTTTAGAATAGGGTTGTTAAAAATAGGGGCAGCGCCACGCCCCTTTTCAACTATATATTTTTTTTATTTAATTACTTAGTCGCCAAGTGCTTTGAAAGCTTTGACTTCTTTCCAAGCAAGTGTGGGTAATTAAAGTTCTTTGCTCTTACCGCGATTTCGAAGGCTGCTAGTATGCACATTAGACTGCGCCAAAAAAAATAATTTTTTTTCGAAGTTATATTGATGTTTTTTGGAATAAAATGTAGATAACCAGTCATGCGGCTTATATTTTTAGTGAACGATTTACTTTCGCTACAAAATTTCCAAATCTAATTTGGCTCCATTTAGTCTTGTAAGACCTTGAATCCTTAAAGAAAAATTTTTACGAATCCAAAAACTCGTTTTTTTTTTGTAAAAAAAATAAAAAAAATTTGAACCAGTCTAATGTTGACTGCATGGAATTTTTAAAGAGTAAAAGGCCAGCTACGTGGGCGCTTTAGCTCAAAAATAATTTATGTTTTTCACTTTCGATTACTTTTCTTGAGTTTTCCAATTTATTTAAACTTTTTGAAGCGTCCTTAAAGTTTTTGATGTGCTGTTGTTCTCGTCCGGCATCATCGTGACATTGTAATTGACATTTTAATTTATGCACCTGAGTGTGACACCAACACACCGTTACATAAATATTAATATTCAGCTTTATTAATATAATCCCAAACAACAAAGTAAGCTTGAATATTTAAAAAGCTTACTAAAATGACGAGAAGGCTTCACAAACACTTATTTTGAGTTTACAAATAATTTTTAAGAAAGCATTAAATAAATTTGAATTAAAAAACTTTATAAATATTTTTTTTTTTTTTTTTTTCAAAATTAATAATACAAAAATTCCTGATATTTCAATCCCCCTCATACTTTTAAATTAATTTTCAAAACATTTACCAAAATGTTCGTTGGGAAATACTGCTATTGTAATCTATGGCAGGAAAATACTTAAATTTCTTTTTTTATCTCTTGTTTTGTTCTTTTTTTTGTTGCTCGACATTCATAATTTTTGCCTGAAAATCATAGGCAAATAATATCTTCATGCAAATAATGATGATGGTTCACTAGCAACTGTTAATTACTTTCAATATGAATCCATATATAGCTCCTGTTTTTAGATTTTATACAAACTACGCTATGTTGTTTTCAGTTTGTTGATTAAAAATCATTTATTTGTAAATAATTTGGGTTCAATGCAAATATCAATTTAAGTAGGCTTAGGTAAATAGCAAGCAGAGATTACGTACATATATAGAAATGTAACATAAATCAGCAAACAATTTTTTCTCAAAATAAAAGGTGGTAGATAGTATAATTTACTCTTGAAATTTGAAGTGTAGACATGTAAATACTGGACATCAGGGGCGTATCCACGGGGTGGCTTTTGGAATGCAAAAGGTCATATTTTGCAGGAACTGTCATTTCTCCTTCCTTTCTATGTAGTATATTTATTAAATTTTTTTTTTTAATTTTTTTTTTTTTTAATTTTTTTTTTTTAATTTTTTTTTTTTAATTTTTTATTTTTTTTTCTATTTTATTTAATTTTTTTTTTAATTTCATTTTATGCTATTTTTTCTGTTGTTTTGTTTATTTTATTTTATTTTATTTTATTTTATTTTATTTTATTTTATTTTATTTTATTTTATTTTATTTTATTTTATTTAATTTTATTTTATTTTATTTTGTTTTATTTTATTTTAGTTTATTTTATTTCATTTTATTTTATTTTATTTTATTTCATTTTATTTTATTTTATGTTATTTTATTTTATTTTATTTTATTTTATTTTATTTTATTTTATTTTCTTTCATTTTATTTTATTTCATTTCATTTCATTTTATTTTATTTTATTTCTTTTATTTTATTTTATTTTATTTTATTTTATTTTATTTTTATTTATTTTTTTAATTTATTTTATTTTATTTTATTTTTTTTTATTTTATTTTATTTTATTTTATTTTATTTTATTTTATTTTATTTTATTTTATTTTATTTTATTTTATTTTATTTTATTTTATTTTATTTTATTTTATTTTATTTTATTCTATGTTATTTTATTTTATTTTATGTTATTTTATTTTATTTTGGCTTATTTTATTTTATTATATTTTATTTTATTTTATTTTATTTTATTTTAATTTATTTTATTTTATTTTATTTTATTTTATTTTATTTTATTTTATTTTATTTTATTTTATTTTATTTTATTTTATTTTATTTTATTTTATTTTATTTTATTTTATTTTATTTTATTTTATTTTATTTTATTTTATTTTATTTTATTTTATTTTATTTTATTTTATTGTATTTTATTTTATTTTATTTTATTTTATTTTATTTTATTTCATTTTATTTCTTATTTTTTTTTTTTTTTCTTATTTTATTTTTTACCTTATTTTATTTTATTTTATTCTATTTGGCCATAGAAAGCTTTGGAATCCGTTAGCCATGAGAGCTAAACTGGTCGGTTTAACCTTTACCTCTACAAACTCAATGAAAAGATTTGGTATCCGCTACTAAGTTGAACCAGTTGTAACTTAAATTTCCCTCCAAGAAAAGGAGATCTGCTTTATTTGCACGTCCAAGCATAACTCATTTATGCCTATTACCTTGCGCTCATGACTTCCGTTTGTAATATTTCAAAGCTAAATAAGGAAGGAACTAGCGCAACATTTTTCTTCATCAAAATTCAAATAAATAACAAAAATGAAGCTAAACAAACATAATGAAATATAAACAAGAAAATACCACAAAGCACAGAGTCGCTAGAGAGAGAGCGTAAAAAAAATGGAAATTGCGCTTAATGAGAAAGAATTCGCACACAATACAAAAGCAATAACAACAAATGAGCAAAGATTGGTATGCAATGATGATGTTGGCAGCATATTGGATACATTCGTGAATTCATTTATTATTTTGCTTGCTCACCGCCTTTTGACTTATGCGCCTTATCGGTGCATTTTGCTCACACTCTGTTTTTTTTTTTTGTTGTTGCTGTGTCATGAACACTTTGCCACATTGTCCATTTGGCTGCTGCTGTCATTATTATGTCAATTTAAGTTAACGAGATTTTGTAGCTTATCAAGCTTGGGTTATAGCATGCGAGTGTTTTAAGCCGCTGGTAGGGGGCGCAGCGTTGGGAAGAGCGTAAGCAAAGCGGCACAAACTGTTCACTTTATTATTTCTATGGAAAATGAAGTTGGTCTTTATCATTTCCTTTTGTAGTTTTTCATTTTCGCGCGCGCAAACAAAAGCCACAACCAGTTTACCAGTGGAAATCACATTGGGAAAAGGAAGTGAAAGCAACATAAAAAAAAATTGGTGGTTTTTCTTGGCGTTATTTACAGGTAATGAAATCTATGCTCGTCAAGGTATTGGTAGGGTGCATAGGGTGTTTTAATAAGAGCCGCTGGATATTTGAATTAAATAAAATGTTTTTTTTTTATATAAATCGTAAAATTATTGTACAACTAATAGCTTCAAATTTCAATTCATAGTGATGTGCATATAATAAAAAAGCAAAGAAAATTGTATTTGGATTATGTTGCTCATATATTTAACTTTGAAAAGGGCCCTATACTTTAAGTTAGGCATCAAAAAATACTTCTGTGAATATTTCATTCAACTCTATACAGCCATTTTTGAGTGATGGGCAATCAAACGAACCTTAAACAAGTTTATTTAGCTGCTATTACTCTAATAAAGTTCCGAAGCTTGAGACCCATTCCAAATTTGTTAGGTATACATATGTATGTATTTAAAACGAGAGACATTTTTTGCCATATTTGAACGAAATTTTTTTAGGTAGGGTTGCCACCTAATTCCATTACATTTAATTTGTTTGCTTTTCCACTGTTATCAGTAACGCAGCTTGGAATATTTCTATGAAATTTTGGATATCTATTAGCAACTGTTATGTTAGCATTTTCACGCAAGTGTTGCCACTAATAATATTTTTACAGGGTTGCCACTTTTATAAAATTGAATATAAAATCGGAGCAGCTATACCAATATGGGCATCAATCGAAAGGTTTATTAAAACGGGTTTTAACAAAAATATTTCCAAATGAGGTTGCCACTTAAGGTTGCCACCTAATTCCATAATATTTATATTTTTGCAAGTTCGTTTAAATCTTGCAAATTACTTGATATATTTCTGTAAATTTTTTTTTTCTGTTTTCTGCTACAATCTAATCTCTCTTATTAAGTATTGCCATTTAGAACAATTTTAGAGCGTTGCCAGCTGCACGAAATCTGAAAAAAAATTTAAGCAGATATGACAATATGGGTATCAAACGAAAGGTATCTACCGTCATATTTGAATGAAAAAAGTGTGCAAGCTAGAGTTCCATTATTAATGGTAAATTCTTAAGAAGAAAAAATTTCGAATCGAAGGCATTTGAAAAAAAAAATTATATTTTTTTATAGATTAAAATTAGATCAATAGATAAAGCTTCAATATTAGAATGAAAGGAAATAGAAACACAATAAAATTCCACTCCTTTTTAGTATTTTAGGATTTTAAAGCAAAAAAAATCTTTTTTAAATGTTATACCCTCATGCCCATTGAAGGACAAAAAAAGGTTTTAACCCACCGTAATCTTAAAAGCGCACAACAACTGCCAACAGCATAACGAAAATCAAGTCACGTGAAATGAACTACATCGTGCTGGCATGCAGTCAAAGCAACCAAGTGAACCACGCCTGTTCGCCTCAACAAATGAATAAAACGTGAGACGTAATGAACGTAACACTTAGTTGTCCAGCAGCGTCATTCCTACAGTAGGTATGTATGTATGTATGTGTGTGCTGTGTGGTTTGCTCGGAATGTGGGTTTCCATCAAAAGGAAAAATGTGCAGAGTGACATCTACAGTCAACTGCTTGTGTGCTTTATTTATTATAACACCATATGGAATGCATGAAAGGGTGTGTGTGTGTGTGTGTGCGTGTGTACCTTCCTGTTTCCTTTTTGCTTATCAGCGTGTTCACACCATGGCGTATGAGTGATATTTTTCATTTACCCCATATAAAAGCGTACAAAGAATGACGAAATGATTGGACATTAAAATAATGATGGACAAAGCAGTAGAGTATGAAGTGTGTTGGACATGAAAGGTAGCAAGTTCGAAAAACACTGTGAGTAATATTTTTATAATTCAAGATGGGTTAGAAAATTTGAAGGCACGGAAAAGTATTTTATTTTATTGTAGTTATTTGTATTTTATTTGATATTTTTCTTTTATTTTTTGAAATTTTATTTCAGTTTATTTTATTTTATTTTATTTTATTTTATTTTATTTTACTTTACTTTACTTTACTTTATTTTATTTTATTTTATTTTATTTTATTTTATTTTATTTTATTTTATTTTATTTTATTTTATTTTACTTTACTTGATTTTATTTTATTTTATTTTATTTTATTTTATTTTATTTTATTTTATTTTATTTTATTTTATTTTGTTTTATTTTATTTAATATTATTTTATTTTATTTTATTTTATTTTATTTTATTTTATTTTATTTTATTTTATTTTATTTTATTTTATTTTATTTTATTTTATTTTATTTTATTTTATTTTATTTTATTTTATTTTATTTTATTTTATTTTATTTTATTTTATTTTATTTTATTTTATTTTATTTTATTTTATTTTATTTTGTTTTATTTTATTTTATTTTATTTTATTTTATTTTATTTTATTTTATTTTGTTGTTGGATTTTGCGGTCTATTTTGTTTACAAATTTGTAAGTTATGAGCAAGCTCGAGACCAGTAAACAATAATTCTAAACGAATTAATATTGTCAGTTTTTTGGGAAAAATTGATAATTGGAGAAAAATTACAAAGAAAAATCAACAGCGATGGATAGGATTACATGTTTCAGAGTTTCCAGGTTCATCATCAGATCCCTTTTCGGACACTGGGATGCGAACCCGTGTCTGCACCAAAGCCGCTGTTAGAAAACTCTAACACTAAGCTATGATGCCCTGTGACGTCACAATGTATTTTTCTCCAATTATCAATTTTTCCCAAAAAACTGACAATATTAATTCGTTTAGAATTATTGTTTACTGGTCTCGAGCTTGCTCATTATTTTATTTTATTTTATTTTATCTTATTTATATTTATGTTTTCTTTTAGTAGTCCGTACTTATAAATTTACAAAAAATCATATCCTACCTAATTGAATATAAATTACTTTTTAAGAAAATGAAAAAAAATGCCCTAAGCGCAAACTCAAATTAGTACCTCTACCTTTCAATTGACTACCAACAAAACGGGTAATCATCGACAGAAAAAACCCAGTGCTTACCTTTTTACGCTCCTTACTTCTTGTACTATATTTAACTTATTCGCTGGAAGTGTTGGCCCCATTCCATATGGGTCAGCACGCAATTGCGCCACACCGATGCATGATTTAGCATCACAGATTCGCTGCTTTTGTTACGCACAATTCACTTTTACCTTTTTTAAACTTCTCATGCTTTCACATTTCCTTTTAAATTTGTGATAATTTTTTGTTGAATTTTTATTTACCTTTAGCTTTTCTTTGTTAAATTATTTATGTTTGTATTTCATTTGCCTCATTTCTTTTGTGTTTCTCTCATTTTTTATTTTTGTGCGAACTTTCCGTTTGTCGACCTTTTTCTTCCCTTTGAAATCTTTAATTCTTTTTTTTTTTTGTGCTGCTTTTGCTTTTGTGTGCTTACAGTCATTGAAATTAGGGTAATTTATTTTATTTTTCAGAAGGCGTGGCACCAAATACTTTTCACTGGAAACATTTTTCTGGTTTAAATTTTCTACGTATTATTATTATTTCTGGCTAAATTTTTCCTAAATTTTCTTAATCCGAATTTTTCTATTTTATTTCTTTCCTCATTTTCTTATTTTTTTTTTTATTTTAAAAAGTAAAAATATTTTCATACAAAACAACTGAAAGGGAGGTAATGAAAAGCAAAGGAATTTTTCAAAAGCAACTCAAACTTAATAAACTTATTTTAGTTCCTTTTCAATCAAAAACTGAGAAAAATTTATCGATAACTCACAGTGTTAAGTTTGAAATATCGAAAAATCGGCAGTTATCGTTTTATGCTTATTGTATATATGAATTCTATTAAGAAAAAATAAAAAAATTAAATGGGTTCTTGAATTATCCCAAAACTATTGTGAAATAAAACTACAACAATCCCGAAAAGGCCCCAAAATAAATTACGAATTGTTTCCAAAAAGTCTCGAATGGCCATGTAAAAGTCGCAAAAAGTTTCAACAATTGCAAAATAAAATCACCACAACCCAGAAAAATATCACAAAAACAGTGCTGAAATTATTCTAAAAACCCCTAAAACTGTTAAAAGAAGCAGCAATTAAACAATCCCGAACTTATCAAAAAAACGGCCCAAAATATACTGAAACGATACGCCAGCAATAAGAAAAAATGACCAACATGGTTTCTAAATTAATTTCGAATCGATAGCGACCAGTTCCCGAAATACTCCCGAAAAAGTTTCAAGAAAAATATAGCATGATCCCGAAAACACCACTAAAGCAATCCCTAATTGAATTCGAAAAAGACCACATAATGATCCTGAGGTCCGCAATGATCTAGAAATTTTACCGAAATTACACCAAAAAAGTCCATAAAACGATTCCGAAATGATATTCAAACAGTAAAAAAATGGTCCAGAAAAGGTCAGCATCGTCATCATTATCGATAGCTATTTATCGTCATTTAGATCTAACTACGCCGCTATGAGCATATTTGTGGCCCAAAATGATTTAAATCGTTAATGTTTTGTTATATATGTATAAGCATATACAAACTTAATGTTGCAATCAAATTCTTATGTAATCGATAATTCATAGAAATCGATAAAATGAGAAAATAATCACCATTTGATAAAAATCAGTATTTGAGAGAATACGAGAAATTCGATAAACGCAAAGCAAGGCCCATTAATGGTACGGTGTTGGTTATTTGAAACAAAGTAAACGGTTTGAAACAAAAAAAAATCGATTAATATCTTGTCGATAAATATCTTTTTATCGTAATTTTATATCGTATTTCTAGTCATATATTATGATAGGAACTAAAAAAAATCGAAATTAATGTGCGTTTTCTGAACTGAAAAATTTATATCGATAACATATTTTTTCCTCTGCACATTACTAGTTTTATCGATATAAATAATCCATCACTATCGACAAGTAAAGTAGTCATCCTACTACGTCTAAGCTAAGCTATGTCTAAGCTGTGTTTAAAAATAATTTTAAATAAATATCTCAAAGATACAACCAAAAAAAAGATTTCTACACAATGAAAGGTTTCCCCACACACACATGTATGTTCACCACCACATGCGCCATACAACAACACAAATACCAAATTTCACACAAAGCCAATGCATTCATGTATAAATTTAAACTTTGGCTTTGTAAAAGATGACCGGAAAACGTCTAGGAAATATTGGATTGTTAAACAGTTGATTGGATGGGAAATGCATAAATATCTCTGACAATGATATAAAGCCATGCGACAAAAGGAAGGATGTTAGGATGTTAGCACGCATCAATATATGTAGACCGAAAATATAAAAATAATGAGATGAAAATGGAAAACTTTTGAAAATTTGTGAAAAGAAAAAATTGAATACATATCTATTATCTAGTGATATATATGGTTTATCTTTTGCTACTTAGAGTGGAGACAGCAATAGGTTTTAAGGAGTGAAAGTAAAAGGGAAATCGCACCCCACGCAACGTTCAAAATCATAATATAAAATATTTTTAGTACGATTCAATATTCATATTCTACTGACAATCTAATAGTAACAAAATGATTTTATTTACTTCATAATGCAGAGCACCTGTTACACCTTGTATTTATTCATTGGGGGTGAGCACTGGGGGCTCTGAGGTAGAAGCGTGGGATGGCCTCCTCAAGTTCGCTTGGAAAAACCCAGTCTGGGTTATGCAGCCATAGGCAATATCTTCAGAATATTTCATGAGCTGGTTGCGAATTATAAAAAGTGTGCGCAAATGAAATGAACGAAAGAAATTGCTGACAAGAATCAGGTTACAATGAGCAAATTTTATCGTCATCTAAGCGATTTTTAAGTTCGTTAGCTGCAGTCTTGGCAAGTGATTAGAGGAGTTTTGTACGAAAAAAAGGGGCGCGCGAGACCCTCAGATAATATTCAGCGCCATGATCTGCAGTATCTTTAGATTTGATATTTTTTGTGGATCGAATTTATAATCTACTGAGAAACCTCATTTCAATGATTCGTATGCTTTCATTCAATTGATCCTTGAAAATTTGTTAAAGTGATGGGGTAAAAAAAATAGGAAAAACTTAAAACCTTTTTTCAATGGAAAAATTATTATTTCATAACCTTGTATAATTCTTATAAACAATTGACCATTTCACAAGCTCTATGCAACAACTATAATTTTGGTAACAACTTATAATTTTATTGAAAATTATTAAATTAAATACAAACATGCTATTAAAATACGCTTAAGGGCAACCAAAAGGTAGCATATTATTAAAATTTAATTTTTGTTATTAAATCCATACCACATCCTGCTTAGTGAGCAAGCCGCTCTTTCTCCTGTAAACTCACATAATTTTGAGTATGGCAAGGCAATTTCAGTGTCAACGTTTTCACCTAGTTAATTGATATTTAAGTACAAAACAACGTGAGAAAAAAATATGTATTTGAAAATAATTATTTTCTATTGATTTCAGCTGAAAAGCTAAATTCCTAACTTCATGCAAAAGTTCATGCCAACATATTGTGACAAAATGTTGACTAATAAGGAGGTGTTGGTCATGCGTGCGGACGATTATCAACTCATCAAATTGTTTGTTAAATTATTTTACAGTGTGGGTGTTAATATATCAGCTCCTACACGCATTAAGGATTTACTTAAAATGTAATATAAATTTAATACAACATTTTACAACAAATTTATAATATCTCAATTCTTATGCAGTATCAATTTGTTTTTGCTAACCATGGGCTTGGTTTCACTTTATGGACACTGGAGAGAAATCAGACCACATCTGGACCATATAACCGATGTGACTGAGGTATTTTAAAAGATATATATACATATATATATGTATATATAAATTATTGTGTTATAACAAAGTTAAGTTAAAGAAAGAAGTGGTATCAGTAATGCAATTGCATTTGCATTACTAGTAAAAGAAAAGAATTTGCGTCGCCAAAACTGACACAATGTGATGTGATTAGTTCTCAACTGATTTGTTGTATTCATATGTGTTGCTAAATGCGTTTTATTTGCCTTGCAGGGCTGTAATAAATACACTGATGTGATATTTTTTCGTGATATCACATCATGTGATCTTAAGTGATTTGAACTGACTCGTAAAAGAAAAGAATTTGCGTCCCGAAAACTGACACAATGTCATGTGATTAGTTCTCAACTGATTTGTTGTATTCATATGTGTTGCTAAATGCGTTTTATTTGCCTTGCAGGGCTGTAATAAATACACTGATGTGATATTTTTTCGTGATATCACATCATGTGATCTTAAGTGATTTGAACTAATTTGAAATATGATGTGTTTGACATTATTTTATATAATAGCATGGGTTTGCATGCGATTTGATTTCAGCAAATGTCAACTTTTGCATCCGATGTCATGGTGCGATATTGTTTCAGTGGGTCTGATATATTTTCATAGGATATGCGATATATGCAAATTGGACACAGTTAAGACTTTATCACAATTCTTGTCATTTGGTCTGTTTTCACTTGCAGTGATGCGTCTATTGGTTGAACATCATATCATATTATAAAGAACGAGTTATTCAAGTGATCTGATATCTGCTTTGACTCGATTTGGGTGGAACTTCCTAGTGCGATATGCCATCATATGATGTGATCTAGTGAACTGTGAAACCTTCCGACTTTCAGCTACTATGCAAACTTGTTTTGTAATAAAATTTTAAATTATATGATATAATTCACACTAACTGCTGTGATATAAAAATTCTTGCAAAATTATATCTGACTTGTTTTGCGTTGACTTGATGTGATAGAGTTTGCAATGTTATCTTATTAAGATATGATATCATACGCTGCATTCATATGACATGTACCTGACTGGAAGTGACGTAATGTAATAAATAATGCATTTTTGAGCTAGAATTTCTTATGTGATTGTTACTTTAAACTAATGTGATTTAATTTGATATCACATCATATGATTTGGCCTAACTTGATGTGATATAATGTGTAGTGTTAACATATGATAACAAACAATGCATTCAAATGATATTTTCTGATTGTATTGTGATCTATTTTGACTTGACATTTGCATGCCAAAGAATTTTAAATATTTTAATATCGCTTTGATATTTTCCAATCACATACAGCTAAGCTTGTCATGGTATATATTCAAATATATCACAGTTTGAGTTTTGTAGTATGATATGAAATCATGCAAGGGACTTCCTACGCGATATCACATCATATGACTTGATGTGAAATTATTTTTTATGCAAAGAATTTTGAGTTTAGATGTCAGTTGATGCATTTACATGTATCATATCAATTCTAATTGTGTTTTTCTAATTTCTATTTAGGCCATTCTCACTGCAAGTCAACTACTAATTGGTCTAGTGAAATTGATTTATTTATTTTTTACGCAACAACGCTTCTATGAGCAACTAGAAAAAGTTTTAAATTATAATGTATTGCAAAAGATTGAAATCTTCAAAAAAGGTAAATTTCTATTATATTTTATACAACATATTTACACACTTAAATACTTGATTCTAAATGATTGAAAACACAGCGTTCCTTACTTAAATAAAGTTCTTCTTATATTTAAATTATAGATTATCCAGTTAATATTCAATTGAAAGCAGAAATTATTACTGTTATGAATGGCGTATGGATAAAGGCACGAAAGCAATTAAAAGCTTATTTTTGTGCTTACGTGAGCATAGGGGTCATCTATATTGTACCCGCCATTCTAATCAATTATTATCACATGATTTATGGCACGCCCAACTATGTTTATATATCATGTTAGTATAGGCTCACTCTTTCACAAAATTTTAGTTAGTTTAATAAAGTTTATAATTTTTCACTAATTTAATTTCAACACTTCTAACGCTACAGTGCTTCATACATCTTTTTGGGATGATAATGTCATGTCCCTTACCCGCTATCATATTCACGTACTTTTGGACGCCTGTGCAATACATACAGCCGCTACTAGTAAGTAGGGTTTATTTGATAAAAGAAAGATCGGATGGAGAGATGATTTTATTTCTTTTATTTTATTTTATTTTATTTTATTTTATTTTATTTTTATTTATTTTATTTTATTTTATTTTATTGTTGGATTTTGCGGTCTATTTTGTTTACAAATTTGTAAGTTATGAGCAAGCTCGAGACCAGTTAACAATAATTCTAAACGAATTAATATTGTCAGTTTTTGGGAAAAATTGATAATTGGAGAAAAATTACAAAGAACAAATCTACAGCGATGGATAGGATTACATGTTTCAGAGTTTCCAGGCTCATCATCAGATCCCTTTTCGGACACGGATTCGAACTCGTGTCTGCACCAAAGCCGCTGTTAGAAAATTCCAACACTAAGCAATGATCATCATTGCCTGGAAACTCTGAAACATGTAATCCTATCCATCGCTGTAGATTTGTTCTTTGTAATTTTTCTCCAATTATCAATTTTTCCCAAAAACTGACAATATTAATTCGTTTAGAATTATTGTTAACTGGTCTCGAGCTTGCTCATAACTTACAAATTTGTAAACAAAATAGACCGCAAAATCCAACAACAAAATACATTGAAACCAAAGCACGGGTTTACGTACATATGTAAATATGTACAAACAACAAGACCAACACACATCATAACATAAAAGACTGCATGTCTTAGGAAATTTTGTGTATACTGTTGGCAAGAACAAACAAACAAAAGGGAATTAATTGAAGTGGAGATAAGTGCATTGTGACGTCACAGGGCATCATTGCTTAGTGTTGGAATTTTCTAACAGCGGCTTTGGTGCAGACACGAGTTCGAATCCGTATCCGAAAAGGGATCTGATGATGAGCCTGGAAACTCTGAAACATGTAATCCTATCCATCGCTGTAGATTTGTTCTTTGTAATTTTTCTCCAATTATCAATTTTTCCCAAAAACTGACAATATTAATTCGTTTAGAATTATTGTTAACTGGTCTCGAGCTTGCTCATAACTTACAAATTTGTAAACAAAATAGACCGCAAAATCCAACAACAAAATACATTGAAACCATAGCACGGGTTTACGTACATATGTAAATATGTACAAACAACAAGACCAACACACATCATAACATAAAAGACTGCATGTCTTAGGAAATTTTGTGTATACTGTTGGCAAGAACAAACAAACAAAAGGGAATTAATTGAAGTGGAGATAAGTGCATTGTGACGTCACAGGGCATCATTGCTTAGTGTTGGAATTTTCTAACAGCGGCTTTGGTGCAGACACGAGTTCGAATCCGTGTCCGAAAAGGGATCTGATGATGAGCCTGGAAACTCTGAAACATGTAATCCTATCCATCGCTGTAGATTTGTTCTTTGTAATTTTTCTCCAATTATCAATTTTTCCCAAAAACTGACAATATTAATTCGTTTAGAATTATTGTTAACTGGTCTCGAGCTTGCTCATAACTTACAAATTTATTTTATTTTATTTTATATTATTTTATTTTATTTTATTTTTATTTATTTTATTTATTTTATTTTATCTTATTTTATTTTATTTTATTTTATTTTATTTTAATTTATTTTATTTTATTTTATTTTATTTTATTTTATTTTATTTTATTTTATTTTATTTTATTTTAATTTATTTTATTTTATTTTATTTATTTTCTTTTATTTTATTTTATTTTATTTTATTTTATTTTATTTTATTTTATTTTATTTTATTTTATTTTATTTTAATTTATTTTATTTTATTTTATTTTATTTATTTTCTTTTATTTTATTTTATTTTATTTTATTTTATTTTATTTTATTTTATTTTATTTTATTTTATTTTATTTTATTTTATTTTATTTTATTTTATTTTATTTTATTTTATTTTACTTTATTTTATTTTATTTTATTTTACTTTATTTTATTTCATTTTTATTTTATTTTATTTTATTTTATTTTACTTATTTTATTTTACTTATTTTATTTTATTTTATTTTATTTTATTTTATTTTATTTTATTTTATTTTATTTTATTTTATTTTATTTTATTTTATTTTATTTTTATTGATATAAAAGATTGTTCCTTCCTTTTTGTTCGATATTCTAACATTTTTCTGCTATTCCAATTTAGCTACATTATGTTTTGACGCACAATTCATTGTGCTATGCTATTATATTATTGGACTCCTGAAGGTACTTTCTCTGATGGTATTATACTCTACCTCAGAGTTGGTGCCAAAGGCAGTAAGAGTTGATTATATGCGTTCTTGTATATGCCATTATCAACGCATGTATGAGTAAGTATATAATATATATATATATCAAACAAAAATATATTATACTAAATTTTCTTAATATTCATTAATACATTTTAATTAAGCTCTTTTAAAGATATACAACCATTGTTCAAACATATCAATTTGACGCATTTCCTTTTATCTATTATTGAGTTGGCTTTAATTCTCTTTAAAATGAGTGTAACATTGGTAAGTAGGAGCTGCTGTATTGATATTTTTTATTGCCCCCGCGGTGAGCTGAGTAAAGATTTAATAAATTTTTTTTTTTTTTTTCTTTGTTTTCACGAAAACATAATAAATAAAATTAAATTACAGAAAACCGACAGGCTTACATTTGTTCGTATGCTGATCCATTTCGCCACTGTCACCTGTATGTGCGCTATCTATTGTTACAATGGTCAACAGTTCAGCAATCAGGTAACTATGGATAAGTGTTTTTACGACAATTTACGAAAAGAAGCACGCGATCATCACTTTTATAAGTAAATTAAGTTTAAATAGTATGCGTATGATGTGATGGTGTGATGACGGGCGATGACACGATGTGATGTAAAGTTTGTTTGTTTCTATGTGGTCCAATTGGCTTGTTGACATCAGCTTATTTTTTTTTTTTTTTTTCATTTTTTCGCAGAGTGAAGAGATGTCGCAAGCATTTAATAACTGTCGTTGGTATGATGAATCCAAAGAATTTAAACGCTTAGTCCAAATGATGATGCTGCGTACAAAGAATGTGTTACATTTTGATCTTTCTTGGTTCGCGCCCTTGAATGTTACAACATTGATTGCGGTACAATTTTATTTATACGTTGGAAAGTTATATTTAAATTAATGAACATATTTATATTTTTTTATTTTAGATATATAAAATGAGCTACTCATATTTCTTACTTTTACTTGATCTATCAGATTAGGTAGACCTGGAATGTCGAAGCTTAATAGCATGCGCTACATGGATCTGTACCAAAATCGAGAGAAGAGAAGGCAATTTGCTTTTGTTGTTTTTTGAAAATTTTATGCTACGTAGTTGATTACAATAAAGTGAAATTTAAGATTACAAAAAAACTAAGCTGATTCTTTTAAATAAATTACAACAACCACATGCACGTGGGAGCTTCAACAGATTTGACCAAAGTAGCCCTGCATGAATTCGGTTCAATGTAGCTGTGTGCAACTTTTTTTATAGAGATGGAACTAATATTATCTATAGCATCCATACAATCGATAGTTCCGATAAATTAGGTTCATGACATTACTTTTCCAATTCAAAAGCTGAGTAACTAAAATTTTTGCACTTTTGTAAATATGTTATGTCAATAGAGAAAAGATTCTGTAGATAGAACCTGAAGATAGAATCCATATAGAGTTCAAGAATCCTTACAATCGATTGCACCGATTAATTAGTATTGTGCCATAACTCTTCAAATTTAAATGCTGAGTAACTAGAACTTTCCCACTTTTGTATTTTTTACATATTCTATATCGTTAGTGAAAATTAAAAATATCGAGCCAATAGCAAATAATCGATAGTTCCGATAAATAAGTTTTGTGACATAATTCTTTCAATTTAATGGATAGGAACGTCAAATTTTGTTCTCTTCGTACAAATTAGATATGTCATGTGAACGGTGAATTTCATAAGGATTGTATTAATTCAACATATAGCGTCCATGTTATCGATTGTTCCGATAAATGAGTTTTGTGTCATAACTCTTCCAATTCAAAAGCTGAGTAACTGAAAGCTGAGTAACACTTCGGTAGTTATGAGATATATAATGACGACTGTAAAAATTATGGTGATGGGACCAATAAAATATATTAATCGATTATTTCGATAAATTATTTATGCCCTATGACTCTTCAAAATTAAAATCTGAGTACGTGAAATTTTGCCACTATTATTGTTGGAAAAGATACTATGTCAATAGTGAAAATTATGAAGATGGAACCAATATAGAATTTAACATCGTAACAATCGATTGTTCCGATAAATGAGTAGATAACTGAATTTTTGCCAATTTTACTTTTTTTATTTGAGGCAAATCTTTACTTAAACTCACATTAAATTTAATATTTAACAATTTTTTTTTCAACCGACTATCTCGCTAGCTGCAAAGCTTGGAAAACAAGAAAAAACCTTTCCCTGCCAGCAACGAGTCTCTGCTGTACCACTGCCTTATCCACAGCTTACCACTGCCATTCGCATCTATTCATATTTCAAATGCATTATTAAATGTCACTTTTGTTGCATAAAATTCTTTATTTTTCCTTTTTCGTACAAAAACACAAACACACACAACCACATGCATATAAATGGGCATAGCTTTTGCCCTCGTTGCTCGTTAGTTTTCTTCACACGACGCTATGCGCCATAAAGTATGCAAGAGCTACCTAAGTTGGTGTACTTTCAGCGCATCCTTGCGTTTGTTGTTTTTGTTGTTATTGTGCCTTTCATCGGTGCTCTCTGCTACTCTCGCTTATTTAAGTTGTTAATGTTATTACAAAGCAATTTCAGCATTATTATGAGAAGTAAATCATAATTTTTATGCTTTTCCGGTAAACGGCTACTTACTTCTGCTCATCTCGCAACAGAACGCCCTCGACTTAAATGTCAGTTTCAGGTGCATTCATTGACTATGGAGACTTTGTAGGAATTTATGATAATTTGTATGTATGTTCGTAGATAATGAAACCGAAACTGTAAAGGGTACATTTTTGATGTAAAACAGAACGGAACACGAAACTTAATCCGAAAGATATAACTAAAGCGAAATCGGAACGTAACGAAAATAATTCTGAAAAACGAAACAGATACAAAACTAACAGTGAAACGAAAAGCGAAGCTCAAGTAAGTTTGGAAAGAGGAACAATAAACCGAAACACCTCGCAAGCCCGAAACGGAACGGAAAACGGAATAGAAAACAAAACACTTGTCAAACCAGGGATGAAACAAAACTAGCTGTGAATTGAAAGTCGAAAGAATTTTCGAACGAAACTTTAAAAACTTTGGGTAACGAAACAGAAAACGAAATACTTCTCAAATCCGGAACGAAGCTGTGAAACGGAAATCGAAACAATTTCCTTGCTCCAAGCTTGAACAAAACCAAATACATTTCGGAAAATGAAACCGAAACACATTCACTTTGCAAACACAATGTAAATTTGAAAACATAATAACACGGAAAAAAACATAATCTTTTTGGGAAATATATAGAGAAACATTTTTCTAACCCGAAGCCAAAATAAAATAATTTGAAAACTAAAACCAAAGCTCAACATTTTTTTCAATGGAGCCGCAATAGTACTTTTCGACACATCCATGACCACCCTTTATGTATCGAACGGAAATATTTCCATTAGTCAAATTAAAAAATATTTATCGATAATTTTCATGAGTCGATATATTTTACACATCCCTAAGAAAAGCAACAAAATTGATTTATAAAATATTAATTATTTCCACAGCAACCAACCCCAATAAGGAAACTCTGCAGCAACTTACGCTCAAAAAGGAATTTAAAGGATCAAAAGCGGATATGAAACTTGCCATATAATCCATTACAAAATACCTACTTGCTGCTAAGTGCATACAAAAACGCTTGTAATCCGCGTACTTTACGCTAATACCAAGCACTTGCACGACTTGCACCCTTTACAAAAGCACGCACGCAGCTGAAAGCTCAGTTAAAGCTGAATGCGAGCATAAAAAGTTTCGCAGGGATGGGCGTGCGAAGTGTGCTCGGTATAGCTTCCGCATGTGTGCGTGGGGTATTAAGCAAATCAAATTAAGACCTTCACAGCTGAAACCCTTCGTCGCCTTTCGGTTAAGTTCCTTAAGTAACTCATTCATTCATTCATTCACTGATTACAACAAAGTGCTTAGCACACTAAGACTTTATTAATCAAAAAAAAAATTTAAGCTCATTATTTGGCTCATAATAATTTGCGCTCAATTATATTAGAACGCTTGACATAATGTAGGTAAGACTAAATTGCATAGCGAAGATGAGTCAAAAGGAGTAAGAAAGAAGGTAATTGAGTAGAAGAAGAATACACCTACAAACCCTACACTTGAGATGAGCTGACCTGAGATTGTGACTTAGTAATTTTAGAATTTCAATGCTTCCCTTTCATTAAGAGCGTTTTCTTGGTTGTTGTTGCTGTTGTGGTTGTGGTATGAGCGTAGCTGGAGCTACATTGTTCCCTTATGCCATTTGAGCTGTGTTGCTACTTTATCGTTTGGGCATTGTCGTTATTTAGCTTCAAATTATATACATGCATGGATTAGGGTGGGTTAAAAAAAAATAGAATAATGTTACGAAGAATATCTTGAACTAAATAGAAAAAAATATATTTATATTACCAAGAATAGACCTGTTAAATCTGGATTAAAATTAAAAATCAATTATGTATATTAAACTGCTCTCTTAATTTAATTGATGATTATGATAATAGAACATTTTTAGAATAATTAATTGATTAGGATTCAATTTTTTGTTCGATTAATGAGGATTTATTTCGTTTTCAAATTTATTCCTCGAATTAATCAAATTAATTAAAATTTCAATTCGATTAATTTTTTTTGATTAATTGCGATTAACAAACATTCATAACAAATTTTAAATATTTCAATATTAATTAAAATTTAAAAATTTTAAAATGTTTTGTTTTTTTTTTTATAAATTCATCCAAAAAAAAAGATTATATATTCAAAGGAAACCTAGGAGTCATACATGAGTCATAAAGCTTTATGAGCTTTTTTGTGAGTCCAAATTGAAGTTATTTCCCTTCTTGTGATGGTCGTTCGATATGAGCCTGATTCCATATATCATACGAGCTTCAATAAGAGTCATATGGGGCACCTTTTTTTCTCATAAACGGCACTTATTAATCCTCTTTAATGACAATTAATAAAAAAATTTAATCAGATTGAAATTTTGATTAATTTGATTAATCTTTGGATTAAATTTGAAAACGAAATAAATCCTTATTAATTCTCATTAATCGAACGCAAAATCTAATCCTAATTGATTAATTAATCTAAAAGTGTTCGATTTTAACAATTAATCCATTAATTCATTATTACAAAAATAACAAAAAATTTTATTTGATTATCAATGATTAAGATTAATAACACTGTGTTACAGAATCAAAAATATTGAAAGAACTTTTATAGCGACCTAGTGTGCGTTGTAGGTCTTGAAGAGTAGATCATCATGACATATCTCAAAATTTTCTAACACCCCCAAATTTTTAAGTTATGGTCAAAAAACCGTTTTCAGTGTTCTTCGCGCAGTCAAAACTCGTAGGTCCGTTACTAGTAAACCAATTTTTAATTTCTTTACCTTTTTGGAAAGCTGAAAGATTGGGGCTTCGAATAAAATTCACACATTTATACTTTCTATTGCAAAATTTTTAGATTTTTTAAAAGTTAGCAAAAAAAACTGTTTTTTATTTAACATTTTTAAATTCAATATGATATTCTTCTGACTAAATCTTGCAACTTTCTGACTAAGAGTGAAATTTTCTATTTCATAAAAGATGTTGTAATTTCAACAATTGTCAACCGATTTTGATTGACCAGCACTTTTTAAACTTGAAATAAAGTACTATTTCAGAATATATAACAAAAAAAACAATTTCCGCTAGAATTAACAGGAAAAACGATGTAAGCATTTGAAAAATGTTAAATAAAAAACAGTTTTATTTGCTAACTTTTAAAAAATCTATAAATTTTGCAATAGAAAGTATAAATGTGTGAATTTTATTCGAAGCCCAAATCTTTCAACTTTTGAAAAAGGTAAAGAAATTAAAAATTGGTTTACTAATAACGGACCTACGAGTTTTTGATTGCGTGAAGAACACTGAAAACGGTTTTTTGACCATAACTTAAAAATTTGGGGGTGTTAGAAAATTTTGAGATATGTCATGATGATCTACTCTTCAAGACCTACAACGCACACTAGGTCGCTTTAGAAGTTCAGAATCACTGTGACACAGTGTAATCATTATTTAACAGGTTTAACGAAGAATATGTTGAACGAAATTTTTTTCAACATAATTTTCTTTTATCTGGATACATTGGCTCCAGAATTTTTCGAGAAAATATGAGGGGCGTGGTAAAAATAATTGATTTTCCTTTTTTTCTTGTCGAGTACAGTTTTTTTTAATCCACCCTAAATGTAGGTACATACACATATCCATACATACAGGTCCGGACTTACCTAGCGTGTAAATTGGGTCATAGCCAAAGGGCCCTTTCTTCACAATTTGTGCTTCCCATTTCACTTTTAAACGTCCTCAGCGCATGCCTCAGTGTGGGCGCATTCTTCAACCCTATTTTTAGAGCCATTTTGCTTACCTTCGCCGGATTATCGAAAAAAGGGCCATAGAAATCTGAGCCAGTTTGTCTTTCTTTCTGGTATTTTACAAAGAAAATGGCTGCGGTCTCGATTCGTCCCATCAAATATAGTCACAAGCTCCTTGGGACCGCGCAATCTCTATGGTTCGTCCATAGCAGTCTGTGGACTGTGGGGCAGTCTTTTTTTTTTTTGGATATAACTTCGGTTTTAACGCCTTGTCGGACTGTCACTGGAGATATTTCTTTGAGTTTTTCGAGCCACTCAGTGGTGAATTAAAGTCGCCTCTTACCACGTTAACCCACCAAGCTCATCATAATCATCGCTTTTAAAGAAAACTGAAGGCAATTGAAAACACCAAAGCAGGTCAAATGATCCTCTTTATATTACTTCAATCACAAACGAGCCCTCTATCTTTTTGGCTTCCAGATTCGGATGTAGACATGTCGAGAGTAAAGTGGGAATCGCTCAAGAGGGGGACGACTTGTCTGAATCCCCGCATCTAAAGCAATATTCCCCCACATCCCCCTCCTACAACTTCGAGCCACAGCACACTAAAATTTCTCAATTCGGTCCTGCGCAAATATTTTCAACTATACAATACGCTCTTCCAAGTACTCATATTTGGTATGAGTTCATTTGAGCTTTGGACATATTACAACTTGCATGTTTGCTTATGCTTTCACTTAGTACGAGTATTGCTTGCTCAGCTCATCGGTTAATTGGTTGTCATATGTAGTTGTGACTTAGATTTGCTGCTAAGGCAAGGCAAGCATTCGCAATAGGTTTGAACGTCTATTAGTTGTTGCGTCGGCCGCACGACTCCGGTTGCTATGCCAGTTGGACAGCATTTGTCTCCGTCTTGCAACAAAAGCTAAAATATTCTTCTTTGTTTAACTTTCCTATGCATAATGTGAGTGTGACACTGTGATGAGAAGCAGCAACATAATTTGTGTAAGTTAATGAGATTGCGCTTAGCAAGCAGTCAGTGCACCTGCTATGCATTGTCAACTCACTGAGAAGATTATGATTGATTTATAGTTTGAAGTAATTACCTTAGTAGCAGGGGTTGTGTATTGGCTTTTGGTATGAGCCAATTAAAAATATATAAAGTGTGGTGGTGATAGGGCAACTGCAAAAGGAACACTCAAGAAAATGTTATTGGAGTAATAAAATTGAAATCTAAAAATTTTTTTTCATACTTATACAAGTTTGTTCGCGCATCACTGGAAAACCACTTAACACAACTTAATGCAATTAGCACCAATAATTTTCTAGATAACCTACTTCAAGTTTAAAATTCACTTCACTGCATTGTTAAATCAGGATTATTAAACTTAATTATTGATAATCAAATTAAATTTTTTTTTGGTTATTTTTGCAATAATTGATTAATTATGACAATCGAACACTTTTCAACTAATTATTCGATTAGAATTAATGAGGATTTATAATAAAAAACATAATATTGTAAAAAATTTTAATTTTAATTAATATTGAAATATTTAAAATTTTTTTATTAATCCTCGTTAATCGCAATTAATCAAAAATTTCAATCATATTGAAATTTTGATTAATTTGATTAATCCTAGGATTAAATTTGAAAACGAAATAAACCTTATTAATCAAACACAAAATTTAATGCTAATCGGTTAATTATTCTAAAAATGTTCGATTATCATAATTAAACAATTATTACAAAAATAATAAAAAATTTTATTTGATTATCAATGATTAAGATTAATAATCATTATTAAACAGGTCTGAAATAAAGAAGCTTTCATACTTTCTTACACAAAACCTATTTCTAACTAATAAACTTAATGAATTTAATCACACTTAATTTGTGCAAAACAACAAAAATTTGCCGCTTTAACGCACGCCCATTCAATAATATAAATCTAAGACAACTGAGTCTTTTATTAGGTCAATGTATGAAGCATAATCTCTCATTAACCAACAATAAATGAATTTAATTAAGAGTAGTACTTCTGGTTAAACTAATTTATGGACTCACTTAAATGGTGATTTTCAAAGAACAATCCATACTTTGGCAAAACTTATTTACTAAGTAAGTTGCTTTTATGATTTGTGCATGCAATGGGTTTTTGTGAAAATTCATTAGACCAAATTATGGTATAACAATAGCAGCTTTGTGTGATTATAATGTTTGTTGAAGCGTGCGCATGCCACAAATACACTGCAATGAGATACGAACCTAGTCAGGCAACAAATCAGCATAGAGCTAGCATATTTTGATTGATATGGAACTGGTTGAGAAAATACCTACTAAACTGGTCGCAGTAAAAATGGGAAAAAAAATTTAGTTTTATATAAATTTTTAAAACAGAAAAATACAAATTTACTTCTAGCTTTTCAGTTTTTTCTCAAAATGAAAAATGATAATAACTGACTAAGAACTATTATCAACTGATCTTGAGCTCGTAAAATAAAAACAACAATCAAAAAATTTTTTAAAAGTGACCGAATGTTGTTAATTTTTTTCATAAATGGTGGAACTGTTTCTTGGAACGGTGTCAAGAATAAAAAAAAAAAAAAAATAAAAAACCTAAAAAAAATTAGAAAAATAAACTGAAATAAATTTAAAAAGCAAAAAATTTTTTTTTTTTTTTTAGTTTCTTTTAATAATCAAAAAAATATCAGAAAAACCAACAAAGAAATTTTTAAAATTATCGAATATTTTTTATTTTGCTTTGTTGTTAAAAACGTTGTTTGAACTTCCCCCCATAGAACAAGAAATACCTATGTATGTAGGTATACTATAATGTTACTTGGAACGGAAAGTAAGAACAATATAAAAAATTAAAAAATTATAAATATACACATAACAAAAAAATTCAAGAACAAAAAATTTAGAATTTTTTTTTAATAATAAAAAAAGATTTAAAAAAAACAATAGAAAAATTCAAAAAAAAATTAATAAATTTAAAAAACAAAGAAATTATTTTAGAAAAAATTTAAAAAAGTTAAGAAATATATAAAAAAAATTGGAATTTTCTTTTAGTAATAAAAAACAACAAAAAACTTATTTTGGAATTTTTTTAATAATCCAAAAATATCAGAACAACACAAACAAAAAATATTACAAAATAAGCGAACGGCAAGCTAAACAAATGAAATATTTTTTTTTTAATTCAAGTAGAATTTTTTCAATGAATCAGAAAACAAAAAATAAAATTTAACAAAAACAAATATTTCAGAAAAAAAGATTTTACCTTTTATTTTTTTTTTTTTTTTAATTATAATTTTTATTTATTTTTAATAAAAAACTTTTTGGAATCATTGAAATTTTATTTTATTTTTTAATTATTTTTTTAGTACTTTTTTTTAATCGCTTTAAATGACCTTTTTGTATTAATTTTCACATACTAATTGCGATTTAGTTTTGAACCAGTTGTCGCTACTACTGGGTATATTTCACATATATTTATATAACATGCAACTAAGAAATTACTAAGGAATTAATCTTAGCCCGGCACGACAGTATGCATTTAGCTGCCTAGTTGGATTTTGTATGAGTTGTGTGGAATGAATGTGCATTTCCGTTTGTTGTTTGCTGGTCGATGCAGCCGTGACCAAGAGCTCAAAAGCTGCTGCTGCAACAACCATAGACTAGCAAACATGCTTTAGTTAGTGCTTTGAAACCGGAAACCAGCTTGGCATGGAAACGTCGACAAATGCAAGTCCAAATGAAATGCCGATTTGATTGTGGCCAGCAAACAGAATGAATTTCATTAATCAAAATTAGTAGGTACAGCAATGCATATAAGTACAGTTACGTGCAAAATACTAATCTGCTATTAAAACAAAATATGTATTCATTGTGAGCGAGCGCTTGTGGTTCTCTGAGAACCTACTATTTAAGTTGTGAAAACTGCCCGCTTTAGGATTTCAAGCATAAACTACATACGTATATCATTGCAATATTTTATAAACTGGTTGCGAATTACGTTGGCATGCAATGCGAATGAAATAAACGCAAGAAAGGTTATGTGCCTAATATATTATCTATTAACTCCCACAAAACTGAATTTTAAAACAAGTCACGAAGTCAAAGGGGAATCTTCCTGGACACTCAACCCGCACCCCTTCGCCCCCATTTTCTGCTTACACCACTGTAAAACTCAACATCTGTAATCAGAAATATAAGAAGTGCTTCTGTGCTTTTATAGCCTAGTTTCAACTCGTCTAAGTGTAGATTAGATAAATGTTACTCTCTATAGCGGTAACAAATTTGATTTGAATAATTGAATGAACGGAGTGAAACTGCCACAGACTTGAAGTACTTATTCGTACTATATTTGCTCTCACTTGCATACATACAACTTCTATAAATAGGGCCACATATGTATGTGAATCTATACGGAAATATTCATATGCTTTAACATTCAAGGATATTCACTCATACATTCACGTGTGTACATACGAATTCACATAAATATAAACACTTAAGTGGGCGCTGAATGAATTTACCTTAATGCTTCCTTAGCGTAATGCCGCACATAAACATTCAGTTAATGCAATTTGTTGCTATTGCAATGAGCACAAATAAGCATAAAATTATTTTCACAAATGTATTAAAGTGTAGACGCTTACATATATGTATATACATATTTACATAGTACATGCATTTATTTACTTTAATTTTTTAGATGGGTTTTGTTTTTGCATTCACTAAAGTTAAGTTAAGTTAAACTAAGCAAAGGTTTTTTTATTAGGAAATGTAAAGTTAGGTTGGTGGACCCACTTTAAGCTAGGTTATGTTTAAAAATGTTTAAGGGGGCGCGCCAGCTCCCACACAAACTTGATTGTAAACGGTTCATAATAGGGGCATGCAAATTTTAATAAAGATATATGTATGATACTAATACCGTAGTCCCGGGTTAAACTAGGAGTTATCGGCAAAGGAGGCGTGGCACCTCTGATAAAAACTTGATTTTACAGGCGTAATATCTCCAAAGGAGTTCAATGTACGGATCTGTAAATTGGTATGGTACTCTTCGATATCAAGACCATATTCAGTGGAAATATAGAAATTATCGGAAAAGGGGCGTTACATATCCTATTAAAGCTTAGTTTTTTAAGTGAAAGATGAGCGCAATTGCAGCTGTTCCCGTACGCTTTCTTCTTAAAAGCTTCCACTTGTTTTGTAGTTCCAAATCGAGCCGCAAATTTTTTATAAAACTAGCAGACCTGTCAAACATTCGTTTATCCTAAAATCCTTTCATAACATTTATCTCTAATCCAACTTGCCCTATCACTAACGCCATCAATATACCTTTCACTATCACTATCACTATCACTATCACTATCACTATCACTATCACTATCACTATCACTATCACTATCACTATCACTATCACTATCACTATCACTATCACTATCACTATCACTATCACTATCAATATCACTATCACTATCACTATCACTATCACTATCACTATCACTATCACTATCACTATCACTATCACTATCACTATCACTATCACTATCACTATCACTATCACTATCACTATCACTATCACTATCACTATCACTATCACTATCACTATCACTATCACTATCACTATCACTATCACTATCACTATCACTATCACTATCACTATCACTATCACTATCACTATGACTATCAGTATCACTATCACTATCACTTTACTATTACTACACTCCACTAACTTTTCAAAAACACATTTTATTGCTTCGATTCGCATCATAGAAGAGGAACCACTTAAGTAGGCATCCGCATTACCAAAATTAGGCAGTAAGCTTTAGGCCACAAGATATGTGATTTTATTATAAAAATAATATCTCAAGATTTATGTGTACAATGCCAGTCACATTAAGAATAAAATTTATATTACATTGCTTCCTGACTTTTTTGCTGTTTTGTGCGCTTAACTTCATATTAGCTGTTGGGCTGAGTTTTTAGATATTTCAAAAACTTGTGGATATTCTCTACATTCAAAGCAATTTTATTACAGTGAATAAAAGACGTCTTGTATTCCATTAATTCAATTGCTTTAGCAGCACTTTTTCTGCTTGAGAAACTTTTGCTACTTTTTGGTTTTTGTTTAATTTTGAAAACCGAGTGTTAATTATATATATTTGTCTTTGTATGTTTGTATTAATTTTCCTTTTGTTTTTCATTCTCTTTTGTCTTACTTTCTTCGTAATTTTTTTTTTTTTTTCTTCTTCTTTTGCCACTCACAAAGTGTCATCTTCAATTGTGCTCATCGCACGCTTTTTCTATTGTCTTAAGTACTTAAGTTTCTTTTTATTGGCTGAAATGTTTTTTTTTTTTTGAAAAGTTTCGTCGAATCTCTAAATTGTTTGCTATATGTTGCATAGTCGCTTTCACTTTGTACTCTATTTCATTCCAACACTATGCTTCAACTCAATTGTTTTAGCATTTAACTTGGTCATTGTCTAACTTTGGTAATTGTGGGACGCAAAGCAAATGTTGCGTGTTATCTTTTTAGCTATTTAAATAGAAAATTATTCAAAGAGAGAAACTTGGTGCTGTTAGAAAGGAGGAGATGTTGAAGGAAGCGCTGGGTTTCGTATTCAAAAGGAAAAATGAATATTAAATCAGCTTGACAAGTACCAATATTTGGCATCACGTGAGGTAGCCTTAGATAGCTAGAAGCTTAACAGAGGATTTCACCGAGCTTTTCTATGCTGGAAGCTTCCTTCTTTTCATGGTACTAAATATTTTTTCGAGCTGGCTCTCTCTATCGGCTACCTATTCCGCTAGCAGCTCCTCCAGTGAAAAGTTCCTTTTGTTGCCAAGTTGGCTGTCTTCAACGCAATAACGGTTCTAATATAACTTCCTAGAGTTCGTACCTTCACTACTGGCTTTCCCATCCTTTAATCTCAAATCCTGGTACAGCTTGTTATTAGAATAAGACTAAGAAATGCTCAAAGGCTGCGGTCATAGTTTTGTCCAACTACATTCCTTTTGTGGAGTTTGAAAGCTTTTGCAGCTTTTCGTGTTTAATACTAAAGCTTGAGTATCAAAAGTTATAGAAGAGTTTTTATGGTGGCAAGGACCATAGATCTCTACCAAGCCATCGGTCACCACTTTTGTCCTTTTGTAATCGTCTCGTAACGTTCGATTCGAGATCAAATATGTCGACTAACCAAATACAAAGCTCATCTTCTTCGCGGACTCGTTTTGATCGTTGCCGATCCGAGTGCACGATGAACCATGTGACTATCAGCGGAAAGTCATTGCTAAAAATACAGGAGTAAGTGACGAAAAGATTCCATCTCCTACTCCATATCATACTTAGTAAAAACTAAGAGGATCAAATGGTCTATCCAGAGTTTTCACACTGGACTTTGTTTCTTCTTAAGTCAGAAACTGATTTTGGTTTTCGGTTCCCAAGCTCCATGTTGTGCAAGAGATTCCTGAACTAGAAAAAATTTTCAAATTTTCTAAAAAAGTGATGCATGCTTTTAGTTTGTAACCGGAAGAGCTTTTGGACATCGGCTCGCCATTACTTTGCAGGTAGCATTGAGCTTTCCAACGCAATCAAATCTGCTTACCCAGCACTGCAACCACAACCAATCACATATTAAGTATTTTCTCTCTTTTGGTCCTTTATTTAAAAACAATTTTTTTTAGTGGAAAGTTGCACTGCACTGCACTCTTTTGCATGCTCGCATGCGTCTTTGTCATTAATCACTTTGCTGTTGCGCCGTAAATTTGCATTTTTCTTAATTTCTTCTTTTCGTTTTTTTTTTTTTTTTGTTTTGCCTACGCCCTATTAATTGATATATTTTTTCTTTCTTTGGTTTACGGCGGATTTTCTGCATTTTTAATTAATTTTCTTTCTTGTGCCGTTACATACGGTATGGTCGTGGCCTTTGGGTCTGAACAGTAAGCATTTAATCTATTTATGGCATTGCCGCAGCCTAAAGACGGATCACTTACGAGCATGATAAATTGAAAATAAAATTGTAAAAGTACAAGGTTTATGTGAAACCTGAAAAATAAACATTCACGCATACTTATCAGCCAACCCTCGTTTATACATTTTCAACAGCTCGTTAGCCACGATATAGCAATGAGTTTCGCACAGCTTTTCACTGAAGGCGTTCACCAAATCGCACTCATTTATTCACTTCCAGAGTTCATGTTAATATTGTATACACTACACACACACAAATACACTGCCCCAAGCACGCACGCATACATAGAGAAACCACTAGACGTTAAAATGCAGATATTCACTTTCAGTTTGTCGTCAAGCTCTTACCCTGCAAAAAACCGAAATACTCCGTTCCATAGTCCATAGAGTACTCCCTAAGGAGTATCGGAGTACTCCAACACTTATCCTCGCTCATATAAAAAAGGTGGTCCAATTTATATGGCGATGGCCGGTAATTGGATCACCTAATCCGACTCGGAGTACTCCATTTCTTTGCTTTTGAATACTCTATAGATCACCTACATGAGAGTACTCCCAAAATACTCCTATCGGATTACTCTATGGAGTATTCAACAGCAAAGCGAGAGAGGGAGTAGGTGGTCCTCAAAGAGATCACATACTCCCTCTCTCGCTTTACTGCATAGTACTCTATAGAGTAATCTTTTGGCAGCATTTTCAAAGTACTCTCACGTAGGTGTTCCATAGACTATTCAGCAGGGTGCTCCGATATGGATTAGGTGATCCAATCGCCGGACATGGGCTTATAAATTGGACCACCTTTTTGTATGAATGAGGATAAATGTTGGAGTACTCCCATACTCCAACGTTTTTTACAGGGTTAATGCTTAACCATTGGCAACAGTCTACATTTGTATGTATGTATGTATGTATGTATGTATGTGTATAAAAATAAATGATCAGCAGAGCTTATGGGCGAATTCGAATTATTTACTTGCATTATGGCCAGACAAAAAAAAACACAACAACAACAAATGTTAATTATATGAAACGTTCGTAAGTTAAAAATACTTGATGGCTGCCTACAGGGAGCCAAGCACATTGCCAGCACGTAGGTAGGTAGGTAGGCCATGTTGATGACACTTCAACGTAATAAATGAGCCGCAACATGCAATTGGCAATGGCAATGTACTGCTAAATACATACATACTTATACATATAAGCATGCATATATTCAAATATACAAGAAGAAAAACTTTCTAGTAAAAAATTGCTCGACGAAAATAAAACTAACTACTTTACAATTAGAAGTTTCTGACTGTAATCAGTCGTTAATTAAGTGACAAAGTCAAAAAGCTTGAATTTACCACAAGAACACTAACTACATTTCCTACTTAGTGATTAATTTTGAATTAAATATTGGATGCCAAACTCAATTTTTTTTAGTTAAAAACAGGATTCAAAGTCGTACTATTTTATTTGACTTAAAAGCTCAACTAGAACTTAAAAATAAAAGACAAATTCAAATATAGTTTTGACTTAAAAATTAAAGCCAATTTCAAATTCAGTTTTTACTTAAAAAAAACTGACTAGATAACTAAAAGGTCAACTAAAACTTAACAATAAAATTCAAATTCAAATTTAGTTTTGACTTAAAAATAAAAATTAAACTCTGATCTAGTTTTGACTTAAAAAACAATCCTTTTAAACTATTTCTTTTTGACTTACAAAATTAAGTCAAATAATTAGTTTTACTTAAAAAAGTAATTCAACTATTTTCACTGACTGAAAAATAAGTCAATTTAAACTAACATTTTTGACCTGAGCCAATTGATTCAATCAAATCAATAGTGACTTAAAAGATAAAATCGAATCAAGTAATAACTTTAAATCAAACTCAATTTCAGTTAGCTCTGACTTATTTTGACTTAAAACAATAGAAATTATAATTTTTAATTAAAAATCATAAATCAAATTCAAAATGAAAATTAATATTTTTGAACTACAAATGCAAATCAAACTCAAACTATTAGTTTGAACTTAATCATAAAACTGAATTCAATTAAAAGTTTGAAATTCAAATCAATTTAAGTTAGTTTTGATTTAAATAATATGAAGCATATATTAAAAGTCACTTTCATTACATTATTTTTGACATGAAAATTAAAAATGTTAGTTTTAAAGTAAAATAAGCCCATTTAAACAATTATTTTTGACTTATTATATTTCGATTAAAAAATAAAAGTCTGATTCCAACTAAATGTTTTGACTTAAAAAATTAAAGTCAAATTGAATTTGTTTTGACTTGAAATATTATTACTGACTTGAAAATTAAAACTGATTTCAAATCAGACCTGTTAAATAATGTTTAATAATCTTAATCATTAATAATCAAATTAAATTTTTTGTTATTTTTTTGTAACTTAAAATTTGTTTTTAATCCTCGTTAATCGCATTTAATTAAAAATTTTAATCAAATAAAAATTTTGATAAATATGATTAATCCTAGAACTAAATTTGAAAACGAAATAAATCCTCATTAATCGAACACAAAATTTAATCCTAAGTGATTAATTATTCTAAAAATGTTCGATTATCTTAAGTAGTCAACTAATAGATTAATATCATTGAGTTTTAATCTTAATCCGGTCTGTTTTAAAAAAAGTTTCATACGAAAGCCGATTCGATTAAGATTTTAATCATAAAATTAAAATCATATATTCAAACTCACACAAAACTATTACTTTTGACTAACAATATTTAAAATGTTAGTTTTTAAATAATAAAAAAGTCCATTTAAACAATTATTTTTGACTTAGCATGTAAAAGTCTAATTGAAACTAATAGTTTTGACTTAAAACTTAAAAGTCGAATTCAAGCTATTAACTTCGAAAAAACTGACTTGTAAACTAACAACGCATTCAACTAATTCTTTAAAATAAAAAATTAATTCGATTAATCTTTGACTTAAAAAATAAAAAATGCAATATTTTAATCGTGTAAGTTTTACTTACAGATAAAAGTAAATAAATATTTTTTTTGACAAGTCTACTAATTTGTTGGGCATTCAAATAAATTAGATTATGTTTTGCGTAAATCATATTATTCCAAAAATTTTTAAATTTTGATTAATTGGTGGTGATGATTAGTATTAATTTTGAAAAACCGAGCTTCTTTTTCAATTTTCAATTTTTTTTTTTAAATTAAACTTCTAGCTACAGGTTTCTGAAATTATTTAAACTAATAATTTCAATAATAAAATGTAAACTAATAAATTAGTTTTTGTTTTAAAATGATCAATTATGTAAATCAGATTTCACCCAAAGTTTCACGTAAATAATTTTTAATTAAAATTTTTTTACGTTAAAGATTTTTTAATTTTTGTTTAACTAAATCAATGATTAGTTGCTGGTTTATGCGACTAACTAGCTAGAGATTATCCTCAATTATTTATTAAATTAATCAGTTTAATGTTAATAATTATCTTTGATTTGCACCTTTGCAGAGAGATAATAGTAGCATTCTCTTGGAAATAAAGAACTTACTTGAATGTGGATCAGTTGGGTGACTAGTTGCGCTTAGAACGCTTTATATACTTTATAAGTAGTTGGTTTAATAGCAGGTACATTCATAAATATCTACAATACCGCTTATGGCCATACCATATCAGCACCAATAGTAACGCTATCAGCAGCTTGTCAGCCTATCAAGCTTGCCAGCAGCTGTTTTTTAACCGTTTAACAACAACAACGTTAAACCGCTTTTTAAGCAAGCAACAAAGATAATGTGATAGAAGAAGCAAAAGCTCAAAATTTACATAAAAAGTGGACAGAATCAGAGAGTAAGGCGACATAATACAAAATGTGTTCTTTTGCCAGCACAAACTTGTCCGCAAACTTGATTTGTTAGTTTTCAAACATTTTTTATAGTGGTGACATAGTGTTAGTAAGAGACAGACGTATATCTCAAAGGGTGCTTCCCGACAGATAAAAACCTAGAAAATCTCATTAAAAGAACATACAAAAAATCTAACTTGAAGAACACAAAAGAAGTCCGATTAAGCGAAATCGATCACCCATGGGTGACGTTGGGCAGCAAAACGAACGGACACACTAATGGAAGTAAAAGCAAAGAAGCAAGTAAAAGTTCATAGCGTGATTAAATCTGTCGTCGAGTTTTTAAAGTTGTTTCATTGCTTTTACTTAAGTGTCCACCAAGATAAATGAGAAGCGATGAAGGAACAAGGAGGGTGCTAGTTTTAAAACGCCTACTTGAAGTAATGAAATGTGAGCTTGCGATTTATGAACTTTTGCTTACATGGCGAGGCTAAGTTCTTCTTCTTCTTATCGCATAACGTTAAAGTATTTAAGTACGCTGAAGTATTTAAGTACAGGGTGCTGTTGGCATATTTCTCAATGTAGACAAGTTAGACACTTTAGTTCTGTGTAGACTTCGCACACATATTTTGCAACAAACTAGATAAGCTCAGTAAACTCAAAAGGGGTTAATTACACGCCAAACGAAAATTATTCACAAACACCCTGTATCTTAAGAAGAATGTTAATTGTTGCTGAAGTTGAGTTAAGAAATGTGTGCGGTAGCAATTTGCCAACCGCTGATTGTTGTCGTGAAAATGAAGGTGTCGACAGGAACTTCAAGTTGTGTGCAACAACAGCAACAACAACTACCATGTCAATGAAATTTACGATGACTAAAAAGTTAAAAGTTGTCATTGACAAAGCGATTTATTTCAATTTACACCTTCTCTTAGTTAAACCACGAAAGAGGCATGTACAAAAAGAGATGAAAGATTGTTATGAAGTTTCTTTTGATTTTTTAGCTGATTTCGTAGAGTTCAGCTAACGGATTAAAATTGTTTTTATTTTGTTGTATTTATATCGAAAGACGCAAAAGCTTCAGTCTGCAAGATGTGAAGCCTTTCTTCTGCCCTCTTTACTTACTCAAGATATTAGAGAGGCTACTGAGTTACATTCTAGTGGCTTGTCTCCGTGGGCACGTAGGAGCAGACGAACAGTACCTTTCATACTACAAATTCAACTTTATGAACAACCTTAACAATAGCCTTAACCGTAACTGTATCCTTAGCCGTATGCGTAGCCCTCATCGTAACCGTATACTTAACCGTAACCGTATACTTAACCGTAACCGTATACTTAACCGTAACCGTACCCGTAACAGTAATCATAGACTCAAACGCAACCGTAGCCTTAACCGTAACCGTAACCATAACCACAATCGTAGCTTTCAGCGTAACCGTATGCTCAAACATTACTTTTACCAACACCAAACGTGAAACCGTAAAACAATCAGTAATGCCAACGTAGACAGAACCGTAGCTAACATAATTGTTACCGCAGACCGTTACATGTCGTCGAGTTCGTAGACAGCTCAGCATCGGATTATTGTCAAGCCTTTTCACGGTTTTTCATTTTCTGTAATGTGGTTAGGATAAACTTTATATTCATGAGAAAACTTAAAACATTATGGAAAAAAAGGAGAAGTAAAAGTCAAAGAAAGAAGATTTATTGCTATGGTGAGGTTAGCAATTGCTTTTGTCGATACGAAGGTAATACTCATTAAAGTGAAGATAATTATGAATAAATACCGAGGCAGGAGAAGAATGTAAAAGTCAAAGCTACGGCATCTGGCGATAAGGACCATAAGCAAGCAATAACGCCAGTATGGTTACGGTTACGTTTACGGTTATGTTTATGGTAACGGTTACGGTTATGGTTATGGTCATGGTAGCGGTTACGGTTTCGTTTACGGTTATTCTTATGGTAACAACTACGGTTACGTTTATAGTTATGGTTACTGTTACTTCTACGACTACGGTTATGTTTCTATTTTTGGTAATTGTTACATCTTTCGTTAAAGTTCGCTTACGAATAAAATGACATTTCCTCAAAGGAATTAATTATTTTTCTCAACTACTGAGGAATGTAGTAATTCTAATGGTAATGCAATTGAATTTACTGAAATTATTATAAGACATAAATAATGAAATGGAATTATTTGCTGTGTCTTTTAAACCACAAACTATTTGATTTGACGATGGAGCTAACGAATTTCTAAATTCTTTGAACTGTTTTTAATAGAATATTTGTTTGGATGTTTTCTATTTTTCTGGCACACCCTACGGTATCACAGAAAGGGATTACATATGTATTAAATCAATATGCGTGTATTCACGATAAATGTAACGGTAACCATGAGTATATGTAATTTAAAAATCATACCAAATAAATCTCCAGGTTCTGCTCTTTGCCCTTTCCTTAGAAGTGTCCTTTAGAAGTTTTCTTTGATCTTTTACTTTATGAGCAGACAGAGATGTGTTAAGGGTCTCCCCCATCTATCTGCATCCATCATATTCCCTCTGCTCTTACCATCAATACGGAATGATTTAACTTTTCATTTACTTTTAAACAAATTACAAGAGCCATAGAAATTTTTGCCACATTGTCATTCTCTTACCTTTAGCCTGAGCCAAGTAAGTGATTTTACCTTGGTCTCCCTCTCTTGCCACCATAAATATGGATATTTCACAGTAAAGCTTAGTAAAGGTATTTTCACATTTTTAAATTCAAATTTGTTACAAGAGACATGGGGGAGTTCAGGTATAGAAAATTGTTGCCAAGGTTCAAAGTAATAGACGTAATGTAATAGGAGTGATGTGTTGTATGGTAGAATAAGCATAAATAATAGGAAATTGTGATGAGCTTAAAAGTCGTAGGCATTGTAAGTGGGGAAGCTAACAGTAAAGAGGCCAAAAGTCGATAAGCGGTTAGCAAGCTATAAATTGCTGATGGAATCACTTTTTCTACTTAATCTCATCTTGTATACGAGTATGTAAGTGCTTGGTGTGTGTAATGGGATGTGGTTATACCGTTGGGCAAGTCATTTTAGTCGCGCAGAATTGCTGAATTCTGGCTTATGAGCAGTGTAGATCCAACAAAAAAGGACAAAATGATGCGTAAATGGTGGTGATAGTAATGAGTAGATGGCAGGGCCAAGCACTGTAACGGTGACGGTTAAGGTTATGGTTATGGTTATGTTTATGGTTATGGTCATGGTTATATTTATAGTTATGGTAATGTTTGTGGTTATGGTTACGGTTACGTTTACGGTTTACGGTTAAGTTTACGGTTATGGTTACAATTATAGTTATGGTAATGTTTATGGTTATGGTTACGGTTACAGTTAAGTTTACGGTTATGGCTATGGTTATGGCTAAGGACTCATATAAATAAAAAATAAGGTTGTGCTTTTAGTCATGGGTACGGTCACTTTACAGTTTAGTGATACTCTATAATATACTACCTATTTGTGTTAACTTATGTTTTTAATAGAAGTAGGGGAGGCTCTGGTAGGTATTTTGACACTCAGTTTCTTTGAGTTTTGCAGAGTTTGCTTACGAAGACGTCCACTTGCTAAGAAGGCATTTCTCTTGGATAAAGCGTCTCGCTACATGAATGTGTAAATAGCTCCCAAATCTTCTTGACGAGTTGGATGCTGGACTTGGGACCCGGGTCGTATACCACACCTCCTTTGAAAACTGTCGGTACAGAGGCTTGGATGGACATTTTTTTTTTTTTTTTTTGTTATTGATGTCTACCATGAAAAACTTTCCAAAGATTATAAGTGGCGAGTTATGATAACATTTTAGAACGTCTACTCTAACGGTCAGGTCAGGGGCAGATCTACGGAGTGATTTTCGGTTTAATCCACCCTTCGGAATACAAAAAGTAATACTTTTCAGGAACTGTGAATAAAAGACGTTCTCCACCGATGCTTCAAAAAAATGTTAAAACTGTGAAGTCTGTATTGAGTTTTAAAGAAGAGTTGGTCTCGCCTGATGTCAGTTATCAAATGAAAGGGTTGACTATCGTCAACACAATCCACTCCTTAATCAATGTCACTTATACAACAACACTGACGGCTTTCAAATTTCTATTTGGCCTTTAACTTTCCGACTTAGCACCATAAAAAGTCGTATCCCATTAAGTTGTATTCTCTTCAGCCTTTTCAACTCTTTCAAATTTATTAGAATTTTTTTTGTTTTTTTTCGTTTATTCAAATTATTTACTTCTTTGTTATTTTACCCTGCAGCCTTTCTAAGTGGAAGGGATAGTACGCTGAGGTCAAATTGATTTGTTGAAATTATCAGCTTAGGTATATTTTATACTTCTAAATAAGGATAATACTTAGGGAAATGGGATGCATTAAGTCCCATTATACTTGTGCAGGTCAAACTCGACCGCTGGGAGTAGCGCAATGCTTTTAGTCAATTTCGTTTGGTGGCTGTTGTACCCAGAGCAAAAATTTAAAGAAAATCCTGAGCGTAAATCATTTTGCGTCTTTAGAATATTTGAAGTGTACTTAGGCTATCTCTTGAAAAGGGTGGGCAATAAATTCCTATTCAAACACGGTTAGGCAATGTACGGCTAACTACAACAACAACAAGAAGATATCTAAAAATCGTCACGGCGTACCAACACTCCTCCTACATCTTTGAATTAAGCCAAGGGCAGCCACTATAACTCAGCTTAACAAGGGAAAGAAATGCATAACCTTTGACATACAAACGAGTAACATTAAAGCATCCGAAGCCATATATAAAATATGCTACACATTAAGTTCACGATAGGTCCATACATACAAACATACATATCAATGTATGTATGTATGTATATTAATGTATGGCATCAGATTTTCTACACGCAAAGCAATAAAACACTCGAAAACTTAGCCAAAGTCAATTGTTTGCACACGTTCGGAAAAAGCCAATAAATCGATGAGATTCAAATAAATTTTTCTCATCAAATAATGAGTCTGACTTTTGTACATACATACGTCTTTAAGTGTGAGCATCGGTGTGTGGCCCTTGTTTCTTTAAGTGCCTCCCTTACTTCGGAAAGTTTTTGCATCTTATGTGACAAACAAGTGTTGGGGTATTAATTTCAATAGCAATTCGAGATTCCGGGGAAAAGTTAAATAAAGAGCAGTAGGCCCCTTTGGCGCAAAATATTCAAGGGGTATTTTATTTTATTTTATTTTATTTTATTTTATTTTATTTTATTCCATTTTCCTTTACTTTATTCTATTTTACTTTATTTTATTTTATTTTACATTATTTTAATTTATTTTTTATTTTATTTTATTTTATTTCATTTTATTTTATTTTATTTTATTTTATTTTATTTTATTTTATTTTATTTTATTTTATTTTATTTTATTCCATTTTCCTTTACTTTATTTTATTTTATTTTATTTTATTTTATTTTATTTTATTTTATTTTATTTTATTTTATTTTATTTTATTTTATTTTATTTTATTTTATTTTATTTTATTTTATTTTATTTTATTTTATTTTATTCTATTTTCCTTTACTTTATTTTATTTTATTTTATTTTACTTTATTTTATTTGTGTATTTTAAGCTGGCTTGAGGTCCGAAAATTTTTTATTAAAAACGCAAAATTTTTTTAATTTTTTGTTTTTCCGATATATTTCGATTACACTCGGTAATCGTCTTCAGGGTGAGTAAATTTAATTCACGTCTGCACCTGCTGACATGGAATTGTTTACAGCAGGTGCAGACGTGAATTAAATTTACTCACCCTGAAGACGATTACCGAGTGTAATCGAAATATATCGGAAAAACAAAAAATTAAAAAAATTTTGCGTTTTTAATAAAAAATTTTCGGACCTCAAGCCAGCTTAAAATACACAAATAAACAAGAAGAAAGGTCGCCAAAAACAAATTTACTTTATTTTATTTTATTTTATTTTATTTTATTTTATTTCATTTTATTTTATTTTATTTTATTTTATTTTATTTTATTTTATTTTATTTTATTTTATTTTATTTTATTTTATTTTATTTTATTTTATTTTATTTTATTTTATTTTATTTTATTTTATTTTATTTTATTTTATTTTATTTTATTTTATTTTATTTTATTTTATTTTATTTTATTTTATTTTATTTTATTTTATTTTATTTTATTTTATTTTATTTTATTTTATTTTATTTTATTTTATTTTATTTTATTTTATTTTATTTTATTTTATTTTATTTTATTTTATTTTATTTTATTTTATTTTATTTTATTTTATTTTATTTTATTTTATTTTATTTTATTTTATTTTATTTTATTTTATTTTATTTTATTTTATTTTATTTTATTTTATTTTATTTTATTTTATTGTTGGATTTTGCGGTCTATTTTGTTTACAAATTTGTAAGTTATGAGCAAGCTCGAGACCAGTAAACAATAATTCTAAACGAATTAATATTGTCAGTTTTTTTGGGAAAAATTGATAATTGGAGAAAAATTACAAAGAAAAATCAACAGCGATGGATAGGATTACATGTTTCAGAGTTTCCAGGCTCATCATCAGATCCCTTTTCGGACACTGGGATGCGAACCCGTGTCTGTACCAAAGCCGCTGTTAGAAAACTCTAACACTAAGCTATGATGCCCTGTGACGTCACAATGTATTTGTCTCCACTTCAATTAATTCCCTTTTGTTTTGTTTGTTCTTGCCAACTGTATACACAAAATTTCTTAAGACATGCAGCCTATATGTTATGATGTGTGTTGGTCTTGTTGTTTGTACATATTTACATATGTACGTAAACCCGTGCTATGGTTTCAATGTATTTTGTTGTTGGATTTTGCGGTCTATTTTGTTTACAAATTTCTAAGTTATGAGCAAGCTCGAGACCAGTAAACAATAATTCTAAACGAATTAATATTGTCACATCATAACATATAGGCTGCATGTCTTAAGAAATTTTGTGTATACAGTTGGCAAGAACAAACAAAACAAAAGGGAATTAATTGAAGTGGAGACAAATACATTGTGACGTCACAGGGCATCATAGCTTAGTGTTAGAGTTTTCTAACAGCGGCTTTGGTGCAGACACGGGTTCGCATCCCAGTGTCCGAAAAGGGATCTGATGATGAGCCTGGAAACTCTGAAACATGTAATCCTATCCATCGCTGTTGATTTTTCTTTGTAATTTTTCTCCAATTATCAATTTTTCCCAAAAAAACTGACAATATTAATTCGTTTAGAATTATTGTTTACTGGTCTCGAGCTTGCTCATAACTTACAAATTTATTTTATTTTATTTTATCTTTTTATTTTATTTCGCTTACTAATTGTTGTTAGTTCTTACTGAATATCGAATTTCGTAACTCGCAACAAGTTTTAAATATTTACTTTCACTCGATATGAGCAATTACTACCTATGTACATTTCTTATGCTCCTCTTTGTGTTTGCCATTGACTTTGTTTCGGTTTGTGGTTAGCATGCTGTGTGGCGGAGTTACCTTTCGGCTGATGTTATGCTCGCATGGTGAGCTTACCCAGCTTACCAAAGTCGGAGCGCTCCAAAAAGGATTCAAAAAGAGTCCGTAATTGAAGCCTTTTCGGAGTAAACACCGAAGAACCACTTTTTTATGAAGATTTACGGAGCGTTGAGAGAAGAAATGAATATTGTAGAGCGAATGAACTGCAAGGCTCCATTATATGAGCAATTTTGAGCGTTTTCTGACCGTTTTTGTTGTAGCAGAGAATTGTGAGAAAATAAACGTTGGAGAGCAGATGAGCGGCAACGTTGAAATATGTGAATGTTTGCGAGCATTTTCTGAGTTTTTTTTTACTTTACCTAACAGAAGGTAAAGATCACATATTTCATTACGCTTATCAGTAGGCGAATGACCAAACATTTTAACATACATAGCAATTTTTATATTTTCAGATTTGTGTAAATAAATCTGCATAAAACTTTAAAAGGTATCTTTCCTCTTCATTATTTATAAAGCTTCATAAAAATGTCGATAGGAACCTCCAAAATGACCCAAAAGGAGTAAAAAATGACCCCAAATGAGCTTCAGAAAATCATCAATAAAAGGCCCCGAAAAGAGTCAAAAAAGGCTCCAAAAACCCTCTGAATGGACGAATAAAAGGCTCCGAAAAGAGTCCAAAAAGGCTCCGAAGTTCATTTAAAAAGAGTCATAAAACGCTCCAAATTCATCGGAATCGGACTCATTTTGGACTCTTTGTTATGACTCCGTTTGGGATGCCCGCATAGAACGATTTTACGCTTCATTTGGGCTCCGAAAGGGGCTCATTTCGGTGGGTAAAGCTCTGAGAAATGTGTATTTTATGGCTCCGAAAGGAGTCTTTTTTTGCACTTTTGGTTAGCTGGGTACATGCAACCTCACATACACATACACATAAACACATATAGTAGTATTTCTTTGGTTTGTTGTTGGTTGTTAAATAACAAACCACAATTTTGTGTTGTGTATTCTGCTGTCGCTTTTTTTCTTTCATGCAATGGTTCAGCTATGCAATATTTGCTGCCTTTGAGTGGATGTGTGAGTGGGTGTCGATTTTTCAACACTCAAAGTCACTTATTGGGAGCCTGCGTTAGTCTTGAATAAATGTGTGGCAACAGGTAATAACAGCTAAAGTGAGTTTTGCGAATTTTTCAGTAGAGTATTTGGAAAGTAAAAATCGTGACATAAAAACATGGGTTTCAATTGTTAATGCAAAGCAGAAAAAAAATATTTGAAATATCTCAACTTTAGCCGTTTTGCTCAATTTGTGTTAGGATGTTGTAACAAATTAAAGCAGACAGAAAACAAACCGACATTCAATTCATTTTTATTTTATTTTCTGGTCTTCCTGATCTAGTTATATACACACGGTTCTATCAATTTCTGTTTTCCATCATTTATCTAAATTCAATTGCATCAATTCATAACCGCTTAACGACTTCTCATAGCAAATATTCACAATATTTTTGTATTTCTTTACTGTATTCAAATTGCTAACAATCAAACAAACGTTAGTCACATAATCAAAAGCAAATTATTTTATTGCGAAAAACTGGAAAATTGTAAATAAAACGAGAAGTGAAAGGAAAGCAAACATATTTACATAAATACAAGAAGAGTCCTTTGCAGCGAAATCAATTTGTTGCCTTTGTCAGTTAAAGTAAATAAACAAAGTCAAATACATCAAATTTCCAATGAAATGGAAACTTACTTAAATATATGTCATGAAGTAAAGAATCCATTAAAAATGTACGCAACAAGCAAACTAAAGGTAGAGTAATTTTTTTTTTTTAAACTACGCTGTAGAAAATTTGTGACAACATACGTACTAAAATGGGTTTGTAAAGCTTTTATAAATGAAAATTTTCATGGAAATGCCTTTAAAAAAGCCTTAAAAAGATTTTTTTAATTTTTATGAATATTGGGGTAAGCTTAGAAAACACTTTTTTCGCTTAAAAAACAGTTGCAAGTAAAATTGTTTGATCGTATATGAATGTAAACCTATAGGAATTTTTCTACGAAAATTTTTTTTAATAAATGTCGCTGCAGTTACGATTCTGTAATAGTTTTACAAAACTCAAAAAAAAAATTTTTTTAAATTGAAAAACATTTTTTTTAAATAAATTTTTTTGATCCCAATTTAATAAAAAAAAATTTTTTAATACATTTTTTTGATCCCAATTAATTTAATGGCCTTGATTTAAAAACTTCAAATTTCAATTTTTTTAATAAATGTCGCTGCAGTTACGATCCCGTAATAGTTTTACAAATCTCAAAAAAAAAAAATTTTTAAATTGAAAAACATTTTTTTTAAATTAATTTTTTTGATCCCAATTTAATAAAAAAATTATTTTTAATAAATTTTTTTGATCCCAATTAGTTTAATGACCTTGAGTTAAAACCTTCAAAAAAAAAAGTTTACAAAAATTAAAAAAAAAATTTAATAAATTTTTCTTTTTTCAGAAATTGCAATTAAATAAATTAACAACTTGAAGAGCGGTGAAGATGTCTGCATGCTTAAAGTTTAATAAAAAAAAGGTATACAAATTTAAGTTGTATAAAAAAAATTATAATAAAGTTTACCAATTTTTTTTTTTTTTTGGAACATTTGCATTTCATTTTTAAATTTAAATATTTTACAAAAAATCGTATTCAAAGTCTAAAGAAAGTGTACTTCGAATCTTTCAATATATGTGAATGAAAAACGCTTATATAACGCTTAGAAAAGTAAGTGTTTTGTAAGTCATTCCTAAAAACACTTACATAAATGTTTGTTGGGTTGTTAACTTGGAACATTTTTGAAACAAATAAACATTTTTGTTTATTTTTCTGCAAATGTAGTTAACTTTATTGAAATCAACTGCAAATCAAATAAAAACAAAATCATTTTATTTAACGCAATGTGATACTAGTCAATTTTGAAATAGCTGATTCTTCGATGGAAGCTGTCGAATTTAAAACTTGATGAGAGAAGGAGTACTGGAACATGAATTTAAATTATTTTCAACAATTAGAAAAGATTGCGGCGTGACTGTGTGGGTTCAAGTCCAACTCAAATACTTTATTTTCGTAAATATTTTCATACAAAAAATATAAAAAAAGGACTTTGGCTGTTATTCCTCATTGACGCAGACCCGCTCTAGACCAATCTGTAAGCGGAGTTCTTAAGATAGATAATGTTTATTTAAAGTATATAAATATACAAAAAATACGAAATTACAGCACTAGCTCGAGGCCATCAGCTTCAGTCTCATGGTATGTTATATTATGAAGATAGATAAAAGCGCAAATTATCATTTAAAACTCTTCACAGCTCGTCGTATTATGCAACTTCGCACAAAACAAAATTCGAATATATATTGAAAATTGCATAAAACACCGTAAGCCTACATGTCGTATGAGTGACATTTATTATTAAATACCAAACATGGATTTTGGTTGCGTTGTGAAAATCAATCAATTCAGGTAATACTTGCAAGCTTACGGCATATTTCATTTATTTCGCATAACTGTCAAGCGTACACGGAAATATTATTTCGAGCGAGATTTGCTTTGGCGTGAAATACGCAGATTGTTGTTGCTATTTTTTGAATTGTTATGAGGTAAAAACGGCTTGTTTTATTAAAATTTACCAGAGGACGAAAAAAGCGAGTTTTTGTGATGTTGCGAAGTATTAAATGTTTTAACAAATGCTTCTTGATAGGTGAGAAATAGTTATTTCATATAGATTTTTGTTTTTAACATTTTTAATAAATTTAGAAAATAATTTTTTTTTTTTTACTTGTACCTTTTTTTCGTTCTCTATTAAAAAATTTTAAACTTTATTGTTATTTTGTAACAACAATTTTTTTTAATTTACTTTTTTATGTGAAAACTGAAAAGTCTGAAAAAATTAATTTAAAAAATTGAGTGATACATTTTAAATATTATTTTTGAATTTCCCAATAAAATTTATGTTTTTGCAATAATTTTAATTTAAATAGTAAAAGTAAAATTTATTTTTTGTTGATTTTCAAATTATTTTTTTTATTTTTTTTCCTTTTATTATTGAAGTCTAGTTTTAATTTTTTTTTAATTGAATTCTATATTTGAGTTCTAAATTTTAATTTTTGTTTTTATGAAAAAATTCACATTTTTTTATTTCTTTTTTTCTTCTTTTGTTTATAATTAAAACGAGATTAATTTGCATAATTGGGATCTAAATCTTATTTCCATTTTTATTTTTATGAAAAAAATGCAATTTTTCTTTCAATTTTTTCTTTTATAGTTGAAATCTAGTTTTAATTTTTATAATTGAATTCTAAATTTGAATTCAATTTTTACAAATAATTTCGAAATTCTACTTCTATATTTATGAAAAGACTCTAAATTTTACTTTCATTTTTTTTTTTATAATGGAAATACAGTTTTAACTTTAATAATAAAATTCTAAATTTGACTTTTATTTTTATGCAAAATTTATAAATTTTATTTTTACTTTTTGCTTTTAAAATAGAAATAAAATTTTATTTTTAAATATAAATTCCAAATTTTACTTTTATTTTTGTTTTTATGAAAAAATTCTAAATTTTATTTTCCCCCCCCTTTTATGTTAAAGTTTAAAATTTTACTGTTATTTAACCTTTTTATAATGGAAATACTGTTTTAGCTTTTAAAATTCAATACTAAATTTGACTTTTATTTATGACAAATTTCTAAATTTTACTTTTATTTGTTCCTTTTATAATCGAAATCCAACTTTAATTTTTATACCTTAATTCTATGTATATTTGACTTGTATTTTTATTTTTACAAAAAAAATTTTATTTTGCTTTTATTTTCACTTTCTATTTTTCCGTTTTATAATAGAAATCCAGTTTTCATTTTTACATTTGAATTCTAAATTTTAGTTTTTATTCCAATAAAAAAATTCTAAATCTTACATTTATTTTTATTTGCATAAAAAGAATTAAATCTTCCTATTTTTTTTTTTTTTTTGTTTTATTTATGGAAATTCAGTTCTAATTGTTATATTTGAATTCTTAATATTTATTTTTGTTTTTATGAAAAAATTATAATTTTTTTTTTTATAATTGAATTCTAAATTTTACTTCTATTTTTGTGTTAAAAAAATTCTTTTTATTGAATTCTAAGTTTTATTTTTTTCCTTTATAATACAAATCTAGTTTTAAGTTTTATAATTGAATTCTAAATTTTACTTTAATATAACTTTTGCTATAAAAGTTCAATTTTTACTTTCATTTTTTCTTTTTATGAAAAAGTTATAATTTTACTTTTATAACGGACTTTTATATTAAATCTCTATAACTCTTAACTTTTATATTAAATCTCTAATTTTTTTTGTTTTTTTTCAATTTTGTTTTGTTTTTTTTTTTTTAACAAAACTCAAATTCTTTTTTTGAAATTTTATAATAAAAATTAAATTAAATTTAAACCTATATTTTGGTTTAAATAATAAAATTAAACGCTTACCTACTAATTTTTAGAAAAAATTCCCAATTCATAAAACTCATTAACGTTCCGTTCCCTGTTACATATAAATTTATACACATACCCTTTTGTACTTCTAGGAAAGCTAGAAATCCCTCCATTTTTTCAAATTTATTTATTCTCCCCTTTCACTTTGGTTTAACGGTCCCATCTTTGTATAGGTTTTATTTGACAAGCAAATGCTTTTAAGCCTCAATAATATATCTGTATATCAATACATTTTTATTACAATGGATATCCAACTGTGCATTTCAGGTAAAATTTTGATTTGAATTGCTTTCGAGTTTTTTTTTTATTTTAGTATTTCGTCCCTATCTTTTCAATATAGCAAATTTTTTACATTCATTTATCCGCACTCACCGCTGACAATCAATAAAAGGAATATTTTCTTTGCCAGCAGTTTCACGTACATATGTATGTATGTATGTATGTATGTGTGTAATGTATACCTGTTGGTTGGTTCAGCATCATTTTATGTATAGTATGTGTTGTAATAATATTTGTTTAGACATTTGTTTGAAGTGTGCGATAAAGTTTTATTTGTATCATAAAATAAAATCAGGTCGTTGGTGTTGAAAAATATTAACTCAGAAATAAACCAACCACAAATGTCAAATAACTAGAGGCTTGTTATAGAGTAATAAAAATGAAAGCGAATTGCTATTACATCGAATCTATTAAAGGTATACCATAAGTGCCTGAAAGTATGCAATATGTACGGTCGATAGGGTCAGCCTTCTTATAGGCAATACTTAAAATCCATGCAGTGTCTCTTTTCGATGGGAATCTTTACCAAAAGGCACCTAAGTAGAATTCTGATTATATGCAAAAAGGTCGGCCAGTTCTTATAAGATATTTTGGTTTGTTTTCAGTTTCGTCCCGAAAGAATTGAGAAATTTAGTTGCATAAATCTAGGCGCAAATTTTTTTGCTGATAGAAAGGATTAAAAATCAATAAGCTCCTAAATGTATGCAACAAATTCGCTAAATTTTCTCATTTATCAGCAAAAAAATATGCGCCTCAATATATGCAACAATTTTCTTAACTCCTCAATCGTTGATTGGCTTTATTTTATTTTCTATGTTCGACCATCAAGCAATATCAACAAACCTACAATTTTCATATAAAAAGGTATAAACCGTCAATTTCAAATAACCGAACCTCAGAAGAATCAGATTTTCCAGTTTGGTTTCCCCTTTCCAGGCCGCCCTCTTTCTATTTGTTCCACCATCTCAACCACACCACCATCATCGTCTTAGGTAAAGAGCCGCAAAATAAGTCCCAGCTGAAATTTGGTTACAACCCAATCAATCAGTACACCGAATAACAGAGTGGAAATGCGAAATTAGGTTCCAACACAATGGCAAGTAAGCACACACATACACACTCACATAGACAGCTAGTTACGTTAACCAAAATGTCACCAAGGCAACCAAAGTACAAGATTCAGCTATGCCATCTATGTGTATATATATTTGGATAACCTCATGTGCCGATATTGATGCCTAATAGCATATAGCGCCAATGAGTCACACAAACAAATTTTGCGTACATTAGGCATCCAGAGACTAAAGCTAAGTAGAACATGCGCATGTATTGGTGGCAAATGATAAGCAAAGTACAACCAATAAAACCATGCTCGAACGCATTGTGGCCGATGTCATGTGGTTTAGATCAACAAGAACAAAAGTTATGCGTACAGTAATACATGTCACACACACACACTTGCAGACTTGCACTCACAAAGAAGAAGTGTGACAATGGCATATGTAATTCGCTGGCAGTTTGCTAATTTACACTGCCAACGGGCAGATTTTCCGCTTCAAAAAACGAAAGTACTAAGTTAAGTGGGATGGAATAGAGAAATATGCGCGTTCATGTATAGACTACACTATGTAACAAGAATTTTAGTGGTGACGTTATAAATGCCTATTGATGAGATAGAGAGAAAGAGCGAGTCGTATATAGGATTTTGGAGTTCTTCGTAGCCTAAAAGTTTGTAACATTTATTCGCGTTTAATTCTGTAGCATTTTGAAGGTAGAGTAACTTTAACTCGGCATGACGTTAAAAGAGCAATATTAAAACTTGAAATTTGTATTTAGAATAGGTCTAACCCTACAACCCTTTTGAAGCTTATACCGGATAGCAAAATATCCCCAGGAAAATCTAATTTTTTTGGATAAAGACTCGATCTGGGATTTCTTTAAAATCGTTATTTCTCTAAAAATATCTAAAATAAATTCGACAGCTGAGTGAAAAACCTAATGGAAAATTTGTTTGAAGTGCATAATTTTAGGCGCATTATGTGAATTATTTTGATCCTACTCCAAAGTCGAATGGGATAGTAATCAGATTGCTCCTAGAAGTATGCAACATTTATTGGCAATTAAATGACCAAAAAATTAGATCATAGTTCAAAACCTGCTAATAGTTGAGCAACTTGCAATTAAACATCCGTCTAAGGTGCAATTTTTACCTTTGTATCTGGGTCATTGGAAGACTCAGTGCAAGTAGTTTCTAGTGTATCAGTCTCAATCTCTACCCTTGTCTCCGCTTCAAACACAGTTCAAATTATAAATGTATGTCTCTCTAAGCTTGGGTCACAGTTGCCTTCTTTTGTGTGGGATTCCGTCTCACTTTCTGTATCCGTCTGAACCCAGTTTCTCTATCTGGGTTTCAGTCGGGAAACAGTCTCAAGATAAAAGTCTCTTTGAGTCGAAAATTCAGTTCCCCCCGCGCTGATCTCTTTGTTCATCTAGCCTGAGTTTACAGATCCATCTCAGTTTTCAGTGTCATCTTCTAGGTTTTGTCTCAAAAGCAATTCACTAAATTTCTCGGTAGATAAAGTTCAGGGACACCTGCAAATTGAGTCGTACCTTAGTCCTTAGTATACTAACTCAGAAAAAAGTTGGTTGCATACTTTAAGGGGTACGTCGTTTTTTTAATTCTGTACAATACCATACATTTCCTGATCTGAAATTTATAAAATTTTCTAACATACATATACTATCTCGAACTTTTAAGGCTCACATATGACTCACTAAATGAAGTCGAATTTTGTGAGTCACATACATATGACTCATTGAAGAGGAAAACTATGCATATGGTTAAAAGATTATTAACCCTATCTCGAATCGTTAAGGCTCACATATGACTCACTAATTAAACTCGAATTCTGTGAGTCACATATGACTCATTGAAGAGGAAAACTATGTATGCTAAACAGATTATTAGCGCAATCTGGAACTTTTAAGGCTCACATATGACTCACTAACTAAAATTGATTTTCGTGAGTCACATTTGACTCGTTGAAGAGGAAAATTATAGATATAGAAAAAATGATTTACCCCACTTCAGAGTGTATACAGATTAACCACAGCCAAACCAATTACCATCACTGTTACACAGTGTAATTTCTAACCACCGACTATTTAATATTTTCCAAATCTCTCGTGTATATTCCGTTGCGCCTAAACGCGTTTACATTTCTTGATTTTCATTTCCCACTACGACACATACCTTTAGGCGCCTTTCTTAACATTTTATCCTACTTGAATAATTTCAAACTAAGTTCTGTCACATTATCATTCACCAGTGATTTTCATAGTTCTACAAGAAACTACTAAACTCAGCAATCAACCACGTTTGGTCACCACAAAATGTTTTGCCAAACAACAAAAGCTTGGAGAAAAAAACAAAAAAACCAAAAACAAAATGCTGGAAACTTTGTCAATCGCAACTGCGCATGCAAACAATGGCATGAATAATAAGGAAGAGATTGCACAGATTGCACCCTTGGCCCAGTAGCTACCACAGCCGCACCTAAATCAAGTGAAAGGAATTCAAGCCAACTTCATTGTGTGTGTGTGTGTGTGTGCGTGGTTGGGCATGTTTGCGACTTTGTGGGTGTGAAAATTTGTGTTGTCATTGGTCACATGCACAACGCACAATATGCATTTGCCTGTAGGTGTGTATGTAACTGTGAATATACCCTGCAAAAAATTATGCGGCTAATCTCTAAAGAGAGCGTACGCGATTAATCTCTTCAGTCTACAGTTGGCTCTAATTCAGCATATATGAGTAAACTTTTATTTGGGTAGCATACTTATAGGGGTGTGAGTCAATTTCAGTTTTTGTAGCATACTTTTAGGAGTTAAAAAATACTCCTTTTGGGTAGAAAATTTATTAGTTCTTTCGTAGGCCATGCTCAACAAAATGTCAACAGTTCAAGCAATACAAAGTTATGAGAACTGTCACTCCTCGCATTTAAATGGCGAGGCAGAGATGATGTATTACTCGATATTAAAACCAAAAAATCGATACCAAGAGAAAAAATCGATATCAAAACAACAAATTTTTTGATAAAATGAATAATCGATATCATTAGAAAATAATCGATGATGAAAGAACAAATCGATAACATTATCAAAAAATCGATATCGAAAATATCCCCTATAGTTGACATACCCATATTAACATTTATTTTGATAAAATAAAAAATCGATAACATTAAAAAAATCGATATCATTAGCAAAAAATCGATGATGAAAGAACAAATCGATAATATTATCGAAAAATCGATATCGAAAGAAATTCCCCTATAGTTGACATACCGATATTAACACCGATTTTGATAAAATGAAAAATCGATATCATTAGCGCAAAAAATCGATGGTGAAATAACAAATCGATAACATTATCAAAAAATCGATATCGGAAAAAGTTCCCCTGTAGTCGATATATCTATATTAACATCGATTTTGCTAAAATGAGAAATCGATATCATTAGGAAAAAATCGATGATGAAATAACAAATCGATAACATTGTCAAAAAATCGATATCGGAAAAATAATTGACGTATCTATATTAACATTGATTTTGGTGTAGCTCGAGATTGCCCAATGGCAATGCAATACAGAGGAAATTAAAAAAGTTGGGCGTGGTCATTGGCTCGTCTACCCCACTCTTCTAATAAATTAAATAATCACCCTGTTGAATTTTAAGCTTAAAGCTTCATTTAGCTTTCTGTTTCGGTTTGTGAGATCTCGATATTCCTTTTTTCATATGTGGGCACTACCACAAGCATTTTCAAATATCTGACTAAATTTATATTTATTACAAGAATTGCCGATTTCAAGAAAGAAATTGAAATGAAAACTGTATTTCACCAGTATTTTATATGAAATCGGTTAGCGGAAAAATTAATTTTTTAAAAATTTTTTTCCTTTTGAAATACAAACAATTTTACTGAACATTTTAAAGTGGACTACTCGACTTTTTATAGGTAAATAATTAATGAAAATGTGAAATTACTTAAAAAAAACGTTTAAAAATATTTTAGAATATATCGTGTGTAATTAATATAACAAATCAAGCAATCACAAAAACAAACAAAAAAAATTTCGAACACTGCTCCAACAACAGTTACCTTAACAAAAAATCAATGTAATCGAAAATTTAAAAAAATAAGAATAACAAATTCACAATAAATAGTATGACCTATGACCTGGAAAAAAAAGTGAACCATTGATTCACTGCGCAGTCGGTAGGATTCGAACCTACGCTCCCAGAGGGAATCTGATGTGTAGTCAGACGCCTTAACCGCCAGGCCACGACTGCTATGCTAAGAAAGCTGCCATATTTAACAGCAGACTTACAGAGCAAAAATTGCAAACTGAAGGCAATGTCTTTGAGAATAAATTTTAAATCGGTTTAAAATACTTAAATAGCTACTTCTTTTACACAATCTTAAGCTGTGTAAATATGTATGATTGTTTACTGTGTTAAAAGAATTTTTTTGTTGTACAAACAACTATACATATGTACATACATACATACATTACAGCTGTTGATAAGTGAAGAAGAAGAAGCATAAGGGGTACTATTTGAAATATTAAGCTACTGTAAACAAAAATTTATGCACGTACAGCTGTTGACAACTAATTAGAAACGATACTTTTTTTTTAAATGAAAATCATATTCCATTAAAACACGAATTTTCCAATTTTTATACCCAGCGTACTAGTACTAGTACAAGGGTATATTAATTTTGTCCACATAACGGTACTATGTAACGGCACAAAATAATCGAGTTAGATATAGAGTTCCATATATGAAAGTTCTTAGGTTGAAAAGAGGAATTGATTAAGGCATGTCCGTCCGTCTGTCCGTCTGTCCGTCTGTCCGTCTGTCCGTCTGTCCGTCCGTGTACACGATAACTTGAGTAAAAATTGAGATATTTGCATGAAATTTTGCATACAGGTTACTTTCTGGCCAAGGTAGGTTGCTATTGAAAATGGGCGAAATCGGATGATAACCACGCCCCCTTTTTCGATATCGAAAATTTCGAAAAACGTATAAAACGGGTTAATTCAATATCAGAAGCAGCTAAAATGATAAAATTTGCAATATGTATTGATTTATATGTTCTTAGGCGGATTTTACCAAATTTTTTGAAAAGGGGCGTGGCACCGCCCCCATATATTTGAAGAAATTTTAAAATTTTGACTCCTAATAACTTGAGAACAGTTTATGCTAGTATAACGAAATTTTGTAGAGGGCATACTATTGTTGTGTTAAATTCAGATATAGAAAATAAACGAAATCGCTTGGCGACCACGCCTACTTTTTTATAAAAGTTATATTGAAAGGAGGTGGAAATATTGAAAAGTCCATATCTAATTAACTGATACCGCTATAATAATATAATTTTGTACATACATCAATTTTCATATTCTTTACATTATTTTTGCAAAATTTTGGAAAGTGGGCGTGGCACCGCCCACTTATGAATCAAGCAATTTTCAAATTCGACTGCTAATAACTTCAGAACGATCTGAGATAGGTTTACGAAACTAGGTTCCAGGTATGTTATGTTTATGTAGAGTACTACCACAGAAAATAAGAAAAATCGGTGAACGACCACGCCCCTTTTTGGACTAAAGTTCTCTAAACGAGAGTTAGGAAACCGGAATATGCAATATCTGTTTAACTGATACAGATATAATGCTAAAATTTAGTACACTCATTCACCTGATGATGTTATTTGTGATGTTTAAAGGTTTTTTGGTAATATTTTGGAAAATGGGCGTGGCACCGCCCACAAGTGAATAAACAAAATATCAACATTTCACTATTAACAAGCCACTGTGAAAGTATCATAAAGATCTGCAATGAAAACTGATCTTCAATAGGGACAAACAACATAATAAAATCCGTGGGCGTGCCACCACCCACTTTTTTAAAATTATGTAAATATTGATTAATGGACACATATATCCGTACATCGAAAAATTTCACAAAATACGTTAAAAGTTATGGGCATGGCACGCCTTCTTTTGCAAAGTTATATATAGGACATGGTATAACCCTTGAAAAGATCGATTCAGTACTTTTGGCTCATGTAAGCGGTTAAAGCTTTATAAGCAAGGAGCGTGGCCGCTCCCACCAAATTCGCTATTGTTTAGGCTCGGCATAGATTGGTTTTTAAAATGGGCGAAATCGGATGAAAACCACGCCCCCTTTTTCTAAAAACTAACGCTGGGTATTTAATGTTCGGTTCACCCGAACTTAGACTTCCTTACTTGTTTTAATTTGTTTTATTTAAACTTAAGTACTAATAGAAAATAATTTATTAATTTATATTAATTTGCGACTCATCCCAGCTGCATCCTAGACTAATTGCATTTTTTGCTGGGTATCGATATGCCCTGACATGCACTTTTGTGGCTGGCCTTCGTTGTCAGCAGTTTAATGACAGTTGCATTAGAGATAGAGTGAATTTGTTGCGAAAAGTTTAAGAGCTTTAAATGTTAGTTAACTTTCACTTCGTAGCTTAAATAACCTAATTTCGTATTACGTTTCCTATTTAAGAAGAGAAAATAACAAGTAATGAGTACAAGCGCTGAAATTATTTTTGACTTGTTATTTTCTACTTTTAGTATTTGTACGTCGACTTGAGTGAGTACAGCTACATCAAAAAGGTAATGTTGCATAGTTTTAGGCGCAAACAACATTGTTATCGGGCGAAAAATGGCTCGAACTATATTGGCAGCGCACTCTCTCATTTTATTTTAAAACGTTTTTTCCAGCATGTCATCCATAAAAAAAATTGAAAAGTACTCAGCTGGACCTATCAAAAAATCCTTGTATACCCAAAATATTTAGTTTCTTCGCAGGCAACATTTTATTAGGAAAACAAGTTGGTTATACAAATTTATACACTCTTCCGAGTATTTTAAAATTGTTATTATTTTTTTCCATCCCAATTTCCATATTCCTTTCATCTGACTGGCTTTACATTTTAAACATATCGCTTCTATATACACTACTACATTTACAATAAATAAGCAAATTACTTTTTCAAATGCTGCCTGTTGCTGTAGTATTTTTTGAAAAATTTACTACCGACTACATAATAAATGTAGTTGCATATGTGAGCGTACGTGCCATGCGATGTGCCAAGAAATCATATACGTTTTGAAAATTTATGTTCACATTCTTAAATGGGAATATTTTGTGTGTTTTTTCCTTTGTGCGCCTAAAAGTATGCACATCAAAGATGTTAAAAAATATGTTTTTATTTTAGTCACGTTTCATATAAACCAATTTGTTTATAGGCAAACAATGATTATTGATAAAATATGTATTGATGATGCTATGGGTCTCATGTTTACAATGTTTATGCATAATTTTACATAGAAATTTATAAACAAGCGTTAGGCATATATAACTGAGAAGAAGAAGAAGCTTTGTTGGGTATAAGAAAAATCGTGTGATTAATCTCGGAAGAGAGCGATCCGCAATTGATCACTTTAGTCTATAGTTGGTTATAATTTAAAATACATATTTGGTAAATTTTTATTTGTGTTGCATACTTATAGGGGCGTGAGTCAATTTCAATTTTTGTAACATACTTATAGGAGTTAAAAGTACCCGTTTGCGGGGAAAATAAAAGAGGAGATTCGTACTTGTTCGGTTATAAATGGGTACAAATGGTCTCTCCCTGTCACAAATTGATTGGAACTGGCATTAGTCGCATACTCCTCTGTGACTCATCCCGGATGCATCCTATACTAATCGATTTTTTTGCAGGGAATTTATAATTCAATAAAATGTAATCCAAAAAGTATGCAATACTTTGTTAAATGTCATATTCTTACAGCTCTTATAGGCCGCTTTGAACAACAGTCACGTGCGTGAATTTCGCTATGATAAGACTGCCTGCCTTTGGCAATTGATATGCTTAAAATTTAAAAATTAGATTAAAAGTATTCTCAATAGAAATTATTTATAAGAAATTCTTTTTAATAAAGTACAAAACAATAATTTCAAAAAAACTAACAAAAATTAAATCATAAAAATTTCTTAAATTTCAATAATTATCTATGCTTGAAGTTGGATGAAGCTTGTCCATGCTTTGTTGCCTCTTATCCGTGCCATCTTGTCTGCTGTCACAGAATTGCCAAGCAAAATTTGTAAAAAGCATTGACTTTTATGACTTTATCCTTGTGATGTCTGTATCAGCTTGCATAATAGGTCAAACCACAGACTGCACAAACAAGTCATAGTAACAGTTTGCCTAAAGCAAAAATATACATACTTATCATAGTACGGAACCAAATTAAGGCATTAAATATTTTGATAACATTTAACAATTTAAGTTAAGCAAAAAGCAAACAGAAAAAATGCAGCAACAAAAAGCAAATTAAAGTGAAGCAATGAAGCGCAAAAACCAAGCAGGCCACTAAAGACGCTGAGCTTTTAGCGTGGAAAAACTTAAGCCTCAGAAAAAGTGAAAGGAAGCTAAGTGCGGAAAAATCTTATGAAGAAAGACAAAAAAATATTGAAGAAAGAAAATGAAAAAAAAAATAAATAAAAGTTGTAGGAGACCAAGGCTGTGGGGATAATTTTTTTCAGAGAGGGTTAGTCAAGTTTTTAATTTTTTTATTTGAAGCTTATCTGAAGGGAAAAAAAATTGTAATTGGAAGACTTTTCTAAATCTAATTTTCAAATATTTATGAAAACTATTTCTATTCTGTTGAGTTCAAACCTCGATAAACACTCATAGGAGCATAGATAGAGTTCAGCAAAAAGGTTTTCAGATGTCTCAAGGTCCTTTTGCGGTCACACGTAAAGACAGTCACTGCTGCTTACACATTTAGTAAAAGAAAAATATTTGAGAAGAGTTGACTTTGACTCACGCATTTAGAGCTTTTAATCCCCTGTAAGAGACGGCTCTGTATAAAACTACCTTTATATAAATGCACCAAAAAGATGAGTCTCCAAAATTGATATCCGTTACTCTATTTGTTTATGCACCTCACGAGCACAACTAGGTAACTAATATTCCGCAAAGAACATCGAATAAGAATATTAGTCTAGGATGCGATCAGGATGAGTCGCAAATGAGAATGCGACTAATGCCAGTTATTATCAATTTGTGTGGGCTGAACTGTTCATATATCTTATGTAGCGACTATTTGTACCGATTTATAGCCGAATAGATACGAAAGAAACAATCCACTTTCTACCAAAATGGGCACTTTTACCCCCTATAAGTATGCAACAGAAACTCGACTTTGACCCCTATAAGTATGCTACACAAAGATAAAATGGACTTAGGACTTACTTAGTCATACGATTTTTGTAGCGATAATAAGAAGTTTTGAAATAATTTAATGCGATCCCTTTGAACTATGGCGCTAGTTTGGAGGCTCTAGCTACTTAAACATCGTTTGTGATATTTCACAATACTGCATGCATATTCTAAATAAATTCGTACAGCGCCATCTATAGAAAATTTTCACATTTAAATTCTAAACCATTTTCGAAGTTTCTCAACTCTTTTTTACCGGTAAATTAGTAATCAATTATTTGATCATCAAATAGCACTCAATTAAAATGTTTGGATACATGCGCCACCTACTGGAATTTTTTTCTTATGCAATGCTTTACCATAAGGCTCTAAACTATGATCAGTTTCAAATGTCTAGCTGACCAAAAAATTACAATTTCAAGACTAACTAAATTTTGCATTAATTTTTTACTCATGTCGATGCTTGCGCCACCTAGTGGGTATATTTTTTGTGTAGTAAGCATTTACAAGACTTCTTAAGATTGCCGAATTTTCCCCATTTTGTACGATATTTGTAAATATCTCGATACGAGAGCCATCTGGGAAAATGTTCTATGTTCCTAGAACTCTCTTCAGTTCTAGCATTAGAATATTTCGATGCGAGCGTCATCTAGTGGGCATTTTTTTATGCACTGCATTATCATCAGGTTATAAACTATGCTCTGAGTTTCTAAGACTCAATCTAACCATAAAATTAATTGAAACTCCATCGCATAGCTTTTCAATTTCGAAATCATTTTCGCCGTTTTATTTTTAAATACATATATCGACCATTGTGATACCCAGCTAGCATATTTTCTATCTTTGTAAAATTTCTTATACATCGGACTAACATCTTGTTCAGAAGTATTGTCCACGTTTTCACTCCCAACCTCACTTCAACCTTACTTCTTAAATTATCAAAGAAGCAACCTTATATAAACGTAGTATATTAAAATGAATACGAAAAAAGCAGATGAAAAGTAAGTAAACAAGTTAAACTAAAAAAGAAAGAGAAAATTTAATTCACTCATAAAAACGTCATAAAGCATCAAAAGCATGAAAAACGACAACCAGCACAGCTGTACCGCATTCAAAAGGGAATACAGGGCGTATGAGTGACATTATGGTTGTGATTGCGCTCAGCGCTGACTGTAGTAAACTTACTTGCCTTAAAATCACACACTTTCATACATATCAATGGCTTTTTAACGATCAAACAAAATACATAAAAAAAGCACCACCAGCGAATGGTACAACAGGAAACTGTAAAGGCAGGACATTTTATATTGTGGGAGATAAAAGTGAAATGAGGCAAAAAAAAAAACCAAAAGGGAATGCGGTTTATGGATAAGCAAAGAAAAAGAAAGTACAGCAACAAAAAAAAAAGACATTTAACATCTGGAGCACTGTCAGTAGCACAAGATTGAACAAGCAAACTGGCACATACACACACACACAAGCTAACAGTAAAAATAGTGGCATACATACATACAAACATAACGATTATTAAATTGCCCCATATTTGTAGGATTTAGCTGCGAAGTTGATGTGTTGGCCTTAAACAAACAGGACCGTTCATTTGTATGTTCGTTTGGATGTGTATGTGTGTATGCATATAGCAAATGTAAACATCAAAAATGCTTTTGCTATGACATAAAAAAAGTACAAACTATACTCAGGAGGGGCGTGCATGACTCAACAAGGCGTGAAGTGAAAGTGAAAGCTGGTTTTTTTTTAAATATGCAGCATAAAGCGAAAATAATACACCTGTGCGCTGGCATGCCTATATATTTAAATGAGACTGTGTGGGTGTGTATTTGTTACACTGGTCAACAATAAATATGCAAAATTTTTCAATTGAATAGTAGCAAATTTTTTAAGCTAGTTCGATGGTAGCAGACAGCGGTTTATTGCTAAGGGAGTTCAATCTGCAAAAAATATTTGTAGAATTTTTAGGAAATTTTCGTTTATGCAGGTTTGTAACTCAATTGATTTAAGTAGAATAATGTGTAAGTTAGAAATTGAAAAATTTCACTGAATTTTTAAAATTTATTCTGTCGAGGGTGTTGACCTGTTAAATTCCTATTAATATTAATAATGATTCAAATCTTTGGCTTTTTTAATTAGTATGATTAATTCATTTTGTTGTTATTAATTCGAAATTGTTAATAAATTAATTTACAAAAATAATCATGATTAATTTTTTATTTTTTATTGACAAAAATAATCAAAAATAATCATGTTTAATGCACAATAGAAAAAATAATCAAAAAAAATCATGACTAATGGCCAATAAAAAAATTATGAAAAATAATCAAAAATATTCATGATTAAAGGCCACCAACAAAATAATCAAAAAATAATCATGAAATAAAATAATAAAAAAATAATCAATAAAAAAATTATCAAAATTAATCATGTTTAATGGCCAATAAAAAAATAATCAAATATATTCAAGATTAAAGGCCAATTAAAAATAGTCAAAAATAATTCGAAAAAAATCAAAAATATTTGAAAAAAGTAATGGGAAATTTTTGCATTAATCATGCAATTAAAATTTATAAATTCGTTAATTAATCATTTTTTTTTTATGTCTTTCATAAAACTGTGTAGTACAAAAAAATTGTTTAGAAGTTCTACAAAAAAAATTTTCATTTTTTGAAAGTTGAATTAACTTTTTGAAATTTTTTGAATTATTAAATTTCTTTTGATATGCATTATGTTACAAACTTTTTAAATGAAAATTATTAAAAGCTAAGCTTTTTTTGTTTTTCCTAAACACCAAATTTAATTTCACTACTATTATATTGAACACAACTGTGTTTTTTATTTATTTTTATTGAAATAACTTATTTTATCTCGTTATAAAAATTGTGTTGCATAGTGTAGCACTTGCTTATGTGTTTGAGCTATGTAAATTTGCTAGCTTCTGGCTTTAAGCCAATGTCAACTAAATGACCAGACAATGACACAAATAATGAACAAAACATAAAATATATGTACATATGCTTCTGCTGTTCTCACACACTTGCAATTTTAAGAAACACACATAAACACATGTCAGAAGATATGAAAATAATAAATACTACATACATATGGACAGTTTGTTACTACGTTTATATTAGTTCGCTTTCTTATTTTGACGCCCTTTTTCTTGGCGCAAGAGTGCGGAGCTTTGTGAAGATTTTTAGCTAAGTTTTTTGTAGTTAGAGACTCGAAAGAGCAGCATGGTGCAGAACCCGATGGCAATGTCATGTTCAAAGCAAAAATTCCGGTAGGTGTCGCATGCATCGAGAGCTGGAAATTTGAATCTGAGCATAGCTCAGAACCAGGACAAAACTCTAGAGATTTTAAGCTGTGCAAAGTTCAGAACCAGGGCAAAACTCTGCTAAGATCCGAGACTTGAACATGAAAGCATGGTTCACAACCCGATGGCAATCTCCCATTCAAGGCAGAAACTCTGCTAGGTGTCGCACGTATCTACAGCTAGGGATTTTAAGCTGCGCATTGTTCAAAACTAGGGCAAAGTTCTGCTAGGACCCGAGACTTGTATCCAAGAGCATGGTTCAGAAAACGATGACAATATCAAGTTCAAGGCAAAAATTTCGCTAGGTGTCGCACGCAGCGAGAGCTAGAGATTTGAATCCAAGCATAGTTCAGTATCTCTATGTGGATTTAGAGCCTTAAAACCGGTCAATACCAGCGCAACTTTCTAATAGGAGCCGAGTTTTTAAACTAGGGCATGTTTAAGGAACCCAATAGAAGGTGGAGCACGGGAATTTTTAAGGAACTTAATGGTGCGCTGGAGAGTTCTAGCTTAGATGTAGAAATTTAAAAAAATGCTTTCAAAGAGAAAGTTGGAAACTGGAATAAATTTAAGAACACAGCTCCAATGCAACGCGGAGAAAAAAGTACGCTAGGTGGCGCGCGGCTCGAATTTAGAAAATTCGTAGTATTACATGTCGCTCGTAGTTGACATGGATATATACTGTGGGAAAAGTAAAAATAGCAAAAATATTAATAAAAAACTTGAATCAAAAATTCTGAAAATTTATTTAAGACTGCCTTTATGTAAAAGAACCAAAAATCGAAGGCTAATAATTCTGTGAACAAAGAGGAAAACGTAATGAGTGTGAGCAAAATTATAATCTTTGTCTTATCAAAAATGTTAAATTTCTATAAAGGTAGCATCATAATTTTTTTTTTTTTTTTTTACTGCATATTTTTATAGTTTTTGCATGTGTCGATTTAAATATGCACTTGCTTGCCCACAAAACACACACACACATGCGCATTTGTGCAAATTCTTTGTTATAAAATACAAAGTATATGTTTACATTTGAATATTTGAATACACACACTCTTCTCTTTAAAATATTTCCGTTTCCTGTGCTTACGTAGTTACGCACACACACACACATACATACACTCGTCGAGCATTAGACAGCTGTCGCATTAGTTGTTGTTGTGGTTAAAAAGTTTTCCACAAAAAGCTAAACTGTTGTTTCCTTCGGCTTTGTGCATTTCACATTTTTTTCTTGTAGTCACGTTTTGACTATAATCAGCCTTACAATAGCAAAAGTTTGTTGGTTTTTTTGGAACGAGACAAGTTTCAGTGAAGAAAATGAAAAAAGTAAAAAGAAATAAAGAAACAGAAAAGGACGAAGGAAAAAAAGCAAAAAACATGTATCTTCCTTCAAATGCGAAAAGCATTAGCAACGACATGCAAATAGACACGTTCGCTCATAAGTACACTGGTGGGAACAATTAAGGAACCGAAAATGTGCCATATTTTTAGCGGGGATTCAGATGACTGGTGTGTCTGTTCAAATATGTATGAAGGTGTTATGAGAGATATAAAACAAAAAATTTAGGGCTTTAAGTGTTTTGCCTTGAGTTTTTAGTAAAATCCAAATAGTAACGAGTTTCGATGATAGGAAAAAGCATTTATACTATGAGAAAAAAATTTCAAAGAAATTTTAAATTTCCAAAAAAAATTAAAAAAAAATTTTCAAACTTGGAAGAAAAAAGCTCAAAAAAACTAAATATTATTCAATAAAAATAAATGTTTTAAACTTTTATATATGTACATATCCAAAAAATTTCGAAGGGAATAATTAAAAACTAATAGAAAGTTAAAAAAAAAAAAACATTAAACTCTTCAAACTTTTCATAACCCAAAATTAAAGACGGAAACTTCAAACATTTTTTTTATGTTTTTTTTTTTTTTGATTAAACCGATTTCAAATTTTCAGAAAAAAATCTAAAATCATTAATTTTGCAAATACACAATTTACTTCTCGCATTTTTTTGTTGTTAAAAATTTCTTCTGTTTAACAAAATTGAAATTCAAAAATTTTCAACAAAAAGTAAAATGGAGAAAAACAATGCAAAAGTTTTTGAAAAAAAAAACAAGATTTATAATGATGAACCAAAGTTATTTTTTACAAAAAAAATTATATTTCAAAATACAAATTCTAGTTGCAGACTATTTGAAGTTCAAAACAGAAGTTAAGATGCAAAGTTTTTGAATGATTTCAGCTGAACCCAAACTCGATAATTTTGAATGAAATTTTGAGTTTTTGAAACCGCAATTGAAATTCGAAAATTTTGAACAAGAACTAAAATAAAAGAACAAATGGTAAAAGTTTTGAAACAGAACAAAAAAACAGTAAAAGATTTGAAAATCGAAATTTTAGTTTTAAAATTTTTGTATAATTTTGTCCAAAAAAAATCTTCAAAAAAAATTGCAATCAATCAAAAAAATTTTGGTTAAACCCTTTAAGGGCCAAAACAGAAGTTAAGTGAGAAACTGCTAGCAAATTTAAAAAATTTCGAAAAAAAAATTTTTTAAATATGAGCTATAAATTTAACATTTAAACTCTAGCACTGTCAAAAAAAATTTTTTTTTGTAACTTCCAAATTTGTAAATCAAAACAAAGAGTGTAAGATATATTCGAATATTTCAAACTAAAAAAATTATTTTCAAATTGTCCAAAAGAGCAACATTTCTTATAAAGCTTAGAAGTTAGAAAAGCAGAAAATGTGTTTTTTTTAATAATACTAAAAAAAAGTTTTCAATTTTATGTACACACTTTTAATAATTAAATTTTTTTTTAATCCGAAAAATTTCAAAAAAATTCATGTTAACAAATTAAATATTTCTTTCTTGTATTTTTGATTACTCTGTTGCTCTCAAACTTAAACTATTTGAAATTTTTTTGATATGAAAAATTGCATCATTGCACTAAATAATTTTTTCCATAAGTTTTGATTACTTTCAAGTTTTAGATTGCAAAAATTGAAATTTTATAAATTTTTTACTATATAAAAAATTTGGTTTTTTGGTAATGTAAACAAAATTTCAGAAATAAATTGTCATGTTATTGAACAATATATTTTTTTCCTTGTATTTTTGTAAATTGCGAAATTTTTTTTTTTTTTTTTTTTTAAACATTTTTAAATATTTAAATATTTGGTTAATAATTTTTTTTTTTCGAAATATTTTATAAAAAATTTTCATGTTATTAAAATAAATAATATTTTCTTTGTATATTTTTTTTGTTTCCACTTTTGATATACTGCTACAACAAATTTCCATTCCTTTTCTTTAGTGCCCCCATTGTTCCCAGCAGTGTAGTTACACGTGTATATGTGTGTATGTATGTGTATATACTGATATACTGCTGCATTATCTGGTCGTAACAAAAATTTTTGCATAGTAAATCAGCACACATAAGCATGACATAAAACACATCTGTTTGACCAGCAATGTCCTTATTTGTGAGGATTTTTAAAATACGTCAAAAGGCATGGAGAATGAGAAAAAATAACAATAAAAAGTTTTTTTGCAAATTATGTGCACAATGGCAGCGCAACTAGTTCAAGGTGATGGTTTATACCGTACATATGTCGATACTGCATACATACCTACGTACATACATATGTACATATATGTATACACAAGTCCCTTTTAGAGACCTCTGAGTTATTTAAAAGTTTTGCATATTTAAGAAGAGAACTCGCAGACTATATTTAAATACAAAAGCAAAGCATTTGAATATTCTCTTTAATTTGAAAAATATTTTTTTTATTATTTTTTTAGAAATTAGTGCAGTGTCTGATCAGCGTTTGATTAAAGCATTCTGTGAAAGCAACCTTGTTATAGAATGAGGTAGCTCTCGGAGGTACATACATACATACATATACCGCCACAAAAAGTTAAATTTTTTAAAATTGTTTTTTAATAAGTTTTTTTTTTTTAATTTTTTATTTTTTTTTTTGAACTTTTTTTGAGTTTTTTATGAAATCAAATCTATTCAAAGCTACTTCAAAGACTAGGTTTACATCAATTCTACCAACCTAGCTACGATTAAAAAAATTGTATTTCTAATATTTACAGTTCACATTCGAACACCGTTATTGCCTATTAAACATATTCCGCAAAATTATTTGAAAACCAAATCAAATTTACTGTTATTCGTAACGCTTTAATATACCACACAATAACAATTAGTTAACAAATACATGGACATACTGATACGATTTTTAAAATGTTTCAACTGAATTAAGCAATAGCTAATGACTGAAATAACCATTTTGTACAACAATAGAATCCTATTAAATGTAATGAATATAATTAAATAAGCCACGACTACTACAATAGTAGTTAGATCTACATAGGTGTTCATGTGTGTGTGTGTGTGGGTATATGAACTGCGGACTTTCGCCAAATAAAATCTAAAAATAGATAAGTGTATGAATGCACACAAAAATTTGGAAAATTTAGTAAAGAGAGTTAACATAGATAAACGTATAGTGTATACATTAGGGTGTTCAATTTTTTGGTGAAATTTTTTTTGTTTCCATACTTACAAATGCACACAAATATTTATACAATTTAACAGAGTAAATATAGATATGGACACTTTACACATTAGGGTGTTCAATTTTTTGGTGAATTTTTTTTTGTTTCTACACTTACAAAGGCACACAAAAATTTTAAAAATTGAACAAAGAGAGTAAATATACATATGTAGTTATGGACAGTTTGCACATTAGGGTGTTCTTATTTCAGGTAAAAAAATTTTCTCTCTACTATTTAAATTCTTATTTGTGAGCGAAAATAATATTTATAAAATTTAGTTAAGAGACCAAATAGAGATATGGACAGTTTGCACATTAGGGTGTTCTTATTTCAGGTAAAAAAATTTTCTCTCTACTATTTAAATTCTTATTTGTGAGCGAAAATAAAATTTATAAAATTTAGTAAAGAGACTAAATTGAGATATGGACAGTTTGCACATTAGGGTGTTCTTATTTCAGGTAAAAAAATTTTCTCTCTACTGTTTAAATTCTTATTTGTGAGCGAAAATAATATTTATAAAATTTAGTAAAGAGGCCAAATAGAGATATGGACAGTTTGCACATTAAGCTGTTCTTATTTCAGGTAAAATTTTTTTCTTTTTACTATTTAAATTCTTATTTGTGAGCGAAAATAAAAATAAAAATAAGATTAAAAACAAAAATATATTTGCAACAATTAAAAATTTGGAAACCTTTAAAAAAAAAATAGTTAGAGAAAATACGTATTTCTTTATTGAAGAGCATACAATTTACTTCAAGAAAGCTTTTCTGCGAAAATGACATCCGACCAAATAAGGAGAAGCCTATCATGTGAATTTTTTGTATTTGTATACCTTTGAATTGCCTGCCATATCACAGCAATAACCTCATTTTCATTCAAAGAAATTTTTTTAAAGACTACTTAGAAATTCGATTGAAAATGAAACACCCTAATGTGCATACATGTGCGATGAAAACATTAGTAGTGCTTTTCGGTAATTATATATGTATATTGACGGCTGATGAAAGTTCACCGCATTTCAAAATATTTTTGAAAAATCCAATCTCATAATTATTTTGAAAAATACAACAACTATTTCAGAGTTTAGTTTTGTTTTTGTTTAGTATTGAACATTCTATAAAACAAAGCTTCCTTCAAACTCATCCTGAAATCATTATTCAGCTAAATTACGAATCAGGAAGTTTTTCAAAGAATTTCGAAAATGTTTTTTAAAACTATTTTCAAAATTTAAAATTTTTTAATGGAAGCACAATGCTAAAATTTTGCACGCAACTGTATATAATCTGTAGGCTGTTATCATTGAACTTGCGCATAATAATATCTATTTATGTATGTATGTATGTGTGTCAGTATGGCTAAGCGTTTGTGTGCTTTTTGCTAATTAATTTTGCACTTAGAACACAGCGCCGTCATTTTAATTGATCCATTTACAATAAAACCCACTATGCGCGCACAAACGCTCAGCGCTGTTGTAATGTGGCTTATTCACCTGTGAAATTAAATTTGCCAAATAAATACAAAGGAATAGAGATATTAAGGGCAGGCGTGCGTATGTTCGTGAAAATGTGTTTAATGATGGTATTTTACTTTTACTTACAGCTACCTATCTAATTTAATTAATATTTATTCATTTTTAAAAAGTTATGTATTTTAGCTGAATTTTATGTTTTTTCATTGAATTTTTGATTTGAATTTTTTGATTATATTAAACACCATGAGCAAGAGATTGGTAGAAGATACGAAAGAGTCATACGCGTTGAATGAGTCATGTGTGACTCATTCGGTCATATGTTGGGAGTCACATGTGACATAAAAGTAAGGCTTTTGATTTGAAAGTGTAAATGTATAAAGCAAACGTGTGGATGCGGGTGAGTCATTTGTGACTCCTGCGGTCATATTTCGTGAGTCACATGTGACTCATTTTTGTGTTTAAATGATTTATTCTTTTGAGCTCCCAGCTATAATTTTTAATAACCGTAATAGATCTCAGTAAACATATAGCAAAATTCGAATTAATCATATCTGACTCAAAAGGTCGTAATTCAAGAGTCTAATGTGTCAACTACGCTTTTTTATGATTTGAATAGATATCAGTAAGCACATAGCAAATAATAAGCTAATTAAATACTCTAATGACTCATATGTGACTCATTAGGTCATATTTCGCGAGTCACATGTGACTCATTTTTATGTTTCAATTAGTTATTTTTGTAAGCTACCGGTTATAATTTTTGATAACCGTAATCATCTAAGTAAACATATGTGACCCGACCTATAAAAAGGAGGGTTATGACTCAAAAAAGAAATTGCGAGAAACAGCTGTTAAAGATAAAAAATTCCTTGGGAATTATGGACAGTGCTCTTCTTTCACTACATTTTTAGTACACTTCCAAGCAAGGTAGGACTTTCTAATTTTCACGACGTGAAAGAGCGTCTCAAAATCTATCGAAACCAGAAAAAACGTGGAACATTTTTTTGGAGTCATAAGCCACCTTTTCATACATAGGCCAGGTCACATAAAGCAAAAAGCTTAATAAAATTTTTTAATGAATCATGAATGAGTCACGCATTCGATAGTAATTCAAGAGTCATACATACATACATATGTATGTATGCGTTAATTTTTTGTGTTTCAGTTTGGAATGATTTATTTTTGTAAGCTCTCAACTATACTTTTTAGAACCTTGATAGATCTCAGTAAACATAGAACAAAATGCGGCTGTAATTCAAGAGTCACATTTAACTCATTTTTGTGTTTAAGTTTAAAATGATTTATTATTGTGAGCTTCCAGCTATACTTTTTTATGATCTTAATAGATCTTTTGAGTTACAAAAAATTGTATGGCTCATATGTGACTCATGTGCTCTTAACCAAAAAATAGTAGCTATACGGTGATTCATTCATATTGTTATGACTCATCTCATAAGAAGGACTCATATGGACTCCACAGTAAAGGTTTTTACTAGTTTTTTAAACGCTGCAACAAATCAAAATATTTCATAAGGAAATGTGCCACCATGGCGTATGAGTAATTAAAACCTTGATATAGCTTAGCGATTTTGCAAACATTTTTCACTGCAGCTAATCAAAGTAAGTTCTTACTTTAGACCCAGCTAGGCGCATTAATATCAGCCAACCCATTTCCGCGTCAACATTGCGGACTATTGCAATCACACAACAGCAATAACAATCACCAGATCAAGGCGAAGTAATAAAGTCATGCGATTCCTGCGATTTGACACAATTTCCGCTCCCCCCAACATTTAGAGTAGCATTAAATAGTGGCAAAAGGTGAGCCTAAATGTGTGGGTATATAATATGTATCGGTGTATGTGTGTGTGTGTATGTATGTGCGTGTTCGAGAGTGCCACTAATTGTTCGTTTTGATGGCATTCACTTGATTGCCTAGCAAATAGTTGCTGCATGTGCAAATAAAGCATTGCGCAAACCAAAATACATTTGTATGCGAGTGAGAAAATGTGCATACATATATGTGCGAGCATTTGAAAAGGTGTGCGAGTCTGTGTGTGTGTGTGTGTGCTAATGTGAAACCAGTGCTTTCACACCAATGCAACTTCAAATAATCAACTGAAAACGGGTGGTTTAATTAAAAGCCACCTCATACTCTTTAGCTGAGCTTATTTATTGGTATGAGAACGCCTCCATTGACTCCCCCCGCAATAGTGGTAAGCACCTGGTCTCAGCATGTGTGCGTAGCGTGTAGAGTGCTATAGTCAAACGCAGTTATTTGGTCATTCGAAATTAGTGCTGTGCACCGCTGCATGCCAACAAAACTCAATTACAAATGTGCTGTTCAGCTGCGAAACATTTTTTTTTTTGGTTTTTTTTTTTCAAATTCACACAATCACAAATAGGTTGCAACACTCGCACATCATCTGCACATTGTTCTACATTTAACAAAAATATTTAAATATTCGTGGTAATTGCTCGCAAATAGTAAATTATTAAGTGAGCACACACAAAAACAAAACAAAAAATGGTTGCGAAAAAAGCAAAACGTGGGCGTAAATGGGTTAAACGAAATTGCAGATTGATGAGAATTGCGTACAAATAAATGGACAGTAACAGCAAAATGCTTAATTTTGGATTAGTGAGTCCAATTTTGGTAGCATATGTGTTCAAAATAAATTACTAGGGTGGGGCATGCTTTTTGGCGTAACGATGGGGTGGGTTAAAATATTTTTATTTTTTTTTGCTTTTTAGCATGTGGTAGAATTTTTTTTTATAAAGAAAATAAAACAAAAAACAATACTCTTTATAATATTTGATTATAAATAACAAAAATAGATTCAATAAAGATACAGAAAAAATTTTTTTTGGAACAAAGTCGTCAAAAACTTCCTAAAATTTGCTCCAAATTTCGAAGTCTTCTTTCGTTCTAATACTTAGTTTTCACCACTCTCGATTATTATTCAAAAAAGTAGATCAAATAAATTATTAGAAAACATTAACTTTAATTTAATTTAAAAAAAAAATTTTTTTTTTGTGTATTAGTGCAATAATAAATGATTTTACAGCGGCACTAGCTATAAATAAATAATTACTGACAATAAATATTGTTGTCTATTAGAACAACAAAAAATAAAAATATAAAAAAATTGTTATTAGTTTATAAAAATTATTATGATATAAAGTAGAAAGATAAAGACAACCGTAAAAATTATTAAAATTCTTTTTTGTCTTAGCACAACAACAAATAAAAATAGAACAAAATAATTATTAGTTTATAAAAATTATTACAACATAAAGTGGAAAGATTTAGAGACAACCGGAAAAATTAAAAATTTTTTTTGTCTAAAAAAAATTTTTTTTTGTCTATTAGTGCAATAATAAATAAAAACCAAAAAAAAATATTTTTAGTTTTTATAAAATTTACTATTTTTAGTCCCCATAGATTCAGTGCGAGTTCAGTTTTGGAAAAGAAATAAATAGGTAAATATTTCACACTATATGCCTTCGAGGAGATTAGAGGCGAGCTGCTCTACTCCTACAATTCCTTACCGCCCTCAAACGGCATCGGCAAAGTAGAGACATTTTTTCTGCGAAGCCTTCCATCGCAGAAATACACTCGAAACGTTTCCGAAACCACTTCCAAAGCGCAACCCCTCTTTGAAAAAGATTCAAAAATAATTATTTTACTATTTACGATACTCAAGAAAATTTATCTAAACTAAACTGCCGTGTTGTAAATATAGAAAAGAAATTACGTATGAAAAATATTATGTAAAGAAATTAAATGAGCCTCAAATAAATTATATTTGGAAAATGCAAAATAAAAGCGTTGTAAATTTGAAAATTGTCAACATTGCAGAGATTTATGACAAATTTTTTTTTTTTTTTTTTGCACATAAAGAAACAAGCAAATCCAAAGGTGCAATAATAGATGCCCAGTAGGAAAATAATCGGTCAAAATCGTTGAGGCGTATAGATGGCCATTTAAAGAAGAAGAAGTAGGAAAATAATAAACTTTTGTTAGGTGGAAATTATTAGACGATTCTCTTGCAGAAAACTTTTATTGCACAACTCACTCTCCCTAGATTTCTATGACGCAAATGTATTTCCTTCCTTCCCCTTCTCAAACCTAATTCTTGTTTTAATTTTTTTTTTTTCTCTCTGGCACACATACAAACAAAATTGCGCATGTGGTCGTTTGGCCACCACTGGCCTAATACGATCCTACGGGGTACTCTCTTAAGCACAAACACAAGCATCAGGATATTAAGTGCAGCGTCAAGCGTTACGCTCTCTTCCGGTGGGTCCATTTTTTTTTTCCTTTGCCTTTTTATGTACTTTCACTGCTAACTTCATGCATACTAAACTTCAATTTCCATTTCCATTTTTCTTTGGTTTTTGTTTTCATTGTTGCTGTTGTTGTTAATGGAATTTGCATTTTGTACTTTTTATTTATATGTATACTGTATTTAGCTCGTTATGGTTTACTCGTTTCCTTACTGTTACTGCTCTCAAAAGGCGCTAAGCAGCGCAAAGACTTAGAGCATAGAAGGCAAAAGTGCAAAGATGTCACTCTGTGTTTTTAGCGCCGCAAAGTATGCAACGTAATGCAAAACAATGGCAAAACTAACAGCTGGGTTATAATAAATTACAACAATGCAGCACACAGCAAGACTTACAAAAAGTGAAGAAAAAATGCTGAATGCAGCCAAATAATAATGGGCAAGAAGCTTAACGTACAAGCGTATATACATATATACATATATTTTGCACAACAACAATTTTAAACTAACAAAACAAGCCGCAAAACATGCAAAAAAAAATTAGGCGAAAATACAACGTCGTTACCACTTTAGCGCGACTTTCACGTTTTTAACCTCACTTTTTTTGCGTGACCTCTTTGTTTCTGTGTTTCGTTTTTTTTTTTTTTACTTTTTTGCGAGTGTCGTTATTCACTTTTTGTCAACATAATCTTTCTGCTTTGTTTATTTTTGTTTATTTTTTTTTTTGTTGTTGACCTCAGTTACTGCTGTGCATAATCGCGCTTTTTCGCGCTACATAAAAATCCGTCTGAATTTCATTGCCCAACTGGCAGGATAAACGTGCTTGGGTTAAATGGCATAAAAAGCAGTCAGTAACAAATGTAAGCTGCTTATATGTATGTATGTAGCTGAAAATCGGATAGGTTGCAGCTCATGACTGACAATAAATTTTTAATCGAGTTATGACCCCTCGGAAGTTATCGAAATTAGGAAGTTGTGGGCGTTGAAAAATCAAACAAATAATTTTGAACTGAAGATGCAGAAAAGTCGCTTAAAAGATTTCGTCGTAGGCTTATTTGTAGGAAAAAAAATTTGTTTGACAAAATATTTTTCACAATTTTTTTATTAAATTTTTTTTTTTTTTTTTCAATCACATTTTTGTGTGTAGTACCAGGCTTGCATCCTACAATTTTCCATTATAGATTTGCTTCAACGTTTATTTTGATAAAACTGTGTGAATTTAACAATCACGGAAATGTAGGAAATGAAAGAACACTGCCGGAAGTTGACAGATCGGTGGCGTAACATCAATTTCAACTCGATCTGATATAATTAATCACATTCATATTCATTCGTGGATGGATACAATACTAAGCGATAAGATGGAAACAACTTTTATATATGCGTGAATACTAGAGATGCAAATTTTTGCACATTTATGCAATACCGAGTCTCGGGACTGGAGTATTCGTTCATTCACCAACATTTTAGGTTAACAAAAGTGAGGAACCAAATTAAATTAAAATAGCAAATACATATGTACATAATTGGACTTATAAAATTATTTTTTTTTTCTTTTAACAAAATTTATTTAGGAAATAACAGTAAGCAAATCATATTAATCAAACCGTTTATTTTTTTTTTTTTAATTTATTTTTTTTTTAATTTTTATATAAATTTTTTTTTTAATTTTTATTTTAATTTTTTTTTTAATTTTTTAAATTTTTTTTTTTTGTATTTCTAATTTATTTAAGGAATTTTTTTATGGTTTAAACACTGGTTTCCTGTTTTTCATGCAATATTTAAATATTTTGGAAAAAACTTCTGTGCATCAGGCTGATAAATTATTGAATTAAGATGAGAAAACGACACTTTTAAGAAAATTTAAAATCCACGATGACGCAGTTTTTAGCATTTCAATAGCAAAACACCAAATAATAAATTTATTAATAAAAAACCTAAGTTATGATGCATCAATAAATCATATGTGCGATAGCATTCAGTAACATATTTTAAATCCCGAAAATCGCGTAATTACAACCAAGAAGTCCCGGGATTCGCGACACCCAAAAAGGCACGAAACCATGCCAACCAGAGAGATGGGCATCACTAATACACATTGACAGTCACACATATAAATATACATACATACATCTGTATTAACAACATGATTATGTATTCAAAATTTTAAGTGAATATCCAAACTGAGAAGAAAAAAAAAACAAAATCATTAATTATGCAAACACATTAAGTACTTACAGACTTCCATGCGTGTAACATATTTATCATTTTTTACATTTACAGACATACATACATACACATGCAAAATGGATTTACCTGCCGAAAATTACATATGTAACTTTGAATATAAATACAATTTTACTTAAATTAGTAAATTCACAATAAATCATATAACGACACTTATGTCGAAAAGATAACGTGCAGACTGTCGAGCAAAAAAAAAAAACAGCAAAAATGTAATTAATTTAAATTGAAATTATTTGCAGATCAAAATTTAAATGAAAAAAATGCATAAATTACATAAAAAAAATTTAAATTGATTTTTAATGGTGACGATAATGGCCGTCAGTTATGCAATCGAATTGCAATAATCATGAGCAGCGGAAAAATTGTATATAATTTAAAATTTATTGAAAATATGTGACAGTTATTCGTAATTGTGATGGAAAAATAATCAATAGTCGGCACTAGCGATAATTTTCTACAGTTTATGGTCAACTATTGATAGCCAATAGAGTCTTATCAGAGTCGATATTTAAACCTCAAAAGAGTATAGGAAAGGTGTGATTTAAGAGTATATCAAATAGAGCAAGAGGGTGTTAGAGATAATGATAAAAAATTTTTAATTATTTTTAACTCTCGATTAGTACTGTAAATCCATGGTTGATAAAATATCTATTGCCAAATTGTGTTATTTTTATTATTATTAATTATTATTATTATTATCTTTATTATTATTATTATTATTATTATTATTATTATTATTATTATTATTATTATTATTATTATTATTATTATTATTATTATTATTATTATTATTATTATTATTATTATTATTATTATTATTATTATTATTATTATTATTATTATTATTATTATTATTATTATTATTATTATTATTATTATTATTATCATTATCATTATCATTATTATTATTATTATTATTATTATTATTTTTATTATTATTATTATTATTATTATTATTATTATTATTATTATTATTATTATTATTATTATTATTATTATTATTATTATTATTATTATTATTATTATTATTATTATTATTATTATTATTATTATTATTATTATTATTATTATTATTATTATTATTATTATTATTATTATTATTATTATCATTATCATTATCATTATCATTATTATTATTATTATTATTATTATTATTATTATTATTATTATTATTATTATTATTATTATTATTATTATTATTATTATTATTATTATTATTATTATTATTATTATTATTATTATTATTATTATTATCACAACATTTATTAATAATAAAATTAACAATAATAACTCCAGAAACGATTTGAAATTGAGACCGGGCTCGAAAATGAATAAGAAGGGAAAGACGAGTAGAAACTAAAACATATTACAGAATTGAACCCATTTTTGAAACCAGAACCGAAATCGAGATCGGAACAAAAAATGGAATTAAAGCGGCAGCAACAACAAGAAATGAAATCTCATTCGAAAAGAGAAACATGAAGGAAATTCTTAACAATTTTGGAATCGAACTCAAAACCAAAACCTAGACTGAATTGGCACGGAAACCAGCATTGAACTGAAACATGATGCAGAATCAGAGTTAAACCCGAAACCAGAATAAATACCGGAATTGAATTCTGAACTATGGCCGATTTTTAAACGGAAATCAAAACCAGACCCAAATCGGAATCGGAACAGAAGCCGTAAAGTAAAATGGAATCGAAATGGAAACATGAACTAAACTTGAAATCGAATATTGAACTGAACCCATACTTGGAACAGATATGCTTTGAGAAACCTGTACTTGATCTTGAACTGTATCCCCTTTGAGCACTCAATTTGGAATAAAAACCGAAACTTGAACTGCAACCCAAACCTGATCTAAAAAAAGAATTCGAAAGGGAAACAAGGACCGGAAATAAATATAAACCGGAGTCGGTAGCAAAAGCTACATTCACAATTGAAAGCAAAAACAAAATCAAAAGCTTGTATTAGAATCAATAAGGCACCTAAACATGAAACGATACCGAAATACGTTCTTGTTATGTCAGGTTTTGTTATGCCATTTTAGGTTAAGTAATTGTGTTTTGTTATGTCATTTTGTGCTATATACGCATGTGTGTATGTACATATTTATATAGGTGACAAGGTTAAGGTTGTAGCTATTGAATTTCAACAAGTAGGAGTGCTTGGGCTTACATAAATATTAGTTTTCAAAATTGGTTTGGGTTGTGCTTCGAAATGTTCTCAGCATGTTCTACCTAAATATTTATGTTAATTATGTAGAATATGGTTTTTGTTTTTCTAGTTGAGACACTTTAGATTAGAGGACACATTGTGAACTGGGAGTTGAAAAAATATTTATTTACTCAAATTGCTAAACAGAGAGGCACATAATCAGTCGTTACTTGACACGTGTGATTAATCGTTGGTCAGGCATAGTCATATTAAAAAAAAATTTCCTAAAAATGAAATGTAACAGGGTATATCTACTGATAAAAAAACTTGTGCAAAAAAATGGATAAACAATTTCAGCAAAAATGTGGAAAATGTGTTTAAGGCTCACTGATTGATGAGCCAATGGTTTTGCACTCCATACGCGTTTGGCTATTTAACTGCTTGAATACGCTACTAAACAAATATTTTAGCTGCTCATGTGCACATACATACATACATATGTACGTTTGTATAACAGTAATTTTCTTTATGTACTAAATGTGCTAATGACAAACGCATTATTCAAAAATCTCATCTGAGGTATCTATGGTATAACACACAACCACACACACGCACGCAAAATAATGCATGTAGAGAAAATATTTAACTGAACTGGTTTGCTTCTAGTGCATTTCGAAAAAATATTAGTTGATTCGAAATCTCTTTTACATGCAATCAGCTCGCGGATTCAACGTGCCGATGTTCTAAGCGGTTAAAATTAGTTCCCGCTTAATTACCTTTTATATAGTTGCGAACTAGCTACGTATTCGAATTTGATTACCCCATCATTCCAAACTAGTCTGATTGTAGCAGACAACGAAGGACCAACAAAAAGCAAGAGGACAAGCATTTATCCGCTAACAAAATTCCAACGGAGAAAAACGGAGCTACGATCGAAGTGCAGAATTAGCAGAATTGGAAGTATCGAAGTTGAACTTAGCGGAATTGGAACTCAGAATGCCAAAGTTGCCAAACGGAGAAATTTTCGATCCAAGTCGAAATGCAGAATAGGAGTGAGTATTTTCTTTTTATTTTTTGTGTTTTTTTATAGCCGAGAAAAATAATGTTCATACACAAATAAAAATTGAGTTTTTTTTATTTGTTTTATTATTTTTCTTATTTTATAAATTTTTTATTTTCCTTTTTTATTTTTTAGAAATAAAATTTTTTTTTCTTCGTTTTTTCTTTTTATATATTTTTTTAATTTTTATTATTTTTCTTATTTCATTTACATATTTTATTTTACTTTTTTATTTTTTAGCAATAAAATTTTTTTATTTTTTTAATTTACTTTTTATTTTTTCCGTTTTTTTTTATATATTTTTTCTTTTTATATATTTTTTTATTATTTTTCTAATTTCATTTACATATGTATGTACATATTTTTATTTTAATTTTAATTTTAATTTTTTTTTTTATTTTTTATTTTTTAGCAATAAAAAAATTTTTTTCTTTTTATTTTTGTTTTTATTTTTTTATATTTTTTCCCCCTATTTTTTAGTAATGAAAATTTTTTTTTTCATTTTTGCTTTTATTTTTTTATTTTTTCTTCTTATTTTTTTTGCAATAAAACACATTTTTGTTTCCAAAAAAAACTGCCAGTTTTGAGCTAGTGAGAATGTACATACATACATACATAGTTAGTGTCGAACTAGCTTTTATGTGGCACTCTTGATCTACATAGTTCCGAACTAAAAATTAGTATCACTAGTTAATCAGTTCACAGTATTGTTATGACCCCCACACATACATACAAATATCACATCTCTGCACACAAATCTCGGTAAACATAATCAGCATTTGCATATTCAATTCACCAGAAACAAACACGCACGAACATGTCCATACTGAGATATTATCAAAGAAAATTGATTGAAACGTCCACATGTGTTTGACTCTCTGTGCGCTCGCTTGTGTTTGGTGCAATCGAATAATTGACATGTGGCACATAGCCCACACACATCCCCCCCCCCCCCCCCCTAAGTTGGGTTTCACAATTAGCATAAACACGCAACTCTCACGCGCATTACATGTCATTCTCTTGCATTCACCGCCTTCATCTGCATTGTTGTTGGCATACATAATTGTAATTTAATATTTTAATTACACAATTACTCATATGAACAGTTATGTACTTAGGCAAATTATGAATGGGTGTGTACAAGATAAATAGAAACATTTTGTTAATATAATTTATAGCGTGACCAAAAACAAAACTTACATATGTACATATAGCGAAGTTTATTTGGAAATAAAATATGTACGATTATGTACTTGAAACATTCGTTCATCTATTAGTAGTCAAATTCGTTTGAGGAGAGGAGGGGGTGCTTTACTTGACTTAAAATTATATTTAAAATGTTGGTCAATGATAGTTATATTAACCAAAGATTTTATTTAAAAAAAGTGGCAGGGTCCCCTTATTAAAAAAAATTTAGTTGGTTGGTGGTACGAAGAAGTTTTTTGTGTTTTTCAGGTCACCCTGTGTCAACTATTTTATTCACAAACCATACCATAACTGTAGCATTAAGGAAAAAGAGCCAAACTCATGTTTGAAGTAAGCAACGTCAGAAGCACACCCATAGGCACAAACCGTGCTTTTAAAATTTAAAAATGATATTTCCGTCATTTTGAAATTATAACTCCGTCATGCACATACATAAAATGATAATTATTTAAGAATCATGTCTAAGTAAATAAAACTCTTTTTATTTGATGCACTCTCTCACTCTTCACGAGGAACTTTGATTTCGTATACTCCTCGAACCATCTCATTCGGTGTTCATATACTTCCCAGCAATACACTAACACTACACACACACATGATGAGGTATTTAGAGAGAGAGAGAGAGAGAGAACTTACTCTGCCTACTGGACGCTCTTGTGATAAATATCTCGGTACAGGTTTAGCTCTAAAGAAGAGCGGCCCGATCGTTAGTCCTTTTTATCAGAAGCTTCGTACAGGATGACTTTGAATTACTTAGTGTTTCCAATTGGAATTATTTTTTCCCACTTTATTCTTTTATTTTCTCTTATGCATTGTGTATTCCTTATATGTTTTCTTTTTCTCCTTTCTTTCTCTTTTAACTTCAAACAGCTGTTTCTTCTCAAAATAGGCTATAGATTAGGGCTGTGCGATTAATTGATTAATCAAAATTTTGATTATTCATAATTTCGATTACTCAATTAATCGATTAATTATGGTTTTTGATTAATCCAAAAGGGTGTTTACTCGATTAATCAAGATTTTGATTAATCAAAATGAAATTTAATTGATTAATCGCCTTTTTGATTAATCGTTTTTTGAATGAAATGATTAATCAAATATTAAAACGGCCCAAATTTAGAAGTTCCTTAATATTTCAACCTTTTGTTGCATCTTCGACATTTTGCCCATTCGCGATCGGACAACATCTCTAAATTCTCTAAAATTTTTTTATTTTTTAATATTTTGAAGTATGTTTGGTTTTTAATTTTATTATTTTCAACTATTTCAAGGCAAACTTTCACATAAAGAAATTAGTAAATTAATCAGTTTTTGATTAACCATTTTTGAAAATACTCGAGTAACACTCGTTTTGATTATTCAGAATTTTGATTAATCAAGTAATCGATTAATTGAAAATTTGATTAATCAACTTACTCGATTAATCGAATAAAGGCACAGCCCTACTATAGATAGGTTACATTTCACAATGTGAGGGTTGCTATTGAAAATATATGAAATCGCCCCATTTTCAGTTTAATTCGTAAAATATTTTTGATGCATTGGTTTGGTTGATACTTAATCGATTGAGAGTGCACTTTTAAGAGTAGTTCGATATCAATTGTTTCGTAGTAGTCGACTGTACTTCCTGCTCTCATACCATGCCTTCTCTTTCTAATTCCACTCACTCAAATATTTACATTATCATTAGTAATGCACTAAGTTAGCAATTACAAATAAAATTATTTTTACATCAACAAATCTGTGATTTGATTCCCAATGGGATGTGGCTTACTGAGCCAACATAATTGCAGAGAGCTCACTGTCCTACTGCTTTGTAATTTTTGCTGCATTCAATTATTAGACGCATTCGAATTTAGACGTTAAATAGCGCCAAGGTTTTGCTCAGGATGTTACTTCTACCGGTTACTACAATATTAATAACGCTTTGGAGCTTCTCAACGCTCGCCTACGAGTACAACTTTGACTTAACCCACTTAAAGGCATACGATGCGACGGACTCCTCACATATTACTTGCATAATGGCGTTGCTGCGTAAATATTTCCAATCTGTCAATCCGCTATCTGGTTCCGTAATCACAATGAGCTTCACTACGGGATCAACCAATATACAAGAGGATATATTGAGAGCTATGCATGCCGAGCCGTACTTACCGTGGACTATCGTCGTTAGGAATCCAAACCCGATTATGGCTGGAGGAGCGTCTACAGCAATTTTACATGAGAAACCTCAATGCTACTTGACTGCCGTTGAAAATTTGGAATATGGTGATTTGGAAGAGGTGTACGAAGAGTGGAAGAGTAGTATTAATTGGAATCCGATTGCCCAATTTGTTGTTTACTTGACCGTGGTGGAGGAAAACGATCAGAATATGAACGATTTAATGATGGCTATAATGCTGATTTTCATGCAGAGGAAAGTTTACAATATAAATGTGATAGGACGGCACAAGGGGGTGCATTATTTTTGTGGGAAAACCGTATTTCCTTATCATCTGTATAATAATTGTGGAACACGTGTGATACGAATTGAGACCTTAGATATTTGCTATTACGGAACACCTTTGATAAACGATGAGCAAAGAGTTGAGGCGCAGAATGAGGATGATGACGAGGACGAAAATGGAAATGGGGATAAGAATAGTGGTGATGATGGAAGTATTAACGACGAGGAAAATGGAGATGGAGGCGTAGAGATATCCGCAAAAGATGGGAATATAGAAGGAGAACGAGAGATAGCAGAAAATGAGGATATAGTTGGGTACAAAGAGAAAACAGGTGTGAATGGAATTCGAAATGAAGACGAAAAGGGGCATGACGAGAAATATGGAGATTTGAAAGTAGATGATGGGTACGTAGGCAAGGAATGGAATGGGGATAATACAGCCGTAAACGAAGACAAAAACGATAATTTAAAAAAAGAGGTTGGCAATGAAAAAGCAGATGTGAAGGAGGGCAAAGAGAGTACGATAAATTCAGATAAAGGTGTGGTGGGTTACAGAAATATGCGAGAAAATAAAAACGCCAACAGCATCGAAGATGAAAAAGAGATCCAAGACAAAATTACAAATGAGAATATGGAGCTGTCAAACTTGGGTGACACAACCACGCCAAAAATTAAACTACAAGAACTCTATCGTGGCATGTTTTCCGATAAGATACCAAAAGATCTTAGCGGTTGTCCAATTGTAGCCGCTTATCGTCCTTGGGAACCATATATTTTCAACGAACTAAATACAAATAACTTTGCGCCCATAACTATGATACCTAAAGATCAAACGAGCAATGCGAAAAGTGCTGAAGATAGTAAAAACTATGTTATTGAATATGCCTACGCAGCCTCGAATGAGGATGACAATTATGCCGAACGTGATAGCGAACCCGATGCATACAACGATGTGGACACAATGAATACGAATGCCAAACCAGCTGCCGCACCGGCTTACAAAATGAATGGCATTGAATATCAATTAATACAAACTATAGCAAAAGTTTTAAATATAAAAATCGATTTACAAGTAGCGAATGATAATCTCTATGTGCTCTTTCAACAACTCATTGATGGGTGGGTGCTACCTTTTTTCAACTCTCTCACAACATGCAGCTCTCAAGTGTTCTTTTTCTCATTACAGCGAAATTGAGTTGATATTTGGTGGTATCGATGAGGATCCAGGCATCAGTCAATATGTATCGAGCGCCATTCCATATCATCAGGATGATCTTACTTGGTGTGTGGCCAAGGCACAACGCAATTATCAACTCTTCAATATCTTTCAAAGTTTTCACACAAACACATGGATACTTACAATGGTTTTCATACTCATTGTGACAATGAATGTTTGTTTGTCACAGAAATTATTGAAAATCCGTTTGCTGCAGTGTCGTGGTATCTTCGCAACTTTTGCACGTATTTGTGGTATTGTACTTAGCCAATCTACCACTATTGGTCATCTAACCAATTCATTACGCTTAACTTTTATTTGCACTTTCTTTTTTTCCTTAATGTTTATGAATTTTTATCAAAGCGTTTTAGTCAGCACATTGACCACTCCAGAATCTTCTTATCAAATTAGTCATTTGGAGGAGATATATCATAATAGAATGACTGTGACGGGTAGCGTGGAAAATGTACGTCATCTAAATAAGGATTGCGAGGTGAGTGGGTTTTGTATATAATAACCTTGCATTCTGTGTTTCTTTGCCTTACAAGCGTCGAACCCAACTCCGGCTTACGCCTTGCTCGTTAAAAGATAGGAGTAACGGAGGCGCGGTCATGTTTAAGTGCCTCAGATGTAAACAAAGAACTTCATTTTGATGTGCCTGTCAAACGTTTGACAGATAACATATGACCTGTGGCACCTTATTTGTATAAATTGGTTGGCTCTGAGGTGATTGGCTTCCTCATCTTCGCTGTGAAAAACCACACTTTGGCTTTACAAAACATAAACTATATCTTCGGAATATTTCATAAGTTGATTGCGAATTACAATAGCATGCAATGTAAATGAAATAAACGAAAGAAATAACCGTCACTTAAACAAACATGTCTTTTTCGAGTCTCCCTCAGTAGACTCCATCCAAACTGCACTTTGTTGTTGTATAGCAAGCACAACAGTAGTAAGTCTTGCCCCACAATGGGGTCATTTTTGGAATCTAAGATCTGGATATAATTATCAACCTCAACTTAGTTCGATATATGTCCGGTTTTTTTAGTTACTAATGCATATCAAAGTACAGTAATCTTTACCCCGGTTAGTCGTTCGGTCTGCAGCACATATTAGAGAGATATCAATCTCTTTGGGTAAATGTAACTTTCTGCGACTAATTTCAGAATATTTTTTAGAGACGCAAGGAAACTCGATCCATTTTCTGAGGGCTTAAGCCTAGGAGAAAGCGCTTATTTATCTTACAGATTGTCTCATAATGTGGCCTCTTCTTAGTGTCAAATCCTCCATAGCAGATACCTATCTCTTCCGCTCTTTAATTAATTTTCCTTCTTTAGCTTATCCATTTTACTTAATTATTCTAATTTTTATCGTACTATTCTCACTGATTTTCAAATACATACGTGAAAATTTCAAAATGTGTCACAACATCGAGGAATGCCTTAATAATGCCGCCCACGATGAACGTATCGCAGTTGCCGTCTCACGCCAACATTCCTTCTATAATCCACGCATACAACGTGATCATTTATATTGTTTCGATCGTAATGAGAATATTTACATGTATTTGGTTACAATGCTGTTACCGAAGAAATACCATTTATTACATAAAATCAATCCGATTATACAGCATGTAATGGAGTCGGGTCATATGGAGAAGTGGGCACGCGATTTGGATATGAAACGTAAGATACGCGAGAAGATACGTCAAGCACAAATGGTAACGGTCAAAGAATTGAAAATTCAGCAAGTTGTTGGCTGCTTTGCTCTTCATGCAATGATATTAGCATTGGCTTTGTTGGTATTTTTGGTGGAATGGTGGACCAATTGGATGGCGGTGAAACGACGTACACGCTTGAGATTGGTTAAGATGTTGCATCGTAAATTTTATGACATGTAAATGCTATTGATGAGTGTGTTCAGGTTAGAATTGAAAACACATTCGAAATTGCGATTTATATTCTGTGTGTTGTTTTAAAAAGCTCAAAAGCTTATCGTGTGTACGTACATATATCTCTTTAGTAGTATTTAATAAATGTATGTTTATAATGTACATATGTGTATTATTTTTTTTAAACCTATTATGTGTATTCCACTTCTGATTTTGGGTATTCCACTTCTGAGTTAGGTTGATTAAGTATCGGTTTAGTGCCTATATTAGCTGTATTCCACTTCTTATATGGGTATCTTTTAATTGAGATTCGGTTTTTAACTCAAAGTATTCAAAATAAAGCGTTCTGACGAGTATATATCAACAGCTTCCTCCAATAGATCACAATGAACTCTTTTCCTTTGTGTAAGATGTCATCAAAAATTATTCCAAATTTAAATCAAGCCAAGTCATATAGCACATAATCTGCTAAGAAGTATGAAATTTTCTTCTTTTATAGTTAATGCATGAATTAGGATCCTTTGACGTCATACGCAGTAACTCGAGCTCACCAATAAGACAACCGCTATACACCGGCGGGGCCTCAACAACATCCACACATATTCCGTTAGTGCTTTGTCTGCTTCCACCCAGCTATCGCACCTGATGTGCTGTTTCGCCTTTCACGAAATTTTTGCTTGCTTTTCCATCGGTTGTAAGCCATCTTTTCACTTCCCATTCACACCACGTGTGTGGCACATTTTTATCAACGGTAAAAAAATTTATAACAATTTAAAATCATTTACAATTTAATGGGACAATTAAATTTAATATTTATTTGCTAGTTATATTTAATTTGCACAAAATTTATTTATTGTCATTTCATTATTTATTTATTGCATTATTATCATTGCGCAAATTCTATTACCAACAAAAAGTTATGCACGCTGTTAACAATAAATTCTCAAAACTTCAGCATTTTATTGCATACATAACTGGAATATTATTTTCATAAATTGTCAACATAACAACACAACTCACCTGACTTACCCAATGGTACCCATATTTACACCCGCATACCAACACATTTATCATGGTAGGTACGCATATGCCGATAACATTCATACTGAAGTTATGGCATTTGCATTCGCATGTACCTCATAATAACTACCCCCCCTACACCATATATCCATCCACGAACCACGCCACGCACACATCCCATGTATGTATGTATGTATGTACCGAGGTAGATGCGCATAATTCCGGTATGCCATACAACTGTCAAAATGCTTGGCCAGTTCCACATGTGTCTTGTCCTTTCACGCTGCCTTAGCATCCTTTGCTATCGCCTACTTACAACTCGTAAATCTTCCATGCCAAATGGGTAACGATGACAAAAATTTACAACAACAACAACAATCATAACAATAAAACATTAACAGCCCAGATAGCAGTATACTCAAGTATTGTTGTATCGAGGACAATGACAATCAGTACCTACTAATGGGAGCAACACATAAGATGTAGTAGCTCTCTAGCAAAATTTGGTATAACCGTGCAAAATATTGTACATGAATGTGATATGTAGCGTTGCATGTAAATGAGTCACTTCTGCGCCGCGTTACGCCATTAACAGAAAGCACACAGAAACGCACTTTTCCTGCGCGTACCCTTACGCATTTTTCAATTCCGCTGACAAAAGAGAAGTGTGTGTTGAAAGCTTGTTGCCCCGTGCTCTGCTTTTCCTGAAATTGACAACACTCAATGCTTGGAAGCGTTGGCGCAATCAACAGAGGGTGTTTTTAGGTATGTGCACAATATTTTTTTCTTTTTATTTCCTTTTACTTCTTCGCCTATTGTAGACCGTTTCACATGTTGGACCCTTTTATTATGATATTTGTATTTCACATATTTTATATTTGTATTTTTGAACATTTTTTTTTTTAATTTTATAGCAGCGATAAAAATGTTATAAAATCGCATAGTAAACAAACTAGCTGCGTTCGGGTACAAATCTCGCAAAAAGTGTAAGTAAAGTGAGAACGACGTAAAACTCTCTCGAGAAATGCAAAGAGTAAAAAGATTCAACCAGTCCTGTTAAATCTGGATTAAAATTAAAAATCAATTACATTATACTAAACTGCTCTATTAATTTATTATGATAATCGAACATTCTTAGAATAATTAATCGATTAGGATTAAATGTTGTGCTCGATAAATGAGGATTTATTTCGTTTTCAAATTCAATCCTAATCCAATTTTATTAAATTTTTTGATTAGTTGTGATTAACGAGGATTAATAACAAATTTTAAATACATATTTCAATATTAATTAAAATTAAAAAATTGTGTGTTCTTTATAATTATTTAATTATATGTATATTTCCAGTAAACCATAGGAATCATACATGAGTCAGAAAGTAGTCCTAAGTGGGAGCGCTTATGATCTTTATGAGCTCCTTTATGAGTCCGAAATTAAAGTATTTCATACATATATCACATGAGCTTGAATAAGAGTCAAACAGGACATGTTTTTTTCTCATAAGCGGCACTTTAATATCTTAAATTTTGAATCAAATTGCAATTTTGATTAATTTGTTTAATCCTAAGATTAAATTTGAAAACAAAATAAATAATCATTAATCGAACACCAAATTGAATCCTAATCAAATAATTATTCTAAAAATGTTCGATTATCATAATTAATCAATTATTATAAATTTAACAAAAATTTAATTTAGTTATCAATGATTAAGATTAATAATCATTATTTAACAGTTCTGGTTTCAACCGAAGAGGAGTCGGTCAAAACTTATAGCCAAAATAGCTGTTGGTTAAAAGTTAAATTTTTTTAAAATTTTTGTTGTTGCTTTCCCTTGTAACGATCAGCTGTTTTTCACTTACAATTTTTAGGGAGTGGAATTCCCACAGTAAAAACTTGTAGCTCTCTGTGGTAATGAAATATCAAAATGCGCTCTCTCGCTGCAAGTATTTTGTGTAAGCGAACACTTTCTCAGTAAAAAAAAAAAAACATATAACAAAAATGGATTGGACTCCCTTGTTCTCCATTCGTGTGTTAAAAATGCATCCATAAGACATTAGGTAGGACCAGAGGTTGCGAAATAAGTGAGTTGAGAGATGTGATACCTATGTTTGTATACTTTCTGTCCCATGTAAATTGTGTATTAATATGCAAAAGAAGAAAATGTAGACACTTAGATACTGGTGAAATGACAAAAAAACGTACTTTTGAAAAAAAGTTGTAGTCATTTACATTCGCCTGCCGACACATAACAACCGTTAACTGTTGCGCTGCACAATTTTTTTTTTTTTTGTTTTGCTGCCACTTTGGTTTAGCACTTTAACGTCCACAAGCGTGTCGGTTTCCGTTGACATTTCCGGCAGGGTAAACGACGTTAATCTGTAGTGGAATTCACTAACTTTTACCGATTCGATTCGGTTAAATTTTTCGAGATTTTCATTAGCGATTCGGTCGCTTGCACTATCGAATATGCGATTCACTAACTTATCTATAACGATGCGGGCAAAGGATTTCTCATCTCGCTATAAAACATACTCTATGTTCTCAAATGCCATTTTTTAATGATATTAATGTGGATATAGTATTATTATTCCAATTTTTAATAAAAAATTCAAATTATGTGCATTTTATTTACCGACATAGAAAACAACTGCAAATTATGTGTCGTTTAGTTTGCGAAACAGCTGATTGCGAATAAGCGAAAATCGAGAAAAAATAGTTAGTGAATACCAAATATCGTGATAAATATCGGTATGACAAAATGTCGATTGCGAATGTCGTAATCGAAGTTAGTGAATTCCACTACTGAGGTGCCCTGTCATTGCTTATGCTAGGCACTCATAACTGTTCTAACAACACACACACACACATGTACTGGTACAAGAATGCGCATTCGTTCGAGCATTCAGTAGTGGAATTCACTAACTTATAGCGATTCGATTCGGTTCAATTTTTCGAGAATTTCAATAGCGATTCGGTCGCTTGCACTATCGAATATGCGATTCACTAACTTATCTATAACGATGCGGTCAAAGGATTTCTCATCTCGCTATAAAACATAATATATGTTCTCAAATGCCATTTTTTAATGATAATAATATGGATAGAGTATTATTATTCCAATTTTTAATAAAAAATTAAAATTATATGCATTTTATTTAACGACATAGAAAACAACTGCAAATTATGTGTCGTTTAGTTTGCGAAACAGCTGATTGCGAATAAGCGAAAATCGAGAAAAAATAGTTAGCGAATACCAAATATCGTGATTAATATCGGTATCACAAAATGTCGATTGCGAGTGTCGTAGTCGAAGTTAGTGAATTCCACTACAGGTGCGCTTTTGCCAGATCTGCCATTCTTCCAAACATTTCCGTTTCTACTATGACTTTTTTTTTATGTACTCTTTTTTTTTAACTGCTATTCAACACCCTCCATTCGCTACATCCGCAACTCGTTATTGTTGCATTTAAGTGGCTGCGTGTGATTTTTGCCACTTTAGCCTGACGCTTTCTTTGTATTTAATGAAGTTGAGAATATTTGTGAAGGGTTAGGCATGAAACTAAAAGTTGATGAATAATTGAAGTTAAAGAAGTGTCTGATTTTTAATCTGGATAAAAGATGTGGATACTTCTGGTGCTAGTGCGACTGCAATAGGAGCGATTTGATTGGACCCCGGTGTACTTGCTCAGATACGGCGGTAAACATCAGTCACCGATTGAATCCTTTCTGGCCCATGTGTCCTTCTAGACTCACCGACCCCTTCCTAGGTACCGTATGGGCCCTACTGGCCTACAGCACCCCTTTCAGTAAGTACAATGTGTCGCATCCACCACTCATCAACTGTTCTGCACTATTTATTGTTCTACTTCTCCAACTCTAGTTACTTCTCTTAACTCATATATTACTCGTACTTCTTAATTCATCAAATAAGTTATTACCCTGTTTACTATCTCATAACACCTTTCAATTCTTATTTTGTAACGCCATGTAGTCCTGACTAGCATCAAAAAATTATTTTATTAAATTGTTGTGGTAGGAAATTGAATAAATACATAAAGCAAATAAAAATAAAAAATATTCATAGCTGGATTATTTTATTTAAGCCCTAGCTAAGCTTTGAGGGGGCGAGTAGTTTTTTTTTTTATTTTAATTTGAGAATTTTATTGTTTGTATTTATTTAGAGTAGATCGGGGGTGTGCGGAGCACATGTTACTGGGGACGATCTTTGATAAAATTATTAATTTATTATTATATTTTATTTATTTGTTCTATATAGAACTGAGAGGGTGCACCCTGTTACATGAACTATATCTTCAGAATATTTCATAAGCTGGTTGCGAATTATAAAAGGGTGCGCAAATGAAATAAACGAAAGAAATTGCTCAAATCGCTTAAACAGCTAGTCAGTTTTATATGCTAAAACGAGATTTTTCTTATGTGAAATCAATTCGTCCTCCCAAAAGTTGACTTATGAAAGTATAATTTTAGCTCCCATGACAGCTGTCTCAATTATATTACACTTACTAGGTGCATCTTTTAATGCATACCAGGCTCTATAGAATCAAACTAGATCTATGAATATGAATAGGTATGATAAATATCTGCAAACTAAACAGCATTTCGTTGTTACAGAAAATGACTCACCTGAGTTTATATATACTCCCGCCTTTGTCGTTTTATCACAGGCTGCCTCAGCTGTTTAATCCCGTTTCATTGCTTCGTTCTTTCACTCAAACTTTCACTCTTCGACTTCTTTGCATTCTCACTTTCATTTTTCGTATATTTTTTGATATCTCCAGAGCGGATTTTCACTGCTTTAAACACCGCACATTCAAGGTAATTTTAAGTTTACCATTGACTTGGAATGGTCTTCGACGCATTAATGGGCAGATTATTTGTATTGTATTTCGGCATTTGTTCTTCATTCTGTTTGGTTGTTTGCTTCGCTATTATCAACATTTTCGTTGGCTACCATTGAGAGGCAAGTATGTGTGTACAAGTGCTCTGCGAGCTTCTTTTATTAACATTGCAGACATTTTCCTGACCGCATCTTCAATGAGCTGGATATCCTCTGATGTGTACAGGTGAATTCCGGGCTGATGGAAGGAACCTATAATTCAAGTAATGAAGCAAACATTTCAGTAATCCAATTCGAAGCGTAAGTTGCAAAGTGAGTACTCCCAGCTCGTAAATTTGTAACTAAAATGTTTGCAGGATCAGGTCATCCCAGTAGAAAAAAGTGTTCCGTGGGATTCAGATCAAACGAACAGTAACTCGAAATCGCGAAGGGGTGCCGAAAGGTGGTGTCATATCCCTCCTTTTATTTAATTTCTATTTTTCGAGGCTTCCTCCCCCACAGAGGGAGTCTCTATCGTTTCCTACTGCACAACAACGGCCTTAGCTTTGCTAGTTATGTCATCGCAATAGCTTCAAAGGTACCGAACCGCAATAAGATCCTCCAGTCACTGGCCGGCAGCATTTTGGGCAAAGATAAAGAAAACTGATTGGTCCATACAAGGCTATTGGCCGGTTATTAATTATGCTGCTCCCATATGGCCACCCAACCTAACTGACACCCACTGGAGGAAACTGCATGTCTGCCAAAACACCGTTATCAGTACTGCCACGGGATTACTTCCTTCTTCATCTGAGTCTCCCTGAATCAGTAGGCTAAGATGCTCCATTTAAGAGTACACGCGGAACTCCGAAGCAGCCTTTTTTACTGAACTGCCACAAACCTAATCATCCAAACCGACATCTATTGGATGAAGCCCCCGAGGCATTACTTATACAGACTGAACCCCAACATACCAAACACTTGCGCTGCATGTGTCGACCCTACTCTTCTAACCCCAATATCTCTATGGTCCAACCCTGTTGAAACTACGCGTTTCCTTGGACTTCCGTTAGAAGAGCCTGATGACAATTTTTAGAGTGATCGTGCCCAGTAGGCCAGGCGGAGCACTGTTAGCAACAACAACGACATTCAGATCAAACTCATTCACAGACTTAACTAGTGGAGAGAAGTTTTATACGAAAAAAGGTAGTGGGGTCAAGGACCATAGTCAATATAGTTGTTCTAATGAATGCATATGTATATGTAGTATTTTTGTTGTTGTTGTTTTACTAGCTAAAACACTCTCCGAAGGTTTTGGGGAATGGAGTCGAATTTACAGCCCTTGGCCGGTGCTTCCTTGCGGTATGCCCACCTCGGGCATATTCTAAACCCCTTACCCGGAGCGGGCTTATTTGGTTGCAAGAACTGCACGGCAGTTCCGGTGGTGCCGCAAGGTGGTCGTATCTGGCAAAGGACTCTCAACATCGGTATAACCCTATTTGGCTAGTCACGTCCAATTCCATGAATGAATGCGCAGACTAAGCGCACGAGAAACTTAACGCAGACAAAAAGCCTACTCCCAACTACACCCGATAAGATAAGAGTTTGTCTTCGCACACTTCTTCATTACTAAAAAACTGTACAATCGCTCGAACGTATCGTGTATTTCCACCATAAACACTGCACTCAACGAACAGGCTCGCCGATACAAGTATGAAACAGCTGTAGCGCAAATGCAACTCTGTATATTTTTTGCAAATGTTCTGTTGATTTTTTGTAGTATTGTTTGTTTACATCCAAGCCAAAAAATTTGCATAAAAAAACTAAAAATTGTATGTAATCACATTTTCCAACAACAAAATGAGCGTGCTTCTCGGCCTTAGTCAATTATTCAATTCATACGACAATGTTTATATGCTGAGCACAGTGACGATGCTGGCTGCCGTAATATTGGCATTCTACTTTTCAAATTTGGTGAAAGATATTGGGGTAATGTGAAATTATCAAACAATTACACAAAAAAACAATCATTTGATTTTGTATTATAATATTGTAAGATGGGTGGCACTCAGGAAGAACGTGAAATCGAAGACCAATTTGGTATGGAGGACATGCTTGACAGTGGCTCGGACACTGGAGAAACGGACACGGAACGATTGTATGATTACAGCGATGATGAGGATTTTAACACAGACAATCCATTGGGTGATGGTCTGGTTGGGAAAATTAAGTCCGCTCGACTTAAGGAGCTGGAAGCGCAATTGACGCATGACCAATTGGAAGAGGAGCGCAGGTAATTTATATCTTTTTTCCTGTAATGCCGAAAGTAGTTTAGAATTTTTTGTAAAATTATGTTGCAGTGGCAGTCCTTTAGGAGCTAGCTGCAACTTGATAGTCGATTATAAACAGCGTGTTGATGAAGTGAAAAAACAACATTTATGCAGGCAAAACGGTAACAAAGGTGCTATAGAAGAATTTCTAGTGCGCACGTTTCGATACTAAATTATATAGGAAGCTAACCGTGTTGTTGTTGTTTTTAGCGACAAAAACACTCGCCGAAGATTTTGGGTTTGAATTTTATAAAAAAGTACTAGCAATTTGAAACACAATAAATTTTCTAAAGTCATACCTGTAAATAGAAATAAAAGTACTCCTTTAATTAGCAAACTCATACCTTTTGTTGGCCTTCTTGCTTATATAGTTGTTCATCGTTTTATGGAGGTATAAACCATTTTGAAACACAATAAAGTTCGAATTATCATTCTGTAAATACAAATTACAAACAGTTATGACGTTAGGGAGCAGTTTCCTTAATTAGGGATACCTTTTGATAAACTTTCCATACATGAATATTGTTGTTGAAATATTTTAATAACTTAGTCTGATTTTATAGAATTGAACGTGAACAATTGGCAGCAATTTTCGATTTACTTAAGAAGCAGGAAGCTGAATTAAATATGAAGGAAATTGATGAAAGAGAATTGGTGGCACAACTAAATTTGTATCGCTGAAAATATTAAATTGGACAGCAGTTAAGTTTTTACTAGCACTTAGGGAGCACAATAAATAATTGTTTTATGTAGAATTAGTACAATGTGTATCTAGTCTTTAACTTATTATAAATGTAGTGTACTAGGATTCTAATTGTTTACGTATGCATAGTCTTTATAATGTGCTAATTAAGTTATAACAAAAATATTTGGTACTAAAATGTTCAAGTAAATTTGCAAGAGAAGATTCAACGTTTTTTTAAATGCCTTCTGCATTAGTACTACGTACCTTTCTAAAAATATAATGAAATTGTTAATATTTTATTGCACATTAGCGTAAAAACGAGCTTATTATTATTAAAACAGCAATCTACATCCATCCAAACATCCCTTAATTACTTCACAGCAACTGTTAAACTTTCATCCAACAGCAGACACCGCTTGCCTACATAATCTGTATTAAGTTCCCAAAACGATGCCTCATCATCATCGTCAAACACTCTTTCTTCATCCGCCGTATCATCACCCTCCTCATCATCAGCCCAACGTTGTTCATCAGCGAATACTTCAAAGGGTTGTGCATCTGTATCATTTAAAGCGAATTTGGCAATGCTGCATACCTTTTGTGGTTTAGCTATTATCTCTACAATGGCGTTTGATGCTTGCACACCCAGGCATGTACAGCTCTCATAAAGATTGCGCAGCTGTATGAAATGTTGACCAACTGCGGTACGTTTTGCATCATCTTTACCGTTCAACTTAACCTGTGCCGCCCAATTCAATATCACTGTAGTATGTGGATCGGAATTTTCAACGGCGGTTTTAAACTCATCTGCATTGATGGTGGTATTGAAGAATAAAGTTTCATGTTTTGTTAAAAACCCATACATTTTACGTACAGATGGAATGTGTGATAGTGCTTTATCAGCGTAGATGGTGGGCAAAATATTTACAAATGAAACCCGTTCATAGAGTAATTGTGAGGGTTCTGCAGTGAGTTTGTTGGTGTTGCGTTCCAAACGACATTGAAAATTCATTGATTTTCCTAGTGGTAAGTATCGTGCTGAAAATTTAAAGAAATCAGTAAAATAAAAACATGTATATAATAGGAACATATATCTGTAAATAATTAATTGCAGTAGTATGCGTTCCTTTCAAGAAATCCAGACCAGTCTGATTATTATTATTTCTCGCTTGCACCTTGATTTGAATAACCTTCCCGAAGGTGGTGTTGTAATGACTGTATGCTACAAGATATCAATAGGGTATGGTACTAGCACGACTACCCATTTTTTGGGTCTCTATTCAATACTTCCATTCACCTGCAGTTCAGGCCGAACCACAGATGAGATAAGAAACAGTAGTAGTAGCTATTCGTTAAATATTGGACAAGCTCACTATCTCTTAAACCATCAATGCTTCGCAATACCAAGATAAAAAAAAAAAAACAATCAGTTGAGCGTCATACCTCCATCCGTTTCAGTAGCGATTTCCATTTGATTTGTAACTAGAGTTAAAAATGCAGTTCATGATTAGCAAATTATTTAAAAAAAAAAATGCCACAAATTAACTTACCGTAAAGTTTATTTCTATTCACATTGTGATCAGCGCTATATATCCCAAGAGAATTAATGTATATATCGTTGGAGTCGAATATATTCGCATTACTTTCGTTCTTTATAGCAACATCAAGTCCTAATTCACCAGAGAGCGTATTACTAATGACACAAGTAACAGTGCTATGCAAGCAATTGTGGATTTGAAAATTCCAATTGTGACGCACCAAGCGATATTTAATAGCCGAGCTTGTACCATCTGGCAACGTATATAAGAAGAGTAATCTCAACGTAAAATCGCCTCTCTGATAAGGTGCTTGTAAGTGCATTGGTACGGTAGCGCATTCCTGTGGCTTTAGGCTGGCGGCGTTTTCATGTTTTAACAAACGAAATACCCGCTGGCGACGTATTTCACGATCTTTTGATAGCTTTTCGTTGGTTAAATCTTTAACAACTGGAAAAGTGAATTTCATTATATATTTACTGCTTCATGTTAACATATTAATTAATTGGCTTACTTTTCAATATGGAAAGTGGCACTTCCGTTTCAACATCGGGCAGCGTTAGCCAACGTGGTTGATCGCAACAAAGGTATATTTCCTCAATTGGTACAATACCGGAATTTCTAAGCATCACCGTTACAGGCAATATCTCACCAGCAATCAAATTTGTTGGCAATTGTGAAAAACTAACAGACATTGAAGGCACTGCTGGTGTTACTTTGATATTCAATTTACTATCCATAACCATTTGTGCCCCCTGTAGCCCTTGCTTGCTCTTTACTTTTACTTGAGCCATTTCAAAGCGTAACATGCCCAGCAAACAAGCTGTTGGTTCAGCGGTTAGTACTACTTCACCCACCACGCCAATTATATTCAACAGTCCAGTTAATTTAGGTGTTATTTTAAAGTAAATTGTTTGTTCGCAACGCTCATCCAAAACGACCGAAGAGACACAACTTGTTTTTATAGCGGCAGTAACTGCTGCTTTACCTGAATAAATGAAGATTGGTTAAAACATTTTCCACAAGTAAATGCATACATATTCAAATTTTGTTCTAGTTACTTGAACTCTCTTCATTGTTATTGTATAAAGATTCATTAGAAAGCAATTCGCCATTATCCAGTTGTAGTCTCCAGAGTAAATCAATACTGTTTAAGGCAATTGAACATTTGACAGTATTGAATACGGTCACGGCGATTTCAATAGTTTCTGTGGAAAGAGGTTTGTTAAAAAAGGTTTTTAGACCGTACTTTTGCTTAATTTAATTAAATAAGAACTCCGAAAAATAGAGTTAACAATTTCAATCTGACTATCTGACGTTTCCCCTTAGAAATAATAGTTATTCCCCATGTACATATAGTTAAAATAGTTACCGCCTTGGACTGCTAAAGGATTTTCTATAGCTGGTTGATCTTTAGAGAACAGAAATCGTGTTGGCTTGAAGGCAAACGCTTTTTTTGGATCTGCAGTTGCTAGAAGCATTTCTTCCATTTTATGCCAAATTGATGCATCAGCGCAATCAGACTGCAATTGAATTTATAATAGAAATAAGAGCAAATAGATTTGTAAATTATTGAAAAAATATATATATATTTGTTATACCTTAATATCAATTCCGCTGGCCGCTACTTGCTGTCCAGTAATCATGGTTGTAGGCGTTGTTAGTAGCACACGTATGGAATTTTGTGAAACTTGTGGTAGCGCTAATTCGAGAAGACCAATTTCATTATTTCGTTTAATAAGCTCCTGTGATTAAAGATGTAACATTTTAAAAATTAAAAACCAAAAATTGCCTAAAGTTTCACTACGAACCGTATGCATTTGAATGTATTCTTTTAAAAAAGCTATTTGTTGTTGTGCACTCTGTTGACTACCGGGATGCAATAAGTGCGAGTAAGATCTACTGGCCTCTTCTAATCGCTTCAGCGCATATGCCTGCTTTGCCATTGTATATTGTATATGATCTTCAGCTAAGCTCCAACCACGACTTTGAAAAACTTGAAAAGCTTGTTGGTAACAACGATGTGCATGTTTACGCTGACCAGCGCGCGAGTATCGATTACCAGCGAGTACAATATTAAAAGCATATTTACGATACATAGAAGGGTTAGATGCTAGAAAGCAATATGAAGCTTGTTCCAACAATAAAGCCGAACGTAAATCCGCATCTTCGCTAGTCATGCGTATAAGCTGTTTTGCAGCTTCTCCATACATGCGCAAGGTACGCAAGCATTCCATACTGAGTAAAGTAGCACGCGTAGCAAATTGTTGTAATCTGGAAGGCATGTGGAAAATAGTTTATTTTAAATTTATATGGCAATGTAAGGACCTTACTTGCAAACAGTTAAATAGCACATTATGGCATCTTCCATATAATCAAAAGTCTTTCGGTTTGCTGTGCCCAACATAAATGCCGAAACAGCCGCCATTTCCAAGGCACCTGCATAGTACTGCCACGCAGAGTCAGCATTGAAATCACGCTTAGCTTGATGGTAAGCCTGAGTAGTATATAGTTTCAAATCAAATTAAAAATGAGTTCCTGACTTTTTTGGCATCAATTTTACCTGGAAAGCCAAGTTATAATGTCCAAACATGAAGTATAGATCACCAAGTTTGCGTGTCTGCAATTCGGAGGATTCGTGAGTGTAACTGTAAAGGGTATATGTTCAATAAAGCTTTTAATTGCATGGATAGTAACAACTTACATCACAGCATTTTGATTGACGGTATTCGAGCCGGGTTTACTACTGACAAACCAGCGTTTGGTAGCACTAAGCAATGACTTGCTAACACCTTTTTTGTTTGTGATCTTTACACGAGGAGAATAGCAAATGGTTTTTCATAATTACTTACTTAATTATTTTCATCAGAAATAAATAAATATTTACCGCTTCCGAGAGTTGAGATACTAACTGCTCTGCATAGGGTATAAGCGCACGGACAGTATAATCCTGCACAAAATGACGCAAATTTTCGACATCCATAGAGTTTAAGCAACCACCATGCCCGCCTGTTTGGTCGCTGCCATCCACCTCACTACTACCCCAAACATTTGCGTTTATTGTCTGTGACGCTAAGCTCTCACTACTGATTGAGAATTTAGAGCTCTGGAAAATTATGCAGAAAAATTTATGAAAGCACAGAATATAATAAAAATTAACTTACTATAGCTTCAGTGGCATTTTCTTGCACTGGACTCAGAGGGTGCATAATGGGTATTTCATTAGCGCTGTCAGTATTCGACATTGCATCACTTAGCACTGACAACTGTATATTTGGCATTGAAATCATGGACATGGCATCTTGTGGTGTTTTCGCACCGCTCAACTGATCTACTTGCAATTCCTAAAATCAATCATGTGTAAGTTTATATATAGGATTATACTGAAATAAAAACTTTTGTTAGGGTATCGAATCTTCTGTGAGGAAGATTGCATCACCAAACCCCTCGCTACTAAATATAAATCATTCTGCCTCTAAAAATTGTGTACTATTACTCACATTTTTTGGTTGCCTCTTTATGTACGTGGCCCAATAATCTGGGACTTCACCAGTTACATTGGGGTCTAATGAATTGATCTGCACTAAAAAGCATTTACTATCACCAAATGTTGACTTTAGCAATTCATAACCTTGCTGAGCTCTAAAGTAGAAAAATTGTTTAGTATATAACTATGTATCAACAAAACATTCCAAACGAACTTCGATATATCACCGAGAGAGCCCTCATGCAACACAACATAACTATTGAGTACATTGGTGGGATGAAACCACTTGGGCAATTTTTGTGGGGTTACACTCTGCATTTGTTGTAGACGTTGGGTTAGTTTTTGTGCGCTTTCGACAATATTGGGATCGCTGCTACACAAAACTATGAGGCTACTAAGGAAGTGGCGTGTAAATTCATGGTCAGCGGGGAATTGTACCGTCAGAAATGTTTCACGCCAATGTTCAAACCAGGGCTCGGAGGTGGGTAACTCTAAATCCATATTCCCAATAGTTACGAATTTCAGTTTTTCATTATGAGCATTTGTCACCGCTTCGTTGAGCATTTTACGTGCCAGTACTGTCTGTGGCGGACGCCAATCTACATCACAAAAGTTCAAGCGTAATCCTTTGATAGAAACACTTGTCTCTGATACATCACGAAATTGTGCTGGAATTGGAGTGTTAATTATTTTGTCGGCATAAACATATTATTACTTACCATCACTCAATAGTTTTGCGAACGGTTGCAACATTTCTACAAAACTCAAGTTATTCCGTGCACAAACTTCGTTCGCTGATGGGCTGCATATCACGCCCACCAACGGCGAAAACATGTTTTGTATAACCTCTGGGGCATTAAAATTATGCCCTGTTAGGTGGATCATTTTGGTTGCGGCACCGACAATTTATATACTGTAAACTTAGTTTTGTTGCAATTTAATTAAACCCAAAGAAATACCCAAAACTTAAGCAAACCAAAATTTCTCTGCATTGTAAAATTCTACAAGTGAGTTATCTTTGTTCCTTTCTCTTTCTAACACACAGGCTCTTGACACTGAGTAAAACGTCAAAAAAAAGGCTAGTACAGCAACCCCCATCGCAGCAGGGATGTAATTTTCAATGAAAAATGGTGTGAAATTCCAGAATAGGGCTGCTGTGTAGGTTAACTTTTGAAGCATATTTAGTATGGAAATTGGAAATATGAGCCGAAATTTTTCAAAGGACAAGTTCTAACTTCACATTGTAGAAAATAACACTATATGGCATTTATAACGGAATTGTTGCTTTAAGTACTAAAGAAATTATGGAGATGCTAATCCACTTAATGAAGAAAAACAAATCGACGACAACACCACTTTTTCGCAATTTACTTTTGGTTTTCTTTCTTTCTATTAGAATGTTGAAGCTGAAATAAACAATTATGATTCACATACATATTTGTTGTTTTCAAAATATTTTTGTGCTAGAGCTTTGCATTTTTGTTCAATTTATAGATCGAACGAAGAAGATTTTTTTCAAAAGTGAAGTGGATCGTTCACTTCGTTCAGTCCTTCAGCCGTTAAATACTAAGTTTTCTTTTCAATAAGATATTAGCGAAAAACCAAAAAAAGATCAAGTTCCGACCTAAATTTAAGGGCCAATCCATGGTATTTATGTGCATAACACTTTTCTGCATAGGCGCTTGTGGTCAACGGTCCAAGTGTCATATACTAACCGACGCGGCATCTTATTTCATGCCGACTCCTTTTTTTATTAAATGTCTTGTTGTTGTTGTACTAGTAAATTAACAAAAGTCATGATATATTTTGACCATAGAAACTCGATTTTCGTCATACTGCTCAACAGCTGTTTAAAAACAGTTTGCATAAAATTCCATATGGCAGCGTCGCATTGCGATGCTTTAATTTTCCACTGGAATTTGTTTGGCGGGAAAGTCATAGGCGATTGGAAATGTCATTGCTTTATTGTCCATGATAAAATTCGACAGGAACATTTGCAAATTGAAAACTAGATTAAAAACGATATTAAAGTTAAATAAATTTGTTAATTTTGCTAACATTAGGTGCAAAAAGCAACAATTAAAATAAAACAATTGGATTAGTGATATTACAGCACAACTCACTGCAGGTGTGACGCTTAAAAGACTCGATGGCGAAAGTGCACATTACAAACGTGGTTGTTTTAGACAATCCTAGCAGCTTTTTCAATCCATTTCAATTTGAACTTACATTCGAATGTATTGAAGAACTTAAAGAGGATCTCGAATGGAAAATGATATATGTGGGCTCTGCAGAATCCGAAGACTATGACCAAGTGTTGGACACGATATACGTAGGTCCCGTACCAGAGGGACGTCACATATTTGTATTCCAAGCCGATCCACCAGATGTAACGAAAATTCCAGAACAAGATGCTGTTGGCGTAACGATAGTACTATTAACATGTTCATATCGTGGGCAAGAATTTGTGCGTGTCGGCTATTTCATAAATAATGATTATGCTGATCCGGAGATGCGTGAAAACCCGCCACCAAAACCATTATTCGACAAATTAACGCGTAATATTTTAGCAACAAAACCGCGTATAACCCGCTTTAAAATCAATTGGGATGACACGCCCTCAAATGGACTGTTAAATGGGAATGGGCACTTACAAGCACAAACGATGTCCGAAATGGATGATGGCGGCGCATCAACATCGGGTACAGGAGCAGCGATGGCGAATGGTAATGGTAATGGTTATAATGGTTGCGAATCAATGGATACACCAGAGGCAGCTTGCGATGATAATAGCCTGAATATGCCATTAGAGAATGGTGTTACCGCGCTTAATGAAAACTCAAATTCGCTTGCCATGGAATGCTAGGTCAATAATTGCGAAGGATCTGTTGTGTGCCTAGCTATGCTTAATGTCAGTATGTATCCTTCTGCATACAAGTATTTTTGTACTCCCTACCTAAATGTAAATTTGTCTCGCTGCAATTCATCATTGGAAAGTATTCATTGACCTGAAAATGTCTTCGTTTTCGTTTTGCTTCATAATCATAGCAGCCACCTTCGCTAATTTGGGTTTATTTTTTAATTTTTTTAAGTTATGTTTAATATTTGATAAATGCGCCGAATACATACAAATATATATATTGAAGATATTTAGTAATGTAATAAATAAACTACTTTAATAAAAATTAATTTATAAATACATACATACATAAAAAGAAAAGATAAATATTATATTTTTAATGTCTTTTGAGATGATTTTATATTAAACACATTGAATATAGGTATAAGATGATGAACTATTAAGGATATGTTGTACGTAGAATGGGTTAATATGATGTTTATTGTGATATGATCGTAAGAGGGGCCGGAGTCGCTCGAATCGCCACCAGTTAACTAAAGTCTGTTATATTTTGCAAATTATCCATGAATCACCATTTTGAAGAGCATGGTACCTGGGAGAAAAACCGAAAACTTTATCGATATCTCAGCATGTTGAGTCTCCTCCGCACAAAGTCATAACGAGATAAATATGAAAAACGTCTTCAATTTTTAAAGTTTGTGTCTTCCCTAGATGCTAATAATTAATTTGTACCTACCTGGAATCAGTTTCTAATTGTTAGTTGAGATTTACACACACAGACTGGAAAATCAAAGAAGCTACCTCTCAATTGCGTTCAAAATCGTCCCGACCCCGAGCTCGGGTCGTTTCATGGATTTTAGTCAGATGGGGTTTAAACTTCAATGTTTTGGAAATGTTTACCTCGATGGCCCAAGATTTAATTTAATTAAAGAACTTAAACACGCGTGGTCAGTTTTCGCTCAAAACGGAAGTGAAGTCTTCTTCCTCTTTTATTTCCTTTTTTTCCATCTCTTTATCTATAATACTCATTTCCTTATATTAGGTTTACATTGACATGATGTACTTATACTAGGTTTACATTCACATAATATATTTATACAAGGTTTACAATATGGTATTTTACAACTCGGCCAATCCTGACAAAGGATCGACCTCGATCTCCAATGGGTCACGTTCTAGCTCGTCGGTATACCCTTCGGGTGGCTGCCGCCATTTCCTTATTCGATGAGCTTCAATCACACCATCGTAAGGTAGTTGGGTCAACTGACAATTATTTATGTCTCTGATGACATATCTATCATTTCCCAGTATTTTGTGAACCACGTAGGGGCCCTTATACTGTGGTATAAACTTCTTATTAGTTCCGACTGTCGTATCGACATTTCTCACAACGACGTAGTCCCCTACACTGTACGTCTTTGTCTCGATGTGGTTTTTGTTGGATCTTTCAACATCATATTGCTGCCTAGCTTGAATAGAGTTAGATGCGTCTTTGCGGATTTTTTCCAAGTCACGTCCGTAATCAGGGCATAATTTATCTTGAAAGTAGTCACTAAATTCGTCCACTACAACTCCCTTTTGTTCGACCCCAAACAAAAGACGGCTGGGTGTATCTCGGCAAGTACTGTGGGTTGAGTTGTTTATGGCGTATTCTACCTCAAGTAGCTTTTTGACCCAGTCATCATGATTTATTTCGTTTGTTAATTTCCCCAGCATAGACTTTAATACCCTGTTCACTCTCTCCACCTGCCCATTGGCTTGCGGGGAGGCAACAGCAACTTTTACGTGGCCTATGTTTTGTTTCAACAAGAAGGAGCTGAATTCCATTGAGGTAAAGCAGCTTCCCCTATCACTAACAATTCGTCTTGGTCGACTATAATAGCTGAAATACCTTTCAAGTGAAGCTATGACCTCTCGGGTACTAGTGGTGTTAGTTGGGTAGAGCTTCACGAACTTTGTAAATGCATCAACTACAACAAGGATGTGTTTCCGTTTTGACCTGATCGAGGGTAGCGGCCCGAAATGGTCTATGTGGATAGTATCAAATGGCTATGGAACTTTAGGAATGACATGCAATGTCCTTTCCTTTACTGAAGGAGGTGTAGCGAACATGATACATTTTAGGCAGTTTCTTATAAATTTTTCTATTTTCTGTCGCATATTTGGAAACCAGTAGTAGAGGCACAGTTTGTTGAATGTCTTTTCAACTGAAAGATGACCTAACTTTTCATGCACCAATTGTATAACATTATGCTCCATTTCATGGGGAACATACAGCGCCTTCTTGTCGTTTGGTCTCTTCCTATATACAAGTCCATCCACCAGGACATAATCCTTTAAGTCTTCATTTTCTAAACGATTTCTTATTAGTTCTATATCTCTGTCTCGCTCCTGAGCAATCTGTAATTGAAACTCGACATCATCTGGGTTTAAGATTGACGCTATTTGCCGGCGGCTTAGAGCATCAACATGGCCCATGGATGTTCCACGTCTATGTTTTATCTTGTAATCATAATTTTGCAGCTCGAGGGCCCATCTGGCTATTCGAGGGTTAAGTTGCCTTTTCTCAAGGGTCATGGTAAGTGAATTACAATCTGTAACAATGGTGAAAGGTATACCTTCTAAATAGGGTCTAAACCTTCTTAAGGCGTAAATTATGGATAGTGTTTCTAATTCGAAACTATGATATTTTGATTCGGCGGTCGATGCGGTCTTTGAAAAGTATGAGATAGGATGAAACTTCTTGTCATCTTGTCGCTGAAGCAACACCGAACCAAAGCCTATACTACTGGCATCACAATGGAGCTCAGTTTCCCGTTCCGGACTATATATAGCCAGAACTGGGCTTTTCGCAAGTCTAGATTTGAGCTCATTGAAGGCATCAAGGCATTTTTCGTCAAAGTCAAACTGTGAATTCCTTCTAAGAAGATTCTGTAGGGGCTTAGCAATTTGGGAAAAGGACGGCACAAAACGGCGGAAATATGAGAAAAGGCCAATGCATGATTGCAGTTGTTTGGAATTAGTTGGTATTGGGAAGTTCTGTATGCTCTTAATATGGGAGCTATTTGGCAGTATTCCATTGCAAGTTATGGTATACCCCAAGTAGTCAATTTCGTCATATCCGAATTTACATTTGTCTAAGTTGACTTTCAATCCCCTTAGGGCAAGCCGTTCTAGTACAGATTTCAATAACTCTCTGTGCTCCTCATATTTTTCAGTGGCAACCAGAATATCGTCCATGTATATGATAATTTTTCTACTATCAATCATGTCTCGGAAAATACTATTTATAAAACGTTGGAATACTGCGGGCGAGTTCTTCAGGCCAAATGGCATTTTTAGATACTCGTATTGACCGTTAGGGGTCACGAACGCAGTAAATTTAATTGAATCAGGAGCCATCTGAACTTGATGGAATCCACTCTTTAGATCAAGGATTGAGAAGAACTTCTTGTTTTCCAAGTAGTCGATACAATCGTCTATCAGGGGGAGGGGGTAGTTATCCCTTACAGTTAATTTGTTTAAAGCCCGATAGTCTACGCACATTCTTGTTTTGCCATTCTTTTTTTTTACTAGTACTATGGCGGAAGCGTAAGGGGAGTTACTGGGTCTTATTATCCCTTCTTGGCGTAGCTCTTCCACAATGGATTGCACTTGGCTTCGTTCGGCGTAAGAGAGTCTGCGTGGGGAACAGTGAAAAGGCACTTCGTTAGTTAGGTGTATTTTCATTTCATAACTGAAGGGGGTAGTTCTTACATTGCTATTGAAGTAGGCATTGTCAATGAGTTGTTGCAGCTCGCAACGCTGATCTTTGGGCAAACTCGGATTAATGTCAACTTCTCTGTCATTATGAGAAACGTCGATAGCGAAAATATTGGGTACATGACCGGCAGTGCCTTCATTAGGCTTTTCGGATTTACGTAAACTATTTTCAATTTCACACGATTTGTCGTCAAGTTGATTCGGCATCACAACGGCAGGGTATACGTCAGAACTAATTACCGATTTAACCATGCTAGCAGTATTTAGGTTTACACTATTTCTTATTTCAAGTAATTTGCTTTTGGTGTATCTCTTTACACTATTTCTTAATTTAATATTAAAAGAATGGAGGAAGTCACGTCCCAAAATAATTGGTATATTCATATTTTCATTTTTTATTACATTTAATTCAATTTCATGACACTTATTTAAGAATCGAATTTTACATTTTACTTTTTTAATTATAAATAAACTATGTCCTCCAATGCCTTTGTATTTGGAAGGGCCTATGCTGGGCTGCTCACCCACCAACTGTTTTGGGACAAGTGACTCCTTTATAAAGCTAACCGGACTACCGGTGTCAAAGAGAGAAAATAATTCATTCCATATATGTTTCTCTGCTATTTTGAATTCTATACTTACAAAATTAAAGGCGCCGATGGCGTCTCCTTCATAGTCGGCATCATCTGTTACTAGTGCCACTTCATCCCGTGGCTTTAAGACTTTTGGGGGGTTCGGACAGGAGCGATGATCATGGCCCATGCGCCAGCAGCGGAAGCAAGACCCGTCCGGGCGTAGTGGGTACGGGCAGTTGGGCTTCACATGTCCAACTCTCGAGCAGTTGTAGCATAGTATTGAATCAGTTTTCGGCTTTGCAGTCCGTTGCCCAGTATTTGTTGTTGATTGTTGTTTTGCATTTGTAGGCGCTAGTTGTTTAGGACCCGTACCGGATGTGCTGTTTGTTAAAAACTTGTTTTGGTAGCGGCTTATTAATGTCTTCAATTCATCAAGAGTGCGTGCCATCATCAATATTTGTATATGCGGAATTGAGTTTCCCATGCCCTCGATGATAAACTCAATGAGTTCGGTTTCCGCTATGTCGGCACGCTTCGCCAAGGCTTGCATATGGAGTACGTAACAGTGCATACTTTCATCCTTCCTCTTCCATTTGCGTTGAGAGAGCATCTTGTATATTTCTTGGCGAGTAATTTTTTTGTCAAACTCGGCCGTCAATGCCTTCTTTAGAGCGTCGTAGTTGAGTGCAGTTGTGGTCGACAGAAACACTCTTGCCGTTCCTGTTAATGAGCGACGTAGAGCTAGCAACCTGAAGTTATCGTCTGCTTCAGATGAATCCATGATTTCTTCGAAGTCACGTATAAAGTGTAGAACTGAATATGATACATCGTCACCATTGAATTTGGGGAGTGCGTGCTCGATGTCCCCGAAATCTAGGCGGCGCCTGTTTTTTCGAGGGACCCGGCACTCGAGCTCGTCTATCTTCTGCATAAGCGTCAAGATCTCTAGCCTTTTTTTTAGTGCCATCATTTCTTCGTCCAAGTTTAAGTTAATGGTAGCGGCAGTGTTAACATTATTATTATCGGCAGTGTTAGTGGCTCCGGCACGGTTAAAGGTGTCACGGATGATGATAGCATCGGCAGTGTGAACGGCCTTGGCAGTGTTAGTAGCCCCGGAATTGTTAAGGGCGTCAGTTGTATAATTATCGGCAGTGTGGGCGGCATTGGCAGTGTTAATGACTCTGGCATAGTTTAAAGGGTCATCAACATCGCTATTATCGGCAGTGTGGGCGGCATTGGCAGAGTCAGCAGCATTGGTCACATCAGCGGAAGGTGTATTATCGGTGGTATTCTCCGGATCTGGTGTCAAGGAGATTGCTCCAGCTCCCATTATGTCTTTTACCAAGTTACGTAGTTGCTGTATCGAAGCGGATGGAGGAAATTCAACTCCGGCTTCATTCAGTGCATCTTCTAATTGCTTTTTCGGGTTAACCATTATTGTATTTCAATGTAGAATGCGGTTTTCGAATTGCAGATGGAATTCGCCTCACACCTGAGTTTTAAACTTCAATGTTTTGGAAATGTTTACCTCGATGGCCCAAGATTTAATTTAATTAAAGAACTTAAACACGCGTGGTCAGTTTTCGCTCAAAACGGAAGTGAAGTCTTCTTCCTCTTTTATTTCCTTTTTTTCCATCTCTTTATCTATAATACTCATTTCCTTATATTAGGTTTACATTGACATGATGTACTTATACTAGGTTTACATTCACATAATATATTTATACAAGGTTTACAATATGGTATTTTACAGGGGTAAGCTTTTCCGCCGAAGTGCTTAGAGCAAACAAATTTCGTTTCAAGGTTTGCAAGTTCACTCGCCATTATGAAATGTACGTGAAATTGGAACTAGCTTACAAAGATTCATCAAGACCTATCGGATTCAGCCTAAAAAGTCCATCCCTTATAGCAAATCCTCAATAAAATGGGATTGAGCTGTGAGTAATTGAGTGAGACAGTAATCGGAGCCTAGAAGAAGATGCGGAAAGCCTCTTTTCCTTGCCTGTTGAGTTCGTCTTGATGGGCTTTTGCTCTGAGCTGGCATCAAATCACGTAACGTCCCTTAAAAACTATGCAAATATTAAAGGCCTGGCAATATTACTTCATTATTTAGAACTTCAAAAGCTCTCCAAAAACCACTACATCTACTTTTTCTAAAGTCAAAAAATAATTCGATTTGAACAACCCATTTCTAAGTTTTCAAAATAACTTAGACGAATAAGAAATTTTCAATCAAATTAAATATAATTATAAATAAATTATAACGAATAAAAAAAAATCGCAAAAATAGCAAAATTCAAAAATTCTTGTAAATGAAATGAGTCAGGACAGACAAGTTGGAGGAGATGACTGCGGAATATGCTGTACGCCGGGATGTCCCCCGAGCGAAAGTCAACCGATACCTTCAATGTAAGTGTTTTTGTTGTAAATTGTAAATTACAATAATACAAAATTTTTTATTGTAGTGGCAAGAATTTTGATGCGCCATGCACCACAACCTGCTTGTGTGTGCCTAAAATGTGCAGCATATTTGGTGGGCACGATCTCAATGCACTCGGACCAGACCCCAAAGCATGCAGTCCACGTGAGTTGGAAAGGATTTTTTTTGGATGATAGGTTTTATATAATTAAACACTATTTTTTCGATTTTAGGCAAGACAAAAAGTGCATCCAACGCAAATACATTGGGCTCACCCGTTGGCGTACTGCAAGCTACCATTACAATGAAATCGACTACACCCGACGTACATCCTCATCGTTATGCTACGTCGTTGATTGCTTTTATGAAAGTCCATACAACACCTGAGAATCTTTGGACCGAAGAAACCTTAGATACTCTCATCAAGGAAGGTCAAGCCTTGTTGGCCAAACAGAATGATGCCGAATATACGGTCGACTCGCCTCCACACATTTACTCAGTAATGGAGGGTAAAGTAAAGCGTTGGCACGTTGTAGATGACACCACCTTTCAGGTGGAGCTAAGTGAGAAATTCCTCTTGGGCGGATTCGCGGCCGACGATACTACAGAAAACACGCCACCTCCTGATATGACTATGGATAACTTTAGAGTTGCTATGAAGAAGTTCTTTTCTAAATACCGATTTTGTCTTATCAAAGTAGCGGCCTCATATAAAATGGTTTGGCGCTCCCACGGCGTCTATTTCGTATTGGATTTGTATGGTCGCAAACCGGAAAATCTCGTCACCGATAAGGAGACTGGCAAATCAATGTTGATATGCCTGCGCGCGCTCGACAATGTTATACATTTAATGAGTAATCTGTCGGGTATACAACCCACGGATCCCTTCAATTTGCGCGAGATGAAAATCGTTAAGATGAAAGGCGCTGACGGAAAGACCAAGAGTCGTGACTTTGGTAAACGCGAACATGAATATCATGTGATTAATGATGATTATGCCGTGTTGAAGAGCGATTATCATTTACTACGCAACAGTCCTGATCCAATACGTACACGTAGTGCGTTACCAGTGGGCGTGGCTGCTTTGTTGGCAGCAAAAATTGATCATCCTGCAACATGGAATGAGAAAATGGTTGAAAGGATCATTTGTTATGGCGTGAATGTATGTGTCTGCTGCTGGGAGCAATGTCTGCAAGCTACAGAGCCCATCGATATCGAACGCTTTCCGAATAGCCTTAAAATTGCACAGTTTAAGGCACGTTTCACGCTTACACCACGTAAGTTTACCGGCACTTGGAAATGTGTACCGAACTTTACACAAAGCGAGCTGGAGGCAGCATTGATTAAGAGCTTCGAGGCCGGTGACAATAACTTGCTGGTTCAAATCGATCAAAATATGTATGCGATCTTCAAAAAAAATAATTTCTTCTATCTTTTTGATCCTTATCGCCATCGTATTGAGGGCTTAAGTGCCGAGGAAGGTGAAGAGGGTACAGTGTTTAAGAAAAATGCCTCGGTACGCATGTTTCGTTCACTCGACGCTCTCTTAAAGATGTTTACCCAAATGCTGTTAGAGACGAACCGTACCACACAATTTGCAGTGCATTCACTCAAGATTAATAGTCTTGAACTGTCCTTGAAGGAGGGTACGCCCGCACAAGATGAACCCATATTGAATCAAGATTTTGAGGTTAAATCGCTGAATGAAACCATCTGCTTTGAGGAAGACGAGACGAAATGCAAGCTGGATCTGGGTCAAGATGATGAGGAGGAGGATGATATTACATCTGGTATAATACAAATGGATATGCCAGACCGTAGCGAGACTGAATCTGAAGGTGAGGAGCTGGAAGAGGAAGAAGGTGGCTTAGAAGATTTGGGCGAATATGAATCGTCTTCGAGCGGTGACGGCCATCGTCATGGCAGAGGTAGAAGGAAGAAGAGCGGTGGACGCAAACGTGGTCAAAGTCGTGGCGGCGGAGGTGGTGGTGGTGGTGGTGGTGGAAAGGGCAAGAAGAAGGGCGGCAAGGAAAAGGAAAGGAAAGGCAAAGCAAAGGGCGAAAAGAAAGATAAGGATAAGATTGGCAAGAAGAAGCGTGGCAAAAGCAAGGAGAAAGGCGACAAATCTGAGAAGGACAAGAAAGGCAAGAAGGATAAGGATAGAGAAAACAAAAAGAAGAAAAAGGGAAAGAAAGGCGGCATAGATGATTCAGATCATGAAAAGGGTAAGAAGAAGAAGAAGGAGAAGCCAGGAAAGGAAAAGAAGGAGAAGTCTGAAAAGGAAAAGAAGGAGAAGTCTGAAAAGGAAAAGAAGGAAAAGCTGGATAAGGATCAGAAGGAGAAAGAGAAGCCTGACAAAGATAAGGATAAAGAGAAAGCTGATAAAGATAAAACTGACAAAGAAAAAGCTGACAAAGAAAAGAGAGATAAAGAAAAGGCTGATAAAGAAAAGGCAGATAAGGAAAAGGCTGATAAAGAAAAGACAGATAAAGATAAGTCAGATAAAGATAAGTCAGATAAAGATAAAGATAAGACAGATAAAGATAAGTCAGATAAAGATAAGACAGATAAAGAGAAGGCAGATAAAGATAAGGCAGATAAAGAGAAGGCAGATAAAGAGAAGGCGGATAAGGATAAAGACAAGGGAAAGGATAAAGAGAAGGACAAGGACAAGAATAAGGACAAAGATAAGGACAAGGACAAGAATAAGGATAAGGACAAGGATAAGGACAAAGACAAGAATAAGGACAAGGATAAGGACAAGGACAAGGATAAGGACAAGGACAAGGACAAGGACAAGGACAAGGACAAGGACAAGGACAAGGACAAGAATAAAGACAAGGACATGGACAAAGACAAGGACAAGGACAAGGATAAGGACAAAGATCATGACAAAGATAGGAATGTACCTCAAACTCAACGTAAACCAAGCGATTTATTACGCGATGGTGGTGATGGTGCGCGCCGCAAAGTCAGTACCGATGGCGATCGCACGCGTGGTGATAGTGGTATGCGTGATGGTCGCGACGGCTCACGTGATGGTCGCCACGGGTCACGTGATGGTCAAGATGGCTCACGTGATGGTCGTGATGGCCATCATGATGACGAAGATGGCGATCGTTCATTATTCGGACTTCCCGACACAAGTTGTGATCGCGAAAAAGCCGAATACCCACCACTCATGTGTCGGCCCACTACATGTCCGGGCTATTCGTGTACGGCTTACGATATGGCTGTTGTGGGTTCGGAGAGTGGTACATACAGGAGTATATGTAAATTGTTGCGCGCCGGTTTTCAATGTGCCGATCGTGTATTAACTATGACACCATGGGGTAATTATGTCGTATTTCGTGGTCGTACACCATGTCACAAAATTTATTTCCTCTACGATGGTTGTACATGCAATGTGAATCGTTTCCGCCATTTGGATATCTCATGCGGTACAGCTGGACTCCTGAGCTTTTCACATTTGAATGATGTCATTTGTTATATATTGGACTCGCAGAAGATACGTGGTAATCTGAAGAAGAGTCGTAAGAAATTGGTTGACGAAATTTGTCGTCAATATTGTTAATTTTTAAAATTGCCAAAACGTCGTGTGAATTACGAGAATTTTCGAAACTTAGAAAAACGATAAAATTATCGAAAAAATAAATAAAAAATAGGAAACTATTAATTTTTTTATAGAAAAAATAAATAAATATATATATATATGTATCGTTTTTTTGTTTTTATATTTTTTATCTAAATATGCTATATAAATAAAAATGTTTTGTAATAAATAAAAACAATAAACTGGAAATAGATCTCGAATGGAACAGTAGGTAAGAAATTGGTATTTCTTTTGTTCATTTCCAGAAGGCGTTGCCGTCGTGTCTTTTTAAAAGACTAAAGCTCTTACATGACTTAGGTGGGTTGGAGGATTTACAATACACCGAACTGCTTGAGTGTGTACCAAAGATTTATCGAGAGGTCAAAACCATACAGCTAAACCTATTTGGACTGCCAAGAGTAATTGAAAGAAAGCAAATCGGACCTGTTAAATAATGATTACTAATCGTCATGATTAACGGTTTGATTGATTATTTTGCTAAGAATCCTTTTAATGATTGATTACCATTACTTAAAATTTTTAATGATAATTTTGCAAATTATTTAAAAATAAAAAATCTTGATTTTTCACGATTATTGAAAAAAATAAATAAAAAGAAAATCAGGATTTTTCACGATTATTAAAAAAATAAAAGTCATGATTTACCACAATTATTGAAAAAAATAAAAATCATGATTTTTCAGAATTATTAAAAAAAAAAATCTTGATTTTTCACGATTATTAAATAAAAATAAAAATCATGATTTTTCACAATTATTAAAAAAAATAAAAAACATGATTTTTCACAATTATTAAAAAAAAATAAAAAACATGATTTTTCACAATTGTTAAAAAAAAATAAAAAACATGATTTTTCACAATTAAAAAAAAAATAAAATCATGATTTTTCACGATTATTAAAAAAAAATAAATAGAAATCATGATATTTCACGACTATTAAAAATATAAAATAAAAATCAGGATTTTTCATAATTATTAAAAAAAATTAAAAAAATGATTTTTCACCATTATAAAAAACTTAAAGCCATGATTTTTCAGAATTATTAAAAAAAAAATAAAAATCTTGATTTTTCACGATTATTAAATAAAAATAAAAATCAGGATTTTTCACAATTAAAAAAAATAAAAAACATGATTTTTCACAATTATTAAAAAAAATAAAAAACATGATTTTTCACAATTATTAAAAAAAATAAAAATCATGATTTTTCACGATTATTAAAAAAAAATAAAAATCATGATTTTTCACAATTATTAAAACAAATAAAAATCATGATTTTTCACGATTATTAAAAAAAAAATATATAGAAATCACAATTATTAAAAAAAATTTAAAAATGATTGTTCACGATTATTAAAAAAATAAAAATCATGATTTTTCACTATTATTAAAAAAAAAATAAAAATCATGATTTTTCACGATTGTTACAAAAATATTGAAAACAATTAAAATAATCATTACCAATTAAAAATCCGTCAAATCAATTTAATTACTAATTACTAATCGAATTTAACAGGTCTGCACTAAATACATATATACAGTGGCGTGTGAAAAAATAGCCACAACTAGCAAACAATGCCGGGCAAAAAAAAATTCAAACAACAACAAATGCATGTTTATATTCGATGAACTCTTATAGTTTAGTTATTTATTTTTTATAATTATTATTTTTTATACATATGTATGTGTATATGTATATGTAAGTAGTACATACATAAGTAATTTATTTAATTATTGTATATAATGTATGTTGGCATGTATGTATGTACATACATAAGCGTGTTGTATGCATGAATGTATGTATGTATGTTTGTATGAGAATGCCTTTTGTAAACTACACTACTAAAATACAGTTGCTCCTAAAATATATGCAGCTAAATAGGCTTCAAAATTCTTATAGTTTTGCACAAATTCAATAGAAAAATTACAAATTTATGTACTCTATGCCTTTAATTTGCCTTTTTTTCTTGTTTTCATGCTTTTCATTTTGTTTTTGCTTACATTTATTCGAATTTTGCAACATAAATTTATATATATATATATTTGTGTTTAAGGCACTGAAGCAAAAATTTGTGCAAAAATTTAATAGCAAAATTTGTGTTTTTACGATTATTTCACAATTTTCAAAAAAATATGCTTCTTATGTATTTACGAGTATGTGTGGAAATGTAAAATGAAGTGAAAGGCCAATGTAGTTAGAAAGCTGTATTAAAGCTCAGTTAATGGTGAAATAACCATATTCATAAAAAAGGAGTTAATCAAACTAATCATAGCTAACTAATTGAGTTTTGGATTTCCGCCACATGCATTATCTATTTACTATTTATTATTTTATTATTTGTTTGCTGCATTTATTATTTCTCTACGATGTTGCATATTGCTGTTATTTCTATGGCGTTATGGCTATGCCATCAGTAATTGAGCCTTTAATTGTGACTGCAAGCGTTGAGAGAAAACGTGGCTTTATGCCTCCTTGCAAAGGAGGTCTTATTATTAGTAGACAATGCCAAAGATATGAAAAGTAAAGAGTGGATTCAAAGCGCCAAATAGTTTTAAACTGTAAACCAACAAGTCGGCAATAGAAAACTCACCACGAAAGGAATTGAGGCTTTCCTTAATCCGCCATTTTTTTTTTTAGTCTAAGGTTTTGTGCTCATCGAAAACCATTTACTCAGAGGAAAACTGAGCTGAACACATTTTTTATGGTGTAAAAATATTTTCCAGTTTGCTAAGCTAAATTAAATGTCAGCATTTTCTTTCGCTCTGTCAAAATTTAATATTTTTAACCGATTGACACACGGTCTAAATATGCTTTTTATAATCATTAAGAAATTCGATTTCACTTTTTTCAACTTCAACTTTTTTTTTTGCAATTTTTCAAATAAAAGAGTGATTGCGACGTAGTGGTGAATTACATACCATCAAGTTGACATCTCACAATCACCTTAGTTGTTAGAACTTTTTCCAAAGGGCAGCAAAGAACAAAGCCGAATGCTTTTATGCTATCAATTTTTCAATGCCGTGGCAAAATTCCACGCGTGGTGAATTCGTTACATGGGCATCGATAGGATGGTGTGGTGAATTTGTTACCCGTGAATCCATAGGGTTCGATTTTTCGCATTTATTGCTCTTCTTATGCTGTTTCTCTATACTTTGACTTTATTTGCTTTTTTAGTGGCATAAACTAAAGCTCAAAATATTTTACATTTTTCTAAAATATTTATACTTTTCTAAACAATTTAAACATACAAATTTCTTGTGATTTTTTTTTGTTTAAATTTAAATTATAGTATAAGGGAAAAACCTAAAAAAAAAAGAAGTTGTGAAAATGATTACACAAACCGGATTTGCATACAAAATAATTTGTTTTTTTGAAGTAAATAAAACTAAATAGAATATATATGTGTGTATGTTTTTCCTTTATTTTTTACGTTTTTACTTAATTAATATTCCATTATATTATAATAGCCAAATACATATTTTAGTGACTACAATTATTTAATTTAACTTAAGTTGAAATATAAAAAATAAAAAATTAAGTAATTTATAAAACTAAAATATAAATTATAAAATGCATACATGCATAAGTATTTGTGTTTGGCATGTATGTATGTATGTACATTATTCATGGAATAACAGGCACGTTGCATAAGCAATTTTATTGCTTAAATAACAAAACTTACAAATACAATTTAAAAAAAATTAACAAATAATTAAAGAAATTTGATTGGACCACGCTTATAAATATGTATAAGAATTATAGATACCTCTACAAGCTAATATACATATACATAATTAAAGTTTTTGTTAAGTCAAGTAGCTGTACTAAGTGTTAAAAATATGTACTAAAATAAACGGTGTATTTGTAAGGTTGTCTAAAGATGAGCACAAAATGAGTCAGAAAAGTGGTGAAATATCGTTTTAAGTTGGGTGATAGGTAGTAAGGATTGTCCACATATTAATAGTAGCGAAACTTAAAAAAAAAATTATTACTACATAGTCCGTTCCTTCTAATGGCGTTGATTTTTAGATCACCGAGAATTGTACAGTCACAGCAACAGCCAAAAAAAAAATATATAAACAGTTTAATGGGTATGTTTATGGAAATTCTAGCAATTTCTACGACCTATATTGCTTTTATAAAAAATAAAATATACATGCATGAGAGGATATTTAAGGGAAGACATTCACATTTTTGAGTTTTATAAGAAGCGCGTCACAGTTTTGTCACTAGTCATGAAAACTTATTTGCGATTGAAAACTTAAATATTTCAAATCTAATGGTTTAATTGTCATGTTATAAACTAGACAAAAAAATATATTTTTTGCCTCATTCTAAATTAATTAATTGCCTAATAATATACAACAAATACTTAATCTTAAATACCAAGTAATGAGTACATATTAAAAGTAATTCTGCTTGTGTGTATGTAGTATGTTTGTATGTATGTATGTATGATTAAATACTATGACAAGATGTCTGACTTGTTGTACAATTATTTAGCATAATGTTTACTTAATAAACTGGTTTAATTAATATATATTTAATATATAATAATTTTAATGTATGTACAGTGGCGGTAAATAAAGTAGCACACAAATTCAAAATACTTGTTCTTTCAAAATTTTCATGTAAAATATTTCTGGATTTTGAGTTTTGAGTTTTAAAATCTGCAAAATTATTCCCTTTAATGTGCGTGGTGACACTCTCATTTTTGTAAAAGTTTTGTAGCTAAGACCATAAGGTCAATCAACGTTTCGAAATTTAACTATTTAGCGTCATTAGTGGTTGAATAATCAAATTTTTTTCGCAAAGATATAATAATTGTAGATAATCATCGATTTTGAGCTTTGTTGCTACTTTTTCGAACGCCACTGTAGTTATATATTAAACACAATACATACAATATTAATTATTTTTGTGAGATACTTGAACTTAAGCAAAATTGAAATTGAAGTTTTAGATATTTACTTGTTTTTGTTGCTATTTTTTTTCTTTGTTTCAACTTGTTAATTTTTTTCTTTTCTTAATTGGAACTATAGCCTCATGTATAGTACCTGAGCCTTCCTAGTTCAACAATTAAATTGTACATTTTTTCACTTAAACCATATCCACTGCACCATCCGCTTCGTATGTGGGTATGGAGATGACGTCACTACTTTTCGGCACAAAATGTGTGGATTGGACGACATTGCATGACGTAGCAGCTAAGACAATTGCTGTTCTTGCTCTTGTTGTAGGACATTTTTGTTGCTGTTGTTGCTGTCGTTGTTCGCGTCTTTGTCGTTGTATTGACGTTGTTGCTGTTGTACGACGTTCAAGTTGCGCATCCAGCGCATTATCCGCCTCATCACTGCTGCTACTCGATGAGATCTCTTCCTCGCCCTCACTATCAGTGCTGATAGCATTTGTGCTTAGTTTTTTCTCTGTCGCTTTCATTTGCTTGAGTACATCATCAGGATTACTTTCAAGTGTGGAATGTTGGCTAGATGGTGAATGACTATACTCGGAGGTGTTCTCCTCATCCGACACCACGGTAACATTACGTTTGTGAATGGGAATTTTTGGTATGATTGGTATTTTATAGCAGCGACGCGCACGCATGCCACGTCCAATGGGTAGACGTCCAATACTGTGGGTGGAAAATGGAAATAAATTAAATAGGGTTTACGATAACTCAGCTCTCAACCTCAGGTCTATCCACTTACCTTCTACGCCGCAAACCATAATTGTAATCTGTATCCTCTTCACCCTCCTCATCCGACCAGCTATCATCAAAGAGATCTTCATTTGATTCACCATTTGCATTATTGTGCGCCTGCGCCTGTGCCTGACCCTCGACCACCATTGCGGTTTGTTGCTGTGGCTGCTGTTTTCGTCGCATGCTACCACTCAACCTTGAAGCTGTTGTGCTCGCACGCTCTATCGATGATTCTCGTTTGCGTTCCTGTGTCGTCGTTACATTCGCATTTACATTCTCATTACCGTTGTCAGCTTGCAGACGTGTTGCTGCCGTTGACACATCACCATGACTACTCAAGGACGTTGTAGTTTGTATGCTCAAGCGATTTTCGTTAATAAATTTGATCACCTTCTCACCCAAACGCTCGAGATGTTCATTGGAACTACAGTAATCGGGTATATCAAGTCTTTCATTGCTATTGATTACATCGTCGATCTCGAGCTGATCGGGACTAGAGCATGCATCTTGGAATGTGACATCGGATGGTGTCATAGAATTGCCATTCAAGCTTGTTGGTGTTGTAACGGCGGTTTCTGATGGCACATCCGTTTGTTGTTGTTGCTCCCTTAGTTGTTGTTGTTGTGGTTGTTGCGCTGGCTGTACTGCATCAGCACCTTGCAACGCAGTTTGTGGTACAGCTAACTGACGCTCATGCATGCCTTCCATGCCATACAAAACTTCGTACGATGGCAAACCAATGTCGGGACTAAGCGCCATCGAGATATCACGCATGGCACAACAGGCATTTGGACTTATATCGTTCTCACTAATATCCATAGCATCAGTCTGAGTTTCAGTGTCTACTAATTTCACATTCTTGCGATTTTCTGGTTCACTCTGGTAGCGTCGGTCCCGACTTGGACTGTATTTGGGTGTAGCAGCAAAGCTGCCAGAGCCTACACGTCGATGTCGACTCTTCTTAGGTTTTTGTGTGCTAACGCAATATGATTTTGTTTGATTCAAGCCAATTACCTGTGCGTACAGCATGGCCTTCAAGGGACTCTGTGAAAGGGAAGGAAAATAATTAGCGTTAAAGTCAAATAAAGAAGATCAGGCAGGAAATTAGTTCTTCCGGCATCACTGCGCAATAACAAAAATTTTGGAAGTTGGGGAGGACTTCCCTCAAGTTTCCCCCTAAGATGCGAGCTTTAATAATAGCTTTGATCACCTCTACCAAATTCCTTGAGAAAGCTCACCAGATCTTAACTCAGCAGCTCATTGCAGTAGCCGTTTCTCTCAAGAGCTGGAAAATATAACGTATGGCACCCTGTGAGCACGATTGTGGGTTTTAAAAATCTGCTTCACGGTTGGAAGGGTGTCTAAGCTTTAGAGCAGGCGAGTTGTTTTTTAAATTATTTTTAATATTTTATTTTATTTTATAATTTGGCTCAGGTTCTATTTGACCGTCTTGCTCAAATTGTATGTATTTATCCATTTGGCTCAGGTTCTGACGACCATGTTTGCCTAAATGTTCAAAATTGTTCTTTGGAGAACGAGAGGGTATGTATGTATTATTGGTGGCGAGCACTGTTGGCTCTGAGGCATGGCGCGATTGGCTTCCTCATTTTCGTTGTGAAAAACCACCCTTTGGCTTTCCAAAACATGAACTATATCTTCGAAATATTTTATAAGTTGATTGCGAATTACAACAGCTTGCAATGCTAATTAAATAAACGAACGAAATAACCGTAGCTTATGCCGCGTAAACAAAAGGTATAAATTAAGGAGACTATTTTCCAAGAAGAGTCCACAGTATTCAAATCTCTACAGCTTTACTTGAGGATATTGTAGGCAAGCTCTGCTCAGAATTAATTTCTCTTCGTAACTCGTATATTGTAACGACTTTCCGTCATCCCTTGTCAAGTTTGGAGTTGTAACAAACCGGTTCCGGCGTTCTGCCATCTTCAGTTTTTTTTTTTTTCGTTTTAGAGAATATTAACCAAAGAGTGGAAAGTGGCGCAGAACTCCTACCTGGCTATTATCAATGAGCATGGAGGATTTTAAAATCTGTACTAGAAGTCTGTTGACAATCAAGGGAAATCACCTCTTGACCCTTTGCAAGTAAGATGAGCTTAATCCTATGGGAGTTCAACAGCATCTACAGAGATTAGATAGAAATGACGTCGAAGTGTTCGAGCATTCCAGAAGTGGAAAGACACCAATTTATTCCTGTACTTTCTTATTAAAAAATGAAATATTATTGTTGTTGGAGCAGTCCTCCAGGGGAGCCTTCAGAGTTAGACGAGCTCTGAGCTTTACGAAAGCTTGAGTGATATTGATTTTAAGAAAGCAGTGGTAAAAGATGGAAGGGTTTGATGCTGAACCACTTCTACAGACAGAAAGAAGCTTAGGGATATTGTAAATTTATGAGCTGAAATGGCAAGAGGGAAGTTGAGGAGTTGCAAGCTATTTTATAAATTCCTTGCAACCCTGACTGCAACAAACCAACTCCATTTTCGATTTCAACAACAAAAAAAGTGACTTTAAGGCATTATTGTGCTAGTTACCTCTGGCGTCGTTTCGGGATCCGGCGTCGAGGATTGTTGTTGAGCATTTCCTGGTATCACCATAGGTGGATTGAGTCGTCTACGATAATTTTGTATTTTACGCAGCGTGCAGCCTAAACGACGCGTCGGCTTATAACCTGGCAGTTGTTTTTCGCGCCTAAAATGAGTTAAAAAGAAAATGGTTTTTTGAGTTAAAAACCCGATAACAATCAACCAAAACTTACATAGCAATCTCCTTTTCCTTCTCTTGCAGCTGTGTCATGCATTCGCTCAATTCTAAATAGAGCCGATTCGTCTTTTCCAATTTATCCTCATAAACGAGCCGTATATCTTGCGCATGCTGCCATTCGGCTGTGCGACGTCTAATTAAATCTTGCTCATATTTATGTATGCTCGTGCCATTTTGTGTTATTTCCTTGAGATGCGAACGTACTTCCTCTTTCCATGATTGTTGCGCCTCAAAATAGACTTTGTCACTTTTGCGTAAAAGCTCTGGACCGGCAATTTCCAAATGTGTTAATATTTGTCCGAATGAGGGACGATTGCGTGGTTTATTGTGCCAACATAAATTTACCAATAATTTGAAGCCCTCTGGGCAACTGGACGGTATTGGTAATTTTAATGAATTATTTCCTACACCCCAAATAATTGCAGATGAGTCGACATCTTTGTAGGGTATCTCACATGTGAGCATCTCCCACAATACAACACCGTACGACCAGATGTCAACCTTCTCGGAACATGGTTCGTTGCGTATGACTTCGGGTGCCATCCAAGCCACAGTGCCGGCGAAACTCATTTTCGTGCTGATCTCATTCCATTCTTTGCTTGTACCAAAGTCGCTAATCTTGACGATCTCATGTTGACCAATTAAAATGCTGAAGGGGAAAAGAAATTTGTGATTAAAACTCTGAAAAACTACCATAAACTAACTCATACTCACTTGGGACTCTTCAAATCTCGATGTATAATCTTATGCGAATGTAAATATTGCATGCCGTGCGCAATTTGTTTGGACCAGGATACGAGCCGCGATGGCAACATCACTTTCTCCTCCTTTAGAATATTTTGCAGTGGACCATAAGGACAAAACTCCATAATTATACAATAGACAGGTGATTGCGTGCAGACCCCCCTAAAAAAATGAGAAAAAAAGAAAACATTACTAAGCTACAAATGTCCACTCTCAGAGAGAGAGAGAGAGAGAGTGCGAGAGATAGACGCAGAGAGTGTAATCTCAACTCACTTGAATTTAATTATATTTTGATGATCCAATTTTCTTAAATGCTTAATATCAGTTTCTTTCAGTTCTTTCACCTTCTTCACTGCCACAATTTCATTATTCAATTTTCCACTGAAGACGGCACCCTGTGCTCCGCTGCCTAACCACTCCAGCCCTGTGATGCATTCGAATGGTATTTCCCATGCATAGTCTTTTGGATCTTTTATTTCGATTACACCAGTTTTGGTCATAAACGAGAGTATCGGTTTCATGCAACCCAACAGGCTCGTCATCACGCCAATACCCTTGTTGCTGTAGCCATGCGTCGGCGTCCATCGATGTTGGCAGGTATTATCGGAACTACTATCTGTTACATTATTATTTACTTGTGGACGTTGGAAGTCGATGTCTGTGGCGAAGGATAGGTTTCCAGCACCTATTCTCATATGTTCCAATCCATCTTGAATGCAGGCCATGCTGGAAGAGAAGAAAAGAAAAGAGATTAAGAAATTGTTTAATTATATGAGGACTAAAAAGATAGGCTTTGAGTTCCTCGAAGATAATAACTTAAATCTAAGAAGCAATAACTAGTGACATCTTCTTAGTCCTAAGAATTGGCACCACTCATCTTCACCCTGCTATTCAGCACGTTTGACACTCAGTCGCCTACTAATCTTTGTTTAAGCTCTGATGAAAACTACAGACCCTGATTGGAAAAAACAAAAAAAAAATTTACCCCGCCAGCTCTACCGAATCCAACACAAATGATGCGGTAAAAATATATTCAGAGTCTAGTTCAAAAATTTCCAAATCGATTTCCCGCTACGCGCATGAGCTCACCATCATCGGGGCATGAGTTTACACCCTCAAAAACTACAACTAATTAAGAGCTCCGGCGTTAATGACGTTGGGCAACGCCTGTGCTCAGTTCATTGGCCTTCCTAGAGGTTAAATTTTTCCAGTCTGAAAAAGCATGGCTTTAATGATTCTGATGCTTAGACGGGACTGTTTTGGGAAAGGCCTCACTTGCCTCAGCTTTTTACCTGGGTGTTGCCACTCACTATACTTTTATGGGGTTGCCACCTACATATTTCTTTTTTTTTGTATTGAAATGAGACATTACTGCCAATGTTTTTTTTTCACGGAATTTTGTTTACGTCGTATTTCACAAATAGTAGTTCACAACCTAGGGTTGCCACCTCACAATACTTTAATGGGGTTGCCACCTATCTGAATTTTTTATATTGAAATTAGAAATCTTTGTCAATATAGCTTTTAAACGAAATAGTTTTTAAGTAGTATTCCACCAAAAATATTTCTAGATAGTTTGCCACCTAGGGCTGCCACCTGATTCCATTATATGCATTTTTTAGCGATTATCATGAAAACGATTTAACAAGCTTGAACGAACTTTTAAAAATATATGCAGCTAACATGTTACATTTCAAGCTCTTTTGTTGCCACTAGGTTTTGTCAGGGTTGCCATGTTTTTAAGATTTTAAAATTTTTGAAAAATTGAGTGAAATATTCCACGCTTGATAGGAAGCGCATTCTGTGGGTTGGTAAAATATTTCGGTGGCTTAACAAGTTCATTTTACTTCAGGTCGAGCCACTTACCGCATTCTAGGCTAGATATTGGATAGTATCGGGAGGTGCCAATAGAAAAAGTTCTGACAAATTATTATTATTTATTACACCGCTTTTGATAGCTCATACGTGTTCTAATTTGTGATAAGACGAATCCAGAAAACTAAGGCGCCTTAAGATTATTGCTTATTTATTTATTCTTCCCGGAAATTACAGGCTTTCACTTTGAGTGCACTTCTCTTGTCAAGGGTCCTTCAAACTTAAAGAGTCGTTTCACAACTTAACTATAGAAGCAATGCTTTGTTGTACTTACATCAGCCTCTACACATCACGAAGTAAATGCGACTTGATGTATAATGAGATGCAATAGCGATGTAGCGAATATTCGTAATTGGATTCGCAAAGGCTTTCGCATTCGCATTCGCATTCGCGGTTTCGCATTCGCATTCGCGGATTATTTAAATTCCATATTCGTAACATCGCTAGTCTACAACGGCGCAAAAGTGTTAACTCGCAAATTTTTCGTGAAGTGTTTCACACTTAAACGTTAAAAATTCAAAATGTGCTTAAATCAGATAACGAAAATTATACGAAATCAATTGCTGATAAGAATTAATTAATTGCTGAGGAATTGAACCCTTTTGGGATTGACCGAATTTTGTGAGGGATGTCGAAAGTCGTGTTCAGAAAAAAAAATCAATTTTATGAGAATGGGCTACAACAGTGGTGAATGCAGAATTTTTAGACGAGTCTCATAAATCAGTGTTGCCCAAGGTCGGATCCAGGGGAGCGGTGGTTCCGGTCCAAACACCCCCCTTCAGAATCCAAAAAGTCATATTTTTCAAGAATTGTGGATGAAAGTTGTCGTCAATATTTCATAAAACAAAATTAATTGGACCCCCCCTTCCCAAAAGCCTGGATACGCCACTGACCCAGAACCTATTTCATAACTTCTACAGCCTTAACTGACTTCTAACCACAAAGTATTGATTTAAAAACTAAATTAAGACAAGTAAGGAAGTCTTAGTTCGGGTGAACCGAACATTAAATACCCAGCGTTAGTTTTCAGAACGAGATACAAATACCATGACTTGGTAATGATACAGGCCCTGGAATCTTATTTGAAATTTTCTATATCAAAAAAGGGGGCGTGGTTATCATCCGATTTCACCCATTTTAAACACCAACCTGCCTTGGCCAGAAAGTAACCTGTGTACCAAATTTCATGCGAATATCTCAATATCTTTTACTCAACTTATGTTAATTTATGTGATTTTCGATATCGAAAAAGTGGGCGTCGTTATTATCCGATTTCGAAAATTTTTACAGCAGCTCACCTTGGCCAGAAAGTAGCTTGCATAACAAATTCCATGCAAATATCTCAGTTTTTACGCAAGTTATGTCAATTTATGTGATTTTCGAAATTTTCGATATCGAAAAACGGGGCCGTGGTTATCATCCGATTTCGCCCATTTTCAATATCAGCCTACCTTGGCCAGAAAATAACCTGTATGCAAAATTTCATGCAAATATCTCAATTTTTACTCAAGTTATCGTGTACACGGACGGACAGACGGACAGACGGACGGACGGACATGGCTTAATCAATTCCTCTTTTCAACCTAAGAACTTTCATATATGGAACTCTATATCTAACTCGATTATTTTGCGCCGTTACATAGTACCGTTATGTGGACAAAATTATAATACCCTTGTACTAGTACTAGTACGCTGGGTATAAAAAATAAATTAACAACCACATTTTCTTCATTGTCTAGAGAATAATTTCAAATCTGTGACGAAATACATAGGTTCATAAGTCTGCCTCGAAATCGAGCTGAAATACGAAGAAGAAAAACACAGCAAATACTTTGCATTTGTTTTGCGATAAGATAAGGTACATGAAAGTATTGCCATGTGTACATTAGGGTGTCACTTTTAGTTCTTTCGCCTGCCATAACCTTTCCAGCTCGCTCTACAGCGGTATATTGCGACAACTTCTAGTTGTGCTTAGCAGACATTTGTTATGTTTTTTAAAAGTATTTTGTATAAAAATTTTGATAAAGGGGCGTGGCATAGCCCACATACGAGCACTCAGAATCGACTTCTTAAACTGAGTATACACACCTTGCACCTATTTTTTTTATAAACTACATATATTTAATCCTTTCTAAAAGATTTTCATTAATTTAGGTTCGAGAAAAAAATAGACGTATAAATGACCTACCCTAATATAAGAGTGAGTATCTCTTTGCCAAGATTGTGCAATGCGAGCGAAGCCTACAATATTTATTCGCACATCACACCACTCTGCATAAGCGACAGGTGAAGACAATACAAACAAACAAATAAACATACATACATGTACCAATGGCGAAGTGTTGGTGAGTTAATTTATTTAGCAAAATTATTTTTCTTTTTATTATTAATTTTTTTATTGTTTTATTCATTTCATTACGTTTTTTGTTTGCCAATGCTTATTTATTGTTTTACTTTTCTACTTATATTCATCGGATGCATACAGTTGTGCTCAAAATTTTAGTAGTGCTTTTGTCGAATTATACATATACATATGCGTGATCGAATCATTATAGCCAGCTGAATCAGTACGCAGAGAGGAGTCGACATGGATATAGAGTTCCAAATGCCCACGTGCAATTAATGGTTGAGAAGATAAGTAAATACAACTCTGTATAGGTATATAATAGCTTTGTTCGAGTGCAAAACTTGCAAAAAGTTTAAGTAAGATAAGAATACCGTAAAACTCTCTCGAAACGCAAAAAGTAAAAAGTTTCAAGCAAACAGGAGTCAGTAAAATTTTAAGCAAAAGCAGCTGTTGCCATTTTGATTGGTTAAAAGTTAAAATTTTTAAATTTTTGTTGTTGCTTTCCCTTGTCACGATCAGCTGTACACAGTAAAGACTTGGAGCTCTCTCTGTCAATGAAATGTCAAAATGCGCTCTTTCGCTGCCAGTGTTTTGTGTAAGCGAACACTTTCTCAGTAAAGATTTTATAAAATTTTATATCTGGATAAATTCTTTGTTGTTGCATTTATATCTACAATTTTTTATTTGGTTCAGGATGACCGGATCACTCTTCATGACGTACAACTCACTCGAAATGCAAAAAGTAGAAAGTTTACGCCAAGGCGAATTAATAGAAGGTGGAAGCCAGGCGAATTACAAACACACACACACAAACATCCATGCATTTTTAATGTAATTTGTTTTTGTAAGTCGTAATGTAATGTAATGTCAAAATCGTATGGCGGCGAAATTTGTAGTGTAAAAATTTGAGAAAAAAATAGCTATCAGCTGATGGGATAATGCCACCTTGTAATAATTCGCTTTGGTTTGCGCCTAACAAGAATTTGTAGAAAATCGAATTTTGAAGTTTTTGTTGTTGTTTCGCTATGCCACTTCCATTTGGAAATCTTACTGAGTGACATTTCCCCAGCAGAAACTTGCAAACTCCTCCTCAATGAAATGTCAAAAAGCGATCTCTCCCTGAAAATTGTATGTGTCGTCGAACATGATTCAGTGAAGTTTTTATGAATTTTTGAAAAAATCCGATCGATCGAAAAAGAAAAGAAACGCAATTATTGTGAAATAAAATATATTTGGCTACTATTCCGGCATCTTTCACACGACACCTTCCGCGTTGGGATATTAAATTAATTTTGATATACAGCTTGTTACCGGAAGGTTTCTTTTGGGTGAAATTAGATTATAACAACACATCCTTTTCAGATATCTAAAATTTCGAAAAACATACAAACAGCTGTTGATTGGTGGTGATCACTAAATTGACTAACTGGTCAACCTATTCATCATTTTTGCTTTGGAAAATGGGCGTGGCATTGCCTACATGTCAGCTGTTAATAATATCATACTCTTTTACGATATGTAGATTGAAGAAACTTGGGGTGCAAGCTATATTGTGGAGAGTCCAGCCAGTGAACGGATTTTTTCTAGCGACCACGCCCATTTTTACGTACCAGCTGTTGTAGCTCAATATTAAATATTCTTCCATATGAACTATATTAAATGTTGTGGCGAGAAGGAAAAACATCTAAACTGTTGCACGAAATTCATTGCACCTAGATACTTTTCAAATAATTGCTCCTCCACACATTCGTACTATTAATATTTTCATCGCAACTGTGTTTTTTCGTAGTTATAAACACAAATACAACATGTGTTAGCTACGTGTTTAAATATTTAATTTAATTACGTATTTCTAGCATTTTTCTTATCAAACAACAACTTTTTATAAATATTAATCCTTTCGAATGATATACCAACTACATACATAAAAGTATAAAAATATTTACAATATGCCTACGAGCGGCAATAGTCAAATATGTAAAGCAAAATGTTCTGTAAATTCCCTTTTTTATCTTAAAAAACAAAAAACAACAAAATAAGCAAAACAAAATTTCAATTTGCTCGTGAAAATCGGCAAGATGACTAAAGAGTTTGGCATTTTATCAGTAAGAGGCTTGAATGTAGAGAGAGATGTTTAGGTACAGCACGTAGTACATGTCAGGTGTGCAAAGTGGGAACACAAACTTCAACAACAGTGGATACTAACAACTATTTTTTACACTAACACAGACGTCCGGGGGATTGAAAGAAGCGGGGTATATACTCAACAATGTGGGGATTTAGAGCGCGTTTTCAAGTAGGCAATAAAAGGACTGTTGTTCAAAAAGATCTCAAAACTTTATTTGAGTGGCTTCACTAAGTGGTCATCAACTAGGCAATAAAAGGACTGTTGTTCAAAAAGATCTCAAAACTTCATTTGAGTGGCTTCACTAAGTGGGCATTTAAAAGTCAGTTGTTTCTCCATTGATCCATTGATGGGAAGGAAATCAAAAAAGTTAAGGCAAGCTAAATATGATTCATCGAACGCTTGGCTAACTTGCGAAGATATTGAAGTTGGACTCTGCCTCTAGAAAGTCGTTGTTTCATCTACTACTTGACACTGAACTGAAGCATCTATATTAAAATTGTTACCGTTTTTGTTTATCATACCAAAATTGGTAGATTAATTTGTCTTTAAAATGAGGGTTTGGGCATAAAGACCTTTAGTAGACAGTCGAGTTTTGAAAAAATATCACATCGATGAGTAGACATAAACTTTGTTAAGGGTACCCTTAGTCAACAGACGTCACTTAAGAGGTTGTTTTTTGTAAGAAAAAAAAACAAAATTAATACAAAAATACCGTTTTGGGCGATCTCGGACATTGTGGGGCGAGCAAAAGAACACAGCTAATGGTAAGAGGTATATTAATAGTGTTTGAACTGTTAAAAAATCACAGTTTGCAGAATTCACATTTCCTGGTCCGTAGATTTTCTATACGACAAGGCATTTATGGAAATAAAATAATGTTTCATTGGCTTTTTCAACGTTCTGAAATCTGTGAAATTGAACTTTTTCATCGTTCCCAATTCAAAAAAAAACATGATTCTAAAATAAACAGAATTTCATGTCTGTCATAGTCAACTTAAATGTATTTTTAAGTTAAGTAAAGGTTTTTAAGTAATTTCATAGAATTTTTTGCATTTTTGTTGTTGGCTTTTACGGTCTGTTTATTTCCATATTTCTAAGTTTTGTGAGATTAAGACTAATAATTCTTAGCTAATTATTTTTTTGCAGCTAAAATTTTTTCCGAGTGGCGATATTAGTATAGGCTCCTAAGTGTATAAGAACTAACGATCTTATTAATGGTGTTATTAATACAATATATGTAATTAACCTACGAGATTTATTATCAAAAGAACGTACATATATAAATTTTATCTCTAAGCAACGTTTATTATACTAATCATATGCGGTATTAAGTCAACGACTGACGTTTACTTTGACCTTCGATTCAATCAATTAGAACATTGTAAATTGTATAGAATTCCATATTGAATAAAAATAGGCATAAATTGTTTAGAAAGTATATTCAGCAAAGCGCATAAATATAAGTCGGGTTCAGAGGTGACGTATCGGTAACCTTATAAAACAGCTGATTCGACCAACCTTATGAGAAGCAATGTAATCGATTATTGGTGCTACTATCTGTAACGTAACCTTACCGACCAATTGCATGTTGGTTTTTCTCTTACGTTAAGGATACGACTACAGCGATACGACTACTGCACCAATGAACCGGCCTATAATTCACAAGGTAAATTAGTTGCTTGCTGACGTAGAGAACAGCTGATCAATCGCGAATTGAGTGCAGGTAAAGTTTGAAAAAGCTCCACATGTCGATCTGGTACGCTGCGATACTGGCGTCTTCTACTATTAGAACGATTACTATGGGTATTTGGGCTCCCGTCATAAATTCAGACAACAAAAATTCAGAAACACATATTTTCAGAAATTTTTTTTCAGAAAGTCAAAATTCAGAAGTAAAAATTCAGAAAGTAAAAATTCAGAAAGTAACCAGACGGCAGAAAAAACATTAAATTTGGCGCAGATCCCCAATTCGGGGCCCGATCCACGTTTTTTATGTGCAGAACACCTTTCCGCGTAGGCGGCCTTCGGCCGCGCTTCAAAAAATAACCCTGGGCTACGCCATTCCAACTCCGGATGTGTGCCATAGCCGTGGCTACCGCCACGGTGATGTCCTTCCGCGTGCCACTCTTTTCTCACAGAGTAATGTGATTACAACAACCACATGAAATGACAGAAAAATTGTGAACTTTAACTGCAAATATCTCTCAAAATTCTAAAAATATCGGATTTCCCCCTCCAGATTATTGTTACGGAGGAGTATAAAGATTTTGTGAATTTTTCATTCATTTTTCTGTTAAGTGATTTCTGAATTTTTGATTCTGAATTTTTAGTTTCTGAAAAAAGTTTTCTGAATTTTTCGTTCTGACTTTTGGTTTTTGAAAAATGGTTTCTGAATAAATTTTTCCGAAAAATTGTATTTCTGAATTTTTTCCGTCTGAATTTATGGGGGGCACCGGGTATTTGTTTGACTCCGTCCAAGCTGTGAGTACACCGACTAGCAAGCTCATGATGGTAAGGTATTTGCACCGTAATGAATGGAAGTGCCTACAGAGCAGCGTAAAGGCTACTTCGACCAATGTAGTAAATTATTTTGAAATATTTATATTTAGAGTCAACACCTCAACTGATATGGATTACACAACAAAAAAAATATTATTTCAGCGTTTAATAAATCGGAAAATAATAAAAAAAAATTTATTCTAAGCTAATTTTGAACGTCTGGTCGTACTTTGACCCTGGAATATGTCGTTGAGTCGGAGTCAAAAGTCATAATTGTTTTGACGTTTTTATTTTTGTTGTATTGGAGGGAATTGTGGTTAGCCGGCATCTCTTTAATAAAAAAAATAAATTGTTTAACGTAGTAGACAAGGCAGTTTGAAAGCTATACTCACATATAAATACATATAGAACAGAGCGGTGTATGCATGTGTAATTATGTCTGTATACAGGGTGTCAAAAAATTGTCATTTGATTCTAATCTGCTCAAAAATCGGACGCCTTTTATTTAAAATTTTTACTTAACTTGAAAAGACATTTCAAACTTTGGTCAATCATAACCATATTAAACAAAGATTTTAGCTTAAATAAAATATAACAGGGTCCCCTTATGAAAAAAACTTCAGTTGGTGGTTGGCATAAAGCTTTTTTTTTCGTTTTGCAAGTTCACCCTGTGTCAACTATTTTATTCACAATCCAGAGCATAGCTGTGGCAATAAGCAAAAAAAGCCAAACTCAACTTTGGAGTAAGCGATGACACAAGAAAAACCATAGACACAAACCGTGATTTGAAAATATTAAAACTACATTTTCGTCATTTTAAAATTAAAACTCCATTTTAGAAATATATTTTAAGTTGACTATGATAATGTGCTTTAGTATCGATACTTTGCTATTCAACATAGAGGATATCCAGACTAGTTAGTATATTTAAAAAATTGAAAGCGAAGCTCGTCTTCGTCAATGATATATCACATCAAATTATTATTTCATTTCACAAGAATACTTAAAAGCCACTAGAGCTTCGAACAAGCTGTTGGTAGTTGAGTTATCCACCAGAAAAGTAACTCACTTTTATGGAGCTCATAGGGAGGAATGCGAATAATAATAAACAAGAGGAATTTAATAATTTTACATAAAACAAAAACTGCACGCCACCTTATGTGCCACCCTGTTGTTTGTACCCCCCAATTCGGGAGTGCCTGTTATTTGTTAAAAGTTAACAAGTCATTGAGGGTAATGACACAGGACATTTATGTCTTTCACCTATGTACGAGTATTACTTTCGATCGTCAACTGGCATGCACACACACACACGCACACATATGTATATGCGCACCCATACAACCAGCACACTCACCTCTTTTCGTTGGCCACTTTGTCGGGTGGATCGTTATTCTTGCCAAAAAATGAGATATAGAAAACCATTTTTTATATTTACACGTGCACCGTGGTGTTGGTATTTTTTTGGTTTTTGTTTCTGGCGTAATTACAACAACTTGTGTGGTTTGTCGCTGGAAGTGATTTTTTATTTGTTTTTTTAATTTACTTTTTGTTTTCGAAGAATCGTGGGTGTTAGCAGCTGACAGCTGTGCTTGATTCGCTGATTTTTTTTGGGAATTCGATGGCTCTATGAAGTGAGAAATTTGAGGAGTTATGATGGTATTATTTTTTTTATTTATTTTGTTTCAAAACATTGCATATTTTTAGAAATTTTTTTATTTTGTTAAAGATTTAAAAAATATTCGAGAGCTTTTGGCTTTTTCATGTTTTTCCTTTCACTTTAAGTTAGGTTTTTACAAAACACCAAGGCCCACAATCATAGTCGTTGCTTAACACCCGTTTCTATTAAAATCTTTACTTGACTCAAAAAGACATTTAAAATGTTGGTCAAACATAGTCATATTGAAGAAAAATTTTAGAAAGTAACAGAGTTCACTTCTGAAAAAGAATGAAGTTGGTCGGTGGCATGAAGAAATTGGTTGTCTTTTGCAAGGTCACCCTGTGTCAACTATTTTATTCACAAACCATACTATATCTATGGCAATAAGCGAAAAAAGGCCAAAGTCAACTTTGTAGTAAGCGATGTCACAAGAACAACCATAGACACAAACCTTGCTTTTAAAATTTAAAAATGTCAATTTCGTCATTTTAAAATTAAAACTCTGTCTTAGACATTGAATATATGTATTTTAAGTTGACTCGGACAGGCAAGAAATTAGTGTGTTTATTTAAAAATCTTGTTTAAATAGATAAAACTCTATTTTTATTTGACTATGTTTATGGGTCAATCTTTTAAAGACCGTCTCACGAAATTGACCGATTAGTTGAATTTTATCGATACGGCTTTAGAGCTGGATATATGTAGACTAGATATAGATTCGATTTTTCGAATTCTTAAAATATTTTTCGAAACAATTTCAAGATTAAGAGATTTTGTGCTTTTCTTTTGTGCAGTCTAATTTATTTTTTTTTATATTTATTATATAGATCTGTATTAATTGTGAAATTTAAAACATGGGAAGGTCATTTAACAGTTTTTATTTTTGTTTATATTTAAAAGCACCACAACACAGATTATCGTTAGCGTTATCAATATTTACTTTTAATTTTTTTCCCAAATTATAAAACTTTTTGTTTTTATTTTTATTTTTATACATTTATTTATTTCCTTTTTTCGCATGTTGTTTTAGGTTATGTACACATATTTTCTCTTCTCTGCATCTGTGAGCCGTTTTATTGGTTTTGGCTCTTACGCTTGGTATCATTTAGGCTGTGGCGCTGTTACACACACACACACTTGCGCTACTCCCACTTCGTTGTTTAGTTGAAAGCTATCTAAGATTTATTTTGCGCTTCGTCTGAGCGGGAGCACAGCCAACGCTCGTTTTGTATTGTACTGATGGCAGGTTATAAAAAGAGCCGTGACGTCAAGGTAAAAAGACGAACGAACATACACTACTACATCCGCGTTTATATGTTCATTAGAGTGATGCAAAAACAAAACTGAGTTCTTTTTGTAGGCACGATATCATTTGATAGAGGTGATGATAATAAAATATTTAAAAAAAATTCTAACTGAAAAGTATTCGGCGATACAAAAGCACTTCTCTCCACTTAGGCTTTTAATTGGAAGTAGAAGTTGCAAGTTTTTGCTGGCGAAATTTCACACAGTAAGACGAGCAAGTGAAAAACAGCTGATCGTGATTTAGCAAAAAAAAAAGGCAATTACTTTACATTGAAGTCATTAACCAATAAAAATAAAGCAAACTTGTTTTTTGGCTCACCCTAATGTACACATACACACTGTGTTTCATATCTTATTTCCTTTTATTACATTTTTTATGTTTTTATAATTTTTTTTTTTTTTTTTTTGAATATTTTTACCAATTTCACAAGGCACAAGGTGCACGTGTCTTTTATTCCTTTTTCTTTTAAATAATTCGCACTCAAATTAAATTTAATATTAAATATTTTGTAGATTTCATAATTTCAATTTATATTTCTCATTAATAAATTTGCACGCATTTGTTAGACATTTTTGTTTCCCCCCTCTTACGTCGTTCACACAGATTAGCTCCAGCCGCACGCGTAATTCACCTACTCGTTATGACTTTGAGACGACGGAGACGGAACCAACCAATACTTCAACTCACCGTTGCAATTGAAGTTCGTCAACTGATTTTCGTATTGGAGATAATTTGCTCGCAATGGCAATGCGAAACTTTTTTCTCGCTCGCCGTTTTGCTGATTGTGAGATGAATATGCGATAAGGTTGAGTTAATTTTTTTTTTTCGTTTTGGTGTTGGTGTTAGCGTTGATAGATTTTGCATTGAAGTTAGCTTGTTTAGTAGTGGTAGTGGTCTGGTATGTAGGCTGTACAGGGTGTTTGGTAATTATGGCGAGTAGTTCATCAAGTCCTCAACGACTTCAATGGCCCCATAATCATAATCGTTGCTCAATCGTTTTAATTAAAATTTTTACTTAGCTTAAAAATACATTTTGAATGTTGGTCAATCAGAGTCATATTAAACAAAGATTTCAGTTAAAATTAAATGTAAGACCCTTATGAAAAAAAATTAATTTTAGCTGGTGGTATGTAGAAATTGTTTATGTTTTGCAAGGTCACCCTGTGTCAACTATTTTATTCCCAAAGCATAGCATAGCTGTGACAATAAGCGAAAAATACCAAACTCAACTTTGGAGCAAGTTTTATGACGTCGCACAACCATAGACACAAACCGTGATCTTAAAATATTAAAATAACGTTCTCATCAATTTAAAATTAAAACTCCGTCTTAGACATAAAATGCATTTTAAGTTGACTGTGACAGACATCAAATGATATGTCTTTTAGAATCATGCTTTTATTACTTAAGCTCTATTTTAATTTGACTAAGATTATGGTCTATTAAATTTTAATTTTTTTTAAACTTTAGTCTTGTTTACTTAATTTATTTCGATCAGCTTTCATGCATGTTTTTTGCTTTTTTTTTGGCGAATATCTTAATATGGTTGGAGAAATATTTTTTCGTTGTTTTCAGGGATGCCTCGAAGGCTGGACAATGATTGCGAATTAATCTTGGATAACAGCTTTAGTCTAAACTAAATTTTGTATTTGAAGCAGAGTGAAATAAGACGGCGGTCCATGATACTTAACCAAATAGCAAAACTTTCCTGCAAAAATCCGTGTGATTAATCTCTAAAGAGAGCGATTCGGGTTCGATCCCTTTAGTCTACAGTTAACTATAATTCAATTCGTGTAGCATGCTCATAGGAGTGTAAGTAAATTTAAGTTTTTGTAGCATACTTGTAGGAGTTAAAATCCTGTTTGGATGCAAATTGGATTAGTTCTTTTCGTACTCGTTCGGGTATAATCGGGTACAATTAATCAAATGCACAAATGCCCATACAAACTAATCGGATTAGTCTCGTCCTCCTTTGCGACTCGTCCCTAATTTTTTGCAGGATTACATTGCTGTAAATCTTTTAGCGCATATTAAATTTCTTTTGCCAAAGATTAAGGTGCAAGTCACAACAAGTGAAAGGCAACAAGCCTAGTTATGGAGCTCATGCCTAGCAGTTTCCAAGCTTTACCAACTGGTCTTAGTCTTTCAGACACCCTGTATTCAAAAATTCCTAAAACACACCCTCACTTATACCTGTTAGAATACAATTTATGTTTCAGTGTGTTGTTGGAGAGACAAACAGGTAGCATGCTCAAAACCTGCTTTGTGTTGCTCAACTTATTTGCTACCAATCGTCTCATTTTTGGCTAGAAAACGGTCGCTCCGAACGTAGAACAATTTTTTTTTTTTGGTTTTACTGAAGCTGGGCTAGACGAGCAAGCATATACATACATTTATACGCGAGTATCAAATTATGTTTACATATGCATAAATTGTACATGTTCCAACTCGCCTGTGTGATGGAGAAGGTGCCCAGCTAACCAAAAGTGCAAAAAAAGACTCCATTCGGAGCCATAAAACGCACATTTCTCAGAGCTTTACCCTCCGAAATGAGCTCCTTTCGGAGCCCAAATGGAGCGAAAAATCGTTCTACGCGGGCACCCCAAACGGAGTCATAAAAAAGAGTCCGAAATGAGTCCGATTCCGATGAATTTGGAGCGTTTTATGACTCTTTTTAAATGAACTTCGGAGCCTTTTTGGACTCTTTTCGGAGTCTTTTATTCGTCCATTCGGAGGGTTTTTGGAGCCTTTTTGGACTCTTTTCGGGGCCTTTATTGATGATTTTCTGAAGCTCATTTGGGGTCATTTTTTACCCCTTTTGGGTAATTTTCGAGGTTTCTATCGACATTTTTATGAAGCTTTATAAATAATGAAGAGGAAAGATACCTTTTAAAGTTTTATGCAGATTTATTGACACAAAACTGAAAATATAAAAATTGCTATGTTAAAATGTTTGGTCAGTCGCCTACTAATAAGCGTCATGAAATATGCGATCTTTACCTTCTGTTAGGTAAAGTAAAAAAAACCTCAGAAAATGCTCGCAAACATTCACATATTTAAACGTTGCCGCTCATTTGCTCTCCAACGTTTATTTTCTCACAATTCTCTGTACGCCTACAACAAAAAGGGTCAGATAACGCTCAAAATTGCTCATATAATTGAGCCTTGCAGTTCATTCTCTCTACAATATTCATTTCTTCTCTCAACGCTCCGTAAATCTTCATAATAAAGTGGTTCTTCGGTGTTTACTCCGAAAAGGCGCCAATTACGGACTCGTTTTGGATGCTTTTTTCGGAGCGCTCAGACTTTGGTAAGCTGGGTGAGAATACCACACACATGCACATATTCTCATAAAAAAAAAAAAACTCGCTTGAATGCCTTGAGTGATCGGTGACTGTCACTGAATAGAACCATTTTTTGGTTTTTTGTTTTTGTTTGACGACAACATCTAACGGAAACTGGTTTACTACAATTGTTATCATTTGGAGCGTTAAAATCGCGGCATTTGCAAATAAGAATGTTTAACAGATTCTTTTAGAGCTGTAGGGAGGCGTTTTTACGAATACTTTTTTATTTGTAAATAAAAAAAAAATAAAATAATGTTGAGCTTCTCGTCACATGATGAAACGGGGTCACGTTGTTTGTTGATGACGGCCATTACTGTAATTATACGGCAATGAGTTTGCTCTAGGAGTAGCCTCTAGCATCCCTAGTTGCTTGCAGACATCGTAAAGGGAAGCATTTTTGAACGATTGAGAGTTACTAGTCCTTCATACATGTTGCGAATAGAATGACAGTGGACTTAACAGTTGACAACTCAAATTGCAGGGAAGTGAAGAAACACAAAAGCTTTGACTTTATTCATCAACCCAGCGCCGAGATGTTCTAGCAGGAAAATCCATATAATGTCAGAGTGAATGGATTTGGAGGACGTTTAAATTTTGGAGTTGTTCACTTCACGGAGGCATAGTAGGAAAGGTGTGTTTCATTGCTATTGTGTTTGCGCAACCGACGTCCAACTCGGTGCTTAGCAGGGTTCAACAAAGTTTCAAAACTTCTAAGTACCTAGCTACCTCCACTTAACCAACTTTTCGCAGGAAGATTTGTGAACTTCGTGATTGGTATTGGAGCAAGCTAAATGTGGAAGGCAACTGGAGTTAGGTGTTTTATTGGGATTTTCCAGAATACTCTACTAAGTCGTTAGAAGCCGTTTCAATGCCATAAAAACAGCTGGGGTAGTACGGATGTACATACATACTATGTATGTTCCAACTAACCAGAGTTGTTGATAATTTAAGGAATGTCCTTACCATAGTCCATACTTCAGATACCATAACAAGATTTTTAAATAAGGTATCCCAATTTTGTAGGAATCAGCTCTGAATCTGTTTGGAAGGATCTACGTTCTCTTTTGGCTATACTCAGGTCAGGTTCTTCTTCATGTATCGGACTCTTTCCTTGGTCTTTGTTCAAATCAAATTTTGAATTTTCTTTTTGGATCCCTGCGCCTTGACGACCGTGTGTACGAATGATAAATTTAATGAGAAGTTGTATTGAGACAGATCCTCCGGCAAATAAGATATTCTTATCGCCAGCTGGCCGTTGATGGAGAGAAAGAGAGAGACTACCACTGTTCTGGAAATACCTAGTGGGGACTGATTTGTGATCCTCTGGTATTGACGATTGGCGACATTTTGCAAAGAGAAACCGACTGGCGAGTTTAGCGCCCTTTAAAGAAAGACAGAAACCTAGGAATGTTAGATTCCTCTATGACCCGGTACCCAGACAACGAATATGTATAAATATTAAGTGTTTATGAAAGGAAAACTTGGACTTCTAAAAATATTTTAAAATTATATAGGTATGTGTGTACATATGTATATATTTACCTTCTTCGAAAGTCCTCCGCCTGTTCCTGATATATATTTGCCGCACTACCATGATGTGATCGTACAAGTGGTAAGGCATTCTGAGATAGTGATAGTTCGATTGATTTTTCTAGATCTTGTCGACTTCTACTTATTTGTTCGCTAGACGGATGCATCGTATGTGGAGTAAGTGCTTATGTATGTGTAAATACATTTATACCACTCCAATGTAAAATATTACTGAAAAGAGAAAGAAAATGGTATTTGAAAATGTCGGGTGTGAACGAGTAAGAGCTATTATAGAAAGCGATCAATGCTGCTATTTATTATAGGAAAAAAACCGGTGTTTCTTGGAGTTGGCTTCAACCTTCTCGGACAATGAAATCTCGGAGCTTTAAGCTCGACCAATATACTCAGAAGGCTTGCTATTTTGAACGAGGAATGTGGATAATGATCTCTATATGTAATAGCTTGATGAATTGGGCTTAACAACCAGATACTCGTACTACTACGTGAATCCGTTCGGAGTGTACGGCTTTTCTAAATTATTCTATTCAACCCTCAAAAGGCAGGAGATTGATGGTATGAAGTGGGAGGTGTTGTATGAAACCACCCACTTCATCCCAAATATTATAAACCAATGTGAAAGTAATGAATGGAATTGTTCAACATATTTGTGGCGAAATACTCTACTAAGAACTTGGAGTAGGTAGCGAAAGTGAAGATAGGAATGCGGCGCAATCAAGTACTAAAACCTCAGGCACTTGCCCAACTGTCGTGTAAATGGTTTCATATGATCACGTCGAACCCTCTGGCACATGCCATAAAGAACTTGTGCATACATATGTATATCCACGATCTCGAAGTTGAGCTAGTGAGACGCGTGCCTAAAACGTCGTCGCTGTCTAACTCCAAACTGTAAGAGGTGATTGAGCACTGATCCTCTAGATTTCATTCCCACATCACTTAATAGCTTTACTTATAGATACTTTCGAACTTTGCTACTTCTAATGATTTGCATTTAAAACTTCGATTAACCACTTTGAAAGTCTTTACCAAGAACAAAAGCTTGGCAGGCAACCCTAAATTCTTCACATTTTCTTAGGAAAAGTCTGACTTTTGTGTATCTTCTGCATGTATGAGTGTGGATAAACACATATACCTACATATGTGTCTCTATAGGAAGATGCCAACACAATTAATCACACACACTCACACACTTTTACATCAAACATAACATTTCGATATACAAATATAGAATTAATTCCGCGAAAACTGAATGAATAAAGAAGGATATTTCAACTTACCGATTACAACAAATAACGATGCGAGAACTGATAGAAAAAAAAACACCTCCTTAACCACGCTATTGATTTGTAATGCGCAGGACACGCACACACACGCGCACGCACTCACACACTTATTGAGACACCGCTAAATTGAGTGTGGTGAATATAGAATTTTAATGCCGCATTTTTGTAGCGATTAGACAAAATCATACAGCAAATATTTTTTTATTGCTTCTTTTTAGGGTTTTTGAATATTTATGTTGTTGTGTTTGTATTTGTATGTTAATATCATTTAAGTTTTTATTTAAAATATTTTTTTTTTTTACTATTTTCTTCAAAATGATGTGTAATTTTTTTTTTGGTTCTGTTTTTTTTTTATTATTTTAATTTCTTTTGTAGCATAACTTCTTTTAGTTATTCTCTTCACCTTTTTTGTTTTTATTGATTATATAAAGTCATGTGTAAATAGGACTTTCGTTATTCACCTCACAATTTGCAGGCCATTTGCTGCATATTCTTGTGCTGAAATCAAACACTATTTTAGCCTTCACTTATTTTTTTTTTTATATTTCCAACTTTTATTATGTATATGCGCACATTAGGGTGATCCAAAATAAAATAGTTTGCTTCTGAAACTGGCGTTTGTTGTTGTTATGGCAACAGTACCTATTTCTAGGTTATATTGAATTAAAAATTGTTGGTTGGATAAAAATTAAGCGGAATTAATGGATTATTTTTACTGTAGCATCGTCTGTAGGATATGAAGAAGACTGCCAATCTAATTGAGAATAAGTGGAGGATCCAGAGTTTTGGGAAGGAAGGCTCCAATTTTTTTTTATGAAATCTCGAGGACATCTTTTATACACAGTTCCTGAAAAACATTAATTTTCGGATTTTGAAGGGGTTGTCGGACCCGAAATCCCCCCTCCCCCTGGTGGATCTGCCCCTGTTGCGAATTGTTAAAAAGCCTTTTCGAACTTTTTTTTCAGTTTTGTATCGAATAATTACATTTTTTTTACTTTTCAGTGGAACCACCGGCAACGAAACACGTTTTTCAACAATTTGCAAGATATTTTTGCACGAAAACAGCTACCTAGCCAGTTTCTGTATAAAATTATTTTATTTAATCACCCTAGTAAATAGGCGTACACACATTCATTTGTATGAAGTATTTTTTTTTTTTAATTTAGCTGATTTTTTTTTTTTAATTTACTTCTTCTTCACTTGCGTTTCAATGAAATGGAAATATTTCGCACTTTTTGCTGCTAATTTTTAAATATTTTAAATTTTTCCATCACGTTTTTACTCACAAATCACGAAAAAATTTCTGGTATTTTAGCCAAGAATCACAGCGAGTTGCCACTTTAGCATACATACATAGATGTTGGCTTTTTCAAACACAAAAACTCACCACAGTTTCCTTTCTTTACTCGTTGAACCTGCTGTTGTTGTTGTTGCTTTATATTTTGCTCCTTCTACTTATTCCTCCTCTCCACGATTTATGCACTTCACTTCACCACTGGCACTACCACTTTGCTTGTTGTTGTTGTTGTTGCTTTACGCCAACATAAAATCAATACCAAACCAACATAACAATTTTTCCCATAATACATTACTTTTAACTCTTTCCGTCACGCTCTTTACTGCGACATAAAAAAATTATTTTTTATTGTTAATTGGTGAATATAGAATAAAAGTAACACACAAATGCAAAAAAAAAAAATTTTTTTTATTTTTTATTTTTTATTTTTTTTTTTAATTTTCTCAACATGTGGTTGGTGTATTTCTAGCTATTAGTGTCCTCTTCACTTAAAAGAAAATAATAATCAATATTTGTGCAAAATTAAAAACATAGATTTCGCCAACCGTCGTAAAAACAATAAAAAGTAGGTGGTTACCAACGCTAACCACCGTGACGTAAAGAGTTAAATACTTAAGTACAACAACAATTACAAATTCTACAAAAATATTAATAAATATTTTACACTTTTAAAATTTATAACCAACACTTTTTTATTATTTGTTTTCTGTAGCAAAAAACCTTTAATTGCTTTTAGTAGTAACCGTAATTATTAAATATTTATTTTCCGTTTATTCCTCGTGCTCTCCGGCGCTTTGCAACGAACGACTAACTGGCCCGAGTAGTCTAAAAGTCATACAAAAGCCATGTTGCTGCCACCAAAGCTGCTGTTTGTGCCTTAAACAACCACCATCATACATAATTGTTGTTGTTGTTTTTGTAGTCATAAAAATGTTTGGCCAAATCAATAGATTGCCTTGCACAGTGAGTGGTGTTAAGACTTTGTGCGAAATTGTTAGCTTGTTGTTGTTGTTGGTTGTTAGCTCTTGTTTCCTCAGCATAGAAAATATGAAATCCAGTTTTGGTTGTGAATACAAAGAGACTGTTGCTCAAATCAGGTTTGGAGAGCGTTGAAAAGAAAAAGTCAGCTATAGACATGTACTACACACACATCTACAGACGAATGCACAGTGTCGTCAAAAAGTATTCCGCTTGCAACATTCGCAACGTAATTCAATCTGCACTGTGGATTTAGATGTGTCTGCCGGAAGAGATGAAAAAAGTACTCAAATGCTTGCTGATTTCTATTGAACTCATTTCTGGTTCGCAGCGCGAAGCGTGAGCTCAATTCATCGTCGGACAGCGATAAGGCTGTAGGTGGGATTACGGAACCTTTAAATGCTACTTTTAACAGCCCCTGCACTCTTACTTACTTGATCCAGGAAGAAGCCGAGGCCAAAGGCATGGATTCCAAAATTAACTACCTAAGACAAGGGAATATGAAGATTTTTACTTAAGTTGAACTATTTGGATCAGGGGCGGAACCATGGGGGAATCGTTTTCGGAACCCAAACAGTCATATTTTTCAGGAAACATAGATAAAAACTTGACTCAATATTTTATTAAAAAAAAAAATTAGACTCCCCACCAACCTTCTCAAAATCCTGGATCCGCCACTGATTTGGAAAATTCCGAAAATTCTCTAAAAACTTTCAAGTGGATGGGAAGTAAGCTCAAAGAAGCTGTTCCAGAAAATTCACCAGAGGCAATGGGCGCCTTCGTATCTCAAAATAAAGTAATATTAAATGACTTAAGACACATCTTTCTAGCACACGCTCAAACCTTGGCCTTCAAAAGCAGACCTCTACAGGACGAGTTCAAAAACGGCTATCAAACACTTAAAAAAAATACAAAAAATACTTTTGAACTGCACTGTAAATTAATATACATACAATAATAATACACATCCTCAGCCATAAAAACAAACATACAAACACACCTTACAAAAGCTAGAATCATGCGCAATACTCGCACCATCATTACCCGCAATGTGTAGTTGGTAGAAATAAAATACAATAAGAGTTACAGGTTTACTGACGTCTTTCAACCACCACCAACACTACTGCCATACCAACGCTTACCCTCCCCCTCAAAGAGTTGTGTATGTTATTGTTTTTGTAGCATTGTGTGGTGAGTATAATTTTGTTATGGCATTTTAATGACCGTCCATGAATAGAATTGTAGTTCAGTGAGAGTAATGAGAGCTACTGCTGTGCCATGAAGAACAAGCTGGAGGGTAGAGGTAATGAGACAAAACTAGTTCGAGAAATGTCTAACTTGTTCCAATTAGGAATGTTATACTTCCAAAGAAGAGCTTTAAATTTTATTTTGATGGATAAAACTTTTTAGTTTTATCATTTTTTGTAACTAGTTTTCGACTGGTTTAGTTCTCAACAAAATAGGATTACTACCAGCTTGTGGTGTGTTTTAAGTACCAGCTGATTGTGTTGAAAACAGTGGCTGGTATGAGCTCCTAGGTTAATTTTGCACTAGTTGATTTGACTGCTGGGTGAATACACTCACTTACATACATTCATAGCCCCACAATGTAATTGGAGTTTTTATTTAACACACCACCTTTGGTAGCAAAAGCAACGGCATATGAAAAATTGCAACCGCAGCATACTTTTACAGTGGGTCGTTTTGATGGACTATTCTGTTATTAGGCTAACTGTCGTGGGCACGTGATGTCTTTAAATGGGCTCAAAAGCTATAACTCCACAAACAGCTTCTTGGCCTCTCGGATGTTGTAGAATTTCACCACGACTGTTGAATTAAATAGCTGAAAAAATGGGGGAATTTCAACAACGCATAAAACGCCTTAAAGCTTGTCAAACGTATTTCAGAAATCGTTAAATTTATTTTAGAATAGCCAGATGAATTTTAGAAACCATAAAATGTATTTCGGAACAGTCAATTGTATTTTAGAAATTGAAAAATTTATTTCAGAATAGTTAGATGTATTTCAGAAATCGTAAAATTAATATCAAAATAGTCTTTTGTATTTCAGAAAACGTAAACAGTATTTCGGAATCGTCAATGTATTTAGAAACGTATTTCAGAAATCGTAAAATTCATTTCAGAATAGTCAATTGTATTTCAGAAATCGTAAAATTTATTTCAGAATAGTCAATTGTAGTTCAGAAATTATAAAATGTTTTTCAAAATAGTCAATTGTAGTTCAGAAATTGTAAAATTTATTTCAGAATAGTCAATTGTATTTCAGAAATTGAAAAATTTATTTCAGAATAGTTATATGTATTTCAGAATTCGTAAAATTAATTTCAGAACAGTCAATTGTATTTCAGATATCATAAAATGTATTTCAGAACAGTCATTTGTAGTTCAGAAATTATAAAATGTTTTTCAAAATAGTCAATTGTAGTTCAGAAATTATAAAATGTTTTTCAAAATAGTCAATTGTAGTTCAGAAATTGTAAAATTTATTTCAGAATAGTCAATTGTATTTCAGAAATTGAAAAATTTATTTCAGAATAGTTATATGTATTTCAGAATTCGTAAAATTAATTTCAGAACAGTCAATTGTATTTCAGATATCATAAAATGTATTTCAGAACAGTCATTTGTAGTTCAGAAATTATAAAATGTTTTTCAAAATAGTCAATTGTAGTTCAGAAATTATAAAATGTTTTTCAAAATAGTCAATTGTAGTTCAGAAATTGTAAAATTTATTTCAGAATAGTCAATTGTAGTTTAGAAATTGAAAAATTTATTTCAGAATAGTTAGATGTATTTCAGAAATCGTAAAATTAATATCAAAATAGTCTTTTGTATTTCAGAAATCGTAAAATGTATTACAGAATAGTCCATTCTATTTCAGAATTCGTCAAATTCATTTCAGAATAGTTAATTGTATTTTAGGAATCGCAAAATTAATTTCAGAATAGTCAGTTGTATTTCAGAAATCGTAAAATTCATTTCAGAACAGTTAATTGTATTTCAGAAATCGTAAAATTCATTTCAGAATAGTCAATTGTATTTCAGAAATCGTAAAATTTATTTCAGAATAGTCAATTATATTTCAGAAGTCGTAAAATTAATTTTAGAATAGTCAATTATATTTCAGAAATCGTCAAATTTATTTCAGAATAGTCAATTATATTTCAGAAGTCGTAAAATTAATTTTAGAATAGTCAATTATATTTCAGAAATCGTTAAATTAATTTCAGAATAGTCAATTGCATTTCAAAAATCGTTAACTTAATTTCAAAATAGTCAATTATATTTCAGAAATCATAAAATGTATTTCAGAATAGTCAATTGTATTTCAGAAATCATGAAACGTATTTAGGAATAGTCAATTGCAGTTCAGAAACTATAAAAAGTTTTTCAAAATAGTCAATTGTATTTCAGAAATCATAAAATGTATTTCAGAATAGTTAATTATATTTCAGAAATCATAAAACGAATTTCAGAATAGTCAATTGTATTTCAGAAATCGTAAAATGTAAAGTCTTGATTATTCTGAAAATTATTTTACAGCTTACTATTTACAGTTTCTGAAACACAATTTATTATTCTGAAATATATTTATGATTTCTGAAGTACAGCTCCTAAAAATTTACCAATATCAAATCCCTTCACGTTCTTTTAATTACATTGTGAAACCACTGTAATCATCATTCATTCTAGAAGAATGCAAGCACTTATGCAAGTAAGAATGTTTGTACGCATCATAATTACCTGAAAACCTGCTGACATGTTGTACGCACACAAAGCAGTCCAATGACATGCATTTCCATACAAAAATATATCATACTCATGCTCATAGTTTGTCACATCCTCTCTTTGTAGATACAGCCATCTGCATTCTATCAGAATACTTAGTAATTGCTAGTGCCCATTTAAATGTAGGTATGTGAGTAACTTGATTGGTAGTAGCAGGTAAATGTGTAGACTCAATAGCAAGTTGATGTTTTTGCTTATTTACGAATGCACACCAATTGGACGATTCTAAAATTCACCACAGCTAAGAGTGTTGAGTTCGTTGGAGTTCATTAATTCTCGTTAGTTTAAGCGTCAATGTGCCCGTTAAGTTGAGCGAATTGAATATGCTATTCGTCTTGTAGTTGGACATTGGTCGCAGCTTAGTTCTTTGTAAGCTTGACTCATATATGTATGAATGAAAAAGGTTCCGGGTTTGAGTCCAGGGACATGCAACATGAAAATGAATTAATTAGTGGTCATAGCAAAGTAGAATTATTTAGATATTGAATTATTATGGATGTCGTCTTGATAAGACAATGCAGACGCGGTTCAGGATGTGGAGCTTTTGGTCTTCCTGGTGTTAATTTCATTTGTCCGAAATGCGGTGCTAGATGAATTTACATACAGGGTCTCCTGTAGTCTTGCCAACTGATAGAGGTGGATTAATCAATATTTTACTGCTTGGAACTTGGATTTGCAAGGCATCTTACGCCAAGGATCCCTTCCCGCGGGTATATACTAAGCCCCCCTAAACACTGGTAGCTCACATATCTGTTATGCTGACAGTTCGAGTCCTCGAAAACTTGGCTGATTTTTCACACTTTACTTAACGATTTGACGGCAATATCAAAGAATAAATCTCCGTCAATCAAATTTATGTCGTAAAAAAAAGAAAATATTAATTTGACTTTTGTTACGGGCGAATGAAAAGAACTCAAAAGAAGAAAAAGTGATCAAGCTTTATTTTCTGCGTACGATTATCTCGTGACAGCTTAGACCTCTGCAATCATGGAAGAAGGGTAAGCGCTCAACGTTTTGTATTTGTTTGACGTGAAATTGTAAAAGTTTTCAATCTACCAGCGATACATCATGTCCACGCATGTATGGACGTCTCTGCAAGTTTCATTGGCGCGGGATAATCCTCTTTGTAGCCCCCTTTCTATATCTTCCACTTATAGTACCAAACTATTACAGGGTGAGTAAAGCTACTTGCAAATATATTTTAATTGTACTCGAACTCTTTTGATTCTTTCTTTGTCTAGCCTTTTCGTGCGCTCTACATATTCGCTGTTATGGCCACTTTTTGGATGACAAATACGGTACCAATATATATCGTCGGCCTAATACCCTTTTTTGCAACACCACTTTTAGGTGTTTTGGTGGGTGGATGCGAACTTTTGATCGCATGAAAACTCCTTTGTATTAATTATTCTCACTTCTTGCAGCATACAAACCAAGCAACAAAAATGTATATGACGCCTACGTTGACGATTTTCTTGGGAAATACTATGCTAGGACTTGCCATTGAACAGAGTAAATTAGGCAGTCGTGCTGCTATCGGCTTGATCTCAATGATCGGTTGCAGTCCAAAGCGGTAATTTAAGAACTGTTTCTAATATTTTGAAAATCGAACAGCACTCATAACTCTTCGGATCGCAAGAATGATAGAAATAAAGTTTTTAAGATCCATCTACTACTCAGTAGGCGCTTAATCGTGTAGGATAGTTTTGGCCTTGTGGCTACTGTGGAAAGGTGTAGGGAATCCAATTCATGACCCTAAAGCTCAAGCTGTCAAAGTAATCCATCCTATGGCAGTCGGCCTGAAGTCAAGCAAGCTTCTCAAGGCACGCGTAACACTCCCTAACATGCGGCGATATTTGTCAACTAATCTACTTCCGACGCCTATAAGTCGAGGTGTTTTCAGTCATCAGAAAGAAGAAACGCTAGAAACTGATAGAACCTGAGTTATTTTGTACTGTAGCTCAAATTATCTCCTCTAGAAGTCGTGAGATAAACAGTGGCCCTGTATGAAACCAAGTTTTTACTAGAAGAACTCGTAGAGGTCCTTTAGAGATCTGACAGAGCTAAGCTACACATGAATTGTTTAACCTTTTCTAGCTGCTTTATAAGCGCCGAAAAGTAGATTCCAAACGAAAGAGTTTTCTAAAGAGCTGTAGTACGACCAGACAGACGGTCCAAGAGGCAGAGTTTCTCAGCATCCAAATGTGTTTTCAGAAGCTTCTAAAATATAATTTATTTCTTGTTTAATTGCAGTCTCCTTCTGAGTCTCATCTTAGCCTCTGGCATCGCATCCATGTTTATACAAAATTTAGCCGTTACGACGCTCATGTTGCCCATAACAAAGGCTGTACTTGATGAATTCGAAGCGGTAAGTTTTAAGCGAGGTAGTGCCTAAACCTAGCCTCCTCGAAGTATTCTAATTAAAAATTATGCCTTTTAGGGTGGACTGCGCATGAGAGAAGATAAAAAGCCTGGACAAGAGGAAGAGTGAGTAAAGCTTTATTGATTTATGTAGCTTCACTTTGGATAAACATATTATGCTTTTGTAGGGATCGTGAGGCATCATCAGTTGCTACGGCTTTCTATTTGGCTGTATGCTATGCAGCAACAATTGGCGGTTGTGGTACGATGGTTGGTAGTGCGACGAACTTGAGCTTTAAAGGAATTTATGAAACGTGAGTAGTGGAAAGTTGTAGGCAGTGACGGATCCAGGATTTTGTGAAGGGGTGGGTCCACATTTTTTTTCACCACAGTTCCTGAAACATATGACTTTTTGGGTTCAGAGGTGTTAGGGTTTGGACCCGAAAACTCCAACTACATCCGCCTCTGGAAGATGGTAAATGTTATGCTTGTCTACGGACAGCAGACGAAGAGTCTTAGTGAGTTTCTCCTCCAGCTTGACTCGCAAGTTTTGGGAGCTTTCCAACCCTTCCACAGAGTAGCTCTGAGTAATACTTCTAAGGTTCCACTTTTGGACCTATTCTAGATATTTTTAATTAGAAGGAACTATCTCCTCATATATATATATATATATATATATGTACGTAGGTAGGCACGCCCTGGAAAAATGAAGCTTGGAGCTTTCGACTTCAATATACCAATCATTTCTCATTTTCACTAATTTCACTTTTCTTTCATTTTTTAGATTATACAAAAATGCCACGCAGTACATTACCTATCCGGCCTTCATGGCATTAAATTTACCATGGGTTTTGATCGCATTATTTCTTTTATATTTTGTGCTTACAATCTCGCATCTTTCACTGTTTCGACCGCAAAGTGAAACTGGCAGTGCGCTATCGAACTTCTCGAAAAGCTCAAAAGATCTTGCGGCATCACTTAAACAAAAATATGAGGATATGGGCTCAATGACGCTGCAGGAAATTCAAATTTCCATTTTATTTGTTTTATTGAACGGTTTGCTGTTCTTTCAATCGCCGGGTATAATGAAAGGTTGGGCTGATGCCACCACAGACAAGAAGCGGTGAGTAAAAATAAATAAAAATAATAAATATTTTTTTTTTGGCACTGTCTAATATTTGTTTTTTTTTTCAGCTACATCATCGATGCCACCCCAATTATAGCAATCGTTTTATTGCTCTTTTATTTACCTGTTCATTATGCCTACTTCAAATATTTTTGCGGACATGGTAAATAACTCAGTTGTAGCTAAATGAATATTTCTCTCAATATTTCTTTATACTCAGGTCCTTTCACTAAAACTTTGTCTCCTTTACTCCCTTGGAAGTATGTCAATACAAATTTTCCTTGGGGTCTAATTTTTGTGCTTGGTAAGAGTTTGACGGTTTCTAAAACGATGTGCCTAGCTCGCTAACTGTATTTTGTTTCTGTTCTAGGTGGCGGTTACGCACTGGCACTTGCTTTTGTGGATACTGAACTCTCACGCTATTTTCAGGATAATATCAAAGGATTGGACTCTTTGCCTTTACCGGTGCTACAACTACTTGCGGTTCTTTTTGCGGCTTTGGTATCAACTTGCTGTCCCAATGTGGCAGCTTCCAGTATTGTTGTGCCGTTGGTTGGTGATGTTGTAAGTATACAAGCACAATCTATGGTGTGGATGGGCCCAATATAGTGAGATTTCAAACAACAAGACTCCTAAACACCCTGTGCTGCGACTTCAGTAATCTCAGTAGCCTCAGAGAGCTCCTCTTTCAAGAAATTTTCTTATTTGGAAGCTTTCTAACTAAGATGTTTGCCTTTCAAAGCATCGTAAAGAGAACCTATTTCCGAAGAGCCAGTTCCGTTGAATAGCCTTGAGATTAGCAAGGTGAGACAAAGTTTTGACGGGATCAAACAAATTACTCCCGCCACGATTGCGTTCTTATCAGAACGTACTAGTACCGAACCAATAAAACTTCAGTCAGGAGATGGGAACCAAAAGCTTCATTTGTACTGTCCGCGTTTAAGGTTTCTCTTGTATTTATAGGCTACGTTAGATGTGCGCCTCTAGGGCTGCAAAAAAATATGAGTAAACATGAGCAAGTTGAGGTAAAACTCCATCATTAAACATTCGGTGTTAAGAGAAAAAATATTGGTCTGTGCGCCCCTTTGACTTGAATTGATGGAGTTAAATAAGCGTGGAGGAGTAGGGCATATCGACACCTTAGCCAATTGAAATTAAACTTGATTTTCATTTATATCATACAATTTAGAATTGTATTTAAAACTCTGCTCAAATTTCTGCAGGCACGTAACGTTAAGACACATCCATTGAATTTGATTTTCCCTGCTGGTCTAGGCTGTAGCATTGCCTTCCTACTACCGATAAGTACGCCTGGAAATGCTTTAGTAGCTAAACAGGCCAATATTAGCGCCAAGAAGATGGTAAGTTTTGATGCAATTTCAATTTCTTAATAAAGCTTTTTCAGAAAAAAAAGTTCAACCGCTTACGATTGTAGGTTATTCGCGTTAATCCTTTGACTTGTAAAACAAAAAAAACTTTCCATTTCATTATTTTCTAGGCGCTTGCTGGCATTGCACCAACAATTATATCAATATTATTTATAACGCTCAGTTGTATAATGTTGATTCCCATCATATATCCAGATACCAAAGAATTTCCAAATTGGGCCACAGCCGTTCCAGCCAAGAAACACTAGAATTTGCATTTATTATTTAATTTATATTTGAACGGTTTAACTAATTTTGTTGCAATAATATTATCTACATGTTACGATATTTTGCTGTCAATTTTAATAAAAGCTGGATTCGTCAAACTGAAGCTGATTAATGTGTGCTTAAAAGCTTAGAAAGAGAAAAGCTCACCCTGCCGAAATTGCCTAAGCGGTTTGATACCAATGAATGTATCGCGTACATTTTACCATTTTGAAACACAATAAATTTCCAAACTCATCTTATATACTACAAAAAAAAAGGAACTTACCACGTGCGTGAGCAAGGAAAAAGATTTCGACAGCGAAAGTATGAAATATCGTTAGCAGAAGGTAAGCTCCAATTCTTCAAAGCAAAGTACGTACTACTTGAAACACAATAAATTTCGAAGCGCATACCTGAAAGAGTTAAAAAAATATGCATCCATTATTAATATACAGAATTGAAAAACAAGTTTTTAACATTTATAAATCAATTTATTTCGAACGTCAATAGAATTTTCAAAATATCGAGGCGTACTTTTCCTAAGCAGCAGCAGCTTTGTTTTTTCGAACTGTTAAACTATGTGCAGTTTTGTGTCTGCAAAACAAGCAAATTAAAAAATCAAATGAGATTATAAAGAAAATAATTAGAATTATTTTTTTTTCCTGAAAACAAGGAAAAATAAATTTTTTTTTTTTTTTTTGAATACAATTGAAATTTGAGCAAGTTTTTAAGTGTGCTATAGAACCGAGATGCATCAAGACTTCTGGTAGAAAGTATAGAAAAGGAGATTAGTACAAGTAACTCAATACTTTATTGTCGAAATATATAAAGTAAAATGCTCTGAAGCTCAGGAAGTGTATTGAAGAAGTGTTGTGTAGCTTATGAAGTGGAACGCAAGAACAAAAGTACATATGTATGTTAGAACTACCAGAAATAGTATTTCTTTTATTTTATAGTTATTTTTGTTGAACATTTTGCATATGGACGACTGAGTGGAAAATCGACTAACGGTTACAAAAAAATAGTTAACGTAGTTATTTGAAGAAAGTACTTAAATCTCGATGATTCATTCAAATACTTTTTACATCAGCTAACGCTTTGAAAATGCACTAAATCATTACAAATAAACTTTGAGATGGATTTCGAGATGTGTAATCCGATGTAGGTCGATTTTCCATACAAACATCGATAGCAACATTAAATATAAGAGGACAATTCGTATAAACCCTAAAATGCCTCGTACAGCTGAAAGCGCTCTCAAATAAATTTTGAGAGATTTACACAAATACGAGATATTTTTGAATGTCTACACGAATATCCTAAATAACATTCGAGCTTAAAAGATACTGAATGACATGCCGATTACAAAAACTTTTTGTTGTTAACACTTATTAAATTCTAATACAGTTTGATTATTACTTAGTTATAGTATTAATTCTTATTTATAAAAATATATGTATGTATATATGTATATATATATTGCTTAAAGCTTAAAATTAAAAAATTGCAATGGTGTCGTATATGAATGTCTATAAATAAATGAATTATGAGTAAAAATGGAATCAGAGAGAGAGAGAGCGCGGCAGACATGCTATATGAAAACTGATAAACAAGTTGTTGGTGTTTTATGTACCAAATGGCAATGCGGTTTTTAGTTTCATAACGTGCTCTTCGATATTTTAACTTTCACTTTCACCACATACCCCCACAAACTTTTCTTGCAGCTTAAATTACTTATTATTAATAATCAAATTGCATTACTTTCAAGTATTCATTAAACTTACTACTACTGATTATACTTGGATGTAACGGGTAATTTGTTGTTGTGAACAATTACAATTGGCTTAGTTAATTTTGTTCATTTGTTAAAACGTAGTTGGGTATCAATAGGGATTTGTAAAACTCCAGTAAACCGATGACACAATCTTTGAGTATACATCGCACGGAAAGGAAAAGGTGGGAGGTACGATTTTGGCCTATGGTTAAAAAATTAAATTAAAAACAAAAAGTATTAATACAACATATGTATGTATGGATATAGCTATAATTAAACCAACTGATTAATGAATATTAAATTATTAGGTGATCTGAATATCGCGATAGCTCAGCTACCATTTCGTAAACGCTTTATTTCAATAATTGATTGAAGAACTTTATTTGAAATGAATCCAAAAATGTACTTAAAACTAAATAAAGTGGTCTATTTCAAAACATGTTTTGGAAAAGGTACTAGTTACCACCGCCAGCGATATATTGAATATACACTGAGATAGGTCGTTTTCGAAATGGTAGCGGAACTTACGCGTTTTTGCAGCAAATTAATGTATGTAGGGGTGCGTTATGTAAGTACAGTTAATTTGGCCTTAATAACAATATTTTACTTAATATTAGTACTGCCTATAAATCCGTTTAATTGTTTTTTTATTTTTATTATAACTTTAGTTTATGCATCTTAATATATCTATATTTTTACACTTGGCATTTATTTTAGAATCATGATGAGCTAGGTTAGGTTAGGTTGCGAGGGTTAGACCGAAACACAAGGTTACGGCCCGACACTTAGGCCACCAGTGGGCCCGTTGTGATACCCTATACGGACTCGAAAACAAGAGAGTCCCTTCCTCGCCTATATATGATGATCGAACCACTTCGTGGAGACAATGAATTTAGCTAGAGCCTTGACCTCACATCTAGAGACTTCAGAGAGGTCTACTAGAAATGGTTGCCCTAGAAAGGCTAACCGCCGCCTGCCAAGTGCTGGACACTGGCACAGGAGGTGCTGGACACTCTCTTCCTCCTCGATACATCTACAACTGCGACAGTAGTCGAAGGTTGTCGCTCCCAATCTAATACCGTGAGTGCCAATTAGGCAGTGCCCCGTTAGAACCCTTATAAGTGATGCCACCGTAGGTTTGTTTAGGGTAAGAAGCTCCTTAGTGCGCCCTCTATCATATGAGGGCCAGGTTAGCCTGGATGTCTCGCAAGTTGAGATTGCCGACCATTTCTCGTTTGCAGATCTTATAGTGCTCGTGCTCACACGGAGCTTGAAGGAGGCCATAGGTATACCTACCGAGTCATTTCCGGAAAGGATGTGGTCGGTGGTACCTCTTCTGGCCAGCTCGTCCGCTCTGCAGTTACCCTCAATATCCCTGTGACCAGGTACCCATATAAGGTTGATACTGAAGTGCTGAGCCATCTCGTTAAGAGATCTGCGGCATTCAGTGAGCGACTTTGAATTGTCGACGAATGAGCCCAGGGCCTTAAGTGCGGCCTGGCTGTCTGAGAAAATGAAGACCCGTTTGCCATCACTGGGTACAGTAGCCAGATGGCTTACGGCTCTGTGTATTGCCAGCATTTCCGCTTGGTATACACTGCAGTGATCCGGAAGGCGGAAAGAGACCTCTAGACCCAGATCCGGTGAGAAGATGCCCGCTCCAACCTTCCCGTCAAGCTTAGAGCCATCGGTAAAAATGTTTACAGCGTTCGAGACAAGATGCTGCCTACTATCCCAGTCTTGTCGCGTTGGTATTAACACTGTGTAGTTCTTAAGGAATACATTCCTTGATGTGCAGTAATCAGTGAAAGTTGGTATTGGGACAGGGGCGCATGCACCCAGGATGGTGGCATGCCCACAAGTTCCATTTGACCAGATACCCGTTTCCCGTATACGAAGAGCCGAGATAACAGAAACCTCCCTCGCCACAAGGTCAAGGGGTGGTAGGTAGAGTATTGTGTTAAGTGCTTCGGTGGGAGTAGAACAGAGAGCCCCTGTTATACATAGCTCCGAGCTTCTTTGCACTTTTTGCAGCATTTTAAGATAGGTGCTTTTGGCCAGTGCAGGCCACCAGACCAAAGCGCCATATAGGAGAATCGGGCGTACAATGGCCGTAAAGACCCAGTGAACCACCTTAGGGGAGAACCCCCAGGAGGCACCAATTGCCCTCTTGCAGGAGAAAAGCGCCGCAGCTGCCTTTCTGGATCGATCCATTATGTTGTCATTCCAGAGCAGTTTTCTATCTAGAATAACCCCCAGGTACTTGACCTTATCACTCAGAACTAGAGACGTATCCCCGATTCTTGGTGGTATTATGTTTGGTATCTTGTATCTCCTCGAAAAGAGAACTAACTCGGTTTTATCAGGGTTCACTTCCAGGCCAGAGCTCTTGGCCCAGGATGATATTGTGGATAGTGCCCCTTCCATTAAATTACAGAGGGTTTGCGGGAATTTTCCCCTTACAATGACGCAGATGTCATCAGCATACGCGATCAATTGATGGCCTTCTGATTCCATGAGACGTAAAAGTTGGTTTACAGTAACCAGCCACAAAAGTGGAGAGAGAACGCCACCCTGCGGGGTGCCTCGGTTTGCGAGTCTGTGGACTTCGCTCCCGCCTAGCTCAGTTTTTATCCGCCTATCCGTAAGCAGATTGTAGATAAGTTCCACAACGCACGCGTCCACCCGTAGGTCCATTAGGGCCGAGGTGATTGCAGTTGGAACGACGTTATTGAAGGCGCCCGCTATGTCAAGGAAAGTCACCAGAGTGTACTCTCTGAGGTCAAGCGACCTTTCAATGACTGACACCAGCGAGTGCAAGGCAGTGTCGGTTGACCTGCCTTTTGTATAGGCATGCTGGGCATGCGATAGAGACGATGGGTCAATCAGCCTCCGGATATAGTCCTCCAGTAGTCTTTCAAACGTTTTAAGCAGGAAAGAAGACAGACTTATTGGCCTGTAGTCCTTTGGTTTTGTGTGAGAGGGCTTCCCTGCTTTGGGAATAAAGACCACGCTGACTTCCCTCCACGATTCCGGTACGTATTTGAGCCTCAGACAACTTAAAAACATCATCTTTAACCAGGGTTTAATGAGTGAGGCAGTGTGTTGAAGCTGAGCCGGGAATATTCCATCTGGGCCCGGTGACTTAAAGGGTTTAAAGGTAGATAAGGCCCAGTCTAGCTTTCGATCATCTACGATTTCTTTCAAAAGCTTATCAGAGGGTAGCCCTCCGATAGCTAAATTTTGAGACGCGCCTTCGCATGTCGGAAAATGTGTATCCATAAGCAAGTTTATGGTCTCTGTGCATGTCTCCGTCCAAGACCCATCAGGCTTTTGGACATAGCTTAACTGAGTTGGGGATTTCGATAACACCTTCCTTAAACGGGAGGCGGCAGATGTGGTTTCAATCTGGCTGCAGAAATCTTCCCAAGATGATCGCTTTTCCTTACGAATAGCTTTCTTATACAGGCTAAGTTTCGCCTTATAGTCCGCCCATGATTCCTCATGACCGTCATGCTTTGCTTTGTTAAAAGCCGTCCTACTGGACTTCCTAAGCTCCTCGAGATTAGACGACCACCATGGTGGTTTGCGGGTTTTCGCCGCCCTCCTGTTTGGACAGGCCCTATCTAAAGCAGTCCTACAAAGCTGACTGAAATTGTTTACGAGCCCGTCAAGCTCAGAAATGTTAGTCGGGGTTTGTACCCTGTTTGGCAGATTTTTAGCGATAATCTTTTTATAGTAGCCCCAGTTTGTTCTTCTAACATTTTTAAAAACCTTAGGCCTAGTGGGAGTTTGCGATACATTGAAGCTAATGTACCTGTGGTCCGAGAAGGAGTGTTCGCTTAGAACCTTCCAAGATTCGATTTGATCACTGAAGGAGTCCGTGACTAGGGTAATGTCAAGGACCTCCTCCCTATTTCTAGTGATAAAAGTGGGGTCGCTTCCCCTATTACATATACCTAGATTAGTGCCTAGAAGATAATCATAAAGAGACTCACCCCGGTCATTTGTATCAGTGCTGCCCCACTGCGCATGATGGGCATTTGCGTCACCTCCGAGTACCAGCATTTCATCCCGCGGGTTTGAGCGCCTCACGAGTTCCCGGAAGTTGTTTGGTGGTAATGGGCCCTGGTGATCATGAGCCAGATAGAAGGACGCAAACGTGCACCTCCTACCCAGCCCCTCGACGCTTATCGCTGTCAGATCTCCATCACTACATTGCGGAAGAAGAAAAACATTAAGAGTAGACTTAGCTAGAATACATGTACGTGGCTTACCCTTGTTATGAGCGCAAAAAAGCTTGTAGCCAGGCGTCCGCAACCCACAGATCCTTTCACCAGTGATCCATGGCTCCTGGACTAAAACAATGTCTACTACACCTGCGGACAGGCGCAGTAGAAGCGCAGCTGAAGCTGCTTTACTGTGATGAAGGTTGATCTGGAGGACCCTCATCATAATTTTTTGGCGCTCTCCTCCGTGAGCGTAGCGTCCGACTCCCCGTCGCTCAGAAGCTGACTCTCGGAGTAAATTCTCCTGAGAGCCAGACTACCGTCCGAGCTCGATGAGTCGTACCCACCACTAGGTTCCGGCGCTTTCGCCTCGTCCACCTCCATCTCGTCCTCGCTGGGGGGTTCACCCGCCTCCAGAGCCTCAAGATTGACAAGGGATTCTACGTCTGCCTTATAAACCCGAAGGCTGATGTTTTTAAAACCGTAGCTCACCTTGTAATCATTCTTCGACAGTGCACCGACGCTTGCGCTGATGAGCTATAGCATATAGTTAACTACTTATGTACGTAATATAGGCAATATGTTTAATTAAAGAATGCATGTAATGAGAGAATGTGTAACAAATAAGCACGCAATTTGTATTAACTCATTATCAATTCATGAACCCAGGTTATTGCGTATTTGCATTTTTTTTAATTTCAACATAAAAAAAATATATGTATAAAAAATTACGATCATTTTCATGGTAATGTGAATTATTTAACTTATTCTCAAAATAATTTTAAAAATATTATAACTTTAGAACTAAAGAAGATTGGCATAAGAAGCTTAAAAATGTAAAAACCCTCTTTTACTTTTTAGTTCGAGTCGAAAATCAATGCCATTATTAAGCTTAAAACCTTTACATAACATTCATTAAAATTCGACCAAAGTGACTAAAACTCGAGCATCTGCAGAATGAGGCGCATCAAATCGCATGAATTAATTTTCGAATTGAGTTACAGAAAGCACACCTCAAAGCATTCTCTCACATACTTAATTACACATAGGATAATAATTGCTACATTATTCGCTATACAGTTAGTATGTTATTAAGATTCTACTTGGTTTGATTAGTTACAACGTTTATATATAGTTTACCTATGACATAAGCATTTAGAATATATTTTTAAGCTGCTGCAGTTTTTAAACTTAAAAAAATTATACATACATATTATATTGATTTCTAATCTTTTACACTGCATTACATTTTTCTTATTACTTTTATTGTAATCTCCTTGAAACATTGCATATTTACTATGTTTTTTTTATATATTCATGGGTTTTCAAAATTAGTTAATACAAAAGTAATGTCTTTTTTGTGTTTCTATCATTTTGCAAACTAGGAAAATGCGCTGAGACATATTACTACTAGCCAGGTACATATATATATATTTTTTTTAGTTTTTCAAAATTTTATTTTTAGTTCTATTGCAAAAAGTTTGTGTGTTTTCAGGGTTACTGCAATGACATTAGGGCTGATAAAATACATTTTGGCTTTCGACTAATTTTGTAAGCTCCGACGTGGATAGTCGAACTTTCAAATGTTCAATGGGTATACCAATGTATATCAGATTATTAATATTCGAATTTCGGAATATCATACGAATCAAAAATATTATTTCGAATACTCTGTTCGAAAAAACATACTCCAATGAGAATGCTCTTTTAAAGGGTTAGAGAGTTCATTTCAAATATTTGATTTATCATAAAATAGTCGGATGCCCTGATGTAGAGTGCTTAGCCCTAATTGACAAGCATATATGTACAACTCGTTTTATCTTGCTGAATGTCGATTTAGATGATTTCTGGTCAACAATTTCTTGCAGCTTGTTACGAAGTCACACAACAGGGAAATATTTAAGAAAAATTAGAGTGTATTTTATAAAAGTCAATTGACCAATATTCATCCCAATTTGCAAGCCGCTTATTTTTCAGCCCTTAGGCGAAGTGGCTTGGAGCGCGGCTTCTGTGCTTAATTAAGTACATATGTTTTGACAGTAACGCTCTCTATGTAGGCGTCTAATTGAATTGCTTATTTTAATACAACTTTTTCTAACTTCGAGTACATATGCTTATACAAAAAGAGACTGATAAGTACGCAACCTAAGGTACTTAATTTTTGTTTTACTACTTTTCATTGCTATCGATTATTGTTAACATTTTAAATTAATAAACTTATCAGTTACTCTTGTATTTGTAATTGCATCTTATATTTAAATTTAGTCTTATCTTATATACAGTTATTATACTATTTGCATATGCCTTAGAATATTTGTTTTAAACATATTGTCGTCACCGCCGTAAAAGCCGCCAGCTCCATTCGACAAAAGGAAGAAAATCAACTCAATGGAATTTTAAAATGTGTAAACAAGTTTTTGTTTGTGATTTAGATTAATGACAGGAATCGATTAAGTCCTAACTTATCAGAACATGTTTTTAGTTAGCAGATTCTCATTTCACCAAAAAATTTCTCTGTTTTCCTTCAGTATGGAAAAGTCATTGAGAGGACTGAGCAGGTTTTACCGCAGTGACGACGATATTCAAGTTGATTGATGAAACTTGCAAGCGAACACATACATAATACGAACGAGTTTATTACATACATATTATGCTTTGAACACACTTTCTATACTTTATAACTCCCGCTATAATTCAATTGCCGAATATTCTTGGCTAAGCCATACTAAAAACGTATATGACGTTGTGTATAGCGACCGTCCACGTCACCACCCCCACCATCACCATTTGGGTCATCGTCGCTATCCGAGTCGATAATATTGCGCAATGTTAAAGCATGGAAATCATTTAATGTTTGCTCAAACAGATCGATTGTCTGTTGATCAGCCTCGGATATAACATTTTGTGTTGCATCTAATAGGTCTTCAGCTGCATCAAGCAACTCACGACTGCCATGTGTTACAAGAGCAGGAAGTCTTTGTTCCGATGACGACGTGGGTGTGCCGCCAACTGTGCTATTACTACTTAACAGCGGGCGATAATTGCCACTATAATTCCCAGTATTATCACCAATCACTTGTTGTTGTGTAGTGTGTTGTGTATCATTTATGTTTTGTTCACCTGTTAAGCCTACTCCTCCGCCTCCACTACTGCGCGACAATTCATCAGCATGTGCCAATGTCGAACCAATTATATCACTTGCTATACGTATAGCTGCATCTGTGGCAGCTATAGTTGTAATAAAATCACTTGCATTTGTTGGATGTCTCAAACTGTAAAAGTTGAGTGGTGGACTGAAGTCGGATGTGGGATCTAGTGGTGTATTTGCAGAGCTAATACCAATAATTATATTACGCTGTTGTTGCTGTTGTACTTGTGAAGCAAAATTTGAATCAGTTATAACGGTGTTGCCTTCAATACGTAGTCCAGCTACGCCTTTTTTGGGTATTGTGGCGAGATCACGCTTAACGCGCCGACACCGTACTGGCTCATTTTGTCGCTGTTGCACCATTGCCTCCAAATCAACGACGTACACATAACCAGCTACCAAGATGATGCAGGATTTTTCTCCCTTCTTAAATGCTTCCTCAATATCCTGACTTGTGCGATCGTCATATTGCCACCAACCTAATGAATTATAAAAATTCAATACAAAAAATTATGTTTTAATTCAATTCATATAATATATTTGTTCGAGCACTTAAAATAAAATCATTCAATCAGCATTAATCAACTAAACAAAAATGGGTTCTTTTAATATTAAAATTTCAATATTCCAGCCACGCCTTTGGTTGGCATATGTTTTGCACGACAAATTTTGCGTTTACGTGTTGGATTTTCTATTGGGTACTGCGTCATTTCACAAAAATCGATTGTATACATTGCGCCACATATTAAAATTTCATATTGACATCCATCTTCCAGATCAACTATATCGGTACTAAGCATGCGCGTCTGATAGGTACTTTCAATATCTTTTGTAGTACGCGCATCATATGCCCACCAACCGCCTGTGTGGAAGTTTGACTTGAGAAGTGGTGAGTGAGGGAATAGTAATTTTAATTGTCACTTACCATTGCGTCCTTCGTAGAACCATTGATAGCCATCTTCGGTGGATTTGGTTACACAAATGTCATCGATGCCATTTACCAAATCGGGATGGTCTAGGAATTCTGGTGGTATTTCACGGCGACACATAGCACAGCGACGATTTTTATAAGCTACGCCCTAGAGAGAAAAAATATATTGTAAGTAAATTTTAAACAAATTAGCTTGTTGCGCTGAGACAAAAAATAAAGTCTAGGGGGAACGGAGCATTAAGTACCCATGATGGACCATCCACCAAGCTGTTCAAAGAAATTGCATTTAAAAAGCATTCAGAATATGGTCTGATGATTGCCTCACGTTGAAAAATATGAAAACTCCGGTAGGATTTGGTTAGGTATTTATATAAATGACCTTTAATGACAACTTTGACTATCTGAGGCTAGGCATACTAAGTACGAATTTAGCGGGTATGACGTCTTTTTAGACGTGACAAACATTGTTTAATACAAAATGCGCATGAATAAATAATTTAATTTGTATCTTTATGGCTTAAGTTTACTGCACGTGCTCGAAGATAATGAAGTTAGGGGCTCATGCTGAATAAGTTGGTAGATCGTGTTCCAACAGATCCAGTGAGTATGTGAAACTTTTATTTCACTGTTAATTGAGCTAAAGTGCGAGGTTTTCTAAGGTCAAGGATATCGTGAGGGGGCACCTCCCAACATTTAGGTATAAAAACTGCTAGGATGAAAGGATTTCCATTAGAAGAGATTGGCTACTAGGTATGGATCGTGCGGATTCGGCTCGAAATTGATGTTTTTCTTGTGTGGATATTTTAATTTGCTACAAAGAGCAATAACATACTAATTATCAAAGCATTATCAATGAGGGAAACGAAAATTTGTATTCCATATTTAGCCTGTCAACTCGCATCTGAAACGAAATTATCAATAATTTGTTGGAAACTTCCGTGTGATAAAGCATAAATAAAAATATTTAGTAAATTTGCAATAAATACATAAAAGGTAAGTAAAGAGCCAGTTGAGTATGTACTAGGAAGCTTGTGTATTGAAAAGGGGGTTATTTTCTAAACAGATCACGTATTGCTTAGTTTATTAATTAATAATGCAATGCATGGCGCCACGGAAAGGCGTATAAATTGTACGCCAGCAGGGGTAGGAGAGCACAATGCCCCATTAAACTACCGGATTTCTAATCTAATGATTGTTTCCTTATTTTATGTATTTCGGTAAGAAAAGGATGCATTCGCCAAAACAGCGTCTCAAGAAAAAAATTCAAAGACATAATCATTGCGACATATGCGGCCCTTTGCAAGTTACTACCCCACCCCTAGTGGAAGGCTGTCTACGCCCATGTACCAATATAGCTACGTAGTAGAAAGGGGCGCTGAACTCTTTTATGGTTTATCAACAAATTATTTGTCTATATACATATGTTTGTATGAACACAAAGCTATTTAGCGTACACATTACAACCCTAAGTACATACATATATATTTATATACTTACAACTAATTATCATACTCACTTTCACGCATAGGAAACAAAAGATGTGACCACATGGTAAACGCGCTGGATGTATGCATGTTTGAAGGCAAATTGGACACTCGATTGTTGTGGCAGTAGTACCAGTAGCAGCTGCAACGTCATCTGCACCGCTAGATGACTCCTCCTCTTCGTCGACCTCATCAATACTACTATCCAAGGCTATGATGGCTGCTGCAGAATTAGATGTCGATGGGTTGGGGGTTGGGCTGACATTACACAGATCGATTATGGCATCAGCTGCAATGGCATTGTCGCCTATTTGTGTTGTAGTTGTTGCATTGTGCATGTTTACTATTGTTGTTGTGTTATGAGACGGTGACGCATTTGGCACATGCATGTTTTGCTCAGCCTCGAAGGATGCTTCTAGGATTGGTGCAGCTATTTCTTCTGTAGCAGCCATGGCTCTTGTCAATGCAGATGCCACGGTGTTGCTGGCCCGCTGCTCCAATGCTTCGGGTTGTTCTCCACTTTGATCCATTCAGTTGAATTGCATTCACTTTTGTGTTATATGAAACGCGTTTTACTTTTTATCACTCGATTTTTTTCTTTGATGCTCGAAGGTGCACACACCCAACACTTTTCACTTTGCTTCTTGGTAAAGTAAATTTTACAAAATACTTTTCCTGATTTCTTTGCACGTTTAAGCGTAGCTACGAGATATTTGCTTCCGACAACAAAACTTTAAACAAGCTAATTGACATCAAAAGCTAGAAAACAAGAATTATTTTCATGTTTTCATTTTTATTAGATTCGCCAACAGGTGAAGTTTTGTAATTGTGAACACCAGATGGCGCATCGCTAATTGCATATGGCGTTGCCAGACCTTCCAACAGTAATTGTAACAAAAACTTCTTATATTTTTAGGTACTGGTGCAGTTTATGGGGCCCACCCAAAACTAGATTAAAAAGGTCGAGTGGGTTATCAAAAGACGCGTATTCACGTCTAGATTTAGAATCTGAAATGAGATTTTTGTTTTTTTCAACCGTTCAAAAGTTATTTGCAGTTAAAGTTCACAATTTTTTTGTCATTTTCATGTGCTTGTTGTAATGGCACATTAGGCTGAGCCAAAAAAGTGTGGGAAACGTGGCACGCGGAAGGACATCACCGTGGCGGTAGCCACGGCTATGGCACACACCCGGAGTTGGAATGGCGTAGCCCAGGGTTATTTTTTGAAGCGCGGCCGAAGGCCGCCTACGCAGAAAGGTGTACTGCACAAAAATACCATGGATCCCACCCATAGAGTGGGAACCGTGGCATGTTGCTTTTCCCCCTTCGGATTATTGTTACGGAGGTCAAGACGCGTCTTTTGATACCTCTTACTAGATTTTTGGACGTGTATTAACATTTGACGTTCGAGGGAAAGTATTACCTTTATTACTTCAAAAAATTTCGCCTGCGGTGCTTTTTACAATAAATGTCCAACAGGTTACAAAACTCATACTCAGAAGTCGAATTATCATCAAAATTAGATAAAACTATACATGCAACGTCAAATGCTAAAACACGTCCAAAGATTTCGGGATGGGTATCGAAAGACGCGTTTTGCAACAATAATCCAAAAGGGGAAATCTGAAATTTTATTTCGGTCAAGATATATTTGCAATTAACGTTAAAAACTGTCTGTAATTCGCATGTGCTTTTGGTAGACATAGATATAAGGTATGGATGTACAGTATTACAAAAAGTTATTCATCCCAAATGTTCACTTGAGGCGCTATTACACTGAAAATACCTGTCATGTCATGTTTTCTTGCTAAAAACCTGTCTCAGTCCTCAACTTCAGTTTTTGAAAAATCTGCATATTCATTTACGCATGTCTGGCACCTCCTATTACTCGCTGACGATTCAACTAGTACCAAACCGCCATTGTTGTTCACAAGTGATTCGGCAAAAATAGAAAGCAGTTTATTTGAATGTTTTTTTTTTCGTGTTATGTATTTCAGAAGGCTAAAATATTAAAAATATGCAGTGTGGTGAGACATATCGTTCAGTGTGAAGTGTTTTTAATTATTTAAAGTGAATAATTATAAGCAAATCGGGTAAATTTTAAAGCTTCCTTACATACAATTTTGCAAATTTAAACACGATTTTTTCTCGAAATATATAGCTTGCCTCCAAGTTCGGTCTTTTGTTTTGTGTTCTGTGCGACCCCCTCTACCCCTCAAAAAAAAAAAAAAAAAATTCCTAGGCTCGGTGCATCATCTAAAATATTCCCCTTTTATTGTGGGAATGTCACTCCAAAAAAATTGTAAGTGGTGACAAGGGAAAGCAACAACAAAAATTCAAAAATTTGAATTTTTAACCAATCAAATAGGCAACAGCTGTTTTTGCTGCAAGTTTCTACTGACTCCTGTTCGGTTGAAACTTTTCACTTTTTGCGTTTCAAGAGAGTTTTACGTTATTCTTATTTTACTTACCATTTTTTGCTAGTTTTGTAAGCGAACAAAGCTATTATCTTTGGGAATTTATTTGATTCGCCTCTTACGAGTGGTTTATCTACCTCGGGCATAATCTAAACCCCTAACCAGCAGAGGCCTTCTGCTCCACAGACAGAACACTTTCGCAGGAAAGTGAATGGAGTACATATATATTAATAAATAAATAAACTAAACAGCGGTATTTTCTCAAAGTTAAGTAACGCTCCCTTGGCTCAGCTTCCACCCTACCTAGCCTAACCTAACTTAATCTGCACGAACCGTTACATTTACAATTAAAATGGCGTGTCAACTGTAAATAAACGAAAAGCTTTGCATTTCTACCAAACTTGTGTGTGTGTGCATGTCTATTAACAAACCAACAACAATACGAGTACCTACATATGTACTCTTAAAAACAAAAGCTTTTTCCAAGCTTTAACGAAAATGTACAAAGCTTTCTTGCTAAAAGTTTATGGTCAAAGTTTTATTTGCTGTGTTGCTGCTTTACCCTCAAATTCGTTCAGACGATTGCTGCCGTCCTTGTTCTTCAAACGATTTTTAAGGCCAAGTGCAAATGACGATGAGCCAAACTTCTTCAACGTCGACGATGCGTTCACACAACAAACATAGCAGCTGTGCGCAGAGAAGTGCTTAGGTGCATGTGTGTGTTTTATGGTTGTGTGTGTGTAAAGTGAAATAAGCACACTAAAGAACTTAATTCTTTTAGACTTTTTTACACATTCCATTTTATGTTGATTTTTCGTATATCCAGAACACATCCGACTGTAGTCTGTTGTGAGCTCCAAACCCCGCGTCGTCTATTTAAGGGCCGAGTAACAGCAATGCTCCAAACGCACCACAGTAAAATCACAACTACATCCTTATTGATGGTTGCCAACGTTAAAATGTTGGTGTTGTTGTTGTTGTACTTATTGTTTGTTTTGTTATTTTTGGTGGGGATTGTTGTTCTTGCTTTTGTTCTTGTTGTTGTTGCTGATGTTGTCTTTTTTCCTTTAGTAGTGTGTTCTATATATTTGTATGTATTTATTCGTATAGTCTGTTAGTGTGTTTCTGTGTCGCAGACTTTGTTGTTGCTATTACTGCGTTGTTGTTGTATTGCGCCCTGCCTTCTGTTGTGTTATTGTGCTTTTTATACCTAACTGTAATAGATAATTGGTTTAGACAGATCTACTGTCAGTTCATCCGTTCATCCATTTCCAGGTCCATTTTTCCACCAGTTTTTGTTGTAAGTCTTCTAACCTTTCACCCAGGAAACATTCTCTTTGAATGTCACCTCATTTGAAATTATTTTCCTAAAAATGCTCTCTTGGATTTTGTCTCACTCAGCTCTCGCGAGTTGAGTCTGTTAAAGACGTCATGTGAAGTCGTGTTTACCCACAAGTAGGCTAAGTCTGGTTGCTAGTTTTCACACTAGCCCACTTAGACCCAACCAGCCTCGTTTTAATACCACGTGGATCTGATGACCCCCTACTCAAACCAGGTTAGGGTGTTGAGTGCATTGACCGGATCTCATGAATGTACCTCAATCTTTAGCCCCAAGCTGCAGCTCATTCTGAAGAAGATGATTCATTGCTTCAGGCTTCTCTACGTCTCTACAGCTTCTGCAGAAGTCATTGAAGATGGGAATGTTTTTGAGGAGAGTATTTCTCAGGTGCGAATCCACGGGGGACTCCAAAACACCATCTTTGGAGTACAAAAAGTCATATTTTTCAGGAACTAAAAATTTACTTAAAAATATGTGGACCCCTTCTTCCCGGATCCGCCACAGGCATCCCTCATAAATAGCTTACTGGTAGCGAGCGGCGTACCACAAATCTTCCAAGGCTGTGGAAGCGGAGCGGGTGTTCCCCCTCTAGGAAGGTGGCCAATGAAAAGGAAAGGAAGTGTATGATATAGGCGGAATGAAGATGGAGAGAAAGAAAGGGAAATAATGAAAAATGAGAAAAAGAGCTTCTATTTGTCTCTAGGTAAGGCAAGAGAAATGGAGAGGAGTGAGCACGGCTGTACGGACTGGTATAAAGCTTTCAGCTAGCTACTCTCAAAACTCACAGCTGGGTATATAAAATGTCAGCCGCACTTAGCCTACCTTACTTGTTCACTATGCTTTTCATTCATTTATGTGTGTGTGTGTGTATGTTCATATGTATGTCCTCTATCATCGTCTATCGCTTATTGTCGCTCTATTCGTACCCGTGTGCCCCTGAACCACTGATTGTTGCTGCTGCCTGCTGCCTGCTGGTGCTGCTGCTGCTCTTGGCTACTTTTGCTTCTTCTTCTACTTCTGGTGCTTGTGAGCTTGTGTGCTTTATAGCAGCGTTTATGTTCTTGCCTGTGTTCCCGTTCCGTTCGCATTCGTGTCAGTCGAGATTGAGAGTGCGAATTTGGCCTACAGACCTAATTTTTCGTCTGCAGCCAAAACAAACCCATTTTAAATACCGAAAAAATTTTTGTGTTAAAAAATTGAAGTGAAAAAATATATTTTAAACAATTAATAAATAAATAAACTAAACATAAAAGCGTTGTAATAAATAAATGAATTGTGTGAATGAAATAAATAAAATGTAAAACGCAATACTAAAGAATGAAAAAAAAAAGAATGAAATGAAATACATACATATCGACGACATTAGCGAGCATGTAGTTAATGTGTAAATTTGTGCGAAATTGCACAATTATAGAATTGTTTTTTGATTTTCTCTCCTTTTCTACTGCTTCTTCTTTTTCTACACACAACACACAACATCAAAAAGTAATTGTGAATTGAAATTAAATAAAATTAAAATTACAAAAGAAAAAGAAAAAAGAAAAAAATGTTAAGTGTTGAAGTGAAGTGAATTTGTGTTTAAGAAAATTAACGCTACAGGAACACCCGCCACTACGCCAGTTAGCCAGTAGAGCAGCCAACAACGCGAGCCAGTCAATCCGTGTGTATAGTACCTACAATGTATGTACATATGTATGAACTAGTTAGTCGAGACGCAAGTATCTATAGAGTGTCCATATGTATGTATGTATGTATATATATATTTATGGTTGGTTGAATGTTGTTGGTGTTGCGAATATGAATGCATTGTTGTTGTGTCATAGCTGGAGTCGTGCTGCTCCCATATTCCTACAAACATACATACATACGCGCATATGTATACCAATGTACCGCTCCCACTGCCTTCCCCAATAGTTGTTGTATGTGGGCTCGGTGCAGCTGTGTATACGAACTGTGTATGCTTTGTTGGGTAGCAAATGCACTGTGCACTATTTTGCAGTACTGACAATGAAAATGTTTAGGTCACCTATTTAATTTAAGACAGGTTTCGTCGAATAAGCCCATAGTACATCACCTTGATAGAACTTCTTGATACGGTCAGGAAACTCCTTAACCCCTTTTTCACGCCTCCAGCTTACTCAATCACGGATTGCTATTTGAAAAAAGCCCAATAGGTTTACAGCAACAACAACATGACCAACAAAGCTTTCTTTAAATCAAAATCAATATTCGTTTTATTGTACTGAAAGATCTGCCTACCTCGGTAGTCTATTAGATGAGCTTGGTTTGTAAAAGTAGTAATTTTCTCTACGCTTCACAAGGTCAACAACACCCCGTTAAAGAGTTTAAACAATTAGCTAACCGGGTCGAGATCCTTTGGAGCAGTAATAAACTCCAAGCGTTTGGCGGAACTATGTATGTATGTATTAGGATTCACCGAGACACATCTTTCTATGGTGCTTGGATCATTGATGGGTGTACAGGTGGTATGACGGAACATCCTAGAAAGTCCCAGTTGTCTCAGCTGCATAATGAGGTTGTATCACCGCTCTCCGAGATCGAGATGAACTTCATGCGGAACTATTTCGTTGCTACAAAAAAGATAGCAAATGTCTCTTTAGTTGTTCAAAAGAAGCTACTCGCTATCTGGTCCAACCATTTTGAAACGGCTAATTTCCTTTTACTTCCATTAGTCAAATTTGATAACCGATCTCCTAATGATGGGGCCCATTAGGTAGGGCGTAGCTTCAACAACAACTACAACAAAATTAAGATCATAACTCTGACTCTTTGCCAGCTTTGAATACACGCTATAGTCAGTTCAGGTTCGAGATTATCTGGAGATCAATTTAATAATTTAGACTCATAAATTGTCTTCCATTTGGGCAATGAGACCAATTCTACCTTCTTAGGGTTTTTATTTTACATGACGAATGGATTGAGACTCACTTTTACCAAGCTGGCACTTCATTGTTCTGTCAACAAGAAGGCATTTGAAAAAATGGGACTCCGTGGGTTAGGGACCTGGAATGTAAACACGGTAGGTATGTCTGTGAGAGAGGCGAGTCTAACTCATTGTCACTACAAGCTTCAAAGTAGGGGTGGATCCAATGGAGTGGCTTTTGGGTTGAAATTCTGGATCCGCCACTCGTTCAAGGGGTTAAACAAATCGTTCTCGCAGTAGTCTTTCTTGGTCCAGTTAATGTTGACATCCTTTTTTGTTGCTTTTGTTTAGGATAGCGGGATCAGCTCGGTTTGCTAGAGAGCACATCGAAGTCAAGACTTTCGTTTTTCCTAAATTTCGAGCAATCATGTGCGTAATCAAGCACACTGTGCGCCGTCAAACGACAAGATGATAACTAGTTGCGAATACAGCTACACACACACACACACACACGTACACAAAACTGCAAATGATTCGTAAGATATTTTTGAATTGGACTGCAATTTGCAATACCGTTCTGGAGATTTCGCAGCGGTGCGGGATAACAAGCTGTATTTCTATTAAATGTGCGCTAATAAAGAAAAGGAAATGGAAATGAAAATACAGACAGACGAACACAAAATGTGAAATTTAACAAAAATTATATGTAACAGAGGTGTGTATGTATATCTATGGCTGTAATACATATTTGCATGTGTAATAGGAAGTAAAGCAGGCGTCTAAAAAAAGTTTGCGAATGGGACAGTGAATAAATTGATATTCATACGCCATGGTGTACCCAGAAAAAAAGAACATAATTAATAAAATTTTAAATGCGCCCAAAAAAAAAAATTTATTAAATTAAAAAAAAAAATTAAAGAAATTAGTTTCCAAAGTTGTATTAAAAACTCACGAGACGAGCAGGTTGTTACAGTAACAGATGCTCACAGCTGTACGCATATGCCTGCCTCAAAATTCTGCTAGTTAGGCGCATCCAACTAACAAGAACAACAAAGTCAGCAGAGCGCATTCGGCTGACTTGCCTAAAATTCCAACCTAGCAAACGAAGTACAAAATGATTTAGTCAAAAAGCAGCAGACAAAAAAAAATCAGCAGCCAAAAGTAACTAAAAAGAAGGAAATGTGTATTGGAACAACAAAAATTAACAGAACAACAAAAAAAAAATTATCTACTAGATTCTGTATCTTTAGTGGTGGCCGCGACGACAACGCACTAGTGCAAAATTATTATTATTCTATAAGGAAGAGGAATTGCGGCACTACAGCTTTACACGCACAGAGTCACACAAAAGCACACACACACACACTAACACATACAACAAGCACAAAGCAAAAAAACAAAAAAAAAAGGCAAAAGTAGAAGAGCAACAAAAAGCAGAACAAATGAAAACGAGAATGAGACAAAGAATAGAAGCAAGGGGTGATCAGTGCGGTAACAAATTTGATTATAACATATTTTGCCCATTTGCTGTTTGTGTAAGCGCGCGCGTTTGTGTGTACGTATGTATGTGTGAGTGTGCGTTTGTGTGTTCTGAAACAAACGAGCTTTTTAGCAGCTTCTACAATACGAACGCTTTAGCGGAAACTGTTGCTTGAATAGAACGAGCGTATGAAAGCGAATGTGAAATAAGCATTCTGTAGCTCTCGTAAAATAGCATAATCGTGCACGTTACGAGGTGGTGGTTGGTGGGAAGTGAGTTAAACAGTGATGTGTGAGAAAATGGCAGATGTTGGTAGTTTGTTCACATAGCAGTTGATTGTGTAAACTTATGTTTTGAAGAAAAAAAAAAAAATAAAGAAATAAAAAAAAAAACAAAATGGTTGGGAAAAACTTTGTTCTTGTACTTAAAGAATCGGATTTTTTTTTTGAAATTAAAGCAAAGGTTTCTTTAAGTAAAATTTATTTATTTTTTAATTAAGGATAAGAAAGCTTTTTGAGTTTTATTTTTTCAATGAAAAAACATACTATTTAGTATAACCAGTGGTCGATAATTTAAAACATAAAATAATTTCTTAGATGCGCGGAATGAGCTTTTCGACCCCTCGAAAAAAGTTAAAACTTCGATTTAATTTTCATTTTTGAAGAATAAAATATTGCTTAGGTGTTTTTTTCGATTAAATAAAACATAAAAAAATTTAAAATATTTTTGATCAAAAAATAAATTTAAAAAAAGAACGATTAAATGTAGAGTATATAGGTTTCGGTCAAATTTCGCCTTTTTTCGTAACCACTTATTTATCTCAATCATTGATAATCAAATTAAAATTTTGTAATAATTGATTAATTATGATAATCGAACATTTTTTTGATAATCGAACAAATTTCGTGTTCGATTAGTGGGGATTAATGAGGATTTTTTTTCGTTTACAAAATTTAATCCTAGGATTAATCAAATTAATCCCCCTTAATCGCAATTAATAAAAAATTTTAACAAAATTTAAATTTTGATTAATTTGATTAATCCCAGCATTAAATTAGAATACGAAATAAGTCCTCATTAGTCCTCATTAATAGAACACAAAATTTAATTCTAGTCGATTAATTATTCTAAAAATGTTTGATTATCATAATTAATCAATTAAATTAAGAGAGCAGTTTAATATAATTGATTTTTAATTTTAATCCATATTTACCAGGTCTGGTTGTAAGACTGCTCACATCTTAGCTTGTAAAACTTTCAGCAACTATTTTATCGCACGCCACTGTACCAAATATTACCACATAGGAAATTAAAAATGCAAAAGCACAATCGGCTAGTGTTTGCGCACACCACACTAAACGATAAGTGCGAATGAGATAGCAAGCTAAAATGGCAATAAAAGCTGAAAGTAGAAGTAGAATTAAATAACAGCACTTGAATCAAAACTTGTTGGAGGGGAGTGTATAGAGCAGACTGTATGTGCGCGTGAGTGTGTGTGGATGTGTGTCACACAGTTCTTTGTTAGTTTTTGTTGTTGTTGTGCCGGTATAAACCAATGTGAAGGAAATACTAACATGGCTCCCCCGTTCAACTTGGCGTGGACAACGTCTCGACGACGGCGGCACCATACAATCAATTGACTAAGTAAACGTCATCAGGTAGAATAACAACAATTATACGACACATGCACATTTTTGTTGCTATTCTTTTTATTTTTATTTTTATTTTTATTTTTATTTTTTAGAAAAGAAATTTCGTACACGTTGTTGGACAATTAAATACTATTTTTTTGTGTTACTTCATGCATTTCAAATTCCTATTTTTATTTACCCCACAGCTTTATCTTTGCTATTTATACACGCAAGTATTAGGGTGGGTCGAAAGGAATGGGTTTCTTCGAAAGTTGGTGGAAAGTTTCTTGGGGATGTAAAGTATAAATTTCACGATTGTCAATTGACAAATGATAGCTATTTTACAAAATGGCGGCCGCATGGGGGATTGGACTAAACCAACTCAGTTCAACGGCTTGGCTATTTTGCAATATTTATTGATGGGACAACTCTGCTTTTCTCATAATTTCAATCATTTTAGAGCGAAAATGACAACTTGTTATCACTAAAAAAAAAAAACAAAAAGTAAAAATCACTGTTTTAGTGTCACCCTAATGTACCCACCTGCATACATATATACACACAAACACATACATAAATATTTCCTGCGTTCCCTAAAGCCCCCTTTAAACGTTGCGCGAATTATAACAAGCAAAAGTCATAACAATACCAACAACAACAACAAAAAGAAACAGGAATAACAACAAAAAGAAAATGTATAGCAACAACAAAAAAATTAAAGAAACATAACAACAACAAAATTGCGCCATCATGCCTTTGCGCACTATTCATGTGCATGCTCCATTGTATGTATGTATGAATGTATGTATGTATATATGTTCGACTATGAGTGTAGGTGAGCGTGTCTGTACATTCATTCCCATTTCCTTCTCAACATAATTCTTATTGACTTTTGTGTATTTGTTGCAGTGTTGCGTTAGTAGTGGTGGTGGTGGTGATGGTGTGTGCGTGTGTTTGTGCTATTTGCGAAATTTTCTACATATTCCTTTTACACCATATTCGCGTCATTCATATGCGAAATCATTTTTGTAGTGTAAAAGCGGACTAACTCGAAAATGTGAAATTTTGAGGTTATGAATAGATTAATTTTAAAAATACATAACTGAAATACTCTGCATTTTTTCTTTGATAAAATATTGATGTCGCTGCATATCAGATATTTAAGAAAAATTGATCATAAATAAGCTAATAGAATGGAAATCAACAATTTTTAGAATTTTTGTTCGTTTGTCTGTATGTTTGTGTGCGCATCACACAAAAACTGCTAAACAGAAATGAATGAAGCTTTTAACGTTCAATTACTACACGTTTAGGTCAAAGTTTAAGCTATCACTTATTACGATAACTAGACCAATTTCGAAGTTATCGAGTAATATGTGAACGAGTGTAGCCCAGAATGTGTTAAGGCAAAATGGGTATCAAACGAAAGGTGCTAACGAGTGCTGTAAAAAGGATTAGGTCATACATACATATACATACATATCTCAATTGCTTTTGGAGCTATATTCTAAAATATTCGCTGTTTTGAGTTACGCGTTTCTTAAATTTAGTCATATATAGTCTGTCATCACTCTTACGTCTGCGTGTGCTAGCGTGTTTTTTGCGAAAATAAAACAAATTCATACTAGACACTCAAAAAATCAACAACATCAACAACAACAACACAAACTTACCGAACACTTTTGCTTTCGCTCTTAACTGGATTTTGTGTGCTTTTGCTGCTGCTTCTTCTTCTTATACAACATTTTTACTCCATTGTTTGTGCAGTCTACATATTTGAAGTTTTTATGAAATTGTTTTTGTTGTTGTTCGATTTCTTGTTCTTGTTCCCCCATTGTGTGCTTGAACACTGACCATTATTATACCGACCAAAATAACCAGACATGTCGCATCCGTTGCCGAATGCGAGGAACGCATGTGCAGTGTTAATGGGTATGCTTTTAGTGAAGACGAAAGTGCTGACAATAAGAACAACAAAAACAACAACAACAAAATTAACTGTGACTTTTTTATTCAGCTGGAATATATATGTGTGTGTGTGTGTTTGTTCGCATTATTAGGTAAGCTTTTGCTGTTTGTTTTAGTTTATTTACTTTTAAATTTTCGCAAAAGCAATTCTTAACCCGTTAAGTGCCGTAAGTTTATTTGCAAATAAATTGCGGTTTGTCATTAGATATGTACATACATATGTATGTATTTAAATTTTTTTTGAGTTTAAAATTATTAAGTTATGAGACGGCGGCCAATTAAAGAGGTCTTGTTCTTGTATTGTGGATAAATTGAGCCATCTAGATAGACGAGCCGCTAGGTAAACCGGGTCGAAATTGAAGAAATGAATTGAACTCTGAGTTGACAAAGATCAACACCTTGAGTGCAACTGTTAATCTTCTCGTCACTCAAAGACTACCATCACCGACCTACAAGAAATCCGAACACTGCGACACGTGGGGATATTGCAACGTCTATTAAACTATCAAGGCAAAGAAGAGAAGCGAACGACTTCGTTCTGGACTCAAGGTGGGGAAGAGGCTATCCCCCGTGGCAATGTTCTTGACGGACAAACGCCTGGTTAAGGGCTTTCAGCATGCGATTCATTTGTGCCTACATCTCTATGGCTGGCAAGGTGGCCAAGTATTAATTACATGACAAACTACACAGGGATGTAGACTAGGCGTGAGATAAATCATGGACAGAACGACGTAACTTGACGGTGGAAGTTTCTTCTCATATTCTTTTCGACAACTTATGCTTCTTCAGAGCCCGACAGAACAAGTGGTACTATATTAATCAACAGCGACTAAGGGGGGAGGAAGCGTTGTTACAACAACAACAACAACAATTTGGAATTGTTCGATGCACGATCATTGTGCCTACCAGAAACGCTTGGGAATCTTGGTCCATGCCCTATCTATAGGCGGCTGTGGGTATAGAGAGTGTGATTTCAATCCGAGTCTTTCGTGCAAAAAACCAAGCGGAGTCGATCTCGATTTCAGTCGTACCTATGACAGGCATACTTACTTCGGGTATAGTCTAGGCCTCGCGCAGGAGCTGTAATCTTCTGGTAGAACAAGCAACAGAGGTGCACTTGGGGTACAAATGTCTAGGAACTGCTAGGGAATGATGAAACTTAAAGGGAAATATAGTTGGCCTAGGAATCTGCTCAAGCAGCACAGTCTGCCCACCCCAGATTTCCCCCTGTTACCGCCACTTCTTTGCCAAGGAAATCAACTCTTATTTGAGTCTTTAAAAACTTGCCACCAACAAAGTCGGCGTGCTGGACGTTTTATTAATCTTAATCATTGATAATTTAATTAAATTTTTTGTTATTTTTGTAATAATTGATTAATTATGATAATCGAACATTAGAATGATTAATCTATTAGAATTCAATTTTGTGTTCGATTAATGAAGATTAATAAGGACGTATTTCGTTTTCCAATTTAATCCTATTATTAATCAAATGAATCAAAATTTCAATTTGTTTAAAAGTTTTGATTAATGGTGATTAACGAAGATTAATAACAATTTGGGTGCAATAAACGGCACTTATGAGAAAAAAAGGTGTGCTTTATAACTTTTATTCAAGCTCATATTATTTATGGAATTAGGCTCATATTGGGCGACCATCGCAAGAAGGGAAGTACCCGCATTTCGGACTCATAAACAAGCTCATAAAGAGTATGAAAGTTCCCATTTAGGACTCATTTCTGACTCATGTACATACATATGACTCCTATGGTTTGCTGGGAATATATAATTTTTTTTTGGTGAACTTACATATAAAAAACTACAAAATTGTTTAATTTTTTAATTCTAATTAATAATGAAATATTTAAAATTTATTTTTAGTCCTCGTTAATCGCAAATAATCAAAATTTTAATTGCACTGAAATTATGACTAATTTGATTAATCCTAGAAATAAATTTGAAAACGAACTAAATCCTTATTAATTCTCATTAATCAAACACAAAATTTAATCCTAATTGATTAGTTATTCTGAACATGTTCGATTATCATAATTAATCAATTAAATTAAGAGCGTAGTTTAATATAATTGATTTTTAATTTTAATCCGGATTTTTTATTTTAATCCGGCTTTAACGGGTCTGTACCGTAATCCTTGGAAGTTTTAGTTGTTTTTTTATGTATCCAAGCTTATTTTTATTCACCATTGAGCTTTCGCCATAACTTTGATTTCTCTTCTTCTTCTCTTTCAGAAATTGTACCTGCGACTTAACAAATTTACAAATACAACTACAACTACAACTACATACATATATGTATATAAAGTGATTCAAAATCCCAGCCCAATTATTTCATCCCAGCAACGTGTCCTGAAATGGACGCCTTCAATGTGCCAATGTTGTCTGACAATAGCTATAGCAGCAACAACAACACTAACAACAACATTCTACCAACACATACACATCACCATAAAGATCAAATGCTTAGCGCCGGTAGTGCACCAGCCACGCCCTTCATCTACGAACAAACCGTCAACCATAAAGGTATACATCACGTGACGGATAGTTTGAAAACAACGAGCAGTGATTATGCCGCCTTCACCAATTGCATACAACAATCAACTTTACTCGATCATCGTACAACGGTGGTTGATGGCACCATTGATGGTGTATCGTTGAGTGGTCTGTGTGATCTAAAATTTCCCAATTCACCCACCGGTGATAGTAGCTTTAAGAATATTTCACTCATAAATATTGAGGCTAATCATGTGTTGGTGCCAGCTAAAAGTATTGCACCAAGTGATTTAATAACGGATGCTAACGGTGCTAATGATGGTGTGGATGCATCGTCCTTCTCAACAATTTTATTTGCCAAGGACGATGTGGTTATAGAGGCCAAGGATATGGCGCAAAGATGTGATGGTGCGCAGGTGACACATGTGACGCATTATTTACCCTTGAAAGCAGTGAACAATAACAATAACAACAACCACAATAATGATGTGGGTGTTGTTGTTGGTGGCAAGGAGAAGTTTGCAAATGACACAGTCACGGTCACGGCAACGGCGTCTACGGCGTCGGCTGGTGCAGGCCTAGCAACAACGCTGCGTGAGTTGAGTTCAAGTGGATTGGTAGTGCAGGCACTGCCTTATAATGCAACAACTACAACAGATATAGGTAATACAAGTACAACAATAATGCCAGTGACAGCTAGCAAGCCAGTGGGTACAACGACTAGAGGTGGTAGGGGTGGTGGTGGTGCAAGACGTGGCACAAGAGGCCGAGGCGCACACACAAGAGGCGGACGTGCAGCTGCAAATCGACAGCAACAACCAACACTACAACAACAGCAGCAGCCACAGCAGCTACCATTGGCGCAACAACAATTGCACGAGCAGCCTAGCCAGCTGAACGGCGCCGTCGCACTTCCCACAGCTGGGCACAATTTTTTGACTGGAAATAATTTTAATTTATTATTAGCAAACAATCAAATTGATAATGAACATCACAAAATGTTATTGGATAATCAAATTATAGCAACAACAGCAACAACTAATACAGCAACGTCCACCATAATAAGTACAGAAACTGCCAAAAGTAATAAAATCATCACAAATCACATTAACAACAACAACAATAACAACAATAGCCACAATGGACACAGCCAAAATGTCAGCAACAACAATAACTATACCAATAATAATAATGCCACCACCACCAACAGCAACAACAACAATAATGCCACTACCAACACCAGCCACATTAGCAATAACGATAACAACAACCATTCTACAACTAATATACAAAACAATTTAAACAGTATTGCTACAACAACAACAACAACTACAACCACAATGCGTCCAAAACGTGCAACAGTTTTACAAACACTGGATGTAGTGTCCGCAACTGTTGCACCACCGCCTGCTGCCGTTATGACATCGCCCATTGAACGTACCGCTGCAATAATTGTGTCGACATTAAGTGAAGGCAGCACTAACAATAGTAGTACTAGCAACAACAACAACAGTAACAACAGCAAAAACAATGTAAATCACAACAACAACAACAGCACCAGTGCCGGCACAAGTGTTGCTAATGGTACTTCAATTTCACCGCATCTACTCGAAGTTGTTGCTGAGCAACAGTCAATGCAACAACAACAACAACAATTGAATTGCTCAATTGTTAGCCCCGATTGTGATTCACTATCGTCCATGGATGATTTCGATGATCAGGAACTAAGTGAGACTAGTTTTGGTAAGTTAAAAACGTTTTAAATTTTATATAAATAATTTGTTATTGTTGTTGGGTATAAATACGACGAACATTTGGCAATATTCTGTTGGCGTAAAAAAAAATGCAGCAGCTTCGCGTTAGGAAATAAAATCTAACATGAGAGCAACGTTTAAAAGTGTTGAAGCTTTCAAAAAACGTACAACAAGCTTTTATAAAAAAAAAATATTTTGAAAAAAAAAAAACAAAAGAAGTGAAGATATTTAAAAATGTCATTACTGAAAGAAAATTAAAGGAACAAAATAACAAACAAAGTCTTAAGAAGTGTTGAAAAATATGTAATAAAAATATAGAAAAGAAACTACAAAGAAAAATTTTAATTGAAAAAAAACTAAAACGGATAATATGCGATAACAAAGTGGGTAGTTGTAAAAAACAAAATTTTTTTCTTAATAAAATTTAATTTTTTTTTTATAGTTATGACTTATAACATTTTTAAAATATAATTGAAAAATGTGTAATATTATCAACAACCAAACATCCTTGCAACCACCAAAAAAGTTATGCGGAAATACAATTTTAAAATTATTAAAAGTTTCGAATTGAAATTAAAGAATTAATAAAAATAAAAATAAAATAGGCACTAAAAGCAGCTACAAAAAAAGTCGTTCAAATGAAAATAATTTAAAAAAATCGCTAAAAAATAAAAAGAATCAACAATTTTATATTTACAATTCAAAAGAAAACAAAAAATGAATACATTTTTCTTACAACAAAAAAAATTAAAACTCGTCATAAAATAATAAAAAAATTTTGTGTGAATTTTACAAAAAATGAAAAATAATACAAATGCTAAGTTGTTGCTAAATTTTTAGCGCAACATAAAAAAAAATTCCAATTTAAGTGGGTCTAGCAATTGCTAAGACCATGAAATAACGCAATTACTACGGGTTTCCAATTTTTGTTTCAGATGTGATATTCGATTGAAAAATAATGAAGAACGAAAAAAAAAATAACTAAAAAAATGTGACTTACAAATTTTTAAATTTTTCCTGGAATTGCCGAAAAATATCGATCAAAACACGTCTGCAAAATTGTTTCAAAAAGTGATGACAAAAAAAATGTCCCAAAAAAATTTCATTCATTAAAAATCAGTGAATTACTGAATCGACATAATAATAACAGTAGTTTTTAATAAAATTTACAACAAAAAAAAATTAAAAACTTCTCAATTTTACTTAACGCTAAGATAATCAGGCAAATAAATAGTAGATAATAAAAAAAATTTAAATAGTTGTAAAAAAAGGAATTAAATTTTATAAAAAAAAATCCGAAACAATTTTTCATATTTCAGTTTTATCAAGAAAAAATTGAAACATAATTAAAATATTACTTCAAAAAAGGAAAATTTAATATACTAAAATATATCATAATTAAAAACATTAAAATTTAATAAAAAATAAAAAAAGTTCTAATTTTATTTAACGCTAAGATCCTCGAGAAAGATATGTATAAGGGACGAAAAAAAAATGTAAAATAGTTGTAAAAAAGGCATTAAAATCTATAAAAACAAGTCTGAAATTTTTTTAAAAAGTTATAAGAAAAAAATTCTTTTAAGTTTTATGAAGAAAAAAAAATATAATTAAAATTTTACCACAAAAAAAATAAAAAGTAATGTATGCAATAATAACAACAGATATTGAAATTAAAAAAAAAAAATTAAAAAGAAAAGAAAAGTTTATTTCAAAAAAAAGCTACCGTTAACCTTGACAAAAAAGATTAAAACGATTCTAATTACGAGTACTTCTTGACTGAGAGACTTGCATGAAAACCGAACCTAGGCAGTAGGTACTCCGAAATTATACAGGCTGGCCTTGAAGAACAATTTTTAGTGTCGTTGTAGTAAGCATGGAATTGTGATAACGCCTAAGCCAAATTTAGGTTTCTATCAGAGTGGACCAAGGTGCAGTTGTTGTTAGAAGAGTTGGTTTCACGGGAAGCATGGTTTCATACAGCTTTTCCAGGTGAGCGTCGACAGAAGGATGTATCGATTATTCAAAGATGTGGCTGCCAAAATCTTTTTGGCCAGTAATTGACTATAAGGTCTTAGTCGAACTACTGGCATTCAGCAAGGCTTATGTTTCTAATCAAATACGGGCCGAAAGGAGTCTAGAAACGACTCCATCTCCTTCGAACTCCTGAGTTTCACTAAGGTTCGAAGCTCTTTAAATATAAGTCCATGTGTTGCAGCTAAATATTCTAGACGAGCCGATCTCAACGAGCTTTTGAGCTTTACTAAGAAAATAAAGGGACCCATTTCCACATTAACCGTATTCCTGTTGGCCTGCTCCACCACCAAACCTAACCCCACTTAACTGAAGGACCTTACAGTTTAATTCAGAAGAATTTGCTGGGCTCTCCTATTTAAAGCGTTTCCACCATTTTCTGCATTCAGCCAACCTACGCGTGTTGCTTTAATTTCTTTAACCCAATTTCCAAAAGCATTTAAAGCTTTTCAACCTTGGCAGGCTTTAAAGACTGACCTTGTCTGGATAAATGTGAAACTAGTGTTTTCCATACCAACAACAAAAATGCAGAATCTGCTAGAATAGACAAGGTCGCCAGTGCTGCTAATGCTGCATATATAGTATTGTTGCTTCTTCTTCTTGTTGTTGTATCAACAGTTGCTGCATTGAGTCTCGAGTTCTATGCATTTGATCCAATATGATAGAAGACCGAGTGCGACCTTGCAACGTATGCACATTTGTCAGTTTTGTTGTGTTGGCAGAAGCAACAACAACAACAACAACAAGCAGCAATATTCGTTAGTTCATAGCATGTTGGCCCAATTCTATTTAGTTTTGTTTGGCCTTGCACAGGCGACTACTATGTATTTGTTTTTGTTAGCGTTAACATTGACCCATTTTTGAGAACGTCGCCAACAACGCTACAAACAACGATGAGAACGTCGACGACAACGAAAGCGCGCGCTTGTTTGCCTTAATGCATTTGTGCATATTTGTTTACACGACTGCGACGCCTCAAAAGTATGTCAATGTCAAGCGGTGGCGGAGACGGAGACGGCTCAAATGCAACGTTTATATTTGATTTAGTAGCAATGCGAAGCGCAGCAATGGTGAGCGGCAAGTGCGAGCCGGGTGTAGCAGGTGGTTGAGTTGGAGGTAAGAGCGTTAGATAGGCAATGCGATATCAGCACAAGTTTTTTGTTGCTACAATACGAAAAGCGAAAGCGAAGCCATTTAATCAGTCAGTCAGCCAGCCAAATAAGCAAATAGGCGACGCTAGAAGTCACGCTGGCAGCGTACGCTTATGCTGCGCTTGCACTAGCTATTTGTTGTTGCTGCTCGTATGAATGCAAGTCTGAAAGTTTTTGTTTTTGTTTTGTTTTTTTCTCGATTTATTTTTCGCTTTAGTCAGGCGCACTCACACACAATTGCACACATATGTGCCTTTGCGTTGTAGGCGCGCACACCTCTCTCTCTCTCTCTCTCTCACTCTTGCTCTCTGTTTGCATACAAAATACTCGTACCAAACGGCCTCCATTTTGCAATTGCATCCTTGTATTCAATCTCCAATATTAGAAGCGTCGCCGTATTGCACTTGACCCAAATTGAATGCGTCATGTTCCAATTACGTTATTCTGAGTGTGCGAGTGAGATGCATAGAGCGTGCAGCAATTGTGTATACATAGCTCGTTTGCACTGAAAATTTCGAAAAAAAAAGAAAATAAATTTTTAACAAAGCGTGTAAGAATATCGTATGGAGCAGCTTTTCATATAGCCAGTAGCGGAGTTGGGAGGGGCTGCAATGTTGGAGGGTCGAGAAGCCTACCATTCCTTAAGTTTGTTGTTGTTGTAGGAGGAACACACCCAGCACTAGTGTGAGTAGACTTCCATTCAAGAATTAGCGCCGTGATCAATTAACGCTCGAGACATTTTAATAGGATTGGGACAAAGTTGGTCTAAGATGAGCTTGCCGAGCTTGACATGTAAAGCGACGGTTACTGTAGGGTGACGACTCTCTCCACAGGAGTGGCATATATAATAGATATGAGTGGTTAGTCTGCATAGCTAGACCTAAGTATGACAGTATTCAACTTAAATTCCTTCTCTCTCCGCAATGGAAGGTTATTGTGGAAGTACGCGATTGAATCACTCTACTCTTTGTGAATATCCTTAATGGACTATCACTACATTCTAGATTCGCTTTGAAATCATGGACAGTGTCGAAAAAAGATGAGATGACCCTTGGGATTTGAAGTGGGCTTTTCGCAGAAACAGCGAATTAAAGCCGAAAGGCTCTACTCGAGGGGATACCTCATGCGAATGGAGAAGGAAACTCCGGCCTAGAAGGTTTCCCTATTGTCACCCCCCATTTCAGCAATAGAGGAAGTAGGAGGCCTCAACTGAGATGAAAAATAGTTGGAGGTGGACGACATCATCTCCGTTGGGGCTTCAAATTAGTGCCAGTTATCGCTGAAAAAGAATGACTGAGGTTTTTTGGAGATCTTAGGAATGTGTTACCGATTTATGTAGATAGTCTTTTGTAGGATAGGGATTCGGCACGCTTCACGCTTCGGTATTTATACCTTCGAGTACTAACCTGACTGCAGAGGGAGCTACATATTTGTTTGAGGCCTCGAAACTTTGGGTCGCCTCTTAAGGCAGGCGTACATACATTAACTGGCTCTTTTTTTTAGTCCTTACCAGCAAGCTGTGAACTAATAGATCTTAGTACTCGCTTCCTAGGTTCACTCTTTGATGAACTAGCACCGTCCGCTGGGAATTAATGGTACTCCCAATAACTGAACTCTGCGGCAAATGCATGTAGAGATAGTTAAGAGGTTTAGTTGACTCCACTTCTCAAAATCGAGCTTTCCACGAGCTCTCTTATCTCATCATTAATCCGTCATTCGTTGCTACCAATAACAAAGATTTTAGTTCTGACTACTCGTACACCTTGCATCCATTGAAGCTCACAATTTAAATTTGCCACCTCAATCTCCACCACTTCTGGGTATACACGCAAAAACACAAAATTTCATCATCGCTTTAATCGCTCCCACTGCACTAGAAATAGCCAGACTGCAAATACGCCAATGTACACAAAAAAACAATCTAACGCGAAGGACGGCGGGAATGTGTACGAGTTGACGCGTCTAGCGTGACGGAAGGAAGGTGAGCGTGCGAAATGTCGCTGCAAAAATTTCTGGGCGACCTTGTGCCATTTTTCTGAGTGTAAACAACAAATGCATGTTAAGGATAAATATGCAACAATAACAACAACAACAGCGCCAACATTAGCTGTGACCGCGGCAGTGACAGTGGCAATGAGATACTCGCACTAGTTGCAGCGTTAGAGCATGAAAATATACAATAACAACAACAACAACAACAACAACTATAACAAAAATAAATGATGAAAACTTAAATAAAAATTTAATTAAAGCAAAAACAAGTAGAAATTAATTGCAATTGCAGTCGACCGTCAATCGCACACACACACACACACACACACACAGCCACTGCGTGACAACGCATTTAACGGCCGAAACGCATTAATTTGCATTTATGACAGATAGCGTCAGTCTGACATCATAGAAAAATAGAACGATGTTAGAAAAATGCGAGAAATTTATTTTTTTTTTAGCTTAGCAGCAACAGCGCCACCTAGTTGAAAATTTCTTTTCATAGATCTGCTTATGCGAACCTTCGATTTATGTATGTCCCTTTTCCCGGGTCATAGGGAAATCGAGGGTAATGAGAAGGCTGATGAACTGGCACGTAGAGGCTCATCAGGGGAAGAAGCAAGCAAACTCGAGACGGGTGTACCCCTAGCAGTAGCAAAGGGAGACATCCATAAGTATTACCTAAGTGAGGCACAGCGTAGGTGGAGGGGCATCGCTACGTGTGCAATATCAAGGGCCACCTGGCCGGAGTACGACCAGAGGAGAACAAGGAGTCTCCTAGGCAGGTCCAGGGCGGATACGTACAAACATATAGCGGTCTGCACAGGCCACTGGCCGATTGGCACGCATGCGGAAAAAATGGGTATTCCGCATAACGACCACTGCAGAAGCTGTAATGACACCACTACCAAAGAGACCGTTGAGCACTTCCTGTGTAAATGCCCGGCTCTAGCTAGATCACGATTAAAATCTTTCGGAGGGTATCTGAAATAGGGATCCCTAGCATTCTGGAATTTATAAACAACTCTGGTTGGTTGTAGAGATACATCCGCATTACTATTAGTAGGTTCGACGAGTCCTTATGGCATCAAAACGGCTTCTAAGAAAGCTACTTGAGCGACCTTTTCTAGATCGCAGCCATTTTACCTACCTACCTACCTACCTTTTTTCGTGAGATCTTTTTCCCAAGGCCCAAGCACCCGAAAGTTTTGCTGAGTCTTGTCGAAAGCGAGAATCCTTTGTCGGATATGAACCTGGTACTTCCTAGCAATACATACCCGTCGTCTCAGGAGTGATTTTGTATGAAAATCTTCTAGGTAATATCACCACTCCTTAGGAACGCAAGCAGAAAATGGTTAATGCGAGGTGAGAGACATCAGATTTGTGCATTTTAGTCCCCTCTTACGACCTCCAGATCATTTTCAATGTTTCAAGTCCTTAGCTCAACAGAAAGTTTGCTAAGAACCGATTGGAATGTTCCTAGATTGCGTACAAATTTTCAAGGTCTCGTTGTATGAGCTACTTAGCGTGAGCTTGTCCTGTGCTTTGTAATCTAAGTTTCCAGCCCTAATTCTTCAGCTCACCTAGAAGCTGTTTAAAAATATGACGATCCAAAGGAACTCGATTCTAAAATCGGTAATCGAGCAAGGTCATCTCCTGTGGCTAGGGCTTTTAGTTGTTGTTGTAGCCACAGCAACACTCCCGGTGGAACCTTCTTTTCGTGGATTTTAGTCGCCTCTTACTACTGGTATATCTAATTGTTGGTAGATTTTAGCCAACCCATCCCACTGCTGGGTCCCCCCTGCCCAAGCAGTGGGGAAGAAACTTTATTTTCTGGAATGAAAAAACTCGGCTCTATAACAAAAAACATTTGGCCGAGGAAGAAAAACGGATGGGTGGTAGGGAGCTTTGTAAGAAATTTGACTTTTAAAGAGCGAAACTCGAGTTAGGCTGGAAAACTTGGCCACGGGAGTGAAACTCATGCTAAGAGTAGAAATTCGAGCTCAATAGAGAAACTCGGTGAAAGTCGGTTTCGAGATCGAATTCCGGTCCTGAAACAGAAACAGAGACTTTTAGGTCAAATTGGACCTTGTAGGAGAATGTCGGTCCTACAGAAGCAAATCCAGCTAGGAGAAGGATCTCGACTTTGAAGGTCCGATTGCAAAAGGGTCAAAAGGGCGAACTCGGACTTAAGGGAGAATATTAGGCTTTAACAAGGAACTGGCAGGTGAGGCATCACTTCGTTTGAGGTGAAATTCTATTTGAGCTTGAAGGAGGAACTTCAGCGTTTGGGTTAGGAAGAAACATTGACCTAACCTAGTATAAGAAAAGTCGTCTCAGGCAAGGCACTCTCAATCATGAGCGTCTGCCTAGAAACTCACCATTTCGGTAGAACTTGGCCTTTTTGGAAGAAAGTCGGCCGCTGGTCTCTGAGAAGGATTTCAGAGCTTTTGAGGTTTAAGAAGAAAATTTGTTCTAGAAGTGGGGCCCTCTGTCTGTAGTAATAATTTTCACACAAACTTGAAAGGACCCTCAAGACACCCATTATCCTACCAGCTTGCTATCAAAATCATTCATTCAATCCTTTAAATTTTTGAGTTTAAAGTTTTAGGTTTTTTGCCTTAAAAGTAAATTCTTAAATTCTACTCCCACAAATGTCGACACATTCTGCTGCTTCTTACATACATATGTACTAGTACATACATACATACATAACTGCATTTGCGCCGACGTTGACCCTGAATGCAGCTCGCTCTGTCGCGTCGTTATTTCTTATCATATTTGAAGTATACCGAAGGTCAAATTGCAAACAAAGTGAAAATTCTATTTTGCTAGTTATTTCTTTTTCTATTTTTCACTGCTTCTCTTTTTCATTTTTGTAATATGAGCGCTTTGGCTGTAGTACGAGTTGTTGTTGCTGCAGCTAGATTTGTTTAGGTTGGCAGCGCAATGGCCCTGGTTTAGCCTGTTGCTGCAAGAGCAGGCCTTATGCCGCCTCTAAATAATTGAAGTTCATTTGTAGATATGTTTGCTCCATGCACCACTAATTGATGTGTGCAACATTGGCGGTTTGCTCACTAACATACAAACACACACACACACACGCGAGTGTACGCACCTAACCACAGCAGCCACAATGTCATAGCGTGGCATACAGACATACATATTTATGTTAGAGAGACAATTGATGACATTGATGAATGTCACAGTGGTTGCACAGCTTATGAAAATCTGTGTTGGCAATACCAGTGGAGAAGTGGGAAGTGGGGTATGTCTGCATATTGGAAACTCATTCATTAAATTTTTTGCTCTCGATTTACCTTATTTGATTGGATTGAGTATATGAGCAGGTTGAGGTTTGTGAGTGCTACTTCTGTGGCAGCTTAGAAGCAGTCCTAGTAAATAATGATTACTAATCGTAATGATTACCACTTTGAATGATTACTCTCCTGAAAATCCATTTAAGGATTGATTACCATTACTTTAAATTTTTAATGGTTATTTTTTTCCAATTGAAATTCAAAAAAATTAGTCATGATTTTTCAAAATTATTAAAAAAATCCAAAAACAACTTTTTTTATATTTTATTTCTTTTTTTATTATGTATTAAAATCTTTTTTTATTATTTTTGATTTTTCTTTGATTTTTTTTATAATTTTTTGATAACTTTTGATTTTTTTTATTATTTAATTTATTTTTTTTTGATTACTTTTTATTTTTTTTATATTTTCGATTTTTCTATACTCTTTTTTTAGAAATTAGTCATGATTTTTCAAAATAATTAAAAAAAATTCAAAAACAACTTTTTTTATAATTTATTTCTTTTTTTATTATGTATTAAAATCTTTTTTTTTTATTATTTTTGATTTTTTTTATAATTTTTTTATAATTTTTTGATAACTTTTGATTTTTTTTTTATTTAAATTATTTTTTTTGATTACTTTTTATTTTGTTTATATTTTAGATTTTTCTATACTTTTTTTACTATTTTCGATTTTAAAAAATTCTTTTTACTTATTTTTCTTTTGATAACTTTTGATTTTTTTTTTTGATTATTACTGATTTCGTTTTATAATTTTTTTGGATTATTTTTGGACTTCCTAGATTATTTCTGATTTTTTTTGATGTTTTTTTTTTATTATTTTATTAGATATTTTTTATATTTATACTTGTTTTTATTTTTGATTTATGTTATTTTTTTTGACTATTTTTGGTTTCTTTAGGTATATTTTGTTTATATTTTATTTAATTCTTTTCTTTTTTGATTATTTTTAATTTTTTTATGTTTTTTTTTTAATATTTTGGTTTTATATTTTTAATTGTTTTTTTTTATACTTTTTTAATATTTTTATTATTTTTTGTAAGTTTTGAATTTTTTATATTTATTTTTTATAGATTTTTTGTATTTTATTTTATTATTTTTTATTATTTTTCTTTTTTTATGTTTTTTGGTTTTCTTTGAATTCTTCTTGATTATTTTATAATTTTATAATATTTTTTTAATTATTCTTGATCATTTTTGACATTTTTAATAGTAATCAATTTATAATTTATCGAAACAATCGATTATATGGGGACTGTTATATTAATCCGATCTTATTAGTTCCGACAAATGATTAATATGAAATATAATTGCCGTCCAATACAAAATCTTAGCCTGATTTCTCTAAAACTGAGGGACGGGTTTTAATTGGAACAACCAGATGGACATTGCTGAAACGAGTCAGCTGATCGTGCTGATTATTTTGCTGGGCCCACCACTTCTTTTTCCCATACTTACAAATATCGAAAAAAAAAGTTATTATACGATTTCATATTCATGAAAGGTGTAAAACATACAAGTTTGCTAGAGTAGAGTAATAGGAGCTAAAACTGAGATATTTTGTCTGCTTGTCTTCATGTTTGTTCGCGCATCACTCAAAATCCGCTATTTCGAATTGAAAGAAACTTTCACCGCTGTATTTCTAGATGCCCTACTTAAAGTTTGGCATCCAGCTTACTGCATAAAAATATTTAATTTACGCTGTATACAGTGGTGGGCTATAAGTTGGCTCAAAATATTTTTAAACATATTTAAACATTGGGACTAGCTGATGCTGTGCTTTATATACATACATATATTAAGTAAAAATGTATACAGGGTATATAATCTGAATTAGAGTAATACTAGATAATGCAACAAGTCATACACATGCTGTCTATCCATCGGTATTTTCGTTTGTACGCGCATCACTTAATAAGGAAGGCATGCAATTGAATCTTTTCAGCAGCCATGTATTTCTGAAGGTCTACCCTGAGATATAAGATACATTTTGGAAGATTACTGACATCGTGAAGTAAGACAGGTGACATCAATTGAACAGCTGTTTAATTTTTTTTTCTACTTTTTTCTGCTTTTTATTGATTTTCAAGTGTCAAATTTTTGTCAAAGCCAACAGATATTTTGTTCAAACATTCAAACTCACGATACTCCATGAATTTTTGGTTCCCAACCTTTGACCTTACGATCCTTGCCAGCCGAAGCAGCCAGATTAGAGTTGGGACCACGACATACATACAATGAACAGCTCCTGAGTGTGCACTAAGGGAAGCTTAACAAGGCTGCAACTTCAGTGTCCACTTAGTTTGCATTTGGAATGCAAAGCCTGCGTTTTTACCGCGGTGTTCAACTAATTTACCAAAAATGGTCTAGCAAATACGCGGTCCAACTTCTTTGCGTTTAATGTATGGATATATTACATATTATTCAACAAAAAAAGAATAATATGATATAATTTGAAAAATATTTCTGTTTTGCTTCTGTTTATTTGTAAACAAACCAATGCGATTTGACAAACTTTTGACATCTGAAACAAAATTTCAACAACAACAGCAAACACACGAAGCTTCTGACGACGCAACCTGTATTTATAAACCTTGATTACTGATATGTGTACTGGTTTTAATCGTCTATGTGGCAAAGCCTTGTGGGATCGACTGTGATGAGTATTATATGAAAAATGAGATATCTGTGGCACTTTTTGGCGTGCTTCTGAAATCAACTAATTAGCAAAAAAATATGAAAAAAAAACAAATAAAAATTGTATAATGTGCAAAAATAAATTTAATAATACTTTTTTTCAATTACAATAAAATTTAATTTACTTGCATATAAAATGAAAAAACAAAACAAAAACCAGCAAAGAATGCATTTTTCAAAAATTTTGTTGCTGTCATATGTCTTCACTGTTGTTTGGCTTGCGACAGCTGTTTGTATGTCTGCCAGCTGTGCCGCTTAAGCTTATGCCAAAGTCTGTGCGTATGTGTGTTGTTGTATATGGGCATGCATTTGTTGTTGTTGTTGTTGTTGTTGTTAACCTTAGCTCAATGAAAATTTTGCCATTAAGAAAAAGTATGCCAGTGGGTCGCCAAGTGACCCTGTGCTACTTTTTGCGCTGTGCCGCACACACGCCACACAACCCCGCCGGTATGTACACAAGCGTGATGATGGTGGCACGGCAAGGGCGGTAGAATTGCAGCAGCAATATTTACGCTGAGCTAGCAAAGTAGAGCACATTAGTATGTGTAAGTATTTCAAAAAAATTTACAAAAATTTATTCTGAGTGCAATATTTACTAACATACAGACATGCTCGTACATATGTACATATGTATGTACATCGAGCTATCGGCTTGCACTGACTTGAGTGCTTGGGTGGTGTGCTGGCAGTTGGGTAGGCGTTTAACTGTCTGACTGCCTCACTGTCTGCTTCTGCTTTAGCCGCACTGTCTGCTCACCACTCGAGTTTTTCACTTGCGCGCGTTTGCTGTCACTTTTGCTTGTCACTTTTTGGTGTGTGCAGCTTGTCTTGCCTGCCAACTAAACCGTCCATTCGTCAGTCATTCAATAACTTGGCCGGCTTTTTTGTTGTCGCATTTTAACACTTTAGTTGTTCGTGTTTCGGCTCTCACAATGCGCCCGCTTTTGCTTTAACACCACGCGCCCCTTTCTATTGGGTGCAGCAACGCATTTGCCATCAACCATCATCAATGACAGGCCGAGCAGCACAACAACAACGTTCAATGCAATTTTTCAATCGAATATTTTATGAATTTTAGTTTTTTACCGCGTCGCCGCAGCACTCATCGCTTCGGTTTTGGGCGAGTGTTCATTCGTATGCGTCGCTCGCTTTGTTTGCTCACTTTTTTGTGGTTTGTTTGTATACCCAGATGCGTGCGTTCAGAACGAGTATTGAATTGGTACGGTTGTGGTTTTTAGGCAGAGTAGTAATCAGCGCTCAGGACGTAGGGACGGCTGTCGTTAATGACTCTTTGTGCCGGAGGCGGCTCGTTATTTGTCGTGGAGGCTTCTAATTGTAGACAAGAGTTCAGTAAGCATAGAAATGGACTATTGAAACTCGTTCTACTTCTTCTGCGGACGCCTTGCTTAACCCTCCAGGAAAGTGAATTTTTATTGCTGAACAGACGGCTGACCATCTTTCCATATTCTTTAAGCTGGGCAAAAGCGAATCGACCTTTCTCCTTATAAGTCCCACTAGGCTTCTAGTCCACCTGTACATATATTGGTCTGTCCATGACTTTGTCCTTACGCCTGCCAGTCCACCCTTTGCATTGTCCACATATTTGAAATATGTCCCAGGAGTCCATAACATCTGTCTATTCTAAGAAAGGTGAGAAACAGCTTTCTCTGCCGTTCATCTATTTACCGATCACCATTTTTGTTGTTGTTGCTCGTACTTTTTTCCCATAGCTCAGTGCTCCTATTCGTTCAGGTTTGTGGTCCGCTCCATTCGTGTGTGATCTCTAAGTCTTTCAAAACTCAAAACTTTTTATCTCAAAACTAACAACTGGGTATATATGTAGGTATTCTTTCAACCGAACTTCAACTGTGTATATGTAGGCATGTTGGCTGTGTTTTTTGCAGAAACTGCATTATGCAAGTTATTTTTTTTAAGCATGCAACTGGGTATACACATAATTATTAACTTCAAATGAACTGTACATAATATTTTTTGGCTGTTCCTTCCGAACTTTTTTTCAGTTCCAAGAATTAAAAAAATTTTTCTTACCAAAAACCCACAACAGGGTATATAAATATAATTTTCAACCACACTTTAGCTATTCAATATTACTTTTTCAGGTTTTTTCCCTCATTTTTCCAATTCTCTCGGGTGTTGCTGGTGGCAAACCGCCCACAAAGTGATTCACAACACTCCTACCCTCGGCTCGCATTCGAGTGCAACGATTGCATTGTGGTAGGCTATCAGCGCCCACCCCACGTTGCGCCCCAAACGCACATTAACACGTACCCATATTATAGCGACACACACACACAAACGCACTCTCTCATTGTTTAGCTATTCGCGGGTGCACCCTGACCTGGTTTCGTTCTCGTTTGTATATAATTCTTGCATTTGTGTTTGTTTATAGATTTATTATTATTTATTATATGCGTATTTTTTTTTGTGTAAATTTTTATTTTTTTTCATTTTTATTTTTGCAATAAAATGCAGTCTTACGTATGTATAAATGTATAAATTAGACTGGACCAAAAAAAAAATTTTTAAGATAGTTTGAAATTTTTTTCTTTGTTTTGAGAGTGGTGGAAAAATTTTTGTACAAGTTTGAAACCTTAGTATACATTTTTTAGATTTTAAAATCAGTCCTTTTAGTTTTACTTTCTTCAATATTTTCACTTATGTACAATTTTTAAAACAAAAACTTGAAAACAGAACCAAACCAATTTTGAACAATTACTCTAGAGTACCCCACGTGAAAAAAATGTTCGTTCTATTTTTTTTTTTGAAATTAAATTCCATAAAAAACTATCAATAGTTTGACAGCTTTAGAACAAAAATGAAATTAGTTGGGAAAAAGCTAAACTCTAAAATCTAGACCTGAAAAATCTAATATGAAAGTTTTTTCCAAAATTTTTTCTTCATCGTTCCAAAAACTAAAATCAATATAATTAAAAAAAAAAAAACAGTTTTGTGGCACAGTCTAATGTATATACCTACTTGTTCGAAATATTCCGGTGCGTATTCTATTGTCTACAACTAATCTGTTTTAATATTTCTGCATCGTTGGCCATTTGATTGATTAAACAACTAACATTTTGAGGGTTAAACTTGTTTTATAGTAAATTTTCCATAACATTTAATTTAATTAAAAATAACATTAATATTTATTTAAAAATAATTCTATAAATATTAAATCATAGTATGCGAATATCCTTGTTTTCGTGTGCGAAATTCCGTTCTGCGCAATTAAATGCATACATATAAAGTGTGTAGATTCTTAGCAAGTTGTTGCTATACATGGGCGCCAAAATAAAAGTTAACTGAAAAATCCATGCATTTTTCTGTTATTCCAATTCCTTAAAAAAAACTTTATAAAAAAGCTCTTTAGTCGTTTTCGATTATGTTACCGATTTTTAAATAAATTTTCAATTTTTGTTCAAACATCGTTTTTGTACAGATTTAAAAAAAAAGTTTCATTAAATGAAAATATAATCGATAGCAGTAAAAACCGACAATCGAATTCAACTTGGTTTAAAAAAGTATCGGGAATAAAAAAATAATCCATAACAGTAAACTCGATTAACAAAAATCGGAAATAAAAATAATAATCGGCAGAAGTAAGAAACGATATTTCGTATTAATAAACCTTGATTAAAAAAGGGTTGGGAATAAACAAAAATCGATAATAGTAAAAATCGGTTTTTATTATAAAAAAATCGGGAATAAAAATAATAATCGTTTACAGTAAAAATCGATATTTATTATTAATAAACCCGCTTAACAAAAAACGGGAATAAAAAAATAATCGATAAAAATAAAAATCGATATTTAGTAATAATTAGGAAGAAGAAAATAAATCGCGAATAGAAAAATCGAAACCCTTCGCAGTGACTGCCACTCTTATCTTTACCGCTTCTTTCACAGTCACTGTCACAGTAACAGTTGGTATCAAGGACACACTTACAACTCTTGTCACTATCAATTTTAGTTGCTATCAAAATTATATTTCAAATTCCTTCCATTGTTACTTTGAGGCTTAAAATACCTGTTAATATCTCGCTTTCAGTTGGTGTCATTTCCTTAAAATTCCTCTCACTGCCACTGCTACTGTTATAACTAACGCCACTCTCGCGATTTAAATGTCACCAACTTGACAAGTTGAAGTCAACAACTCATGTCACTGTCCCCGTTTGTGTCACTGTGATGTACTGCATCCAGCACCATCCTAATCATTATCCTATTATGCGTATACTCGCTGTATCTCGCTCTCTGTCAATCTCATCATACAACCCTTCTAGAAAAAGTTGCTTGAGTGTTAGTCGGGAGCACTGTTGTTTACATATGTATATGTATATGCATAGCTATATACTAGATACTCTTTATGTATTATTTTCTTCATATATCAGGATAACAACACTATTAATTGGCACAAGGATACGAAATGAAGGTCTTACAAATATATTCAAGGTTATCTATCGTTCTACTTATATACAACATATATACATATGTACATATAGATCACCTTCGATTTTTCAACTTGTATGCATTTTAAATAGTGTGAAAATTTATGCAACAACATATACAACAAATACAAACTTATTTACTATGAGCCAATTATGCATAAATTTTGTCATGTGCGCACTTAAATTGACCACAACTAATTAGTGGCAAACAAAAAGCTTTATGGCTCAAGATTTTCTAGAGACATTTATTGGAGATAATAGTAATTTCCTCACAGAATGGGAAAAAAATCCAGTGTTTAGACTGAAGACAGAGTGTTTACAGTGCAGGAGCTCCTTAAAGTGACAGAGCAGACGGTCTGGTGAAAGGGTTCTCTGAACAGGTATTCCAGGGCTTCGACAAACGAACCATCATTCTATCAAAACTGACAAGCTGATGATGGCAATTTCAAACTGGTCTATTGTAATGCCGTTAAACTAGCACTGATCCACTTATCCATTGAACCCACTTCTCCCTTTACTATAGCACAAAATGTTAACCAAATTCGTGAAGAGGCACTTGTTTAGGCACTCCATACGCGTCTTGGTCAGTGCGCAAAACTTCTGAGGAAGTCGTTTGATGGGACCGCCATGGGTTCACCCTGTTTTGCCTTCACACAGAGTGCCGTGAGTAACTCGATCAGGGATCCTAGAGAGGGACGTTTTAGGTTGCTTCTGGACTCGCTATGTTTCCCACAGATGGGGAGCCGCATGTCCTTAAACATATCTAATGTCCATCTAGAATTCATGCAGAATCCAATGCTTGAACGTAGAAAGAGAAGAAGCAATGCTCTTTTCTTAGCTCACTGCTGATTTCTCTGTGACCTTCCTTGCTACTTCGACAGTAGCGCCGCCTGTAATATGCTGCAGTCGGTCGCGGTAGTCCAAATAGCTCAAGCAGAGCAAATTTAAAAAAAAAAAAAGTTCAATCCGATTAGAAAGTCGGGGACCGGGAGCACCACTTCTGATTCTCCTCCGGCCGAATTTTTTCTCTTTACTAAATTTTTACTTCTTAAGCAAACATAAACAAAGAATTTGGTAAAGCGGCAAGAGAGCTTTAAAGCTCGGTAGGTAGTACCTATATATGTATGTATGAATTGTTGTGTTTGTGCACTACAATTCAAAACATACATACACATACATATATGTACATACATATTTAAAAATATACGTACAAGTAAATTTACTTTTCTTAAAGCAAATTTGCAATCTTTTATTTTTTGGAAATTTTTTATGCGAAAGAAATGCATTTGAATTTTGTTTGTATTTTTGCCGCCAACTATGCATATCTGCTAATAAATATTTATGTTTGTGAGTGTAAGGGTGTTTTCCATTTTTGTTTGTGGACATACATACATAATGAATATAGACGACCTAAAAATTTAATGCAAAGCTCTAACAAACAAACAAAGGATGTGGCGTACGAGTGTTCTTTAATATTGTTTGTTCTCTTATTGAGTTTGTTACATACTAAGAGATACTTATATGAATATGCACTTGTAAATAGGGACACATATAAAAGTTATATATATATATATATGCACCCACGTATGTATGCTTATATGTATATATCTAGTTAACAGTTGATTTGTTATCTTTTTGTTGTTCATTGCAGCTGGACTCATCAGCATCAGCTGTCAAATGTAAGAAGTGGGGTTTGGGTAGGGTTTTAGATGAGGTATTTCAAGCATAGCTAGACTTAACGTTTCTAAATAGTTTGATGTCACGTTTGGCAATTATTAAAGATAAACAAATTTTCAAGTATCAAAGTACTTACTTCATTTAAATATTTGTAAAAATTATATGGGAGCTACATGACGTATACGTAATATTTAATGCGCTTGAGAAAATCCTTTGAAGCCCTCGAAGTTTTATGCTATAAAGCTCTTTAAAAGCTCTTAAAATAATGGCTTAATCTGAGATTAGTTGCACTTACGTTTAAAGCGCTGGATGACGGTGCTTATTTTATTATCTTTTATTTAATTAATTTTATTTTTATTTTTTTTATTTTAATTTTTTTAAATTTTATTTTATTTTAATTATTTTTTATTTTATTTTATTTATATTTTACTTGATTTTAATTTAATTTAATTTAATTTAATTTAATTTAATTTAATTTAATTTAATTTAATTTAATTTAATTTAATTTAATTTAATTTAATTTAATTTAATTTAATTTAATTTAATTTAATTTAATTTAATTTAATTTAATTTAATATAATTTAATTTAATTTAATTTAATTTAATTTAATTTAATTTAATTTAATTTAATTTAATTTAATTTAATTTAATTTAATTTAATTTAATTTAATTTAATTTAATTTAATTTAATTTAATTTAATTTAATTTAATTTTATTTAATTTAATTTAATTTAATTTAATTTTATTTAATTTAATTTAATTTAATTTAATTTAATTTAATTTAATTTAATTTAATTTAATTTAATTTAATTTAATTTAATTTAATTTAATTTAATTTAATTTAATTTAATTTAATTTAATTTAATTTAATTTAATTTAATTTAATTTAATTTAATTTAATTTAATTTAATTTAATTTAATTTAATTTAATTTAATTTAATTTAATTTAATTTAATTTAATTTAATTTAATTTAATTTAATTTAATTTAATTTAATTTAATTTAATTTAATTTTTTATTTTTTATTTTTTTTTTTATTTTTTTTTATTTTATTTTTTTTTTTTTTTTTTATTTTATTTTATTTTATTTTTTTTTATTTTATTTTATTTTATTTTATTTTATTTTTTTTTATTTTATTTTATTTTATTTTATTTTATTTTATTTTATTTTATTTTATTTTATTTTATTTTATTTTATTTTATTTTATTTTATTTTATTTTATTTTATTTTATTTTATTTTATTTTATTTTATTTTATTTTATATTATTTTACTTTCTTTTATTTTATTTTACTTTCTTTTATTTTATTTTATTTCATTATTTTAATTTTTCATCTCGTCTAGAACTTTGCTGCTGACTAGAACGTCATAGGTTAGCATCGGCGAAGCACAGTCCAAATCACGTATAACGTAAAAGCCGAAGCTACTTTTAAATATTCCCTGGACACTGTTAAGATATGTAGAAATATAATTCTTGGTATTTAAGAAAAAATGTAAAGTAGGGAAAGATCAATTTCCTTCGGTGTAAACCCCTTTTGTGTACTTCCATTAACAAACACAAAGCAAAAAACATTTGCGCTCTCAGATTGCTTTTAACATTTAGTGCAACTCATTTTAAGTAATTAGAAAAATAAAAACGCTACCGAAAATATCTACAAAACACATAAGATAAGAAAGAAAGGAGGAGAAAGGCAGACAAACAAAAACTTGCAATTTATTTTGAGCAAACAGGGGGGTGGAAATGCAAAACAATATCAACAAGAAAAGTGACGCAGATAATGAGCGCAAAATGTGCGATAACATTTATAACAATAAAAGATATACATATGTAGAAGCAAGAACAAACAAGCACAAAAGCAACATAAATCTGTTTTGAATGAAAGCGAGTCAAACAATTGCTTATAACAATGCCTACCAAAAATTAAAACAATAAAAAAACATTGACAAAAAATATTTTAATTCAACAATAAAAATAAAATAAAAACCCCATTCAACAGCCAAATGTGCTCGATGTGATGTAACAATCTGTGAGTGGCTTTATTGTGGGGCTGCGTCGCTGCAGCGTGAACTGTGCGGACGCACACAATCAGGCGCACAGCTATTCAGCGTTGGTTTTGCGCTCATGCGAATGACTGAGTGCTAGTGATGTGCGAAAGCGAGTTATTTATGAACCGGTTCCGAGTGGTTACGGGTATTTCGAGCGGCTTCAATTCTGTTAAGTTAATACACATTTATTGACTTAGTTTTTACTAAACTATGTATTTTTTAATTTTTCAAAACCGATTTTATTTATCGATAACTATATTGCTACCAAATTAAGTTGGATTACAATTTTTATAAAAGTGTGTATAAGTATAAGTTATCTCATTCGATATTTCGTAAGTAAACAGTTTGTATACCGTTCAGCAAATTCGTTAAATGCCACGATAAGAGATTTCATACTAAATTTTCAAAATTTAATGGAAATAGCTTGCTTAAATATATAATGTTCATGCTGAAGTTAAAACGCAGCATTTTTCATTTTCGGACATTTTTTTGCGGTGAAAAAATGTACACTTTTTTATTAAATCTTTTATTTAAATCCGTTCACAAACTTCAGATTAACTTGTAGATTGATTTATTTTAACAATATATTGAAAATCCGAGCAAATTTGCTGAACGAAAGACATACTCGTAGAATGAGAGAACGCCAAGTAAAAACAACCAATATTGCCACTCTTTTGAATTCGAATCGCAAATGCAAAAATAAAGTTTGATTTTGCCGACAAAATTTGTATGGAAAATGCGAAAATAAATGCTGCATTTTGGGCTAAATGCAAAATGCTGGCTTAGCATGAACAGCCTATTAGTCATAGAATACCGCAGTTTCGGGATCGAAGAAAATTAGCGTCAGCGGTTTAAGATCAAGCAATATAGTGGGCGCCAAAAATGCATATAGACATATGTATACCATTTTTTGGTGTTTTTAATTTTTCTTTGGCTCCTTATAGATCAATCAATTTAATTTAATTTTATTTTTATTTGATTAAATTAATTTAACTTAATTTATTTTAAATTAGTTCAGTTTATATTAATTTATTTTAATTTAATTTAATTTAAAATAATTTAATTTAATTTCATCTAATTAAATTAAATTTAATTTAGTTTAGTTTAATTCAGTTTATATAAATTTGATTTAATTTAACTTAATTTATTTTAAATTAGTTCAGTTTATATTAATTTATTTTAATTTAATTTAAAACAATTTAATTTAATTTCATCTAATTAAATTTAATTTAATTTAGTTTAGTTTAATTCAATTTATAGAAATTTGATTTAATTTAATTTCATTTAACTTAATTTCAATTAATTAAATAAAATTTTGCGTAATTTAACTTAATCTATTTTAATTAAATTTAATATAATCTAATTCAATTTACTTTCAATTCATTTAATCTAATTTATTTTAATTTATTTTGTTTAGATATATTTTTGCATGTTATTTTATTTTGTTTTGTTTTTTTATTTAATTTAATTTTTTTAATTTTATTTATTTCATTTCATTTCATTTCATATCATTTTATTTTATTTTATTTTATTTTTTTATCTAATTAAATTTAATTTAATTTAGTTTAGTTTAATTCAATTTATATAAATTTGATTTAATTTAATTTCATTTAACTTAATTTCAATTAATTAAATTAAATTTTGCGTAATTTAACTTAATCTATTTTAATTAAATTTAATATAATCTAATTCAATTTAATTTCAATTCATTTAATCTAATTTATTTTAATTTATTTTGTTTAAATATATTTTTGCATGTTATTTTATTTTGTTTTGTTTTTTTATTTAATTTTATTTTTTTAATTTTATTTATTTCATTTCATTTCATTTCATTTCATTTCATTTTATTTTATTTTATTTTATTTTATTTTATTTTATTTTATTTTATTTTATTTTATTTTATTTTTTTATCTAATTAAATTTAATTTAATTTAGTTTAGTTTAATTCAATTTATATAAATTTGATTTAATTTAATTTCATTTAACTTAATTTCAATTAATTAAATTAAATTTTGCGTAATTTAACTTAATCTATTTTAATTAAATTTAATATAATCTAATTCAATTTAATTTCAATTCATTTAATCTAATTTATTTTAATTTATTTTGTTGAAATATATTTTTGCATGTTATTTTATTTTGTTTTGTTTTTTTATTTAATTTTATTTTTTTAATTTTATTTATTTCATTTCATTTCATTTCATTTCATTTCATTTTATTTTATTTTATTTTATTTTATTTTATTTTATTTTATTTTATTTTTTTTATTTTATTTTATTTTATTTTATTTTATTTTATTTTATTTTTTTATCTAATTAAATTTAATTTAATTTAGTTTAGTTTAATTCAATTTATATAAATTTGATTTAATTTAATTTCATTTAACTTAATTTCAATTAATTAAATTAAATTTTGCGTAATTTAACTTAATCTATTTTAATTAAATTTAATATAATCTAATTCAATTTAATTTCAATTCATTTAATCTAATTTATTTTGTTTAAATATATTTTTGCATGTTATTTTATTTTGTTTTGTTTTTTTATTTAATTTAATTTTTTTAATTTTATGTATTTCATTTCATTTCATTTTATTTTATTTTATTTTATTTTATTTTATTTTATTTTATTTTATTTTATTTTATTTTATTTTATTTTATTTTATTTTATTTTATTTTATTTTATTTTATTTTACTTTAATTTATTTTATTTTATTTTACATATATTTGTATTTTATTTTATTTTATTTTATTTAAGCTATCGAGCGAATCGGTTCTTCTTCCCCGATTCCTCGGTTCTATGCATCCCTACCAACTAGATGACGACACTCTTGCTGCAGCATATAAGGAGAATAATGAATGTTGTTGCTGTCGGTTGTTCATGTTTTTTTTTTTTTGCTCAATTTTGATAATTAATTTTTTAGTGCATATTTTTAATATCATTAGGTCTACTAGTTGTTGATGTGTTTTTCAATTTTCATTTTGCTGCTAGACAAATTTTTGAATATTAAATTTTTCCACTTTGGAATGTTTTAGATTTTTTTGTTGCTCTTAAATGAGTAGCGGCATAGTTTTGTTTTTGTAAAACTGAATGAAATATTTACTAAACCAACTATAACAATAAAAGCAATTATGAGAGCGTGAGTACAGCGATGAATTCATAAAAATCCCAAACGTATCTCCATTGAAATGAGTACACTTATATTAATTTTAGTTATTTGGATAGTAAATCAGACGAGGCAGAAGTTTTTCCGTCTTCTCTATAAGTTATTTCTGCGATCTCGCTCTCCTTAGCAGGGAAATGGAGTGGATGAGTTTTCTTCCAAAATTTTTCTTGAACTCGAAACCATCCTTTGTACCTATTTCGCTGACCGCCTGTGTACAAAAAAAAAAAACAACTAAGCTCACACCGTATACTCACTCACACAGCACGAGTGCATGTATGGCAGAACGAATAGCCGAACTGCTGATTATTGCAACAACAATTATTATTGTAGTTGTGCCATTACTAAATAACTTTTGGACGGTCTTTTTGTCTGATTGTTATTGTTGTTGCTTAACTTTATTGCTGACTTACTACTCAATATTTAAAATTGCTCACGTCGGCGTTGTTGTCGTCGTTTGCCGTCAGTCAGCCATATTTTTGGAGCTCGTACAATTTTTTGTGGAGCAACGTGTCGTGTGCGGTGTGGTGTGTTGGTAGTGACCTACTTTACTATTTGCATGGCCTACTGCACTTGGCCAATTTTCTTGCTCGTTCATCACTGAGACAACATTATATGTATGTATATTAAGAAGTATGTACGGTAAACATATATAAATGCTAAAAATAACTAGGTAGGTATATATGTATAAATAAAAAACTTGCTGCCGAATACTTGTATCATTGTCAAAAATATGAATAAAGCTAATTGTTAACGGCGAAGTTTTTTTTCGTTTATATATTGTTGTTTTTGTTAGTGAGATTAGGATTTACGTTGTTCCGATAATTTTGGAGTTTTTGAAACATTTCATTTTGAGTAAAAAAAGTTGAGTTGTAGTCGCTGATTTATGGTAGCTGGGTGTAATAATTGTATTGTTGTTTAAATTCAACTTTACCTGTATGACTCTTGTGTCCAACATAATATGAAAGCTTCGAATCGGAAAGTATTTAGATGAATGTACACATTTATATATGAATATTTAGAGACATATGTATTTATCTCTTAGTGGATTAAAAAAGATGGGTATGGGATGTTTAAGTTAGGCGATATAATAAAATAAAATAAAATAAAATAAAATAAAATAAAATAAAATAAAATAAAATAAAATAAAATAAAATAAAATAAAATAAAATAAAATAAAATAAAATAAAATAAAATAAAATAAAATAAAATAAAATAAAATAAAAAAAAATAAAATAAACTAAAAAAAAATAAAATAAAATAAAATAAAATAAAATAAAATGAAATAAAATAAAATAAAATAAAATAAAATAAAATAAAATAAAATAAAATAAAATAAAATAAAATAAAATAAAATAAAATAAAATAAAATAAAATAAAATAAAATAAAATAAAATAAAATAAAATAAAATAAAATAAAATAAAATAAAATAAAATAAAATAAAATAAAATAAAATAAACTGAAATAAAATAAAATAAAATAAAACAAAATAAAATAAAATAAAATAAAATAAAATAAAATAAAATAAATAAAGTAAAATAAAATAAAATAAAATAAAATAAGATAAAATAAAATAAAATAAAATAAAATAAAATAAAATAAAATAAAATAAAATAAAATAAAATAAAATAAAATAAGATAAAATAAAATAAAATAAAATTTAATGAAACGAACTCATATCAAACATAAACATTCTTCTACGACTATTCGAATTTCTTTCAATTACTTCTATTATAACAACTGGGTATACAAAAAATATTTACACGCACTTATCTAAAAATATTTTAAATTTTAAATATTTTTTGTGTATCTATATTTCGTATAGATTGGTTAATATATTGAGTTGGTATAATAAATAAAAACAAAACGTACCGACGACAGCTCTGCTATATGGAGACTTAATGGGGACTAATACGAACTTCGGAGTCGGTATTGAGTAGTTTAATAAATAAAAAAAATGCATCAAAAATAAATCCAGTTGCTCAATAAACGTTAGTAGCAAAGCTACTCAACGCAATATTTACTTGTTGACAATGTAGCAATAATCATTCCAATGCAACGTACAGCACCCCAAGCACCCCAAGCACTTTCAGGAACTCAGCGTCAGTTGCACTTGATGAAGACTTGGAACAAATGAGCTGGTAATACATGCATAACATCATGGGTATGTGTGTGTGCGTAAAGCTTTTGCAGCATTGCTAAAAATGGCATAAGCAATTCATTCCTTTATTCTACATATGTACATACATATATGTATGTATGCATGTATACCCAATAAACATTTTGATACCAATCTCAAATGCATGAAAATTAAAAATGTAATTTCTTTTCTCTCTGGTTGAATTTATAAGAGTAATAAAAGTAAAAATAGAAATTTTCAGAATTTTTACGGTCCACCTGTATGTTTGTTCGCTCATCACTCCAAAACTGGTGTAAAGAATTGTATGCGATTTGCGCTAAGGTATTGCTACACATTCAACTTAAAGTTTTGGATGCATTTTAAAGCAGAAAAGTATTTTTTTCCTGCTATTTACAGTGGTGGTTATAAAAGTTGACTGATAATATTTTTATAAAAACAAAGAATTTGGAAGTGGCCATCGATATTATGTAAAAATTCAAAATTTGGTGACTATAAGATCAGCAAAAGCCAAATTAGCGTTTCTTTAAATCTTTTTCTAACTGTCTGTATGTTTGTTCGCGCATCACTCAAAGACTGCTTCATAGAATTTAATAAATTTTCGACGATGCATTGCTAGATACTCAACTTAAAGTTTAAGATATGTTTTAATGCAGAAAAGTATTTTATCACTGCTGTCTACAGTGGTGGTTATACAAGTTAGGACGAAGTATGTAGTTAATTTGAAACAGGCCGTTGTCAGCACATCAGATCCACTATACAAACATGGCTACGGTGGCCATTATGAGAGTATTAAATAAATGTACAGGAGCGGATTTTCTAAATTTAAATTTTCTTGTATGCATGTTTGTGCGCACATCACTCAATAACTAATGCATGAAATGGAATAATTTCTACACAGATATATTGCTGTTGATCTATCTTGAAATGTAGCATACATTTTACCGTTATTTTTGTATGTACAATTTTTATTTGATAGCGTTGCGTAGCCTCGTACGACCGCAACTTATAAAGAAATTGTTTAATTTTGAAAAAAAAAGAAGAGTTTGACGAAGTATGCTGCAAATCAATTGAATCAAGAATTTTTCTGAAATTGTTTATTGGGTAGCCCCATGCATACATATAATTGTAGCGATTTCAGGATAAACATATACATAAACAAACTCACACACTCACATTTACACATGTTCTTGCATATGTGTGTATGTGTAAGCATCCATTCATAGCACTTCCGCCTCTGGCGCATTTTGCTAGTGAAGTGCGCGTATCCGTTTCCGTTGCTCACCACACAAACAAACAAACATTTACACACACACACACACATACTTACATATGTTCTACATTTACATGCATTCACAACACATTTCATTTGATATTAAAGGACATTTATTGCATTTTCTTCTTAGTTTTTTGTTTTTGTTTTTGTTTTTGCGCTGCATAAGCAAGCATGGGCTAGTCACACGGTGAGCGCGAGTATCTCGGTGGGCAGGGGGGTGTGTATTAGTTACGCGGATAATATTCGTAATAACACGCATTCAAAAAGTAGGTCAACTCGTCATAACTAGGTCACCTAGATGGCTATATTGCAACAACAACAACGTTGAAGACGACGACGGCGACAGTGACAGCGACAATAATAGCAGCAACAGCAGCAGTTGCAATGAATTTGTTGGAAAAGTGGAAATTATGAACAAGCACTTACAAGTAAATATGTATGTGTGTACATATGTATGTGTATGTGGCAGTATATAAGGGTGTATATACATATATATAATTGCATATTGCATTTTATGTGTGACTTGCACTGTTAACTCCTCGTACCAAACTGCAATTTGATGACTGTTGGCCAGTGATGTTCTTGTTGTTGTTGTTGTTGTTGTTGTTGTTGCTGCTTTTTGTTTGTTTGTTTATTGATGTTGGCTGTCGTCACCAGTTGCGCAGCTCTTAAAATATGAAATATCAAATTGCTCTTAGGTGTACTTATTGTTTGTTTGTATGTATGTGTGTGTATCATTGATTGAAGTGCATTTTTGAATAATACATGGGACTCATGAGCATTGAGATGACTGCTGTGCAAGTACACGTTGTTGCAATGGGAATACGCATTTAGCTAAAGTAATAAGAATTTTAGTAAAAAGTTAAGAAATAAAATGGTTTAAGTTCAACTTTGCATGTAAACTTGATGCGCGCATTCGTTAAACAAAAATAAAAAAATAGGAATCCAAAAAAAAAAATTTTTTTGTAATTTGATTTTATAAGTACCAAAAAAATAGCTTCAAAAATAGAAAAATACTTTTATTTGTCATAAAAAAAAAAATCACAAAAAAAAACTTTTATTGCTGTCACGAAAAATTAATTTCCTATAATAACTTCCTTCGGAGACATTGTCTAACCCTCGACTTTAATAAAATCAATAAAAAATAACTTTAATTTCCAACCCTATTAATAACGCAAGCAACAAAAAAAATTGTGAGCCTATTTTTATTGCCACCACTGTGCGCTGCTCAACAAAATAACGCACTACCTTTAAAAGTGTCACAAAACTTAAGTGAAAAAACTAGCCAATACTTTAATGAAAGTTGCACTTAATTTTATCTTGCAGTCTTTGAGTGATGGGCGAACAAACGGGGAGACAAAACAGACAAAAATTCCAAAAACTGTAGTTCGTGCTTTTGTTACATTGATTTACATCTAAGTGCTGTCTTTGATGTGTTTAATGCGCAGATCTGTTACAATTTTATCTTTCAAATACAAATTATTTATTAGAAAACTGGGCGTTGCCATTCCCACTTATTTCTGTATTTGTTTGTTTTTGATTGACGTTAAAAGTTCAACACTGATCAGCATGAAATTTTTATAGTATGTTCAGGACTTCGCTGGGTGCGTTATAGGGTATATATAAATTGCTTTTGGAAAAGTGGGCGGTACCACGCCCTTTAAAATATACAGTTGCAATTCGTCGTTACTCGCAATCTCTACGAGACAAGTACTCCCTCGTTAACTTAAGTATGAGTAAAGATCGACATATTCGGCTTGAGAAGAGGAAAGGACGAATTATTCATTGTATGAAATCTTAAATTACGAACTGACTAGGAAAAAGCATTACTTACTGAAGAGCTGAAAATCCCGCTCCGATGATTTGGTGGAAAATCCGGCTGGAGTGTCTGAGTTCGAGTCGGTTCATATGACTCTCATGAGAATGAGCCTGAGTCTGTATTTGTCTGTTGGCTCATGGGCTCAACTTATCTACGCGCCCACACATCTACCAAGCCCACATTCAATGTCAAAATGTACAAACAAACATCGCTACAAATGCCTTTATATACATATATATTTACAGTTATGTACATCGGTTATATGTAAGCGCCTTACGCACAATGAAAATTTATTGCACGCGCAAGTCATTGGAAACTTTTCGATTTCATCATAAAGCCGACTTGAATGAGCCTGAGAAATTCATCTACGCAACTCACGCAGCTTACAATTGGTGGTTGTGTGGCTGGAGGAAGCACGTGTTGCGCCTGTATTTCATGTGCGCCAAGCAAGAGTGCGTCAGTAATGTCGGGATTATTGGGTAATCAAAAAAAAAAAAAAATACCTTTTAAAATTTGTTATATACCGAAATATGCCCAAAAGGGGTAGACCATGAAGGGCTCTCTCGCACGTTGTGTATTGTATTGCGGCACTTAGCAACGGAACTTCACAAAGCGCTCTGCACGATCACAAACGCTTGCTCAGCAACACTGGAGCGGAAACAGCGCGGCAAGCATTTACAAACTGCAAAAACGCGCGCGCACTCACGCACTCAACAGCGCACAACTACGGTCACATGTTTTTTCATTTTACACAAAATTTTTTACTTTTATCGCTACAAAATTTCATGTTGGGCTAGGTTATAAACAAATTGCTGAATGTTTCGTTTTTTTTTTGTTTTTTTTTTTTGTTGAAGCGCTCAGCATTTTAATCAATGTTAAGATAGCCGGCAACGTTGAGCGCGCCAGAGAGCATGCAGACGCGCCGCTCACGCACTCAGCACTTCGTGTTGTATGGATGTGTGTGTTAGCGGCGTTTGTGTGCAGCGCGCTTTGTTTTGTGCGTAACGCTGAGCGCGCACAAGTTGTTGGTAATGAGTGCGTACGTATTACCATTTATTTTATTGGTGTTTAAAATATTTCTGATACAAATTTGCTGAAATGTATGTGAGTATGTGTGTGCGGCGCGTTGATATAAAGCAGCGCGCTGGCAGTGGAGTACAGCTGCGGTACGCGCGCCGACGTCAACTTTTTTTTTTGGTAATATTTTAGAGCGCCTCAAGAAATTTTAAAGCGTTTTCAAAGGGCATACATTTAGCAAGTGAGAGCTGTAGCGTCGAGCGCTCATTGTCTTAAATTGCTAACTCGCGGCAATGTTTATCGATTGCGTCCATTATTTCCACTTTGTTTATATAATAATAATCACAAAGACATTTAAAAAAAAACAGCGCTACAGCAGTTTTCTACATTTGAGTTTTGTTGTTTTTGTTTTTTTGCTTTTGCTTCTTAGCAGTTTGTCTGCTTTGTGTGTACATTTCAGTTGTTGTTGTTGCTTTTGTTTTGTATATTTTTTCTCTCAGCCTTTTTTACTCGTTTTTTTCTTGTTTTTTTTTTTTTTTTTTGTATAGCAAAAGTAGGTTAGTGGGTCACCATATCTAACAACTGTTACAGCAACAGCAATAGCAACAGAACTAAAACATGACGATCCACGCGCAATATGGTATTTAGTAGTATTTCTTTGTATAGCAGCAACAACAACAAAGTACAAAAACAAAAAAGAAATAATTATACTGAGTAAGAAAAAAATAAAAAACACAGAAATCTTATAATAATCATTAGCACAACACAAGATTTACCTTTGGCTTGGATTTCATGCGAATCAGCGAAAACGCTGTCAGCAGTGGCTAATGTTGTATTTACATATTTACACATAGCATTAGAGTGGTACGAAAATATTTTTTTTTTTGTAAAGTACCGAGACTAAATGAGCTCAAGGCCACTTACTCTGTTTTATTATAATTTTTAAAAAAATTTAAAACTGATTTTAAATCTGCCGTTGTTGGTGCCAACTCCAAAAAAAAATTTTTTCAATTCCAAAAATACTTTCACCCGTTAGTTTACCAAAAAATCAGTTGAATATAAAAATAGATTTTTAATGTGAAAGGAAATAGAAAAGGTATTACTAATAAATGAAGAAAAGCTTATAAAAGGAAAGCTAAATGAGGATGGTAGAGAAAAAGAGCGATGACCTGTAAGCATAGAACCATAGCCATAACCATAACCGTAACCATGACCATAACCATAGTTCGAGAGCCATAGCCATAACCATAATCATAGAACCATAGTCCTAGCCATAACCATAACTATAACCATAAGCATAACCACAACCATAACCACATTCAGCTAACTATAGCCATAACCATAACCGTAACCATAACCATTACCATACTCAGAGAACCATAGCCATAACGATAACCAAAGCCATAATCACATAACCATAGCAATAATCACGTAACCATAGCCATAATCACATAACCATAGCCATAGCCATAACCATTACCATAGCCGTACCAGTAAGAGTTACATAGCGATAATCTTAACTATGCGCACTTACGTAGTCGTAACAGTAGATAACCGTAACCAAAACCGCAGGAGTGACCGTTTATTGCCATAATTATTGGGGTGGTTTGAAATTTTTACGCGTTTCAGGGGAAGTCTTAAAATATTATTTTTTTTTTTCACTCAAAACAATGATAAATAAATAAAAAAGGCTTTTGGAAAAGGAAAACAAAATATTATGATCGGTAGAAGGAAAAAACATTTAAAAAGTGTCGTATATAATTTTTTAAATAATTATAATTTAAATAGTTATAATATAATAATTATAATTGTTTCATTTTAATAATAGTTAAATGCACTTTGACTATTTGACAAGAAAAATGATTTCAACTTCTGAATTTCGATGGGATATCGAGGGGAGATCCAACAGTAGTATTGAAAAACTTAAAAAAAAATTTCACATGCAAAACATTTGCGAAACATGCTAAGGAGGAAAAACCGCAAAAAAAAATATTTTTCAATCCACCTTAATAAACCGTAATTGTAGCATTACCGGAACCATAATTCTCAATCGTAGTAACCACAGCAGTTTCTCTACGCATAAAATCTAACTGTGACTAACTTTTATTATTTCAATTTGTTTTTTTTTTTCGAGCCACTCTAATGTGCATTTGAGAAGAAATTGCTTAATTTTTCAATATTTGATGAACCAATTGTTTATACAAATTATATGGAAGATTTTCTTTGCTTTATTACAGTTTTCCATTGTCTGATTTTTATATAGATATGTATGTATGTATGTACAAGTATATTGTAAATATGTATGTATGTATATGTACATCAAAAGACCGGATACATATGTATATACATACAAATCTACGGTTATACAGTACTTTATATACAACAAACGTATAAACTTACAAAACTACTCGAATTTTGTAATAATTTCAAATGAGTTAAAATTTAATTTAATACACAAGGTAAATTAAGGGGTTAAATGTCATTAGCTGTTAAGGGTTAATGTTGCATTGAAATGCAATAATGTTGTCGCATAATGCATAATTTAGAGTAAAAAGAGGTCAAGCAGCATTATTTTCTTCACATTTCAATAGCTTGGCTAGAAGTAAAAACTGATTAACCATTTAACGACCGCAGAGCAAAAGTGAGCAACGTTTTTGGTTTAATAATCCTCAGCCTGCTTCTTCCAACGAATATCTTTTCAAGTATGTGAAATATATACACATTAATGAATATATGTAGATACAAAATTAAATAACGAAATTCATAGACATGCAATTGTTGACCTTGCCTAAGGCCTAAAAGATTTGTATGCGTCGTGTGTAAATTAAAAAATTACAAAAAACTCAAATTTACTAAACAATTTCTTATATTTTGCTAGATCTTATCGTTAAGCATTTAACATGTGCCGACCTAAAAATAAAAATACAAATACAACAGCAATGGTCTAAAATTTTATTATCCATTCAGTTTTCGATTAGCTTAATGATTCTATCTAATTATGTATAAATTTGTTTTTGTATAGAGATATGTACATATATATTAAAATACATTGGGGTATTATAAAGTACCTACAAAAATTTAATTTTCATAAAATCTTCTTCAAGAGTGGCATAAATTTGTATTCTGAACATTTAAAAAAAAAATTTGAAAATATTTTGAAATTAAAAAAAAAAAAAGGAAATATTTTAAAGCTGAAAATTGAAAAGGAAGTTAGTATTAACATAAATTGGATCTTCTCAAAAAAATTTCAAAAAAATTTCGAATATTTTTTTTAAAAATTTGGAGATATTTTAAGTCTGAAAATTTAAAATGAAGTCAGTAGGCCATTCTCACAAAATTCTTCTTTTACAGTCGGATAAATAAATAAAACATTTGAATATTTTACAAAAAAATTCTAAACACAGTTTTAAGTCCATTGAGTCACTTTCTCTTAAAATTTTTTTTCAGGTGTCAGAAAACTGTAACTCAAAAATCTGTATGCTTCTCAAAAAAATCTTGAAAAAGTTTTGAATATTTTTCAAAAAATTTGTTAACTTTTAAATCTGAAATCCTTAAGGGTCGCATAATTTTTATTGTTGAACTTTAAAAAAAAAATTGGAAAATGTTTTGACTATTTTCAAAAAATTTATGAAACTTTTAAATCTCAAAATTTAAATAATAATTGAAAGGGAAGTCTCTAGTTCTCATAAAATTTTGCTTTAAGTGCCACATAAAATTGTATTTTCAATGTGTCAAAAATATTTCAAAAACTTTCGAATATTTTTCAAAAAATTTGGAAACATTTTACAGCTGAAAATTGGAAAGAAGTCAGTAGGTCTTATGAATTTTTCGACAAGAGTGGTATAAGTCAGTATTCTGAACTTTTCAAAAAAGTTTTGAAAATTAAAAAAAATACAGAAATTCTAGTATAATACTATTAAGTTTTTAGTTGAAAAATTTTAGAATTTCGTAAAATTTTTTTCTGAAGTCTTTTTCCGTTTTTCTTCATATAAAAGTAAATTTAGTTTTGAAATTTTTACTTTTTATTTTTTTCAAATCTAGAGGCGTCCATTCTTTCTACTATATTTTTAGAAAAATTAATGCATCGGTTCATCAGGAATTGTAGTAAGTGGTTCATCAGGGAATATGAAAATTCACATTTGGGTATAAAATATTTGTGCGCACTAGAACTTAGACTCCCTTACCCTTTTTTATTTAATTTCAATTATGATAAATTTGCATTTTTAAATAAAATATAAAGTTTTTTTTTATAATTTTTGTTTTAATGTAAAACACAATTCAACAATTCGAGAAGTAGGTCACGAGGCCAAAAAAGAAATAAAGCAAAAAACACAAAAAAAAAAATATAAAAAAAATAAATTGCAATGCGCTCACTTTTTTTCGGAAATTACGTTAGCGTTTTTTTGCGCTGACGTTGCCGTCGTCGTCGTCACCGTTATCGTCGTCACTGGTTGTATATTTATGTATATAATAGATGCGACCCACGAGGAAATCAATAGCTAATGCAAATTGTAATATTTTGGACTAGTTAGGAACTAGAGCGAAAAGTAATATAGGCGATCACGCTTGTAAAAGGGATTGATGACGACATGGTCGGGGTTTTCGAAACAACTAAAGTTCATAACTATGAACAGCTCTTCCCTACAGGGTATTTTTCATGCATTTATACTAAAATCGTATACTTGTGTGAAACTTAATGTTTTGACAATTTCATTTTTTAGTCAGAAGTCAGTTGCTTGTTTGTTCGATGTGTGAGTTGGGTTGAACGAAGCGTCTGTTAGGCTGCTATAAAGAGCCGGCCGCCTTTGTCGACAGCGAATGTGCTTTGCATGCGTGTGTGTGTGTGTGCGTAAGCGTTGGGCGCTCTGTTTTGTTTTCGAGAATAATTTTTTTTAATTTTACGTACATATGTATGTCTGTATGTATGCCTCTCCCCTTATGCCCCTCACTTGTCAGCCCATTCGCTTATTCGCGCACAGCTGTGCTTTAGTTAAGTGCTCACCTCCACTCTCACCCCACTGCATTGCGTTTAAATGCTTACACTACATATCTACGCATATAACTAGCCAACTTAATGGGTAGGCATTTTAGTCAGTCAGCGTTTATTGCTAAATCACACTTTTGGCACATCAGCGCACAGCAAAGGGTTAAATTTGTATGCAAATTGCATACATATAATCAGACAATTTCGTATGCATGATATTTCAACATTTTCTTGACGTTTTTTTTTTTTGTATAAAAAAATGTTAAACATTACGCGCAAAATGTAATAAATTAGTTGTAGCAAAGTTACTCAATCGCTATTCGTAATTTAATTGCGCTTCTACATACTGCTGATTATGAAATATTTATAGTTTTTTTCAATGTCATCTAAAAAATAGCAAACCAAATGAGTTTTACGTAATAATATTTTAAAGTAGCGCTTGATGTAATAATATTACAATTCAAAAGCGCGTATTTAAAAATTGGTTGAGAAATGTTGACAACGAAAGCAATTCTAATCTTAGTCGCATATCAATTTGAACGTCACATTAATTTTCACGAGTATTATATTTTATATATTGATATTAGTTAAGAACGACAGCAACAACAATATTTGATCACTGATCTGCCAAATTTCGAGTTGTGTTTTAATATTTGATTTTCGAAATCCGTTACTGTATTGATGCTCTCTAGTCCTTGTTCTATTTTTTTTTTTGTTTTGGTGTTTCATTTTTCAACTTGAATCTTCGATCTTTTCCTAAATAATTCTTTAGTCTCTTTCGTCTCTTTCATTTAATTTTTTATTTGCTTCTTAAGCTTTGATATGTAGTCTTTGATGTTATTTTTTGACATCTCTAATCCTCTCAATTTGGTCCGTCATATTGAATATTTTTTCGTTGTTTTATTTGTTTATTTTTCGGACATCGTGTAAAGTTGTTGTATGTATATTGGAACGATTTTCCTTCATGCCTTGTCAAGCTTGGATTTGTTACAAACCGGTTTTGGAGTTCCGCCATCTTCAGTGTTTTGTTTCGTTCCCTTTTTATCGTTGGTTTCAAAGTTGTTTAATTTACCGTTTTCATTTTTGATCTGAGATCTTCCATTCCTTTTTCCCTTACCTTTTTTAAATGATTCTTTGTTCTTTGGTCTCCTTTGTATAAATTTTGTATTTGCTCTTAAGCTTTGATTTACAATGTTTGCTTTTGATTGTTGTTTTTTTCTTTTTTAATCTTTTGTTTTCGTGATTTTCAGTGCATCCTTTATACTTAATAGTTGAATTAGAGGTTTGTATGTTTGGTGTTTTCATTTTTCATTTGTGTTCCTCGACTTTTTTTCTTGACTTTTGATCAGTGATATTTGCTCATCGGTATCTTTTATTTCAATTTTCTTTGTTTGCTTCTTGAAAATTGAGAACTTTTTTGTTGATTCTAACTCATTAATATTACATATCAAGGATTAAAGATTAAAAATTAAAAACGCTCCCTTTTATATAATATTCTATACTTTCTGTTTTCCTATTTGAGCTTCAATCTTTGATCTTTCTTCCTTTATCTCGTATAATTATTTTCATACATTTACCTTGTCTCTTTTGCTTTTTGATTTGATTCTTTTACTTTAATATATTATCTCTGACTTTGCGGATTTTCTTCTAAATATTCGATCTTTGAAATTCGGTCCTTTATTTACAATATCTTATCTTTATCCTAGTGTTGATTTTATTTTCAATTAAATGTTTTATCTTTGATTCCTCCTCTTTTCTAGCTCCCTTTCAAATTTCCGTGCTTCATCGTTGATCCCTAACATTTGGTCTTTGATCATTATTTTTATATCTCAGAACTAACTATGTTACTCTTTTTAAGATTTTTTATGATTTTACTTTTCATTCATAATTTTTACTATGATCCTTCATTTTTCATTACTGATCTGTTAGGTTTGATTTATGCTTTCTCATTATCTAATCACAACGATCTTTAAGTTTTAGCCTTTCGATCTTTTGCTCCTTGATTTTTATGCTCTAAATGAAATCTATCATCTTTTACTTTTCATCAACCGATATTTCAGCTTCGTTCTGTGTTTTACGCTCTTTGGTCCTTGTTCCTTTATAATTTATATATAATATTCTGTCTATTAGCTTGTACCTTTTGTATAGTTTATCTACCTTAGATTTTTTATTGGAGAACATTGTTATTTGAGTTTAGTTTTGAAATCTCCGGTGCTTCGGCTGTTATGGTTTATATTTCATTTTTTTAAATTTGTTATTTAGTCTTTAAATATTTCTTAATTCATATTTAATCTGAAATCCTTTAAAATTTATATCTAGTCATTAATCTTTAGAAATTATATTTAACCTTGAAACTTTTATAATTTATATTTAATCTTTAATCTTTGAAAATTTATATTTAGTCTTTAATTTTTTACAATTTTTATTTAGTCTTTTAATCTTTCACAATTTATATTTAATCAGTAATACTTTAAAATAGTAAATTCATTCATTCATATATATTTAATTTTTAAACTTTTATAATTTATATTTTGTTTGAAGTTCATATTTAATCCTTTAATCGTTTAAAATTTATATTTAACCTTTAATTTTTAAAAACCTATATTTAATCTTCAAACTTTTAAAATTTTTATTTAGTCTTCTAATCTTTCGTCATTTATATTTAACCTTTAAAGCTTTATAATCTATATTCAGTCTCTAAACTTTTAAAAATTTTATTTAGTCTTTTAATCTTTCGCAATTTATATTTAATCTCTAATTTTTTAAAATTAATAATTAGTCTTTAATCTTCTAACATCCATGTTTAATCTTTTAAAATTTATATTTAATCTTTCGAAATTTAAATTTAATCTTAAATCTTTTAAAACTTATATTTAATCTATAGTCTTTGGAAATCTATATTTAATCTTTAATCTTTTAAAGTTGTCACAATTTATATTCAATCTTTAATATTATATGACTTATATTTAATCTTTCATAAATCATAGCCAATCTTTTAATGTTTAATAATTTATATATATACAATCTTCTATCTCTCATCTTTAATCTTGTTCATGCTACAGAGTTCACCTACCATTTTTTTAGCTGTATTCATCGATTCTTTTTGACTCCTTTGTCTCTCATACGAGTACATAGCGTCTGAAAATATGTCACATTACATCTATAAGCCATAGTCTGTAATTTTTATTATACATAGTTTATCTCATACTATATACTAACTTAAATCTCTCATATTTTATCTACGCATTATCTTCTATTTTTATCTTTGTCTTTGACCTCCAAACTTCTGGCATAGAAATGAAATCGCCCTTCAGGGGTAAAGCGCAAATTTATTTGTATGTTAATTCATACAAATACATACACACATACATGAAAACATATACCTAGTACATACACAACACACATGTATAACTCCCCAATCTGAAGCCCATTCAACGTCCATGGCTCAGCATTCGCTAAGATGAAACAAATCATTTTTATCGCCCATAATTTAGCCGGCTTACACTTGAAAGCACTTAACACTTGTAAAACTATACCTATTTATGTATGTTTATGCTAAAGCGCATAGGCGCATATCTACATACATATATATATGTATGTACACATATGATTCTTAGGTATCAATGTAAATTCTTAAACAAATTCTAAGCGTGTTGCACTTGCTCTTGGTTGTTTGGCGGCATTGTTTTGTTTATTATAATATATAACCAACAACAAAATTTCTTATGTTAGATTTTTATTATTTTTGTTCTTCGTGTTGTTGTTGTTGTTGCATATGTTGTTGGGTGGTGGCACTGAAAAGTGGTCGCTCTCGACCATGATAGCGTCGCTCATGCATGCATCCTTATACTTGAGCGCTCATATATGTTTGTATGTTTGTGTGTATGTATGTATTTCGCGTGTCTTGATTTCTTTTGCTTCAAGTTTTTCTTCTTTTTTTTTGTATTTTTAGGCGCAAAAATGCACAAGCATGTACATAGCTACTAAATATGTGTTTGTTTCTTTTTTAAAGAAAACTATGTAATCTTAAAAAGCCATAAATACATTCATACATACATATAAGCGGCTACTACTTACATATATACTTATATCAGTTGCTTAGAAAAAAGAACTTTGTTATTTCTCTGATTACTTTTGAATTGCATTTGCGGTTGCTTCTACAAATTACATTGTTTTTATGTAATTTTTTATTTTTTAGAATTTTTTTTTGCTTTTTTTACTTGTACGAGTATTGAAATCAGCGCAAGACATTGAAGTTTACACACTTGGCAATGATTGGTGGCTAAGGCAGCGTGCAAAAACACAAATATGTTATACATATATATATATATATATATACTAAAGTGTATGTAATGTGTAATATATATGGATGTATATAAAAAATTCTTATAGAAGCATCCAAATATATATATACATTCATATGTTACTCAAAATAAAAGTGAAAGCACATCCTGTGCGAATCGAATGTTGACAATGACGTATAAAGACATGTTACGCTGTTGAAGGCAATCGAATAAAAATAAACTATTAAAATTTGTTTATATTTTTGTATCAAATATATTCAACAAAACATTTAATATTAAAAAAAAAGTCGGACAAGCATTGCATTTTCTTTATTTTAATGAATTTTGTTTTTTTCTGTACACGGCGTATGAACAACTTTTTTGGTATTCTAGCATTCTCAAAAACCACAATCCATATCAATTTCGGTTCCGTTCCTTGGAATCCATATCAATTTCGGTTTTGTCCTTTGGAACCAATTTCGGTTTCGGTCCTTGGAATCCATATCAATTTCGGTTCCGTTCTTTGGAATCCATATAAATTTCAGTTTCGTTCTCTGGAAGCAATTTTAGTTTCGTTCTTTGGAGCCAATTTCGGTTTCGGTTCTTTGGAATCCATATCAATTTCGGTTTCGTTCTTTGGAACCAATTTCTGTTTCGTCCTTGGAATCCATATCAATTTCGGTTCCGTTCTTTGGAATCCATATAAATTTCGGTTTCGTTCTCTGGAAGCAATTTTAGTTTCGTTCTTTGGAACCAATTTCGGTTCCGTTCCTTGGAATCCATATCAATTTCGGTTTTGTTCTTTGGAACCAATTTTGGTTCCGTTCCTTGGAATCCATATCAATTTCGGTTTTGTTCTTTGGAACCAATTTCGGTTTCGGTCCTTGGAATCCATATCAATTTCGGTTTTGTTCTTTTATACCAATTTCGGGTGTTCTTTGGAATCCATATCAATTTCGGTTTCATTCCTTGGAACCAATTTCAATTGCCTTCTTTGGAAAAAAATTTCGATTTCGGTTTCGTTCTTTGGAGGACATATCGATCTCGATATCGGTTGTCGGTTTTTCTGTTTTGGTGTCGGTATCGGTGTTGTAGCTATTCAATTGCGTTCGTAAAATTTAATTTCGGGTTCTTTTTTTCTGATTTCAGTTAATGCGTCTGTTCCAGTTTGTTGAATTAGTTCCAATTCGGTTCTTCAAAGTTTGCTTCAATTCCAATTTCGATTTCGTTCTTGAAAATTAGTTAAGACTTGCCCTATTTTGGTTTCGGCCTTAGTTTCGGTCTCGCTTTCGTTCTTCAAAATTATTTCCATTTTAAATTTTGGTATCTGGCTCAGTCGTTTCTCGGTTCTAGTTTCAATTTGGTTCCAGTTAAAGTTTCAGGTTCATATTCGGTTTTGCTCCATTTTCTTCATTTGCTCCTGGAGTTCGGATTAGTTCCGATTTAGGATTATGGTTTCACTTAAGGTTTCGTTATGCGCTCAAATTATTGAGCTTCCTTGAGAAAACAGAAACTTTGTCCGGAATTGAATTATTCAGGGGACTCGGTCCACTTGTAATTTCCGATTTTACCAGGTGGTTCTAGGGAAGACCAAAGACGAAAAGAAAGAAAATTGTATGCTCTGGTGTCAAAAGTAGGAATACCAGAAATTATATACTTACATACATACTATATGCAGTTTCAGATTTTCCCCTCTAGTACTACCCACAGATAAGAACCCCCCTTAGGAACTGATAAAGTGCTTGTTCCCATTTCAAACATTTTTCTTATCAAATAATTATTATATTACTGAAATACTTATTGCTTAAGAATGCAATTTTTATTGCTCATCCATATACATACTATAAACAACAACAAGAAAAAAGCGCATTAATCGATGCCAACATGCGATAGGATGGATGGCTGACTGACAAGCTTTTGCGCTACAACGCCCCAAGGTGGGGGACAATGAATTAGTATACATTGTTGCTAAGTATGATAGGTGCAGTGCGGTGAAGAGGCGAAGGAGCGCAATGAGCAAACACAAATCCACAAAACAAAAACAAAAAAAAAAAAAAAAACAGAAAAAAGCTGAAACAAGCAAAATGCAACGACGCATACGCTACAACAAGCAAACTAACAAATACACCAAAATGGTGAAGAGCGCAAGCGACAAGCAACGACAATCAACAAACGACGAGTAAGCAACCAACTAACCTCACATGAATTGCGGTCGGAACCGTCCCTGGGCTTGTTGTAGCGCGCAAAGTGTGTCAAGGTTTTCATACTCGTCGTAAATGTATTTTTATTTATATGTGCGTATGTAGATATGTATGCACATAAGTATATATGTATGTATGTATGTAGGCATAATGTGCATAAGTACAACGAATATGGCGACGTTGTACAACAAAAACAACAACGATGACAAGCCCCAAACGTTGCACCGTAAGCATGCGCTCGCAATGCTCGTTGCTCGTTTGTTTGTGTGAGCGCATTCGAATGAGCGAGTATGAGCGCGTCTTCTGCTTCTACTTCTACTTGGTTGTTGTTGCAATTTGTTGTAGTTTTCATTGTTGTTATTGCAATTTGTTGTATTTGCAATGTGTATATGTTTCTACTTACTACAGTGTTGTGTCATACAATAGTAACGTAGAAAGATTTAGGGCCATATATGTACATATATAATAGGCCTGTTTTTTTTTACACGCATATACATCTGCATCTGCGACTAAAATAAAACGGTCATCTGCAATTGCGCTTATTCCATTATGAACGCGTACACATACATACATTTCCTCTGTTGACATTCCGGTTTTTATTAAGGGATGCTAAACAGTTTGCTGGAAGTTGGTAAGGCAGTTTGCAAAATGAATGGAAACTTCTTGGAAGTACTGATTTTATCAGCCACTATTTCTTAGTTGCAGATAAAGTTATGCGCTTAGCGGTCCATACAAATATTAAGCGCAAACGCAGACGCAAATAAAAAAAAACACGGCTAATATAATTTGATTCACATTTCTTTCATACTTAGAGAACTTTTTAATAAAATTCAATTAAAATTAAACAAATATTGCGTAAATAAATGTAAAAGTTTATCTAGTGGTTTACATTAGACATTTTCCAAATTTCCATTTTCTTGTTACTTAAAGTGACATAATCAATAAAGAAAATTGAATTGAATTCAAAAATAATGTTCATCAAAAATAAAATTTCCATAATTGTCAAGAAAAAATCAAACAGATTTACATTTTAATAACGCAAAAATCTCGATTTAATAAGAAAGACCTTCCGGAATTTTAAACAACCAAAAAAATCATTCCTATTGTGCTTGTAGACAAGCTTAGGATCAGCAAAAACGTTCTCATAATATTTCCAAAATCTGCAAAGCTTATTTGCACACACATTTTTGATAGAAATGTGACCTAAAAAAAGTCAAAATTATAATTTTTACGCGCTGCTATTATATTGCACGCTACTGTATACCGCTATGTGTGTGTGTGTATGCGAGTTTTCGTTATTGACCGTGTGAGCGCTGCGTTTATTCGCTTCGTAGCAAATGAAAATGAAAACGAAAATGAAAATGAAAACCAACCGAATGCAAGTAAGTACATGTACAACAACAAAAACAATAATATACACGAAAACAACAACAATGCTAATGAGCTTCTCGCCGCTTTTTTTTTTTTGCTGATTGCCAACATATTTTCTTTATTTAGTATTTGTTGTTATTATAACATTTTTGTTTTGGTTTTTGTTGCTGTTTGTGTTGTTCTCGTTAATGTTGTATGTATGTATATGGTTTTATTGTTGTTATTCTTTTTGTTGTTGTCGTAATTATTGCATTGACGATTTTACTTTTTTGTTTTTTTTTTTGTTGCTGCTGTCGCTGCGCATTTTGCTGCCACTAAGCGTCTTCACTCGCTTCTTATATACATATGTATGTATGTATGTATGTATATTTGTGCATAATTGCCGTTTTTCCCTCTCTCCCTCCCTCACTCACTGCTTGCCATCTATCGCAGTGTTGTATTTTATTATTGTTTTAAATGGTTTTCATAATACCCTATTTTCATTGAGTTGTAATGTGATTGTGAAATTTTAATGTAATTATTATGTATTATATAACAGTTGCCATTTTTTTTATATCGGAATTCCCTGCAGATGTAGGGCTCGTGTGCATTAGGGTGTTACGTTTTTTGACATTTTTTTTTTGTTTTGCTAAAAAATTTTACTTTTTACAGAAAATGAAACATTTATCAATATCATTGATCAGAGCTTTTGGCACAATTTTCCATCCGGAAATGCAACACCGTCGTAATGTTCGAAACTTTTTTTCATTCAAGTTTTCATTAAACTTTCTTTGACTGAAAATTGCTCTCCAGTCGAGCTTATTATATGTATAACAGCGGGAAGTTTTTTGGATCTGTTTAACTCTTGTAGAATAATTTCAGTCTATTCTCTCTTTCTAACTTCGGCGTCGCATATCAAGTCCACTCTACTGTATGCTACAAAGTATAAGCATTTTAATTTATTAATTTTCCTTCTACCGTCATCCTTTTGCTTTTTTTTGTCGCTAACGTTTTTATCACTTTTTGCTGTTTGTACATAAGTATAATGATGATGATGACTAAACTGTAAACACCCACTAACCTATATTCCAAACAAAGTACAAGTTCTCATAAGCTACCAAACGCATGTCTTTCAAAGAGAGAAGTGCATTTATACAAATATATATTTTAGTTACATATTGAGGGTGTATATTAAGATTTTTAATCTTCAGGACCACTACTTACATAGTATATGATGCATGGTATGCTAATATTTAACTCTTTACTGTTAAAACTTAGAAATGGTTAAAAAAAAAATTTTGAGAAGACTACTTCAAACCGGACAACGGAAGGGTACTAGGTACTAAGATTTTCTCTCATTAAAAATCTAAATTTTTGCGACTCTAAAGCTAGAACACCACCGACTACGCCACAAGGGCCTACAATCCCTGACCTAAGCCAATATCAAAAAAAAAGAAGAAAAAAAAGCTCTTCAAAGAAAAATTTTACTATCGAACTAGCAACCTACATACTTCTTCAAATCGCTATATCACGTACAAGCACACTTCATCCACACTCAAGTGGTCACATGTGCCTACAAATGACTATGAATCAGACAAGTTTTTTTTTTCTCACTAGACTACTGTGGTGGGGGTGACCACGTCAGGAGTAATAATACAAGCATACATATTTATACGAATAAGCAAACGACAAAAACGAAGTCAAACGAAAACGAATTTAATCTATCTAACATAGACCTGAATCTTTACGTTCAAAAGTAGGTCAGCAACTACACTTTCACTTATTACATTATTCAATGATGTGATGTTTGTATGTATGTATGAATGGCTATGTTGTTGCTACACGCATATGTATGTATGTATGTAAGTATGTGTAAGTTTATATGTGTGTATGTATGTACATATGTATAGTCATCTCTTTTGTATACAAACATCTCCACTCATAACTGTGTACAACCCCACCCACCGACACCGATAATTCATTCCATATACCAGTTTATAACGCTCTTCCAAAGAGAGAGAGAGAGAGAGAGAGAGTGAGAGTGAGAGCGGACTAAGACAACGCATATTATGCCGTAATAGTTTGTAAGTGTGTGTGTGATTGGATTGCTGTACACATGGGTGGAGCTGATTAAAAGGGGCATGGATTTGGTTACATAAGCCTCCTATATTGGAGTTCAAAGTGCAGTAAAGAGCATGTTTTTTTGCCTTTTAAAACAAATGAAAAATTTAAGTAACTAACACAACTTGAAACTGGATTTTATTGTCCAACTCAAATAAGTGAGTAGACTAAACGATCTATCAGAGAAATTTTTGATGGCAACCCTTAATCAAATTTGATATTAATTCTTAATTTCGATAGCTTAGTTTAATATTTTTCCATCGTTGCCAAAATCTCTCAAAACAGGGATTTTTTTTAATACCAACCAACCATATGTATGTATGTATACATATGTAAATCCTCATGTTGCTATGTTATGAGTTCCCACCTTGGCAGGCTTCTGAATAGCTCATTAGATAAACACAAACTCTCCCCATTTTAAAAAACTAGTTCCGCCGCTGCCTCTATAAGTGAGGTAGGCCAAGTTAATGTGGAGCCATGTGAGTGTTAGTAGAATACGATTAAAGTAGATCTCAATGGGTGTAGTGGAGCCACAATGACTCTTCGAAATACTGAGCAAATTTAACAAGAGAGCAAATAGAGTGTAAGCAAAGAAAATTTAAAATTTGTTTAATAGTGGCGCTCGGTCGGGTGGGTGTAAGATCACGTATACGTAATCGAGAGCGCCAACAAACCATGCGGCATTTATACGTTTGTTTTTGTATTTGTTTGTTTGTTGACGTCGACGTCGCCGCCATAACTGCCGCTATTGCTTATTTAATAATAACGAGTTTGAAGCACGCTCTGGCATAAATATCCACTCGTTTTTACCTCTCATTGACAAGTACTAGCCGTCTGCACTCTGCTGTGTTCTCCCTGCTTTTGTTGGCTGCAACGTCGACGTGAACGTCTCCTACAAGTAGAAACACGTTGGGGCTAACAACAACATACCACCACATACAACAAAAAACGAATGCAATGATTGTTGAGCGTCGCGTTATGAGACGATGAATCGGCATGATTATTTCATACTGAAAGCAAAAGTGAATTCTTTGGCAGCGAGTTTATGGGTCGCTATTGCTTATTTTGTATGTCTGTATGTTTGTATGTATGCATTTGTGCTGATGCATTTTGTGTTTATATGAGTTAGTATAACTGTGAGTGGGCTTGTGAGAGCGTATGTTTTGTGGGGCTGACTGCAGTTGTTGCTTTGCTGTGTTGAAACTTTAGTTTTTTGAATATGCAATCGGTCTTCATTGCTGCGCATAGAGTTGCCATGGGGGGAGAAGAGCATTTTATTTGGTTGAAAGGGAAACTTGTTCGGCAAAACTTAAAATACAGTTAATGACATTTTCTAATAAGCGCTGTATGAGTAGAAAAAGCAAAAAAATAAATTAAAATTAATCAAAAAAATTAAAATTAATCAAATAATTAAAATCAATCAAAAAAAATTAAAAACAATTAAACATTTTTTTTTTTTAAGTTTGTTTCCATTTTTTATTGTCTTGCCTTTTGGAGATCCAAAAAAAATAAATGGTATAGATTTTTTTTTAAATAAGGCAACTCTGCCCACTTCTCTCTCAAGTTTTATTTCACCATAGTGTGCTTTACACTTAACATTTGCTCATTGTCAACTTGAAGTGGAAACCTTTTTGATGGACTCTGGTTTGAAGATTCCCTTTCATTGTAGTGGTGTTGTTGTAGGTTGTGTTTATTGCATTGTTGGTTGGTTATTTTACTGTTGTTGTTTTAGTACGATATTCGTTGCTTTTAGGCCTTTTCGAAAAAATTGCGTTACTGTTGATTTTGGTGCTTTACATATACATATGTACATACATATGTATTCTATACTGCTATCTCTCTATATTTATTTGTATATACTTATGTATGTATATTTGTACATATGTATGTATGTATATGTATGTAAGTGAATATGTAATCGCCGTTTTTTTACCTCATTTTAGTATGTATAAAAATAAAAATTGATATCATACATGGTCACAAAAAGGCATCAAAGAAGCACATATGTAATCTTATATACATATGTATATGACCTTTTTTTTAAATATTTATGTACATTAGAGCGTATCACCGAAAAAAAGTCGGCCGTACTCCCCCTCATATGAAGTGTTTTTGAAAAACATTTAAAAAAAAAATTTTATTTTTTTTTTCTGGCAACCCTAGACGTCGCCCAATTACATTTTTATTCATATCTTTGGCATTTGTTGTCGGATTTTAAAGTGTGACACATCAATTTTTTTGTCTCAAAGAGGAGGTTTTTCTCAAGAAAGTTCATTGAGCTCATGCGTTTCGTTGTGGTACTTACCCACCATATCTCAGTTTCTACCACCCTAATGTAACAACCTAATGTCAGTTAATTGAAGACCGTAAAAAATCATAAATCTTTTGCGAAGAAAGTATTTCGATTCAAGCAGTAGAACTCGAAATAAAACAAATTTTGTTTGCTGGGTTGAGCGCTTACGGTCCACAGTGCTAGTTTTCTTTTCAAATTTTTTTACTGCTAGTTTTCGTATGGCACGCCGATACATTAAATGCCTTATTTTATTTATAGGTTTTTCTTTATGAAGACCGTTTTTTTATAAATTAACTGGACTATTGTTTATCTATTTTTTTCTGTTTTGCTCTTTACATCATACATAATCAATTGTCATTTTACTTGGTGCGTGTTAAAAACTGCAAAAACTTTAAAAATGCATTTTGTTCATTGTGATTTAAAAAACCAACTGCCAACCAAACTCGATATTATTAAATTCGGGTTATATCTTCGTCATAGTGATCATAGTGATCTTCGTCATAGTGATCATAGTGATCGGAGTAAAAAGTTGGGAGTTTTTATTGAATTACCAGGTATGCACAGCGAAAACTATTAATTTTTCTTTGCTTCTCTTTTATCGGCATTTTCACTGATCTTTTTCACAGCATAACCTTGTCATTACCAAAATACCGAGCGATTTGCTCATACAGTCCATGAATCTGCAATGGAGGTCACCGATGAACAACGCATGGGCCACATTTTTGCTAAGCTCGAGAGCCGGCAGAAATACAGCAAGCTTGAATTTGTTTATCATAATGGGCCATTTCTTACATTTATTTTTTCTGGGTTGAGCGCTTACGGCCATCCAAATAAAACCCACAATCAGCAATGATTTTTCTGTCTTTCATATATTAATATGAAAAAAACCCGTTTTTTTTAATGGGTACCCGATATCGAAAAATCGATTTAATTTTTGAAATCAGCATGGCTTAGTACTTGTAGGTGTAAAGTTTCAACAAGTTCTGAAGACTATTTCGGTTTTTATAAACATATGCCTACGACGATAATGAGTTATTTTACCATTTGATAAAATTGAAAAAAAAAAAAAAATTTTTTTTTATTAATTCGTAACAGCGGCTGAAAAACGTATTTTTTCTGATATTGGTGTGATATAGTCCTTTGAGGTGTGAAGTTTCAGCCAATTCTGACCCCTCCTTCTATTTTTGTTGATCTTTTATATGGAGTCGCGGCACTGTGGGCCGTAAGCGCTCAACCCAGCAAACAAAATTTGTTTTATTTCGAGTTCTACTGCTTGAATCGAAATACTTTCTTCGCAAAAGATTTATGATTTTTTACGGTCTTCAATTAACTGACATTAGGTTGTTACATTAGGGTGGTAGAAACTGAGATATGGTGGGTAAGTACCACAACGAAACGCATGAGCTCAATGAACTTTCTTGAGAAAAACCTCCTCTTTGAGACAAAAAAATTGATGTGTCACACTTTAAAATCCGACAACAAATGCCAAAGATATGAATAAAAATGTAGTTGGGCGATGTCTAGGGTTGCCAGAAAAAAAAAAAAAAAATTTTTTTTTAAATGTTTTTCAAAAATACTTCATATGAGGGGGAGTACGGCCGACTTTTTTTTTTTTACCTGTAAGGCGAGACGCTCTAATGTACATATGTGCATTTTTCGAAAAAATTTCCGAATTCCAATTTTCGTGAAAGTGACATTGGCTGGCAGTTTGAAAATATTCGTAATATTTTTTAAAACGTTCCACTCAGAAAACGTATTGAATTTTCATTTTTCGTTCTTCAAAATCATTCTGATAAAGGGCATTATGGAAAAGGTTTCTATGATAGGCCGGTCTGGAACAACACACAGATGAACTTCCATTGAGCCGTTGAAATGCGCTAATTTTAAATGTCTTTTAATACTTTCTAATTTTAAATCAAAATTTTGGCATTTTTTGGAAGGCAGAAAAATGTAAATTGATAGGGTCTAATGTAAAGCCAAATGAATTTATGCCAGCTACTATAACTGACTGGCTAGCATTGTCTGGTTGAGACTGATTTCGAAAACCGGCATGACCAAGCAACCAACGAGCTAAGCAAAAGTGGCAACAAGCTCAGCAATGAGCAACAACAACAACATTGCAACAACAAAATTACAAAAAACACACACTACTCATACACAATACTCAGTTAAATTTATGCAGTTGTTAGCGATGACAAGAGCAGCGTACACTAAACAGCAGGCAACAACTTAAACAATCCAAAACAACAAAACAAAAAAAAAAGTTAAATAAATACAGCCAACAAAAACAATAACAACGTCAATTAAGTTAAGGCGAAACGGAAAAATGTTACAAGGTTTCGTTTCAGGTTAAGACGATTTTTAGTGTTGTTGTTATAGTTGTTGTAGCTGCTGTTTTTTTTACTTGTATCGTTATTTTATTTCTTTACTATATAAACATTCGTCTTTTATTGTTGTTGTTAACATCTGCATTTTTTTGTTGTATTTTTTGGTTGTTAATTTTTGTTTTATTTTGAGTTTTTGCTATTTCTCTTGCATATGTTGCTGTGCTGACAGCTTCTGCTAACTTGTTGTTGTTGTTGTTGGCTTTGATTTTTTCTTTTTGTCCTTTTTTGCTTTGTAATTCGTTACGTTGCAGTTCCTTCCTTTAACGTTTTGTTCGGTTGCGCTTTTTGTTGTTGCTTTGCAGTTGCTTCTGCTATTGCTTTTTGATTTTTTTTTCACCCTAATACTGTTTTTAATTTGCTTTTGTTGTTGTTGTTTTGTGAAATGTAAATTTGTAATTGATGATGATTTTTCGATTTTTTATTTAAGCAAAACTGTCTTGCAATCGTTTTATTTTGCTTGTCCATTCGAGTTGGCAGCGTGTTTGATGGGCCTCTAAAATTTGTTGTATTTTTTTTTTTTTTGGTTTGCTTTTTTTCTTGTTGCTTAGAATAGTTAGCTAGTTAATGTTAAAGTTTTTTTTTCCCTAGGAGTTGGCTGATCATTCAAGTTGTGATTGAGCAATTGTTCGGCAATTAGCTGAATGAGTAGAAATAAATTTGAAATGTTGAGAAATAACTAAGAATTGTGGTGATTTGTTCATTTGTTTGGTTCTATGAAGTATTTTTGTTAAAAAATCTTTAATTTTGATGTAGAGGATAGGCTCCAAGTAAATATAAAAATGGCTTTATTTTGCATGTTTCAAGTGTTTTACTAATGTAAGTGGACCTATTTTGTAGAAAGGAACAACCGCATCCCTTGTTCCACGGAGGATTTTAAAAACACAGAGTAAAGTAATGCAAATCAAATAATTTGAGTAATTAATTACTTACAAAACGCGTCACTTTAGCTGGATATGTGGAATCAAACTGAAGCTTCTTTGTCTCTTTGTTATCACCAAGACCCCACATAAATCACAGGCCTTCGAATCAAATCAGCAATTACCCCATGCTCTCATTCTAAGCCCGTTTCACGGAAAAAGAGAGCGGAAATGTGAAGAGTTGAGGTTTGTGAACCTTATATATCTTGCTTTATATAATACTAAAAGAAAGAATTACGCTTTGCCTGATTCAACGGCATCAGAATGGAAGGTCCTCCTAAATCAAGCATTTTTGAAGAAATTCCTCATTCTAGAATTTGTTTCAATAATCAATACAATAGAGAACCGGTATGGCATTCTCCATCCAAATTCTGATATAGGGAGCTTTTGTGTGACGCCAAGTGAAACAGAAACAACAAAAACAATAGAATAACAACGAACGTACGAAACACGAAAGTAAAACAACAACATATATCAGAACAGAAACAACTAAAATAATTTCGAACAAAACTAAAATAAAATCAACAGAAAGAAAAGCAACCACGAAAACATGAAACAAGAATTAGAAAACTTAAATAAATATCAAAACAGAGACAACAATATCAGACATTGAGACAGAACGAATCACGGGATAAAAATTAGATATATTTCAAAAACAAAAAGAACAGCAACAAAGAACATAAAATCACAAAGGGTACCAAAAATAAAAATAACTACAGAAAAAAACAACAACAGATACTAGAACATAAACAACAACAAATAAGAAAAAGCGTCTACCCTTTAAGGCACAAGAACAACAGAAATTTAAAAAAAAACGAAGTCAACATCAACAGAAACGGGAGTTGGAATGAAAACAGAAACGAAAACCAAAACATGGCCCATACAACTGTCCTCAGTAGGACTAACATACTAACTATACATGAACAACAACGATACAGTAAACCCAAATAATGTAGCAACCATACTTCAAAGCCAAGCAAATGGCAGCGGTCTTAGTCTCTTAACAAAATCTAGGTTCCACTCTTGAGATTTGCAGAACAAGGGATACAATTTTCTTATGTAGGAACCAGTGATGTTTATTTTTAGAATGGTAGCCTGGATTTATGGCATCTATTTTACAATCGTAGGAACTGCTTAAGCAGCTTTCTAAACTTAAAATATACAACAAACTAGCTGACCCGGCAAACTTCGTTCTGTCCAAAGTAAATTTTTTTTATTGAGTTCATTTTTAAAATTCTCGATTATTCCACCACAAATACCTTAAGAAATGTAAAGTAAAAATAGTTTAGTTTGGAATGCCGTTTCACACAACAATATGTTTTCCATGAGTAGGTATAGTCTGCATACCATTTTTCAGATCCCTACCATGAACGCTTTTAGAGTAACTTGGCTTCAGAAATAAAGTTTGTATGGGAGGGGGCACGCCCCTTTTTTCTATAACTCCTATTTGTTTTCCGTGAGTATGGTATTAATATCGAATATATCCATATCAATTTTCAGCGCCCTACCTTAAGCTCTTTTATAGTTTTTCAGCCTGAAAATTTTGGTTTTTTTTGGAAGGTGACCCTCTTTCCAATAACTTCGCATGTTTTCCATGAGTATGGTATTAACATAATATACATATCTCTATACCAATTTTTACGTTCCTACCATGAACCCTTTTGGAGATAATCAGATTAAAAGGTTAAGTTTGTATGGGAGGTGCCACGCCCCCTTTTCCGATAAGTCCATAATAATTTTTTTTTTTTAATTTAAAATTTTTTGAGAATTTTTTTTTCCCGATAAGTCCATAATAATTTTTTTTTTTAACTTTTTAATTTTTTTTTTATATTTTTGGAAAACACATTTTTTTCCCAACTTACAAACACCCCTTTAAGCTTACATACCCTAATAAATAAGTTAGCTGCATAACTCTGTAATATAAGCATTACGTATTCTCTGTCTGCATAGTTCACAAATTGCCAACAAATCAAAAACGCATTCAATCGTTTAGGGTTAGTAGTTTGAACTACATATTATTATTCAACGAATTTATTTTTGGCCACAAAAATTCAAAGAACCAAATACTCAAGTAGCGCATAAATATATTTTCGGACAATCGCCAATTTCAAACAAAACAAAAAAAACGCTACAAACCACACTTATAAATATACATACATATATCTATATGTAATTTAGCATTCTGGCCATGTCCGCGTTCAAAGTTACGAATCAATCTCAATGTTATGAAATTACAAAATCAGTGGCAGCTGATGAGGCTGTGTGCGCGCGTGCGCAAAAATGTATTGTAGGCGCGCAGTGTATGATAGCGCCGCCCGCGTTGTACCACGCTCAAGCGCATGCGCTATTGGTACATGCGCAGTTTAGTAGAGTTGCGCTTTCAGTTGGAGTAACAACGCCTATACGGCGACAGCGTAATACACAAGCGCTTGCTGTGCTAAGTGGTGCGCCTTATTTTTTTTTTTTTTTTTTTTTTGAACTAAGTTCAGTAACAAAAATGTATTTTTAATTAAAAATGCTGCAGGCGCTCTGATTTTTTTGGGTGTTTTTTTTTTTTCTTTACCAAAGATATTGCGCATGCGCACAGCGCTACATATCACCAAGCGTAACACACAACAGCAGTGCCGAAATTATGCGGTCATACATATCTCGCTGGTCGTGGAGAGTGATCAGGGGCGCGCGCGGTCAACGCTGCATTTTGTGTGCTTTGGGGTCAGGGTAGCGGCGACGCGGCGTGCTGTGCTTGATTCCGCATTTTCGTGCGCAAGGCTGGTTAATTGTTTGACTTTTAGCAGTAAATGGAGTAGAAGAGTGCGGCGCTCTTGATTTTTACTTCTTTTTTTTTTTTTTTTTGTGTTAACAAAGTAGGTCTCGAAACTTGTTGCTGGCAAAATTGAGCGCGTTTGAAAAGAGCGGAAGCGCGCGCTCGCGCAATCGATGACGCCATACCAACGCGTTGCTGTGAATTTTCGCAATCTTTGTACGCTTTGGCTCTATGACGTATGCATGCAGCCAAACACCAGCAACGCCATCAGCATCTTGTACACTATCCGGCCTGGTAACCGCATTTCTCGACAGGGGCAAAGTCAATTCGAGTTTTCGATTTCTTTTCTCGTATTTGTAATACGTTTTTTTATACATAGTTTTTGTTTGCTTTTGCTTTGTTTGCCGTTGGATGTCAATTGATTTCACGAATTCTGTTTAACAATATGCATCTTTTGCGGTTTTTGTATAACATTTTTTTTTGTTTGTACCAAAGTTATTTTTAGTGCGATTTTTTTTATATTTTTTTTGTTTGTTTTTTAATTTTTTTTTTTTTTTTAATTTACTTACTCTACCACTTTTAGTTTCTGCGTGGTTGGCCCAATTGTAAACCGCTATTCACGAATTGCATTTTTTCTTGTATTCGCTTTCACAGCATTGCCGCATCATCGTTCCGGCTTCCACTCTCACTTTCGGGCTCATGTCGTTATTTTCGCTTTCGTTGGGATATGGTTCAACTGTTGTTTATGATTTTTCTTTCTTTTTGGTACCACAAATTGTCGGCATTTATGGAAGTGTTGAAAGAATCAGAAAAACCCTAAAAAAAAGCGCATCGTCTGTTGGCCTGCATGTTGAGCCATGTTTACTCTAACCATTTAGCCATATTGGCGTATCGAACAACTTTTTGTTGTATAATCGAAAAAAACGCTCTTCTCGTTCGCTACACAAAAGTTACATTTTCACGCCTTTTGCGGTAACGCGCCGCTGCTGTTGATTTCGTAATTTTACGCGTTTTTTCCAACAACTTGTAGGCATTTCGAAATCTGGCACGTTATAGTTATTATCGAAAGTGACGCATCATATATTGACCACCATTATTGTATATATAAAATAGTAACAAAAAAAAAAAAAAATAACACAAAAAGTAGAAAAAGATCTTATCAATACTTAGTGAGTGGTTCAAAAGGAAAAGCTATTAAAGGGAAAAGCTTTTAAAAGGCGTATTCGAAACTACGAAAAGTGTTGTAGTTTAACACTTTTGTAATTTTAATTGGATTTTTCTTTAATAAAGTAATAATCATATAGCTAAGTAGCTTTCATTATTTCAATGATTATCACTCGCTCATACCAGATAAATTCGCTTCTTTAAAAATTAAAAAGTTTTGATGTCTTCTTTGAATGGGATGGATTTACGAATTCGAAGCTGCTTTAAACTATAATCAATTTAAAGTTTAAAAAAAAAATTAAAGGCACCATTATCTCTTCTATTACGCTAAACAGCAATCGGCTGAATATTGGAACAAACCAAATTTAACCAAAAAAAAATGGAAAATATAAATAAAACAGGCATTTTTCGAAGTTAGTCAACAAAAATTAGTTATGAGCTTTCGCAGTTCGAAATTGGGTCCCAACCTAATTATACCCAGCTGTACTATCACATAACTGTAATTTTGTCACATAACAGTGATGTATAACTGTATTAAATAAACAAGATAGATATAGTGTTCCATGTAGCCAAATGCCTGGAATGAACAGAGGAATCGATTAAGACATGTCCGTCCGTGCGAAAACTTGAGTAAAAATTTAGATACTTGTAAGAAATTTGGCACCCAGGTTACTTTACGCCCAAGTTAGGTTACTATTTAAAATAGACGAAATCGAACAGAGTTAATTTTTTCGATATCGAAAATTTCGAAAAACGTATAAAATGAAATAATTTAATAAAAAAAGCAGCTAAAATATTTAATTTTGAAAGCTTTATTGAGTTGATAGTTTTATTGACGATTATGGCACGTTTTTGGAAAAGAGGCGTGGCACCACCCAAAGATGAGGTACAGAATTTTCAAACTTCGACTGTTAATAACTTCAAAACCGACATCGCTTTTCGACAGCGCCTATCTTTCTATAAAAGTTATCTGAAAAGGAGGTCGAAATTCTGAATTGGCCATTTCATATATTTGTTATTTCGAAAATAGGCGTGCCACTGTTTGTTTTGTTTACAAAAAGTACTTCAGGGACAACTTTGTCCCAATTTTTTTCTTTCTGGTAATAGCTGGCAATGGAATAGCCTTAGGTTTCCAAAATATTTACAATTTTTCAGAACATTTGTATTTCGAAAATAGGCAAAATCGTACTGCTCAATCGCGAGATATTTAACAAAAGCTTTAGAACTTGGAAAAGACCGGTAAACATTTATCAAGTCGGAATTTTTTTCGAAGTTCGACTTTCTTTCTAAAACTTGAAGAACAAAAAATTCTTCAAGGCCAGTTTTTCGAAATTCGATATTATTTTAAAAGTTATCTGGGTAAAAATTTGTGAAATCAATCACCAAAAATTTGTTCGAAGTTCATGCATTTTAATGAAATTGGCTTATATGCCAATGAATAACCAAAAATAAGAATTTAACAGTTTTTCGAAATTCGAGTTATTTTTAAAATTTAGCTGGGAAGAAACTTGTGAAATTAACCAAATTAAACTCTTTCGAAGTTCATGCATTTTAATGAAATTGGGTTTAATGGCTCACATTGAATAAACAAAAATATTAATTTTACAGTTTTTCGAAATTCGAATTATTTTTAAAGTTGTCTGGCTAGAAATTTATGAAATAAATCACCTAAAATGTTTTCGAAGTTCATTCATTTTAATGAAATTAGGTTGTAAGGCTCGAAATTAATAAACTAAAATATACATTTAACAGTTTTTCGAAATTCGAATTATTTTTAAAGTTGTCTGGTTAGAAATTTGTGAAATAAATCACCTAAAATGTTTTCGAAGTTCATGCATCTTAATGAAATTGGATTGCATGGTTCACAATGAATAAACAAAAATATGTATTTCACACTTTTTCGAAATTCGAAACTTTTTCGAAGTTTCAAGCTTTTTCTTAAATTTTTTCGCGATTGAAAAAGTCCGATTTTGTTAGCTTTTGGAAATTTTCTGCATTTTCTTTAATTTGTCATATTTAATTTTTTGCAAAATATATTTACAAAATTTTAAATATACATACATACATATGTGACTCCGAAACAATTTTAATCCATGAAAGGATACTCTTTATTGTATTATATTGGAGGGGGGGGGGGGGGGGGGGGGGCGTGGCATAACTATTAAATCTTTCATACTTCATATCTTTCGAAATATTTATGTTGGAAATTCGGCGAGGTATTAAATAAAACTAGCCTCTAACACATTTACAAAAATTTACAATATGATTAAAAAAATGTAAAACAAAAAATTGCAAAATAAGTCACACGCTAATGTGCATCCATTTCAATATTAGCATGTTGTTTACGCCTTCCCTTTTTACCTAATAACATTTAGTTGTTTTCTAAACAATTCAAAACAATCTTTAATATGTTTAATATACATTTGCGTACTTTGCTGTTGCTACAAAATGTCCCAAATATGAAAGGTTTACCCTTCCGAGAAAACCAAAAGTGAAATGAGCCGTTGCTTTGGAAGCCTGCATAAACGCATCTCTATGTACAAATATACATATATATATATAAATAAAGGTATCTACCATAAGAGGACAAGATCATCAGTCAAAAAAGGTGCTGTTTTGCGCTACCAACTCAAGAAATTGAAAAGCCGCTGGCTTTGTGTTCCACATTCTTTTTTTATTTCATATTTTTTGCTTTACCGAATGTATATGCGTGCATGTATGTATGTATGTATGTTTGTAAATTATGTAGATCGTAGCAACATTTCACAGTTAAACAAGCCAAATGGACAAATCACAACTTTGGTGGTATCTACTTATCGTGCAGGTAGAACGTAACAGCTACGATGATGTATGTATGTTTGTATGCGAGTATATGTGTGTATGTATATGGCCAACGGTATCTGTTGGCTAATATAAAAAAATCGATCAAAGGAAGATTTTTGAAATAAATATTTATTCATAAATGAAACTTAGCCGCATATGTTTACCCAACAAAAAATTATGCTAGAGCTTGTGAGCAATGAAGAAAAAGTCAACAGCACTGCGTACTATCGATTTGTAGGTTATAAAGTAAATGTTTTTTGTTTTTTTTTAGAAAATTTCTTCGGAAACTTTAGCTAGTTAAAAATATTCTAAAATTATAGATTTACGTTTTTCTAAAAAAGCTCAATCAGATTACCTTTGTTAATTCTAGCTTACGTTTTTTTTTGTCAAAAATATTTTGAAACTTAGTATACAACCAAAAATTTCATCATTTAATTTTTTTTGTTTTGTATTGAATTTTTAAACCTAATTATTAAAAGTAATATTTTGAACAGAATAATTTTTAAATTTTAAGTTATAAGAAATTTTATTTCAAAAATTTATATTTAGTTTTTAAAAATTTTATAATCTAAAAACTGTAGGATCTTTTATAACATTTAGACTCAAATTTTTTGTATTATACCTCTGCTTTATCTTAAAATGTGTTAAAGTTTTCACAAGTGTGTTGTTTTTAAAAATGTGACTTTCAAATTTTTTCAAAAAATAAAGAAAACGTTTTTAATTATCTGAATAAGACCAATCAGTTCAACACAAAATGGCTCAATTTTGATCACTGAAAAAATTTTGTTGTTGTCAAGAAAAATTCAACATTTTTGAAATATTTTGAAAAAAAACTTTTATAAATTTTATATCATACAAAATTTTGTATCAAAAGTTGAAATATAATTTTAAAAATTTTACAATCTAAAAAATTAAAGTTGGTTTATAATTTTTGGACTTAAATTTTTCGCTTTATCTTAAAATGTGTTGAAATTTTCACAATTTTCAAAATGAATTGTAATTTTTTTTTATTTTTAAAAAGTTGTATAGCTTTCTAGACAATTATAACCAGTTCAACACAAAATTGCTAAATGTAGATCACTGACAAATTGTTGTTGTCAAAAAAGTTTAAACATTCTAATTTTTTTTTTTTTTCAAGAAATGGAATAATTTTCTTTTTAACTAATGAACTCGACTAGAAAGATAACAAAAAATTAAAAAAAAAACATTTAATAATTTTTTTAGGATCGACTAAAATGATGAAAAAATAAAAAAATTTTATCTTAAAATGTGTTGAAATTTTCACAATTTTCAATATGAATTGTAATTTTTTTTTTTTAAAAAGTTGTTTAGCTTTCTAGACAATTATAACCAGTTCAACACAAAATTGCTCCATTTGATCACTGACAGATTGTTGTTGTCAAAAAAATTTAAACATTCTAGTTTTTTCTTTTCAAGAAATGGAATCATTTTCTTTTTAACTAATGAACTCGACTAGAAAGGTAACAAAAAATTTAAAAAAAATATTTAAAAATTTTTTTAAGATCGACTAAAATGATGAAAAAATAAAAAAATTGGAAAAAATTTAAAAATTCCTATTTTTGAAATGGCGCACTTTTAAGAATTTCAGAATATCTTTATTTATGAAACAATAAAATCTGGATCCAAATTCTAATCCAGAACTTAAATTTTCTCGATTTTGAAAAATTTAAAATTTTCTTGAAAGAATTTTCTTTTCCACCTCAAGTACTCCCTTAAAAAGTGGAAAACTTTATTTTTTTTAGCTACAATAGTTTTCGAAATATTGAAAAAATCAACTTTACAAAACATGGAAAAAAGTGAGATTTCGAAATTGCATAATTTTTTTTGGAGTATCGGAGTACTGTGATCCATTTTATAAGGCGATGTCCAGTGATTGGATCACCTAATCCTTCTTTTAGTACTCCACTTCTTTGCTTTTGCTAATCCTTAAGGAGTACTCTTTGGATTAAGGAATGGAGTATTTGGGTTTTTTGCAGAGAACTTACGTATCTGAAATAAAAATTAATATATAATAGTCGATCGCTTGCCACAAAGGATTAACGCGCCTACCTAAATCTACATTTGTTTACACACACACATACATACATATGTATAAATGCACACATCCATATGTAGGTTTATTTTATGCATATCCGTTTAGCCAAAGCTGCTCCTCAGCGCGATATACATACATATATGGAGTAAGTGTATTGTGCATGGAACCTCATTAGTCGCCCGACAATCATTCTTCAAAAGGTAGAAAAAAGCAATGAGAAAAAATTAAAAAAAAAACCAAGGAATCGTGAGCTGAGCGAAAACAAAGCACCAAAGTCAAGTTAATCCAATACAAGCGAGCGTGCTGCCAATGATATCATACATTCATACATACATACAAATGTATTACACTTTCGCTTTCAACGAGCTTATGTCAGTTTGTGAGAAGAGAAACAAACTTTTAATATTTTAGTATACCCAACAAGAAATTTGATTGTTTTGAATTGAATTTGGTTGAATGAGGTTGGGAGTTGATTGATATGAAGAGAGCCTTCACATTTTTTTAAAAATCTTTTCAAAGCAAAAACTTCATACCAATAGCCCTTCAGTACAAATTTTAATCTCATTTTATCGTGAATAAATTTTAAAATTGTTATTTTAAATAATAAGAAAAAAAATAGTTTTTTTTTATTTTTGCAAGTTTTATTTTGGGGGCGTGGTTTTCAAAAAAAGTTGCACATATTAAAATTATAATAAGTGATATCTAAATTAATGTAAGATAAGTAAAAACTGCAATTTTTGAAATTTTGTTTATCTATCTGTATGTTTGTTCGGCCATCACTCAAAAACGGCTAGATGGAATTGAATAAAATTTTCACTGAAACATTTCTAGATATCTATGTAGCTTCAAGCTTAAGACCTTTTTTCCAACAAGAAACTATATTTTTACATCACAAAACTAATGCACTAAGATAAATGCATTTTTTACAAATATTTCGTTGGAGGTTTTTATGGCAAAACAGAGTAAATTTTAAATTAAGTTCGCTCAGAGCTTTATTCCTGAATTGTTTTTAAATATTGAATATCTTAGAATTTTTTTTTGTGTGTCTCAGCTCATTCCCGTTTTCTATCTTTGAGAAAATTTGAAAGCAAACTACATATGTATTTGGTTTTGTTCAGGAACTAATTTTAATTTTTTTTTTTTTGAATTTAGAATTTTTTTATATGCACATTTTTATAAAACTCCTGCGCCATTCATTCTAGTGCCTTTTCAACTTAAAAATTTTTCGAAGTCTCGCTTTTAATGCACTTTCTGTTGTGTAGGGTATATAATTCGTTAGCTGCTTTCTTGTTTGACTTTGCTTTTTGACTGGTTTTTCTTCAGCGCGAAATTGTGCTCTGTGTCTTTGCATATTTTGCCTTTGTGGACTATTTATACATATGTACATATGTATATTGCTGTTTCGTTACTCATGCACGGACTCCAAAAACCCTTTGATTGAGAGTGAATGTATGGCGAATTCAATAGGCTCCGGAAATTGCACTGTGCTTCAAAAAAATAGTATCAAATACTTTAAAAAAAAAAATGTAACTGGTTTTTGAATTGAATAAAAATATTCTTTTGCATAAAAATTTCGAACCTACAAATGAATTTTTAAACGTTATCTAGCCACTCCTGCAGCAATAGTTTCTTACGCACTATGCTCTTTGCTAACTTTTTGATGCTCAGTGTAGTAACTCAATTTGTTTGGAGTGTCGAAATTATATCTACCCACTCACTAGTCATCTATAAGTACATGCATTCGTACATATAATATCTATATATGTATATGTATACATTAAAAATATATTTACATACATATGTATATATCGACACCTATAAAATTAAATATGTTGGGAATCTCTTATTCGATATTCGTAATTGTTTTAATGCTTGACGCAGTTCCATCAAAAGCTCTGCGCCCCATATGTAGGTACATTTATATGTTTGTATGTACAAATGTATGTATGACGATATGAGCAGTTTGTATGGCCGTGTGTGCCAATGGGGGCATATGCTTGCACTTGCTGACATACAAACATACTTACTTATATTGAGATAGCCACCAAAAAATTTTGCACCTTATATATGGCTTATTTTATTTACTGAAAAATCTTACAGCTTGAATTCAGTAGTTTTTCTTTCTTTTATTTCATTTAAAAATACTAACTAATAAAAGAGGGGAAAAACATTCATAGGTACCTAAAGTTTCATTTCCCTGAGACACCACCTCATGCAAAAACACTCGCTGCGAATGTGAAATCAAATGTTTTTAAGGATTTTTATTATAAAAATTCTATCGAGATAAAACTAAAACCATGTTTCATTCAGAACTAATAAACAAACAATTTCACCAGCAAATTGTTGGTAGAAAATATCAATAACAAAAACCAGGGCACATGGTTGGCTAACTGTGATACCAAAAACAGTGTTGCAAAGAAATCCATCATGATACAAATCTTTCCCCCAGATGGCGGTGTTGGTCATGAATTGGCAAAAGTTAATTGAACGGGGTGTTTAGAAGGCAAAAAAAAACCCAGCGTATTGTTAGCTCAATAGTTAGCAATGCGTGCCAAAATTTCTCTGATGAGTGAAATGGATCTATAAGAAAAGCTATGGCGGTTGTCTCTAAACTTTTCCTGTTCAATTCAACAAAAAACTTTTAATAATTAACAAGAACATTATTAAAAAAAAAAACTTAAAACAACAATAATTATCTGCAGAAAAATTATTGGTAGGCCTCAAGCTCGTTTCGAACCGGGATACTTGAAAATGTTAAGGCCGTAAACACCACCAAATTGTAGATAGAAAATATTACTTTCAAAAAAAGATTTTCTTGTTTGCAAATTGAAAGTGCCTACATGGCATCCCTACCTTTTACTGTACTTTTTTTTTAATCCCTTTTTATTAAACAGTTTATAAATTTTTCTTTTACTTATATCAAAAACACGTTTCGTTTTACTCCTAGCCTTTTTTTATATGTTTGTGGTCATAAGCAATAAGAGCTTAAGTCGACTTAAGAAAAAGTTGGTATTTTGGTCTATTCTTCCTAAAGTATTTGTGATCCAACAAGATTTTTAAGTTCATCTTAAGATAACCATTACAAAAGATAGCTACAGAGAAGTGACGTTGATTTAACTCTATCAGCTTCTAGGAAATAGTCCATCGCATGTGTTTGTGATATGTCGACTTAAGCTTTTATTGCTTATGATCACAGATATGTGGGCATATCAAGCAAATTTTTAGTATTTTTATTTTTCAATGCGCTGTTCTAGTTTGCTGCCATTTTTTACCTCTTGTTTGCAAAGTCTAATTTTTTTGAAATTCTACCACATTCTCTCTTCTTTTGCAATAAATTCTTCTCGGACCTCAAACTGTTGTCATTCTGTTTTTGTTTTTTTTTTGCTTTCCAATACCGAGGAAAACTTACAACGAACTTCCATATCGTCACCATTAGCCGTCACTATCAACTAGGATTAGAGGAGGTTTGGAAACACGCCCTTTCCAAGCTCCAAAAATAGTAACTCCTGCGCTTGCTCATTTCGACGGCCACTTTCTTTGCTGATCGGAAATCACGTCAGCCTAACAGTCTAAATTTAAAAATTAAAACTAAAGATGTTCACTTTCATTTCACCCGTACTCTGCCAAAAAATACCTCTATATTTGATAATCATGCATACCATTTTTTGTTGTGTTTCCATATGTACATACATATGTCTGTAAACTTCCATGAATATAGTATGCGCTTTTATATTATGACATATTTTTTACATATCTACATACATATATTTGTATAGTTGTAATTTTTATTTGGAGCACTGAGAGAGCCAAATCAGCACAAATACACACACTATACTAGTTGCTGATGTGGAGCGCTGGGGACGAACACGTTGGGGTTTTTTTGTTGCTGTTGTTGCTTTTTAGTGCAGACGAACATCTATCGTAGAGCAATTGCAATATTTTTTAAATGCTGCCAAAAAATTGCAACGAAGCAAAGCAGCACAGCAACGGCAGTAACTGAGCAGTTAGCATTGATGCTTAAAAGCTGACAGAATTTTGTTCGGTTGTTCGGTTGCTCTGTTGCTGACTTGACTTTATATTAAAAGTAGTGTTAAAGTCAAAAAGGCGAGAGTGAGTATGCAAAATAACTATTACTCTAAAATAGTATACGATGCGGAGCTATGGTAGTTTGATATATGATGGTTGAGAGCGACGACGCAAGCTTCGATGCCGACGTTCAATAACGATGACGAAGATTGCGACAGTGACGTCCAAAATAACGACGACGACGACGACGCCGACTCCGACGACTGCGACAGCGCTGACTTCGTTAGCTACACAACTGTATTGTTGTTGAGGTTAGCACTATATACTATTTTTGCTTTTGTACAATGTACGGAGTACTGCGTGAATCCTAGCGTTTGCATGGGTTTAGTTAATCGAGATTCGCGGTTGATGTTGGTCGTGTTTTCGGCAAAAAACTTCCTCTGAACAAACATACAAAAATATATCTACCTTAGTGAATAACAAACAGCAAATATTCATACATAATATAATGTATATAGTATGAGTAACAACAACAATAAATAAATGTAATAATACAGTGTTGGCCTCTTTACCTGCCTCAACTAAAAAAAAAATATTTAACACGATATTTACAAAAAAATAAAGTTTGTGCTAAAGTGAGAAAAATATATAAATGTTTTAAGCAAAAATGTAAATATACTAATGTCGAAGATCATTCAGAAATATTAAAATTTTTGGGTGTAATTAAGAAAAAAAAGTGTAAATTTTTAGTGACACGATAACTGCAACGTTGAAGAATTTTAAATGTTTTCATAAGCAAAAGAAAAGAAACGCAAGAATTTTCTAAAGCCTTCCAAAGAATGCTATGCATACACGAAAATTGCTAAAATTACAATGAAAATACCAAACTTGTGATAAATATTATGCAAAATAAAGAAAATGTGAAAATTATTAAATTGTGAAAAATCGATAAGCTTAAAAATGAATGTTTCTAATAATAATTACATGAATCGGAGATTTCAAATCAGAAAGCATATAATTCATTGTTTGTTAAAAAAGTTATAAATTTAAAAAAAATTGCTAATATAAAACAATATTCAATTGAAAAAAATTAAAAAAAAAATTTTAATAAAAAACAATTTAAGAATAAAATTTAAAAAAAAAACCACTTAAGATAATTCCAGAAAACATTTATAAATTTTTTTTTGTTTTTTCTAAAAAATGTAATACTCTTCGAACTTATTCTTAAAATAAAAAAAGTTAAAAGAAATAAAAAAATTTAAAAGAAATAAAAAAACTTAAAAGCTAATTTTTAAAGTCAGACATGGGAAAAATTTTTTTTTTTTAAACTAAATATTTAATTTTCCCAAAAAAAATTTGTTTAATAAATAAATTTAATAAATAAAATAAAAAAAAATAAAAAAGTAAGTTCTTAAAGTCAAAACTGGAGAACATTTTAAACTACGTAAATATTTAATTTTCTTAAAGAATTTTTTTTAATATTATGAAAACAATTTAAAAAAAATATATACATATATGTATGTATAAAAAAAAGTTATGAAGAATTTAAAAATCTTTTGGAAAATGAGTACTAAAATACAGTGCGAAAAATTGATTTTTTATAGTAATTTAAAAGTTTTAAAGCAGAAGTAATTACATATACATACATACATACATATTACTCTTTTAATTTGGGATTAAATTTTGATAATAAAAAAAAAAATTGTGCTTATTTAAAAAAATATGATATATGTATGTAGTAACAGAAAAAGTCAATCAAATCAAAATATTTTTTTTTTTAATTCATTTTAAAAACCTAAATTTTTAATTTTTTAGCAGGGCGTTGCTAAATTAAAAGAAAGGAACTGTGATTTTAGAAAAATGTATATAATTACAAATTTAAAAAAATAAATATTGCATATAAAAAAAACAATAATGTTTTAAAAACTATATAATTTGAACTCATTTTTATAAAGCTTGGTTTTCATATCGGAAATGATTTTCACATTTATAAAAAGGTATTTTCACAATAAAAAAATTTAAATTTAAATTTATATTAAAGGTGTTGAAATAAAAAAATATATATATGTAAAAACAAATATTTCGTAAAATAAAAAAAAAATAAAAACTCAAATTTTCAAAAATTCCTAACCACAAATTTTTCTTTTATCATAAGTGCCACAACTGCAAATACAATGACAACACCGTGGATTATGTTATTTGTATAAGTGGTTGTGTGCAATTCTTTTGGAAAAAAAAATTACCTAAAAATTTACAAGCAAATAATATTCGATTTAGCACATTCAAACGCCAAATAAAGACACAAATTAACAAGAAAGCAAAAGTTAAAAATTTAAAAAAAAATAAAATAAACAAGCAAAAGACCTGCAAAAATTCTCTAAACAAACCAGAGTACAAGAAAAAATAAGAAAAAAAACAACAAAAAAACCGACAAGCTCCAGCCAAACAGCAGCGGAAGCAGTTAAGTCCGTAGCATGGGCAGCGAATGCAACAATAACAACAACTATTGAAGAAAATTTTATATACAAGTAGCCAACTAAACAGGCAACGTGTGTTAAACAGCGCGCTAGTTAGTCATTCCGCCAAGTCAGTCAAGTCACTTAGTCGACTGTGTGAGTTGTTGCTTGTGCAATATTTTGATTTGCAACAGCAACTGCTGTGCACCAGCCAACAACAGCTTGCAACTCAGTTAGATTGCGCATTTAGAAGCAACAGAAATAACAAAAACAAAAAACTAACGAGTATTACAAAAGCGCGAGAATTGAGAAATATAAAAAACAATATACATAGTTGAAACAATTTAAAAAGAAAAATAAAAAAAATTATAAAAAATAAAAATTTGAAAAATAAATAAACAAAATAAAAATATTTTTAAATTAATTTAAAAACTTTCAAAATTAAGCACAACAGTAAAACATTTAAAACTTTTAGAAATTTGAAAACAAAGTGTGTAATAGCTTGCCTTGTTTGAGATCACAATTTCGGTTTCACAACAACTTTTTGTATTGTATGTGTGTGTGTTTCGTGTGCTATGTGCATTATTTTGATTTGACTGCCCTTCAACAAAATGGGTCACAGCAGGAATTCATTCACAAAAAATTATGGCACTTGCAGTAAAAACGCTAAGAAACGTTTAATTGTGCTTGAAGTGAGCTACAAAATTTTAATAAAGTTTTGAAAGTGCAAAAAAAATCGAATTCTTCGAAATTCGAAAATTTTTACAAAAACAAAATAAAATTTAAAATATGACAATTGTGTAAGAAAATAAGTAAAAAAAAAACAAGAAAAACTTTGTGCGAAAAATTTTCAAATAAAATTAAAAAAATTATTGTGAAAAAGGTCAAGCAAAAATTGTTTGCTTTTTTCAATGCTACGCAATTTACATATATACTTGAAGGTTAAGAAAAACTTGTTAAATCATAAACAAAAATTAAATAAGAAAATTACAAAAAAAAGTTCTTTAAAAAAAAAATAAGTGCAACTTCAAAGTGAAACGTTTTAACCCTCATCTAACAAAAATTTTGAAAACAAAAAAAAAAAATTTAAATTTTTCAACCAAAATATTTCAACTCTGTGTGTGCCTGTACTGCAATATTCAAGTGCAATCTCAATAAAAAAAAAATACAAAAAAAACATCAGCTAAATTAAATAAGCAGACAAAAGCAGAATCTTTATTTTAACCACAACAATAACAAATTTGCATAGTGAAACAATATTCAACAACTGAGCATATTACGAAAATTAAAAGTTGTGTTGTTTGTAAATTGACAAGAGAAGCAGAGCTTCAAACCTCACGCACTTAGCTTCGAAAAACTCCTCTCAAACCCACCTTACAAAAATTGAGTCAGCACAAGCAAGGTGTAAAACAAATTCAACACAGAAAAAAAAAACAACAAGCAGTGAGAAGAATAAGTGATGAAAAATTAAAGTACCTGTATAAATATACATACATACATAGTATATATAAAAATATATATACATACATATATTATTGTTGTGCGTTTATGTAAATAAAAAGGTTAAATAAAAAAACAAAAATTGTTTTTGTGATTAAAGCACTTAACGTTTAAAAGCAGCAAGCAGCAATTTATAAAAAAAAGCAAAAAAAAATATATATTTGCTTTAAAAAAAGTTTAATAAATAAATATATCCTATTATATGCAGTGTGAGGAAATCATGAAAAGCAAGCACTTCAAATAAAATTAAACAAAAAATATTTAAAAAAAACTAACAAAATTTTTTGTACAGAATAACAAAAAAAAAAAATTGAAGTTATTAAAACACGTTTTATAGCGAATAAATTGCGCGCGCTACAAGTTACCAACTCTTTAAAAAAGTATTTAGATTACATTCAGCATCATCTAAGAAACAAAAACAAAAACATCAGCAATCAAACAACCAATACACCTCAGCAGCACCACCAAAAAGTAAATAGATTTCAGTTTTACTTTTTTAGAGAAGTATTAAATTTTTATAAATAAATAAAAATTACAAAAAAAAGAAAAGAGAAGAAAAAACAAAATAATAAGTTAAATGAAAAATTATATATAAAAAATAATAATAAAGTTAAATGAAAAATTATTCAATTAATTTTTCGAGTTTAAGACCGAAATTTGGTGTTTTGTAAAATGCTTATTTTCAAATTTGAAATAGTTAAAATTTTTAAAATAATCATTTTATAAAATTAAAAAAACGGTCTCTGCTAATTTTGTCATTTTCAGATCAATAAACTTTAGTTACATTAAACAGTTAAATAAATGACTGAAATAATCGAATAAAATATATAAAAACAATTAAAACAAACAAAAAAAATAAAATAAATCAATGCCTAAATGCCACAAAAGTTGCTTTCTCCTCCTCAACCAATCCATCGAAATCTCTCTTTCCTCTTTTTCCAACTTCTCATCTCTTTTTTTTCGTCTTCTCAAATGGGATCTCTTCTACAAATATTTTAAAGATAGTATGAATGTTTACCAAATATTTAGAAAAACACCCGGGGACCTTTTCGAAAAAGCTTACATCGTTGGCTTAGTGGAGGATCGAAATATTTTTCAAAACGATATAAATTCTTCAATGTATGTTTTCTCCAGCTTTACCACAGTTCCGGACAGAAAAGATAATATTATTAATTGCGGTAAATATCGGAGACTGTCTTGGAACAGTTGTTGTCCATTTCTGTTTTAGTAGAGGTGCCGTTAATATTGAGCAAAAGCTTGTTTTTATATTGGTATGTCTGTCAATATGTTTGTGCGCGCATCACTCAAAAGTTCGTAGATCTAATTGAATGACGTTTGCACCAATTCACTGCTAGACGTACCGCTAAAGTTTTAAGATCCAAATTATAAATCTAGAGTTAATTTTTAGATTTTCTGTTTGTCTGTCAATATGTTTGTATGCGCATCACTCAAAATTTGTTACATATAATTGAATGAAATTTTCAGCGATGTATTTCTAGATGTCTCACTAAAATGTTGAGATCCACTTTATAACTCTCGACTTGATTTTTAAATTTTTGTTTGTCTGTCAAAATGTTTGTACGCGCATCACTAAAACATTGCTGCATATAATTGAATAAACTCTTTACCAATTTATTGCTAGTTGTCTAAGTGACATTTTTATACCCGCTTTAAAGCAGGAAAATAATTTGTTTGCACTATATACAGTGATGGCAATGAAATAAGGCTCAAAATAGTTTTTGCAGTCAGAAATTTAAAAGAAGAAAGGAATTAGAAGTAAAGACAAAATAATTTAGAAAAAAAAAATTTATTAAAAAAAATGTTTAATAAATATTTTCATAAAATTAAAAATTCTTGAAAAGATATAGGAAAATTTCATAAAGTCATGTATAACAAAAAAACCAAAGCATAAAAATTTAAAAAATAAATTTTGGAAAAAATAAAAGAAAAAAATATAAATAAAAAACAAAATTAAAAATTGTATGAAGTAAAATAATTAGTGAAAAAATCTTCAATGTAAAACCGAAAAATCATGTTTTAACAAAATTGAAACCTTTTTTTATATTTACAGCACGAATTTAGAAATATTTAAAATATAATCAAAGGAAATTCTATAAATTAAAAATCAACGTTAAAACTAATTTAACTGTTACTACATCTATACTGCTAAAAACGAAGTGTCAACTAAAGCAGACAAAACAATTAAAAAAAAACCAAAGCAAACACAATTTCATAACGAAAATTGCGGCGTTGCTTTCAATTCAGCAAAATATTACAAATAATTTGCTTCCACATTTTTGTTGCTGTGAAGTGGAAAATAACTAAAATAACTACCAAAAGCAGCAACAATAACAATACAACATAAAAATAGCACCAAAAATATAACAACACCAACAACGAATGAAAAATATAAAAATTTGTGAAAATTTTCATTGTGACAACAAGAATCCATTGTGCGACGCAACGCAAAGCCAACAAACTAGTTAAAAGCCGAAATCATAAAATACAAAAACAACCAAAGGCGCACACCACAAGCAGTGCGTAGGCGTGTTTTACACATAAAAACAAACAAACAAACAAACATACCAACTGTGATCCCTACGCACTCGACGATAATTTTACAGTTTTTTTTTGTTTTTGTTTTTGCTTTTGTTGCCTAAACAATTGTTTTGTGTATCCCGCCTGCAGTTGTATGCATTTGTGTCATTAAAAGAGGTGTTAATTTGTGCATCGTAAATTATTTCGAAACGTCGAACGTCAAAATTTTGTCAACACAACAACTGTGCGCACGCGTGTGTGTGTATGTGTTTGTGTCTCAACAGTCAAGGCGCGCACGCAGCCGTTAGTTAAAGAGAGCGAAAGAGAACGCGCGCAAAGCAGTTAGTAAGAGCGAGAGCGAGCGAGCGAGATAGCGCGTACCTTTGAGCATTTGCCTTTTTTCCTTTACGAAGCGTGCAAACAATAATTTGCTACGAGGCGTAACGTTTTCTATCAATTACACCTAATTTAGTCAACAAATTACCTAAACGCTAGCGCATCTTGTTAAGCGTCAAAGAATACAACATAACCTTGCTACCTGACGAACTACCTAAATATCAAGCTACCGTAGTACCAAGTTACCTTACAAACTACCACTACCTGTTAAGAGCTAAAGCAAATCGAATATATAAGTTTGAGCAGTCACTTTGAGCGTTGTATCATTTCTTGTGTCCGTCCAAAAAAAAAAAAAGTATCCCACAGTCTTTAGCTAAACGCAGCGGCAGTAACAGCGCTCGCGCTCTCATACACAATTAAGCGCAGCACACTTTCTGCATATCCGCTTATCGTACTACAGCCAACTTCACCATACCAAAACGCCACCATACGTGTGTTCTCTAAATGTGTGTTGTGTGCGCTGGTCGCAACCTTTTCCCCATATTTCGTAGCGCAAACGTTGAATAGCTAAGTTAGAGTTAAAAATGTTATTAGAAATGGAACAACAACAAGCCACAGCGTCGTTTATATCGTCGCTTAATATGTCACCATTCACAATGCAACTGGATCCACAACAACCATCCAGTCCGGCATTAGGTGGCGCTGGTGGTCAAACGAATGCTGCCAATACAACGTCGGCCTCAAATCGTGGTAATAACGATGTGAGCGCGTTAACTAACGATACAGATTATAGCGCTTATGCGTTACATTTGAGTGCCGCTAGTGGAGGTGGTGGTGGTGGTGGCGCGGGTAATGCTACCAGTAATGGTAGTGATGGTGTTAGTGGTGGTGCGCAAAGTAGCGCGCATCATCATCAACACCAGCAACAACAACATCACCAGCAACAACAACAACAGCAACATCATCAGCAACAGCCGCAACAACAACACTATCAAACACAACAACCACAACAGCTGCAACAAGTGCAACAGCAACAACAACAACAACAACAACAGAATATTGCCAACAATCCCAACTTTTCATATTCGTATATATATAATTTTGACTCACCCTACGTATTTCCATCAGGTTATCAAGATAATAATTCATCGCATTCACATCAAAGCGTTAGTGGTGGTGGCGGTGGTGGTTCAGCGGGTGGCGGCAGTAGCGCCAGTAGTAATGCCACCAATGTTGTACTACTCAATGGCGGTAATCCAAATGCTGCTGGCGGTTATATGACATTACTACCACCCGCCTCATCGAGCGCTCATATGGGTATTACGTCGGGTGGTACAAGCGCTGCTCCGGGCACTTCTGGTGAGGGTATCGATTTTAAGCATCTCTTCGAAGAGTTATGTCCTGTTTGTGGTGATAAAGTGAGCGGTTATCATTATGGTTTGTTGACGTGTGAATCGTGCAAAGGTTTCTTCAAGCGCACCGTTCAAAATAAGAAAGTGTATACGTGTGTGGCCGAGCGTTCGTGTCACATCGACAAGACGCAGCGTAAACGTTGTCCGTATTGCAGATTCCAGAAATGTTTGGAAGTTGGCATGAAATTGGAAGGTAAGTGAGAATTATATTTCATTATATTAAATCTTATTATATACTATTTTTTGATACTGAAACTATAAATATATAATAATTATTTTTATTTATATATTTGCTAAATTGAAATAATATAGGCTTTAAGAGAGTATTCTTTGCTTAAAATACCTGCTTTGTTCGCAAGAAATCTTTTTTGAAAACTCTTACATCGAACAGATTTTTCCTTTGTCTCATTTATGATGAAAGTAACATTTTGTAGCATTTTTCAAAGTTCGAAGTATTTTCGATATTACAATGATTTTCAAAATTCGAAATATTTTTGTCTATTCGAAATAAGTTTGGAAAATTAAAAAAAAATATTTGGAGAATTATAATTATTTTTTAGGAATTTTTCAAAGTTAGAAACATTTCCGAAGTTTTTATTATTCGAAAATTTTATTTATTTTTGCAATTAAATTTAAATTTTTTTAATTTCTAGCCTATCTTTAAATCTCGTTTATTTTTAATGATCGTTTTATATTCTTAAGCTTATTTTCGAAAATTATATTTCGAAATAATTATTATACTGACAATTAAAATTTGGAAACTCGAATTAATTTCACAATGTCTTTTAGTTTCGATGATTTTTCTACATCAAATACCTGAAAAGTCAAACTATTTTCGTAATTAAAACAATTATAGTTTCAAAATTCGAATTGATTTCAAAATTTAAAAGTAAACTTTTTTTCGATATACAACCCAAAAATTAGTTTTGTTATGGTACCGGAACTCAAAACTGTTTGGAAATACGAACCATTTTTGAACATACATTGGTTTTCGAAATTTGAAACTTTCGAATTGGAAACTATTTCTGCCATTTAAATAATATTTATTCAGTCGTTTCGGTATCATTTTCGGGGTTATTTTACAATGCTAAAATTTTTGTGTTTCGGACCATTCTCGATAATAACATTATATCAAAATTTCAATTTTTTGAGATTCAAATAATTTTTTGCGACTTCATGATATTCAAAACTCAAAGTCCCGTTTATTTTCGATTTATTCTCAAAGTATGAACTATTTTTGACTTTCTAATAAAAAAGTTATCATGTCTACCTCAGGGGTCACTTAGCATCAAATATAAAACTGCTGCTAAATAGCCTTTTCAAAAAACTAATTGTATCTCGGCAGTGATTGCCAAACGTTCGGCACCGCTTCATCTGATTTATTAGAATCCTTTGAAATTAATTCGAACTTCGAAAATTTTTAGAAGAGTTCTCAACAACTTTTCCAAACTACAAATGTGAAAATGTTTGCAAAAGTTGTATTTCCAAAAAATTTCAAAGTTCGAAACTTTTCGAAGTCAACATAATTTCCGAACCTAAAATCTGTTAAAATTTATCAATTTTTATAATTAAAGCAATATTTCAAACTCAAAGTCTCATTTATTTTGAATGTTCGAACTATGTACATACTTTCGAAAATCCCAAAGTATCTAAAATGGTCCCCAAAATAATATTTTTCTAAACCACATATGTGAAAATGTTTGCGACAGTTGTATTTATAAAAATTTTCAAAGTTCGAAATTTTTTCGAAGTCAAAATAATTTTCGAAATTCAAATTTTTCAAAATTTAATTATTTTTTTAATTAAAGCAATATTTCAAACTCAAAGTCTCATTTATTTTCAATCTACGAACTACTTTCGAAAATCCCAAAGTATCTTGAATGGTCCAGAAGACCATATAAATAAACAAATCTTTAAATTGTTCTCAAAATAGAAGATCCCAAGTAGTTCCAAAATGATTTCGAAAAGGTTTCAAACGACCTTCTGTAGCTCAATATTGACCCGGAATATAGCCGAAAATTGTTTAAAATCATAATGAGTCTCGAAAGGAATTCTGTTTGATTGCACGCAGATGTTCAAAGCAAAAGCGTGAAATGTTTCCGGTTCCGCTACAAAACTCCTTTAAACTCTTTCATCCAAAACTCAATTCTATTTCAATTTTGTATAAATCTTCCAGTGATTGCTGCTTGTTATCATACTAATTTAGATGATTTAGAGCTTCTACGAAGTTTATTAGGCAGTTACAGTGGCGCCTAAATAGTTCGGAAAATTAAAATCGATATTTTCAGTAAAGACGCGTTTGTACGCCTAAATGTAGAACCAAAAACTATGAAAGTATTCATACATACACACACACACATACACCCATATATGAACAAGGAAGGAAGAAATTTAGTTGTATGTATCTATGTATGTTCATATGCCGTTTACAAAATTGTTTGGTGCACCAGCCACCAACACATACCAGAAACGCTATTGCTAGATTAACAAGAATAGTTTGTGAGTGCATGTATACATTAGGGTGGGGCCAAGGAAAAGTATTTTTTTTTTTTTAAGTTTTATTAATTTTCTTCAGCAATTTCAGTTTGAAGACTATTTTCGATTTTTTGGGACTGACCACAGCTTTCTTTTAAGCTTCCAAACAATTGAAGTCAAAAATTAAAAATAAAAAACTATTTACGCAATGCACGTCGTTTCAGAGTAATTAAGCTTTAAACATTGGTATGGTTTTCTGTATTACTTTAGAAATTCTTTTAAGTTCATGCAAATTACAATTTTAAAAACTAATGTCAATATAATTTACAAGAAAAAAGAATCGGTCCACCCTAATATACACACATGTATGTATACATATATATGTACTTAGTATATATCCACATAAAACAAGCGCTTTAGTTTGTTTGTTAGTAATTTTAATATTAGTTAAGGTTGTAAGCTATGGGTTGGTGACTGGCGAGTGAGCGCTGGGGAGCTCCACATGCTTTTAGTTAGTACTACCAACATACGAAGATATATACATACAAACATTTATACATATGTACATACATGTATCAACAAAAAAAAATCGCTTATCGATTTGTGTGCTCACAAGAAACAATGACAGGACATGAGAGTAGTAACTTCAGACGGAGGCGTGCAACATTTGACAATAACCGTGAAAATTGGATAGGAGAATATAAGAAAAATTAAAAATAAATAACTCATAAGCTGAATTGCATATCAAAAGAAAGTTTACCAGTACAAACTTAACCTCATTTGTAGAAATTTAATTTTCCTAGAATTGTGGGAGTGGCAAGGTAATATTTGAAAAATGGCGGTAATAGGAACTTTAAGCTTACTACGGAATGGTTAAACCGATTTCAGAGGTCTTTATACCATTACAAAATTATTTTAAATAACTTTAGAAAATATGTATATACAGCAAAAATTTTATATTACACTGAAAATTTTTATGAATTTAAATAAAATTTTAAAATGTGAAAATATTAAAAAAAGAAAATTTTTTAACAAGTTTTTTTTAATCACTTAAATGTTTTAAAAAATTCAATAAAATCTATTTTAGTTTTTTAGATATTTAAATAAAGTTTTGAAAATATACTATACAGCAAAAATTTTATATTACACTGAAAATTTTTATAAATATAAATAAAATTTAAAAGCGTAAAAATATTAAAAAAAAAAAGAAAATTTTTTAGAAATTTTAACTTAATGCATGTAACATATCCAAATATAAAATATGTTTTTTTTTGTTTAAATTTTTCAAATATGATTGACTTAAAAATTTTTTAAAAATTAAATAAAACCCATTTTAGTTTTCAAATTAGTTATATAATATAAACCTTTCTAAACAATTTTTTAACGCTTGGCCTTTGAAGTGCTTTCTCAGTTTAAAATTTTAATTTCACCAAAAAAAATTCATTGGTATGAATTTTCGAAAGCTGATTTAATACCTACATACGTTCAGCCAATCCGTAGTAATTACAGCTTAAAATTACCCAAATACTTTGATACCTTGCCACGCCCACAATTTTTTGAAAAGGCAATTTCTGAATATGTGGTTGTTTTTGTGTTGGTGAAATCTAAGAAGGTCGGGTTCAAAATGCTTTTTGTAGGTTTTGATATGAAACTAATCATAAGAGAGTCAGCGATGACTGTCGAAAATTGGAATCTGAAAGCCAGCCCAAGTTTTTGTCCTTTTTTCTTGAACAAAATTAATACCTCCAGCCTACGCCCCTACGAAACTCGTTAGAGATTTGGCTGCACTAGGCTCGTTTCGGTATAAATATGCTGTAGTTGTTGTTGTTGTAGAAAGACTTATTAAATTTTCTGTGGAACTTTTTACACTACTATGTCCTCCGAAAGCCACTTCATCTTGTTTAGACACAGAAAATAAATTCATACAAATTCGTCGAGAGACTTAAGTAGCTTGATCTTCATACCTCCACAGAGGACTTTAGGTCAAAAGGTCCCACTTAGTCCAAGGTAGAACTTGTGGAACTACTTTCACTTATTTTGAGCTGTCAAAAGTTTAAGAAAATGCGTAAAGAAATGGTGTAGCTGAATTCTCATAGCTAGGTTATTCTCCAGCATGTGGTGCATAATGAAGTTGAGGTCGATAATGAATTTGCCCCTTCTGAAGCTACGCCGACAAAGACCCAATGATGGTCTTGATTATGGTTATGGGCAATATTAAGCCTCTCTGCCTTGGTAATTAGTTGGATTTTTGGCCTTCCAACCCAGACTCATTATTCACCCCGTGTTGGAACGGTGGTAACTATATCGTTATTATCAGTAATTGGGCCATGTCAGGTCTTCGTTGTTATTTAGCTATAAGACGAAATCTTAACTCCGTAACTTTACTGCCGAAGTTTGCCACGGTCTTACGAATTTTAGTCTCTCTATCAAGCTCCTTTCAATCACGTATTTCGCCCTCACGTTTTTTAAGGCACCCCACCCTCAGTCCGCTTACGACAGCTTTCACTTAACAACAAAGAACCGAGCATCTAAAAACAATTATTCCGCTACGTGATAAATCCATGAATCCATTTCACTTTCATGCAGCCTTCCGCAATATTTTGGGCATTGTGTAAAGCAAAACAAATGAGCAGAAAATAAATAAAAAGAAAACAAAAAACAAAGCGATAAAAATTAATATAAATTTATATGACATATATTTTTCGGGAAGAGCAAACATATATGTACGTGTGTATGTATGTACATATATGCGAATTTCGCAACATCTCCCTTACAAAGCTGAAATGCAAACGCAAAAAAAAGTTGAAAAAGCGTGTTGACAACGAAGCGAATGAGCGACGAGTAAATGCCGATTGCAGTAGGAGCGCAGAAAAAAGTAGCACAAGAGAGCGGCAGAGCGCTAAATAGACGCCGCATTGAGGAAGGGAGGGAGTTAAAGAATATTTTGAAGCTGGAAGGTAGACAAACCAAGCGTGAGCAGCACGTTGTACGAGCGATAAACAGCTCCTGAGAAATGATAGCGGCAATATGCTCACGTTGGTAGATAGGAAGAGCAACGCGGCAAGCGGGTGGGTGGGTGGTTGGTATGCTTGATGTCGTGTTTACTGAAGTTTTGTATATATGTATATCCTCATGTATGTGATGCGTAAGACAACAACAGCGCGCGACCTATCCCAAGTTATAGCGCAGACAACAAAACAACAAACCGCAAAGACATGGAGGGAAATAACGGTAAACGGTGATGTTGAGGACTCACGTTGCTGTTGTTGTCGCCGCCGCTTTAACGTAACAGACAATAATAATTCGATTTTTTATGCTCATATATGTAGGTATATATGAACATACATATATGTATGTATATCGATTTATGTATACATTTCTTTTTTATATTTGTTTTTATCTTCGTATACGTTCGCACATTTTTTATCAAATAAAGTATCTACATACTTCAATAACATGAAGCCGCCAAATGCATACATACTTAAATAATTATGTATAAGGGTATATAAATATATACATACTTCCTTATATATAATTGTTTTAAGCTTACTACTGTGCAATCTCCTGAAAGTAATTATTGCTTTGCAGGTCCTTCAGATTCACAAACACCACTGCGTATACTCAACTTTTTTTCGTTTTTTTTTTTTTAGTGGTCACTAGAACCAAGGATATTAATTAAGTGAGTTATCAGGCACCGTAATCGGCACCAAATTATTAAAAAAATTACTTAAATAAAAATATTTGTTCTCTGATTTATAACAAGCATCACCGAAACCCAAATGACCAAATGAAATGTCCTGACGTATGGCTCGAAATTATGAAAGGGTTGGGTCACCTTGAATAACAAATTATTTAAATAACTAAAAAATGAAAAATAATTCAAATAAAAAATTAAAAAATTACTGAAATAAAAATAAAAAATTATTTAAATAAAATATAAAAAAATAACTGAAATGAAAAATAAAAAATAATTTAAATAAAAAATACAAAATTATTCAAATAAAAAATAAAAAATAGCTCAAATAAAAAATAAAAAAAACCACTGAAATGAAAAATACAAAATTATTCAAATAAAAAATAGTTCAAATAAAAAATTAAAAATAATTCAAATAAAAAATTACTCAAATAAAAAATTTCTGAAATGAAAAATAAAAAATTATTTAAATAAAAAATACTAAATTCAAATAAAAAATACGAAATTATTCAAATAAAAAATACAAAATTACTGAAATAAAAAAAACTGAAATGAAAAAAAAAATTATTCAAATAAAAAAATACGAAATTATTGAAATAAAAAATTACTTAAATGAAAAATAAAAAATTATTTAAATAAAATATAAAAAAATAACTGAAACGAAAAATAAAAAATTGATCAAATTAAAAATAAAAAATACAAAATTATTCAAATAAAAAATACGAAATTATTCAAATAAAAAATTAAAAAATTACTGAAATGAAAAATAAAAAATAGTTCAAATAAAAAATAAAAAAAACTACTGAAATGAAAAATACAAAATTATTCAAATAAAAAATAGTTCAAATAAAAAATTTAAAATAATTGAAATAAAAAATTACTCAAATAAAAAATAAAAAAATTTCTGTAATGAAAAATAAAAAATTATTTAAATAAAAAATACTAAATTCAAATAAAAAATACGAAATTATTCAATTAAAAAATACAAAATCTCTGAAATAAAAAAACTGAAATGAAAAAAAAATTATTCAAATAAAAAATACGAAATTATTCAAATAAAAAATAAAATTAAATTTTAGTTACCATCCAAAAAAGTTTGAGTGATGAGTGAAATGTTATTGCTTATTCCAAAAATTTTGAAAAAAATTACAACTATTATTCAAGCTTTCGAAAATAGGAAATAAGCTTATCGAGATACACCAAAGTTATACCCACCCATAAGTATATTAAGGCATAATTTGTATTTATGGAGGATTTTTGGGATATTTCTATGTGTATAAAACTCACTGAGTTGATTTGATTGAAGCTCATGGCTATTGAAGGATAAAATAAGGTTTTTGGTGGCACTTCTTGGGGACTACTTGTTGCATTTCGGGATAACTTCGGGATAGTTTTATTAATCACTTTGGGACATTTTCATGACCATTTTGCTATTATTTTAGTGATTGTACTGGAAATTTTTCGGGAATATTTTGAAAGTGTTCTAATGATCATTTTGGAACAGTTTCAGGTAAAAAATAGTCCCGAAAAAATTTGTCAAAAAACAATACCGAAGTAACTTAGAAATAGGCCACAAAAATATTTCCCAAAATTACCAACTTAATCCCCAAAAATATACAAAAATCCCTCATAAATCCTTATTTTTTGAGTAAACAATAAAATTGCAACCGTCTCTCAAATTTTTTGTAACTTCCATTCCTCGTTGTAAGATGTTGGGATGGCGCTTGGTAAATTTCAGAGACAATTTTTATGTCAGATTTATAGCCCTTTCCATAAGGCGAATCGCTGGTTTTAGAATACTGAACGAGGACCCTTTGCATTCGCATCCGTAATTGTCTAAAATCACACTTCCGTTACATCCCTAGTAAGCACTCACGTGTAATTTTTTTTTTAATTGTTTAGCTTCCACTTTGTTTGCTGCCACTACTCTGGCATTGTTTTTGTCTTAACACATTTCTTTAATATATCTGCTGGCAATTGTGTGTACGAAATCACATGTTTACAATAGCTCAGGACTCGATTTTGATTCGTGTGTGTGTGTGTTTAAAAAGTTGTTCCTTAATTGCGTGTGACGTAGGGCGACGAAACGGGTGTGTTTTTTCATTTCCTATTCGTTATTGCTTTCTTGCTTTTTCGCTTTGTTTTTATATTAAGGGTCAATTTATGTAAAATGCTGTTCTAGACTGCAATACGTAGACTCACAGCGTTTTTCACAATTGGCGCCTAAGTGTCAGTTGTCCTGAGTCTGCTGCAATATTCCATTTACAAATTTATGTTGTATTTTATTTCAATTGTTATAGCAGCAACAACTTACAAACAGCGGAGGTAAATGTGTTGACATTTTGCTACCTTTTTCTTTTGCCTTGTTTTGTTGTCTCAAAAGTTCTTGGTGTCAAATGTGTAATACATTTATTTTTAACGTTTTTTGTTTTCTCTTTGGTATTGAAATCTCTTGCAGGCTAGGAAGTAGGTCACACATTTAATAAAAGTAAAATTTTGTAAAGGCGACCGTATGGTATTGGGGATGGCGTGCTTGCCTTCCACAACAACATCCATGCTTAGTAGACGACTTCCTTTTGTTCAGCTATGCGTAATTGGTCAATTTACACTTATGCGATAGGAAAGAGGAATGAAAGTTCAAAAACTATCGAGTCCACAAACTTATTAGGCGTATAGTTTTTTTAGATCTGGAGGCGAGAAAATATTCCTGGCTATATTTGGCTATAGTTCTCGATACGCAATCATTTTTAAACCCGCTCATTTATGTATTTCGATCTTTTTTTTGAACAAAGAAAAATCACCCCCTATCATGTGTTAAAAAGGGATACTCTTCCGCTGTATATTATGACAGGGAATTTGGGTCATAAGACAAACTAAACCTTCTCAGTGTAACCCTGTCTAACTAGGGGGGACTAATTTCCGTTATAAATTCTTATTAAGAATTTTTGCATTTAAATTTTTTTATGGTACTAAAACCGCGCATGACCAAAAATGGGTATTTTCCTCCTAGAAGTATGCAATACTTTTTTATCATTATCGTTTTGACTTATTCCTATCAACAAAGGTGTAAAACTGATTAGCTATACCTTAAAACAACCTACCAGCAATGTTTGCTTCCACAGAGAGCGACAATTAAATAAAACGTGAAAAATTAAAGCATACTTTTAGGGTTTTTTTTTTGCAATCAGTGAGTCCAGAGGCTCTTTATACAACATACATATGTAATTTTCCAGGCTATTTTAAACCAATATCTTAACCCTCTTATATCCACTGACGCTTTGTATGAATAATTATTGCATACTTTTAGGCGCTTATTTTTCCCCTGTTTTTTTTCCCACCTTCTTTAAATAAAAATTTTGTATTTGAGAATGTGTACGGGAATTTTGTAAAAAATCATTCTAAAGATTATATACCACAACATTTTTAATCAGCATCTTAACCCTCTAATGGCTACTAGATGCTGTGTTTGGAAAATTTTGCATACTTTTAGGCGCATAATTTTATTACGCACCTTTTTTGTGCAAAAATTTGGTCTGAGAGAATGTCTAAAGAAGTTTTCTGAGAAATAAGTTTCTATAATATTTAAAACTAAGGACTTAACCCTCTAACGACCGCTCAATTTTAGAGAAGCCATTTTTTTTAAATCAGTGTGAGAGTTTCTTCTGCTGTTCTCTTTTACTTTTCTAAATATAAAAATGCCAAAAAAGGACGTCAATTAATCCGTCCCACCCAACGCTAACCCTGATTTAATGTGTCTTAATAGGTTAGCGTGGCAGACATTATTCGAATCGTCATAAAACTATAATAACATTTGAACTTGTCACTCAATTTTACGTCCCTCAATCATTTACGCTATTAATACATACTGGTACATATACATACATACTAATAAAGTATGTGTAAATACCATTTGTGGCATGTGGTATTTTAGTTCGTATTCAATATGCAGCGCGCTAATAACTTTGCGGCTACTCATTTGCGCATTTTTGTGTCAATTGAAGGTTTTTTATTTCACATTTCGAGCTCAACCAACAAACAATTTTAACTATTTTTGTACAAATTTGCTTCGCCTCTAGACGAGCGTAGTCCATTAAGCGCGTCGACAATTCTTTAGCTTCAACAACAAGTTTCGATTTCAATGCATTTTGTAATCGAAACTTGGCTGCAACAACGACGCGCTCCATTACAGCATAGACAAAAGTGAGCTTAAAAGAAGCATAACAAGAAGAAGAAAAAAGTTCTTGTCAGTTTTCGTTTTCATTTTTATTCTCATTCTCGGTTTTCGTTTTCATTCTCTTTTTTGATTTTCATTTTTTATTAATTTTCCAAAGTTGAAATGAATTTGCAAACGAAAACAGAAACAAGTTCGCATACCCCAAATTGGTTGTCTGGTTTGAAGGCGGCAGCGGCGAAGCTTTGTGTCGCAAACTAGTTAGCTGGTGCTGCTGCTATGGCGGCTGGCAAATATACAGAGTCGCATTTGCATTGAGTAACGGCGCCGCTACTCAGCGCTCCATCAGCGCTATAGAAACCGAAAATGCCGCCACATTTTTTGGTTGGCGCTCGCTTGCTCCATCAACATCATAAACGTTTTGCTCAGCGCGCTGTCCATAAGACCGCGCACAATAAAAAAAAATTTATAAATTTTGATATATATATAAAAATGTGTGTGTATGTCGAAAATGTTTATATGTGTATGTGTGTGTGTTTGTATTTAAGTGTTCGCATTAATAATAGTTGTATACCTCATACCCAATGCTCACATATAGCAGCTACCTCCATCCCGTTTCCGCGTATGCGCACTTGGCCTATAGCGCCATCTCTTACGCTCATGACCCAGATTTTTGTGCATATGTATGTGTGTAATCAATGCAACATGTAGAGAGCTTTTTTTTTTGTCTCAATTTATTATATTATTCATGTTTTTTTTTTTTTCGTTTTCATAGTTTCTTTTTAATTCACGTTTTTTCGTACTTTTGCCTTCCGCTCCATCGTTCCGCTTATACAAAAACAGAAAAAATATTAAATAAAAATAAAATATATTTACGTAAAATTTTATAGCTACGGCGCTTTTGTTAAATTTGTAATATTGCTTGTATCCATTAGATGTATTGAGTGGTCGCCTGCTGATTTTATAGGCAAAAGAGATAAATTTTAAGGGAATTGCCAATACGACATTTCTTGAATAATATTTTTGTCGTTAGTCGACGGGCAGTGCATTAAAAACCCTTCGGCGCCTCTATTTTCTTATAAGAATTCTCTTTTCAAATCATTGCTGAAGCAGTACCAAATAAATCCTTTTCATTGACTCACTTCGGATATGGTAGACCAAAATCACTCGACAATTCTAATCTTGTCAACTTCTCAAGAACGAAGGTGAAGCGCGCTGAGATCGTCAGACGAACCGAAAATTAGTAAGATCAGTAAATCGGTTCCTCGTACTCTAGGCTCATTGTGCCTTATGTTGAGAAGTGCCTGAGGCAGTACTCAGCTCATCCCTTTGTACACAGATAGGCACCAAGATTAATTGGGAATAACCTCAATTGACTTTAGTACCCTTTCTTAATAGAAACAAGATCTGTTGACTTAATTCCAACATCGTGGGAACACTTTTTGAAAATAACTTATATGTGTTTCTGTCAAACATATTTAATAATGGTTACTAATCCTATTGATTACCAGTGTAATTGAATATCTTACTGAGAGTCCTTTTAACGATTGATTAATATTTTAATAATTTTTAATGATTATTTTCCAACTAATTAAAAAAGAATAAAAAATAATCTGATTTTCACGATTATTAGAAATAATTGCAAAAACTTAAGAATAATCATTATTGATTAATTAGCTAATAATGATTTTTTTAATGATTATTTTCAGATTTTTCACGATTATTAGAAATAATTGAAAAATATTAAAAATAATCATGTTTGATTAATTAAGTAATAATGATTTCTTTTAATGATAATTTTCCAATTAAATGAAAAATAATCTATAGGTAATCATGATTTTTCACGATTATTAAAAATAATAGAAAAAATCTAAAATAATCATGATTGATTAACTCATTAATAATGATTTTTTTTATTATACTGGATCTTGATTATTTTTTATTTTTTTATTATTTTTTAATAATCGTAAAAAATCATGATTTTTTTTTAAATTTTTTTATTCGTAATGGATTTATAATTGCCTTTTCTTGAAGCCAATCAAATAATCATTACCAATTAAAAAATCAGTCTAATCAATTAATTACTAATTACTAAGCAAATTTAACAGATATGGTTTCTGTACAACCCAAGTCTTCAATATTTTTAGTTTAGATCAAATAGATTCAAAATAATAACTAATTCATACAGAAATTCAAACATTCTTTAAACTTCGTTATACTGCGGACGGAGTGGTGTGGCGCTAGTGCTGCCGGCTTACCACACCGAAGGTGCAAGGTTCGGGTCCCAGGACACTAGTTTGGCAAACTCTCCGAAAGTATTTTTGCCTTGAAAGGCTTCTCGATTTTCTAAATATATCTTTTTCTTTTGAGAAGTTTTCAAAACTTGCCTGAACTTCCTTAAAATGAGTAGAACGTTAAGAATGCAGGTTTATGACTTTTATATAAAAATTTTATGAGAAAACTTTATTGAAACTCAAACATAACGAATTAAAATTGACGAATTTGAATAGACTCTCTACTGCCCAGCTAATTTTGGCAGAGTTCTACAAAGTTCGCTCCTTCCCAAAATCCTTTATGCGCCACTGCTAGATAGATATGCCAAGTGAGTGCAAGTCCGTCTACACTCTTCTCTCAGGTAAGCCTACTCAGTCCAAAGTAGCTCTTCTAACCAAGAGTGATGATTCCTGGAACTTGTAATCCAATTGAAGTTTCCTTGTTAACGCTGGTACCTAAATGTACAGAACCCCTTTGCTGGTCCTTTTAATCCGGGGTAGTTGATTCGATTGGCTGATCGACCTTCTTAAGCTCAAGACCCAATCGTCAGGCACATTTATTATTTTTTAGCTTGGTCGTTCCTACTCCATCGGAGTTGGGTTGTGGAACATATTACCCTGTCCACCTTTGCTGAAATTTCTTAACGCATAGGCACCGGGAACAGTCACTCAAAGAAATGAATTTATGATAGAGAGAGAAACACAGAGTTTATGGCTTTCTAAGGCTGGTGCACATTTTAGATTTATTTTCTGTCCATTAGTCGTCCTGCTTAGACCCTGCCTCCGAAAAAGAACCGCTTCACTATCCAACTTCAATATCCTAACAAAAACACATTGCTCAAAGCATCTGTGACCTATATAAGTTGTTCGAGCAACTTAACTGTTATGAACGTACTATAGAGGTTGTTCGTACCAGAACGTACTGCAATTTCCTTAGAGTTTACGAGGTCTGAGGAGAGATAGTAGAACTTCAAGCATTGTAGAACGTGTCGTGGTGTTCGTCTCAAAGACCCGTAGAACCCAAACCAAGGCGGAGATTTTAATTTTTTTTACACTATAAAAAGCTTTAACAAAATACCGCCCGTCAAAGTCATGAGTCTTTGAGCTTCTGAAAGCAAATATGCGTTTACGACTGCTTTATCCGCCTGTAATGGCTAGCTTTCATTGACCTAAATAATTAGCTCATTGGTTTTTTTTATTTTTATTTTTTATTCAGAATATAGCCTCATACGTGCGTTCATTTATTGATGGCTGATAAGTTGAATCATCCTTTTATCAATAATTTATTGATTCGTTATAATTCAAGTGATAAGGTGCATAGGGTGCGTAGTGGCTCCACCTCTTGGCATACAACACACTTTGTATTTGTATAATTTTTAGTTTACAAAAGCTGTTAACATGCACTAGATAAGAACTGGAGTCAATAGTATTAAGGCTTGAAGATAAGCCATGGACGGATTTTTGAGATTCACAAAAGTACTTTCGATATGACGTTGGAAGATGCGTTGGCCAATTTCACTCCCATCACTTTTATATGAGTTATAAAGAGCATATTAAAGCCAGAATAGGGGTCAAAGAAGCAGGAAAATTCTTCTCGATAACCTGGGTCCTGGCAAGATCCTCTGAATATCAACCCCGACATTGAAAATCTCCCCCACAGCTGAACTAAAACGATTACTTTTTCATGGATGAATTCAGAAAGGACGGTTATGAAGGCGGTCTATAGACCGATCATGCACCTCCTATTACTTAGAGGTGTTTGCAATTAGAGCTGAGAGAACTTTAGTTCGATGCCTTAAGTAATGGAGGCTCTAAGTTCGCCTTCAATGAATTTATTGCTCTCCGCAGTGGGTTGGACAAGCTTTTCAAATTTCACGTGCTGCGATAAAATGTGAAGAACAAGCTGTGATAAAGCCAATACCTCCAGTCTTAAGAACAACCAGATGCATTTGGGATTTAGTGGAAATTCAGTTCAATGTATTCGCCGTCCATGAGGACAGTCAGCTTTCAGTGGCTTGTACAGATAGTTCCCTTGGATGGCCGAAACAAGGAATGGAATTTTTTTGAGATGATAAGCCACTAGGACTAATAAAACTAAGCAACTATCAAAGTTGAACTAATCTCACTAGTTTGTATGGGATAGGAGAGGGAGTGGCGGCAGCGCCGTGGAAGGATTTTTCCGGAGGTTCTCGTTTAAATTTTTTTAATTTTATTTCTGATTGAAATGAAATATTTCACACCACATTCGAGCTAGCACCAGAAAGCGCTATATTACCGAAGCATGTCGAATTCCTAACCGGTAAAGAACTGCACGCATCGACAATGTTATAATTAACCTTCGTGAAGAAATTTTCCATTACAAAAACAACAAGAAACGGTTGACAGGTTTAAAATGAACCCGCATTAGATAAGGCAAGTCTTTCAAAAGAAACGATTAAAACCCACACCACAACTCCGAGGTGCGTTGGGATCCCAACTGGTACCAGAAGGTAACAGATTCGGTGGGGGAATAAGGGCTGTTCAAACAGACAAAGAAGTGAAAGGCAGAGGCAAAGACTGACGGCTGCTGTTCGTGTGGCGGTAGTGTTGCTAGCCTATCAAACCAAAGGTCAGGGATTCGAGTCCTTCGACGGGTCAGATCAAAAGTGGTTTTCGTGTCCATGTGAGGTTGGGAGTCGCCAAAAACTGTAGTCTCTGCCAATGTGTAGAAAACATTAAAAGCAGCACACGACAAATTGGTAGAGAAGCTCGGCCATAATCTCCTCGTAGGCTAACTATTTTTTTTTTTTCTAAAATAAAGACATAGAAATCTATAAGATGAACTGAGTTATATAAATAAAATTCATAAGAAAGAGCAAGAATACCAAGCCAGGTATGTCTATAGACTAAGGAGTGAAAGGCGTAGACAAATATGAAGACGACGTAAAAGATAAAAGAGAAGCCAGAGCAAAACCAACAGCTAATTTTTCTTTCGACTCCAAATGAAAGAGGAAGTCTTGGTAATTATGAATATGCTTTTGCGCGTAGGGTTCAGCCCATCTTCATCTTTTTAAGCTGGATTTATTGCAGTACCCCAAGCCATACCCTCAAATAGCTTCAATCGAAGTATACCAAATAAATATGTATGTATGTAAATCATAATAGCAGCAGCTGTCGGCTCAGCTGACTTCTTCTTAACAACGATTGCCTTGCCACGCACCGGCAAACCAATTCCAAGCAACGAATTCACAATAAAAATAAACTCACACTCAATAACACCGCATTGTGGGAGTGTGACCCAATTAGTTATACGGTTATAAAAAAACAAAAAAAGACCAGATTTTTAACCGGTATACCCTGACCTATATGGCACGAAGTAGAAGTAGATATATACTTCAAATACACAGAAAATCTAATGGGAGCATAACCACCCGCCAGCAACCATCAAACAAACACCCGAGCGCTGCTCTATACGCACCCCACGACTCCATCATTTAGCCGTCACCTCGTTTTATTTTTGTGTACAAAAATTGGCGGCACAATTCAAATTGGATTATCCGATGTAAGCATGCAAAATATATAGATGATGATGTGCCGCAGCGCATATGCCGAATGCCAAAATACCGAGTTTGCGAATGCCAAATAACGAACAAACGAATGCCAATGAAAGTATGCGAGTGTGTGTGTCAGTGTGTGTGGTCATGTGGTACAATGTGCAATGTTGTCATATTGAAAGCGATAGTGATTGTTGTTATTATTATAGTTGTAGCTTGCTATTGTTGTTGTTGGTATTAGCTAATAGTTTGCTTGCTGTGCCTCATATTCAACCGAGCGCAGCGAGCGCAACGCATTAAGCTCCTCATACCTCACATACAAAATGCTTTCCAACACTTTCGTTTTCGTCTTCGTCGTTTCGTCGTGCCGTCGTGCCCGCGCGCGTTGTTGCGATGAGACAACGCTGCGGCATTAGATATTGCTTAGTTGTCGCTTAGTATAAACGTATGCTTGTAAGGTAGTATTAGTGTCCCAGTTTCCATACTGTCCTTGACCTACTCCACACAAAAATCGAAAACACGAACGCGACGCTACACAGCAACACGCTCTATGCTTTTTAAGTTAGTTGTCGAATGGATTTGATTATTGTTGACGCTCCATGCTCATCGCTTAACGTACGGCGCGCTCATCGCTCAGCTGCGTTGGTATACGTTATAGCGCGCGGCGCTCTTGAAAGTAAAAGAAGCTCACGCTCAGCATGCGAACAGCTTTCGCAATACTAAAAATGTGTACAACTTTGAAAGAGCGCCAAGAGCGCGCTGCTCTTGAATTGTGAAAATGTTAAAACAGTGTTAAATATGCGTTGAGCATGCATATGTGTGAGTGTGTATAAATGGCATATTGCTTCATCTATCAGCTGAAAATTTGAAATATTACAGTTTGCTAAGTTTTATTAGAGAGCGCGCTATTATAAAAGCTTTTGCTCAAACTAAAGCACGCGCTCTGTCGTTAGAGTCATTGCAGGCGCGCGTTCTCATTTTCAGTCACAGCGCTAACTATATTTTACGAAGCTTTGCAGCGCAGCGCGCTGTGGCGCACACAGCAACGTCGAAGGCGCGTAGCTGAAAATGCTCAACGCTTGCTGTTAGCCGCTTCTTGCTCACGCATACATATCTGCTACTTTTTGTTTTTCATTGCAATTACGTTTTTTTCTTGTTTTCAATGTGTCTGTTTCGTTTTCGCTTTCAATGATTTTCTTCTATGTGTGTGTGTGTGTGCGCGCGCTCAACGTATACATACATATATGTACATTGAATATTTGTAAACAATATGCTTGACCTAAATTACAGTTTCTTGTTTGAGTGAGAAACAAAACAAAAAAAAAAGCAACACATTTACGAAATACATATATGAACGTACGTGTAATGAAATACAAAAACAAATAAGACATAAAAAAAGCAAAAACAAAAAAAAAATTATCAAAATAAAAAAAGCTCTTTTCAATAACGATTTTCTTCTTTTACATACACACACACATGCGAGTATAAGAAACCCAGTTCTTGGTGGGTGCTATCGTCATCTCTCGTCTCTCCCTCACAGCGTACAGCGTGCGCTAAGTGCAGCTTTTAAAACTGCAATCACGTTTGCATCATGGAATGGTGTCAGCGCTGTTTAACGCCCTGCTTATGCCATAGCAGCAGCTGCTGGACGCCTGTTTATATTTTGTTCTTGTTGTTGTATGATTTGTGTCCTTATTTTATAGCAATAAAAAGGGGACAACGCATATCTACATTTAAAATAGTAGAACTTATATATTACACAAATATTTTGCGTACTTAGCTATAGCGAAGCGCATATCAGAGTTGCATTTATTGTTAAAAGCGTAAATATTGAAATACAGCTCGAGCTTCGTAATAAATTATTGATGGAAATATCGAACTACAAAATTTATTTTGCTCTAAAATATTTCATGCAGTTTCTTTAAGCAATTTATATCAGCATCGAAATTTTGCATACTTTTAGGCGCATATTAGCTTTGTACTTTTTTGTTTAGAGCTAACTGACCTTAATTGCTAAAAATCATAAAATATTGCTCTGAAAGTATTTGAATATACGCATGAGAATTACTTAATACTTAGTTAGTGTGGCACTAGGTATTGCATACTTTTAGGCGCAGCCCCCTTTCGACTTGCAATTTTAACTATCCACGAGTTTTTGTATATATTTTAAGCATGATTTTTTAAATTAAATGTCCAGATTCTAAGCATTTGTGTCAAAAATACTTCCAATTGCTGTATTTAAATATTAAAACATTGCCTACTTTTAGGCGCATACTACTTATGTACCTTCATCTTATCAAATCTCGCTAAATTCTTGAAATAAAGAAATTAGTAGCCAAATTGTTTGAATATTCACACGAAAATTCCTAAATACTGTGTAAATGCTGCTCTGCTTATTGCATACTTTCCGGCGCTGATTTGTTATTTTCTTCAAATTTCGCGCTAACATTGAGTTGTGCTGTGTTTCAGACACGCTTGACAGGTTACATGTCCAAAACACTAAACCGATGTGCTACAAACTATAACGATCATTTTAATTATAACATAAAAACTTTGCCTACTTTCAGGCTCATAATAAATTGTTTTCTTCCTTTAGAACTTTCTATAAATAAATAACGATTCTAAAATAATTAATATAGTAAATGAAGTTTTAAAAGAAAAAAATATTCAGCCAAACGTTCTGAAGTAATAAGTCGAGACAGCATTGGGTGTTACATACTTTCAGGCGCATGAGTCACCAATCAATTTCATGCAAACGCTATCAAATTCCTGCGCCTTTCTACAGATGCAATGTGGCTTTAGGTAGCGAAATTAAGACCGATATATAAAACGAAGGAATAGCTGTAAAAAAGATTAATTAAGGTTCTGCGCGTTGCATACTTTTAGGCGCATTTATACTTACTCACTTCAAAATTGAATTGAGTAGCAAAACATAATGAAAAATGGAAATTTCATTCGAGTGGTTTACTTTTGAGCCATGTTGAAATTGAGCTGCTTGTTAGTATGAGGTTTAAAAGGCTGCATACTTTTGGGCACTTCCTTGTTTTTTCATGAATTATTGAAAATTAAATAAGTATTCCAAGTTAAATGTATTACAGCTCTTAAAAGCTCTCAGTTTGTGTATATATCGACGAATTATGTATATTAATTTTTCATTTTCTCTTATCCTTTCCAGCCGTGAGAGCGGATCGAATGCGCGGTGGACGCAATAAATTTGGGCCCATGTACAAACGTGATCGAGCGCGAAAATTACAAGTGATGCGTCAACGACAACTCGCCTTGCAAGCGTTACGCACCTCAATTGGTTCGGTGGAGATGAAATCGTCACCACTCTCGCCAGGCTACCAACAAGCATATCCAAATATGAATATTAAACAAGAAATACAAATACCTCAGGTAAGATTAGTTAGTAGAAGAAGCAAAAAAAAATAGAAAACCATAGCTGGGCATAGTGAAAAAAATTAAAAATTTGTTTTTTTTTTTTTACTTCCTAAACGTAAAAAAGTTGCTTAGTAATGTATGACAAGTGATGATGGGTTCTCACACTGAAAAAAATTGAGACAGTCAAATTTAGTGCATTTTAAAATTTAGCGCATTCTGCCCAACTATGTTTTGATATTCTCATTTTTTATTATCTCTCCACTACCTACTTAACTAGAAAATGTTTCCCTCCTTGCAGGTGTCCTCTCTCACACAATCACCCGATTCATCGCCTAGCCCCATTGCCATTGCGCTCGGTCAGGTTAATACAAGTGGCGGTGTGATAACGACGCCAATGAATGGTGGCAGTGGAACGGGTAATGCTGGTAGTGGTGGCGGTAGTGGCAATACCGGCGCTAATAACAACAACAACACCAGCGATATACTCAACCGCGGTGGTAGTGGCAATTGTCACGACACTGGAACTGGATCTCTACAAAATGCGTCCGATTCGAAAATTTGGTATAAAAAAAATTTACAGTTGTTTTTATTTTTTGTTACCAAAATACTTGCTCAAAATTGTTGCATGCCACCATTTAAATATCTTCATACATTCGCACATGTAGGTGCTGCGGCTGATTTTGCTAATTTACAAGTACAAAATCGTAAGCAGTTGAAAACATTTTGAGAGGTGGCGTCGTGGGGTAGCAATTAATTGAGTTAATAGTTTCAGTGATTACAAAGATGGGCGAGTCAATACATAAAAACGAGAGGGCTTCTATATATTTTTCATATAGCCCAGCTCGATTCATCGCGTCGCCTCTAAATTGCCAGGAATGAGAGTGAAGTCTAAGCAGAGTTATTCGACAAACTTTTGGAACCCTAGAAGACGGAATTAAATTATATTTTATTTAAATTATTTCATTTTATTTTATTTTATTTCATTTCATTTTATTTCATTTCATTTTATTTTATTAATTTTTTTAATTTTATTTCATTTTATTTTATTTTATTTTATATTATATTATTTTAATTTATTTCATTTTATTTTATTTCATTTTATTTTATTTCATTTCATTTTATTTTATTTTATTTTAAGTTATTTAATTTTATTTTATTTTATTTTATTTTATTTTATTTTATTTTATTTTAATTTATTTCATTTTATTTTATTTCATTTTATTTTATTTAATTTCATTTTATTTTATTTTAAGTTATTTAATTTTATTTTATTTTATTTAATTTTATTTTATTTTATTTTATTTTATTTTATTTTATTTTATTTTATTTTATTTTATTTTATTTTATTTTATTTTATTTTATTTTATTTTATTTTATTTTATTTTATTTTGTTTTATTTTATTTTATTTTATTTTATTTTATTTTATTTTATTTTAATTTATTTCATTTTATTTTATTTTATTTTATTTTATTTTATTTTATTTTATTTTATTTTATTTTATTTTATTTTATTTTATTTTATTTTATTTTATTTTATTTTGTTTTATTTTATTTTATTTTATTTTATTTTATTTTATTTTATTTTATTTTATTTTATTTTATTTTATTTTATTTTATTTTATTTTATTTTATTTTATTTTATTTTATTTTATTTTATTTTATTTTATTTTATTTTATTTTATTTTATATTATTTTATTTTATTTTATTTTATTTTATTTTATTTTATTTTATTTCATTTTATTTTATTTTATTTTATTTCATTTCATTTCATTTCATTTTATTTTTTTTTATTTTATTTTATATTATTTTATTTTATTTTATTTCCGTTTCCGTCGCACTTTAAAAAATTTCAATTAACTGCTACCACCATTAGTTTTTGGAAATTATATTTCTGGTAAAACGGCACCTCTCTTTACATTCGACAACATATTTCCATTTTCTAAAATTTCATGTTTACTCTTTCTACAAAAACTGATATCTAATTTTTTTATTTTTACAATTTTAAGCTTCGACTCTGGTACGCATCCTTCAAGCACTGCTGATTCTATTATCGAGCCGCTCAGGTAAGTTGCTTTAATGGAGCTACAACAAAACTTAATACTCATTGAATTTGTACAACTTATTTCAGGGTTTCACCAATGATACGAGATTTTGTGCAATCAATAGACGATCGAGAATGGCAAACGCAATTATTTGCGTTATTACAAAAACAAACCTACAATCAAGTGGAAGTTGATCTCTTCGAACTCATGTGCAAAGTGTTAGATCAGAATTTGTTCTCACAAGTGGATTGGGCAAGAAATACAGTATTCTTTAAGGATCTGAAGGTGAGTGCGGTAAGAAGCTGAAACAACAAGAAACGTTTATGTGAAGTTAATAATGAACACACGAGGTTTGGGGAGAAACCAGTACCCTTAAATTTTTGTTGTATCTAATACAAATTTTGAATTTTATAAAAGTATTGGTTGTTTGTCCTCCAATCTCCTCTGACGAAAGTCTCAGGAAACTGCCAGTTTTAATAGCGTTAGTCAGTTAGTTCTTGTAAGGGTCAACTTATTTGCTTCCTCCGAACAGTATTTTCTAAGCCAACTTCATACTTTCCAAGAAGCTTTTCACCTCAAAACTACACTCTGAGGGTCTGCACTCTACCATGACGCCTGCTTTTATTTATTTATTTTTTTTTTTTCTTTTTTTTGGCGTCTGTGTTATTTTTAATTTTGTTAAACGTGCGCGCGCCGTTCCGATTATGTAAACTTACATTATGGGTCAGTGCGAAGAGGCTGACGGCATGGCGCGGAGAGTGGGTATGACTTGTAAGGGACGCCAATGCAACAACAATGGCAATACCAAAAGGAGCAATACAAAAGAAGCTCAAAAAGGCAACAACTACAACATCCATTTTAAGCCTGAATTCAGTTTCGATTTCGTTTGCTTGCTCATGCTGGCGCTTTTGGTTGTTGGGTGGTAGTTGTTGTTATTGTTGTTTGCTGCTATTGCTTGTTGCTTGACTCGCTCGCTGACTGACTGATTGCTTGGCTGACCTACTTACCAACCAAAGCTGAACAAAGTGAGCTAAACGTCCATACATACATACATACATGTGATATACTCAACTAGTTCAATATTATCCTAGTTCGCAACTATAACTTTCGAACTAATCCCAAACTAGTTCCGAAAGTGAGCAGGTCTATACCAACAAATCGACGGCTGAACAATTTTAAAATAATTTTAATAAATGTCCTATCTCAGAATTTTTTTTCCAAAACGCTCTATTTGAGAATTTTGTTTGAGGGAGGCACTTTCTTAGAATTTTTTCAGTAACGTCCTCACAGCTGAAAATGTTTTGAATTATCGCTGAGATAGGGCTTTCTTCAAACAAATTTCCAAATAGGACGTTGTTGAAAACGAGCAGTTCGATGAAGAGCTTTTTCCAAAAAAAAATGTGAGAAAGGTTTTGAAAACTATTTTTTTTAAATTATATGATCTTTCACTTAGCCTTCAAAATATTCAAACTTTTAAAATTTGGAAAAATTCCAGTAGAATTTTCTTCCCTAAATTTGATGTATTCAGTACCACAGCTCGTACATTTGAATTTACAATTCACCACACCCTGAGGTATTTTAATCATTTCCACCTAAAAATTACCACTAAACTTGAACTAACATTTGTGTATAACTTTTTTGAACTAGTTGGAGACTGGTATATTTCTGTCCATAAAAAAAATTGTTTGACTAATTCTACCTGGTCTTCATACTAGTTTTCAAGTACTTTACAACTAGTTCGTTTGACTACCGGGTATATATCATAGTCGTCAGTCAATTCACGTTCATGACGCAACAACACATTGCACAAAGGTTTTTACCAATACAACAACAACAACCACTTTAGGCCGTCCAAGTCAATGCGAGCTTTATTGTTTAAATGTGTACATGTATGTGTGTACGAGTATGTGTGTGTGAGTTTTATATTATTTCTTAGTGTTTGAGCGCGCGGCGCACATTCATGAACAAAAGCTGCCGTCGGCGCAGTCGCCAACCAAAATGATGTCAGCGCTTGCATTGAAGTTGAGGCGTCAACGTATGCGCATTGAAAGCGCAAGTTGTGAGCAAACTGCTCTCTTATTTTAAGCATTTGCATTGTTGTAAAAAGCTGCTCTCAACCAGTCATACTTGATTGTGGTGAGGAAGCGTGTGAAAGTCTTGTGCGCTCTCTTAGTCTGAGCGTATATTTTTTTTAACACTCTCAGCGCCATGATCTTGAATAATCGAAAAAAAAATATTTTAACCAACGTAATTGATGCATTTTCTCTGCGGAAAGTAAGAGTGAAAATTGGCCTTGGCTTACATTTGCAATGATGCAACAACAATTTTTTTTTTCTAGCTAACGTTGTCTGTAACGAAACCATTAGTTGTGCGTTTGAAGTTGGTTAACCATCTGCGAAATCAAAGTCTGTATAGTTGTTGTTGTGGTAATATGACAAACTAGTTACTGTGTAGAGTGATAAAAAGTTAGGTTAGGTTGAGCTGCTTATGGGAAAGTTGTGTTTCAATGGATAAGACCCAGTCGGACTAAGCTTTGCTAACGTTGCCTACTTTTAGGCGCCTTTTTTCATACAATTTTAGGACTAGGAAATGTATCTTTTAGGCGCAATTTTAATTAGGAAACGAAATAAATATTTGAAAGGAAAAAAATTAAATTTTTTTTTAAATACCGTTAATTTTTTACAAAATAAATTATTAATACCAAAATCTTTTAAACACTTTCCTTCTCCACATTCCACAGGTTGATGACCAAATGAAATTGCTGCAGCATTCCTGGTCCGATATGTTAGTACTAGATCATTTACATCAGCGAATACATAACGGTTTACCCGACGAAACGCAATTGAATAACGGTCAAGTGTTCAATTTGCTGTGGCTTGGCCTGCTTGGTGTACCGCAATTGGCTGATTACTTCAATGAATTACAAAATCGTTTACAAGATCTTAAATTTGATATGGGCGATTATGTGTGTATGAAATTCCTAATTCTATTAAATCCAGGTAAGTTGTTGGAATAAAAAAAAATTTTTTTATATATTTTAATATTCTCTCTTGCTACTAGATGTTCGTGGTATTGTTAATAAGAAGACCGTTTTGGAAGGACAAGAAAATGTGCAAGCAGCGCTGTTAGATTATACACTCACGTGCTATCCCTCAGTGACGGTAAGTAGACATTGCAGAGAGCTCTTAGATGGTAGCGTAGACGTCTCGAGAAATAGATTGAGGTCAAACTTTCGGGGAACACGCATGACAGGTGATGAATCCAGTCTTTATTCGCTGGTCGTGTTCAGAAAAAAATTACGCAGGGACCTAGAAACGGTCACTGACCTTTGTAGCCCAATGGACGCTGCCCTTTCTGCGAACTTCCTAGCGGTCGCTCGATTATCGCAGCCAGATTTGCTTGATCGCAGCAAACCTTCCAGAGTTGAGTTGGGTATTCCATCCGGTATTGGGGATTGGAATTTATGGGCGATAAGGACAAAGACATCATCACGGTGATTGTTATATTTACTATGCTCGTTTCATGAGGTGGTTTGTCGTTTCTGGTAACAGCACTTGGGGATGACTCGCGATGCAGCATGAGACCAATGCCAGTTTTTGTCCCTTTTTACGGGTTGAAGGGATCCCTTTTATTTGAGCATGTCCTATAGAGTAACCAATTGGTCACTTTCATGTCCAAAAGGGTAGTGTCGGACAGATTCCCTCTATCCCCTTCTGGTAGTCGAACAAGTTTACTTTCAAAACCTAAAAGTAGGCTACAGAAATCAAAGTCGACTTATTCAATCATTGCTATAACAAAATAGTTGGCACCAATTGTACCCCACTCTAGACGAAAGGTAGTGATATGACTCTTTTTTTAGAGATCAGTCGCACGATTTTTTTTGAAGGAGGCCTTTTGTCAGATTTTTTTTCACTGTATCTTACGGCCTAGATAGAAGATAAACCCATGTTCTCTCACGAATGCGGAGTAAACATGGTTATAGTGAATTAACAGCCCTTGGTGGGATAAAACCCGAGTCCGTCTGATACATAAACCCGGCTATCGTAGAGTAGAATATCGTCCTAACTAAATTGAAAAAAAGAAGTGGAGAAATGAAAATAGGAATCTGAATATAAATGGAAATAGCGCAGGAACGAAAAAAGAAACAGGAAAGAGGGCTGGTGCCGCAAGGTACATGCCGGATCCTTATCTGTCATAAAACTTCGACTTCAGTATGGTCTATCACTTCCCATTCCATGAGTGCGCCGACTAAGAAGGACGAAGCACTACTGTAAAAATAACAATAACAATAGGAAAAGGAATGAGGCCAGGAATAGGAACATGAAGGGAAATAGAAATACGAATATAAGAAAGAGTATTCAATTAGAAATGGAAGAGGCAAGGATAAGAAAGATGAAACCAAAAAGCTAAAGTAGGAGGAATTTGGAATTAAAAATGGAAGGGTGAGGAGGGAGGAGAAGGGGGGATTTATTTGGAAAGCAAAGTTATGAAAAAGAGTAAGGAAGAAGAACGGAAAGTTATGCATGGAGATCGCACATAAAGCTAGAGAACATAACCTTAAAATGGGGGAAAAATAATTCTCGTGCCGTGCGTTCATGTGCCGCCTCTTAAATCAAAAAATCTCTAACTAATTAAAATTATTTTCACACTAGGACAAATTCCGAAGACTCCTCAGCATACTGCCCGATATACATGCGATGGCATCGCGTGGCGAAGATCATCTCTATTCAAAACATTGCGCCGGTAGTGCGCCCACACAGACATTACTCATGGAAATGTTGCATGCAAAACGGAAAGTATAAATGCAAGTCAGCTGAAAGTGTACATACATATATACAATAATGTACATGCTTATGTACATATGTATATAAGAAAATAGGAACCTTTTGTAAGAGAAAAACAAAAAAATATGACGAAAGCGCTTCAAATGCGGCATGAGACGATTTTAAATTTTTTGTTTTGTCGAATGACGCGTAATAGAATCCAGGGTTGGTTATTAGGATTTAAATTTAATTTAAATTAAAAAAAAAATTAAAATTAAAAAATAAATAATAACACAAAATTGTATAAGCTACAACATACATAAAGAAAAAAATATTTAAACAAAAGTATACAAGCAAAGAAAAAAAATATAAATATATATTTACAGTAAAAAACAACAAATAAAAAACAAAAAACAAAAAAATCTTATTAGCACTTTGCATTTTACGTTTTACGACACATTCAAATTTGGCAATTTAACTGCAGAATGTCAGAAACGTGAAATGCGCAAGAAAGTAACGATTAGCTATGTTAATACAGATGCATGTATGTATAAAGGATTTAAGCAGTTTATTAGGCAGAGCAAAAAGAAAAATTATATATTTTTAAAATGGGATATATGTAGTTATATACTTATATGTGGTATATATATATATTCATATAGATATGTATATGTATATTGATATAGCTAATAAGCGTTTATTCATTATCTATAGTAATACATACATATGTACATACATATGTATGTATATGTAAATGTATATTTAAATTTAAATGTTAATCTAATTGTATGTAATTTTAAGTATTATAAGCAAACAAAATAATAAAAATTTAAATTAAAACAGAGAAGCAACACAGAAAACAATGTGTTCGAAAATCTATATATGTATATATACACATACATATACTATATATTTTAAATTGTTAAGCATTATTAAGCATTATTCTATGCATTAATTAAAAAAAAAAAGAAGTTTAAAAAGAACGATGAAGCAAAAACAAAATTGTTACAAACAACAACAAAAAAAAAAACTTCTGTAATATTAAAGAGAAAAAAAGCATACAAACTAAAGTGGCAAACAGCAACAAGAATGTCAGCAATTTCTTAAAATTTGGGCGTGTAGCTATGCAAATGCTGTGTGTGCAATATAAATTGCTTTTTTTAGTAATTTTAAATATTTAACAACTTATTCAAAAAAAAAAAAAAAAAAAGCTCTTATAAAGCTTTTATATTGCAAAACTTGTATGAAAAATGTCATTTTAAAAAGCTTTTGAAAGTAATTTAGATTTTTTTAATATGGGGGTTATTTTTAATATAAATGATAAAAAAACAGTCACACCCCATGTACAGTTGCGTGCAAAATCTTAGTAGTGCGCATAGCCAGATTAGCTTGCTGAGCTTACTTCGAACACGAACCAAAAATTATGCGCTAGTGAGTTTTGCAGCACAATTTCTTGTAAATTCAATATGAAACGTTTAAGGATACGTAATTGATCATACTAAGGATTCAAAGATTATTCTTGTAAATTTATTTTTTAATGCAGTTATGGTTTTTTGTGGTGGTTGGTTCTAATACCACTAAAATAGAATCCAGTGAGACTCACAAATGCTTCAAAAAGATTCCAAGTGACGGACAAGATCTCATTTACTACCGCCAAAAACGCCTTTGAGCGCACTTGACCAAAATTGAAACATTATCGACGGGGCAGTATGAAATAATTCAAATGTAAATGTAAAAATTCAAATATTCGCCTCATATATTTAAAAAAAATTATCAGAAAAGGCTCACATATGACTCCTATATGATGGAAATTATGAGCTGTATGTATAGTTAGCACAAATTTTCACGCCCAGCGCCTTTTATTAAATATTTTTTCTTTGGATTTGTGTTTAAAATTGCTCATACATGGTCCAAATAGGTGGATCGATTCATGGGGTTAAGCAAGCTACCCTAGATGGTCTCTATTAATCATCAAGCAAAAACTCAGATATGACAATACCCAAAATTAGTACACAATGCATTCCTTGTTCTGCACCTTTTTAAGTAATATTTCAAAATATTTTTTAGAAAACCAAACTTTCCAAACTGGCGATTCAAACAGTTTTCGGGCTAATGAGTAAAGTAAAAAGGGGTGCCATTTAAAATCAAAAATGCCGTATCAGTAAAAAAAAATTGTTTTCTTATTAAAAATGTTTAGAGCAAAATTTAATGGGTAGAAAATCTTACAAAAAAAAACTTAAAAAAAATCAATTTTTGTTTGCGCTTACCGGCAGTCCATTATACTTTTTGATTAGGTTTGAAACACATTTTAAGATCATAGACTTTGAATTCAGTTACATTTTATTTTAAAAGATCTGGAATTTACTACAAAAAAAGTTTCAAAAACTGGTAAAATCGATGCATAATTTCAAACATTTCACCGTCTAGCAAAAAAAATTGCTTTAGAATTTGCGGCGAGCACTACTAAAATTATGAACGCAACTGTAATTACAATATGACCAATTCTCAATTAACCCCTTGATTCGTTCATAATAGCAAATAGCGCGCCCATTAAATTTACAGCAAGGCGTTACACAGGTATTCCAAAATTTTTGCAAAGAACGCGTTTTCTTACAAATTTTTAAACATTTACTATTAGTATAAAAATAACTTTTTTAGCTCATTAAAATTGCATTACCACAATGTGTTCAACTAGATACTAAAAGCAATTTCAATTTTATTTTTTATAATTACTCTTTTTTAATTAAAAAAATTAATTTAGCTAATTTTTTTACATATCCACACAAACATCACTTTAAATATGTAGACTTTTTGATACATTTTTTTAATAAATTTTTTTTTTCTTTGTATACCATTTATCACTAAAACAACAAAAAATTTTGTCGTTTCTCAAAAATTAATTCATTAGTGGTAAGAAAAAAGTTCTCGTACATATGTAGTAACTTTTTTTTCTTAATAAAATTTGTAAACTCGCCAACACTATGCATACAAACTTTTTTCTTGGGTGTTAATAGGTAAAAAAAAAAAAAAAAATATTGCACACACAGCGCTTGTGCGCTTTGAAATGAAACAAAAAAAAAAACATTAAAAAATTATTGCTGCTTATAAATGTGTAAATAAAAAGTTAACTACCTGATTTTTTGTGAAAACTACTGTATAAATTAATTATAAATATACTGTATGTACACAAGTTTAAAGCATACAAAAAAAAAAAAACAAAAACAAAAAAACAAAAAAAAACAAACACAGAAATCATAAAAAAATCCAAATAGCTTTTAGAACATCATAAAAATGTAAAATTCTTCACTAAAAAAAAAAAATTGTTGATTGAATGATTAATGTTAAATAGTCTTATAATGTTATTACATCATATTAATTGTTATTAATAATAATTCTAATTAATGTAATATATATGTATGAATGTCTGTTTGTACGTTATGTACTTGCAATTAGGCTTTATCGGTTTAAGTAGTAGTGTTTTTTTTTTATATATACACATATACATACCTATGTATATTTAGTTGTATGTTTTTTCTATAATTTTAAAAATTTCACTAAGTAAACCTATTTGTTGTTGTTGTTTAATTTTCTTTCACTATTATGATTAATTTTAATAACATATAATTGTTTTTTTTTTATAAAATATACACAAATACAATTTATGCTCTTTTAAGCGAATTTTGTGGCTTTTTTCAATCATTCTATTTTATGTTAGTTTTTAAGCGCGTGTAAGTTGTTAAGTAATTTAGATGTACAAATGAATAAAAAAAAATATATTTCAAAAACTAAAAAAATTCTACTTTTCGATTTATTTTTTATTTTTTTTTAACTTGAGTGTAGTTAGTATGTGTGTGTGTGAGTGGTACTCACTCTTTTCTGAAATAAACCTGAAATTATAACGATTATAGTTTATATTAAAGCGTATTCTGTTTTTTTTTTTCACATTTAGTTCATGAAAATACTAATTACATATGTTGTTATAATCATAAAAATGTTTATTTCTTATAGACTCCCTTTTGCTAACTTGTTATAAAATAGTACTTTCTAACTTTCGATCATTTTAGCATATGTTTTCGAAAAAGTGAATACCAAATTTCCTACAATCGAAAGAGGGATAGATCAAATCCGAAGGGAACAGAATGGAATTGGAACAACAAATGCGTTTCACCAAAGAGCATAAATTAATAAGAGGTAGCAGTTTGCTACTCAAATTTTGGTTGGAACATTTTGGTGTTCCTCTACGACAAGAGTTCACCACATCTTTTGAAGCCTGTCCGCGAATCAAAAAGTTTGAATTTTCCTTTTTCTTTTGTCTTTCTAACGAGATGATGATACCCTTTTCTAATTTTTATGGGCGCCTAATGAGTGACCTTTGCAACAAAACTTTTAAAAAATGCTTAGAAAGAACAACAATAACAATTTCATTCATAAATTTCTGCCAAAATCCATACAAAAATGACAAAAAAAAATCTGAAATTGCGAAAAGTTGAGAAAATGGGTATTCCAGCAAAAATAGTGATACAGTAGTCGCTCACAAATTAGAACTCTCAGTAATTAGAATTTCCAGAAATTAGAATCAACTCTTTGAATATATTACACGCTCTGAAATTAGAATCGAAAATTCTAATTTGCGAGCGTATTTTGTTTTTTGTTGCAAAATGAGATATAAAAGGGGGAATCCCCAATTTATTCTGTACAGTTTTTGTCAGTTTTTGTTTGAATTCGATACGCGTGCACGTGTTTCGGCATTGTTTGCTTGATATTTGACGATGATGTGGCACTAGCACAGCTACTGCAAAATGATCAATATATTTACTGTAATTGGAGTTTTTGTTTTTTGAACCTTTTTTTGACTTAGCGCATAAATACATACATGTATATAGGATTTTTACCTTATGTTTTCTCGTTTTTATGAATAAAATTGAATAAGACAAAATTTCATTGAAGTTTTTCATTTAAGGTTTTATTGATATAAAAAAACGTCCAGGAATTAGAATTTTTCAGAAATTAGAATCGCCCTAAAAACAAAGTGATTCTAATTTGTGAGCGTCTACTGTATAAGATTATCTTTATACCTCTAATATTTCTACTCCTCTTCATTAAAGGTGGCTTTTGTAATTCGATTGTCATCTTCAAACTCAGGCGGCTTGATTTTATACCGGCGCATACATACATTCATTCTACCAGGCACGCAGAAAAACTATGTGCGCGGATGCTATTTGCGCAGTAACCTCAAATTCGCATGAGCTTCTGCCTATACGCGTACTGACTGCATACTTTTAGGCGTTTGTAGGTTTCGCTAAGAACTCTAAGAATATGGCTTGAGAATTACTGAAGTATGAAGCACCGAGGACACATAACTAGAATTTCCAGTCTAAACATGACTGAACTTGTACCAGTAAAAATTCAAAGTTATGCTGATTGCTAAAATGTTCAGAATAGGAAAAATTGGAATACAATTCCTTATTTAAATTTTACTTTTTACCTCACTGGTACTTTAACCAGTGAACTTGCCAAACTGAATGGAGGGCTTATCTACTGAGCACCAATGGAATTTAATAATTTTCACTTACCATGATTGAAGTAAAACTTTTTGGTCTATTTTCAACTAGTTTGAGACTGGTTTATTTCTGTCCGTAATGTCACAATTGACAGCTCATCGGGCATCGCTATGCTAAAAATACTAGTTGTATGTATGGAAAAAAGACAGTTGGTGGAATAGTGATCCATCTTGCTTAGGAATGCGCAGTGAAGAGACTTGTGTCGGAAAGATAACCTTTGTTCCCCTTCGGATACGGTCGGACAAGTTTACTTACAACACCATCTATCAATTACCGTGGACTAGACGACTGGTATTGAGCCCGCATCGCTCTCTTTAGAGCTTGTTTGCCGTGTAGGGTTAAAAGGTGGTGAACTATGGTGAGTTAATATGTATACAAATATAAAATATAAAATTTTAAAGCCGATCTTTAAGGCATTGAAAAGCGAAGAAAATATGCATTTTATTTATGTTGAAAATTCAAAAGCTATATTTAAAATATATATGTATATACAACTAAGTTAAATTGTAAAGTAAATATGTACATATATTTAAAACGAAATGAAAACCAAAACACAAAAAAAAAAATAAAAACAAAAAAAATAAAAAAATAAGAAAAAAAATAACTACAAAATAAACATTGTTGAACACCGTGTAACGAAATGAAAAATGTGAACCTGTTAAACAAAAAGTGATTTTAAATATAAGCAAAAAGAGTAAAATTAAAAAAATATTTAAAATTTTAAGTTTTAATTGTTATATGTATGTATGTAATTACTTACAAGCTAAAAAGCAAGAAATATAAAATCGATTATAAAAACACAACAAACACACACATACACGCATAGTTTATAAATATAACTAACTAATTAATTGATGCTGTTGTTGGGCTTTTTATTATCATTTTCAACTTAGAAATGTTTAAAAAAAAAAAAAAAAAATTTTTTTGCGATTACGCTTCTGACTCATTCAACTTGCATGCAAATTTTTTTTTGTGATTTTCTAAACGTGCATTATTTTCACAAACAGTCATAGGAGCGCCAATCTAGAATTTAGTCGTAGAATCAGAAGTAGAACATATCGTTGGTTTGAGAGGAAATTGATGCACCTCTTTGACATTGAACACATCTAACCGAGCAGGACAACACAACGGGCCACTTGACTCTAGTCCGAAGTGTGGCTCTCCAGCAACATCACCAGCCTATGTTGTTCCCGATGGATCAGAGAGACAATCACCCTTATTGCGAGTGTCGAACACGAATAGATAATCGACTATTAAGCGGTTAGCGATCATCGAACAATTGCGAGTGTAGACCCGATCGATTAACGAGCGACTGTGAATGCTCAATCGATCATCTTTCTACCGCATATTTGCGGTCGTTGGGATGTCGATTGGTATGAAAAGTGCTAATAAATAATATGAATAAAAAGTAAATTTTAAATACATTAAAAAGGTGCAGTTTTAGTTCGATCAAGTTACACAATACCAAAATAAAATACGATCGACTCAATCGAAAAATTTCTATTCTACTGCAAATCGACACTTGCAATAGGGGTGAATGTGACTAAAGACTTCAGAAGAAACACTCAAACGCTGTCACTTGGCGACTTTAAGGGCATGGTAATAGTTTAGCAGAGAAATTCAGCTTGTAGCATCACCCAACTTAAGACGTCTCAACGACACCATGACCATCCGCTTTACGCGACTGGCCGTAGCTAGATCGACTGCAAAGATGACTTTAGCTCTGTAAATGGGCGCCTTGTCGAGGTCCCAATATTTTTTCGGACCAAGATATTGCAGTAGTCGTGCCGGACCCAAAGAAAATTGTCGCAGTCTCGGCCATTTGTAGACCTTTGCAAGACAACAATCCGTGCTCGGAATGATTTCGTTGACAACGGAGCTGGATACGATGTGGGTATCCCCCCTTTTAGGAATACTTACCTCGAACGTTTTCTAACCTAACCTGAAGTCCATTGTTCGGTTCTTTTTTTTGTTACTGGGGGTTGTCTAAGTGGGCAGTTCTTTGCTGTGCTAACACCGTCTAATACTAGCCAAACTGCAGCGGGATCGATATGTTTCAGTACGTCCCATCTTCGATTAGTGGACTAAAGTCGATTTATAGAAGTCCGTAATAACGTGATTGGTACCGGGCATCCTTTATCTTAATGAATTCGACTCACCCTTGTTGGTACTAGCGCGACTGC